>CM044955.1:51014458-51373429 GCA_024516035.1 Bactericera cockerelli
CCTAGTCCTAACCTCGCTGGCGTCGCTTAAATTTAGTGACAAATCAAAAATTGGTGTATTCAACATGCCATCGACAGTAGATAGGGGATAATTTGTTTTAAGACTTCTTCGAAATACCATCAGTTCATCAAGATAGAAAAATAACACACTAATTACTTACTAGCCCACATATGGCTACAAGAGTAGGTGTAGAAACATTACACCACTAAGTACCTAATACATGGTAAACCTACCTGCATAATTACCTTTGCAATTATGAATTATAAGTACAGATCACAGTACAAAAACCCGCATAGGTAATTATTATGTCTCATTTTATTACAAGATGTACCTAATCTGCAAAATGGCAAATCCATGAGTTAGATAAACAAAACTTTATTATTATTCAAATATGATTTTGGACCCCTCATATGGATACATGTAACTTGAGGTGGCACAAGGACTACATCTGCCACTTCTGTTCAACCCAATTGAAATGAAAACGTGTTACAACAATAAAAAACGACAAACTCAAACACAATTATTTTAAATATCAACAGGGGTCTGAACTTTGATACCATAAAAAATTTCACCTGATACATTTTTTAATAATCTCAATAATCGTTAACATTCTCAATGCATTGAGCTACTATGTAATACAAAAACTCGTATTTTAAAACAGGGGGCAGAAAATAAGATCAGGGTCTTCCTTTAGTATCCTTTCAACAGTTCAAAGACTTGTTCAAACAGTTGGTAATCCCTTCAAAAGAGACAAAGTGACACACATGCTCTCTGCAAAATCGTCAAGTTTTGAACAAAACCAGTTGGATCAAGATCAATACAAAAAAAACATTTTTCTTTATTGATACTGCCCGAATAGGACTTATAAGTCGCTTATATCGAGCAGTGGTTTCCATCATTACTTGTTCATGTTCAAGTTCTCAAATAAAATGAGGAAAATTGTGTGTAACTAATTTATAAATCGAACTGGCGCGTGTCGCAATAAATGCAGACACGTGAAGATAGAATCTATTTTAAGTGTGAAAAGGATTTATTCTTCTGAGAAAATATCAAATTGTAATTTCTGCGAAAACTGGAGATCCCAGATCAAGTTTCTTCTTGATGCAGAGGATTGGTTTAGCAATCCAGAGAGGAAATGCAGCTTCATTTTTGGGAGCAATTCCAAAAACTAGGAGTTTTGGATGAAATGTTTATGTTTAATAATAAGTAAAAATATTAGTAAAGGATTTCCCTTTACAAAATCGAAAAATCAAGATGAAGGTGCTAATTTGCAAAGGTTATATTTAATCAATCCACGGCTGACGGCAACTGAATCATCGACGCCGAGTCGTCGTTTTACATCTTGTAGTTTAGTGGCGTGGTGTAGAGCAGAATTGGAGGGCTGACTGCTGGAATAATGGAACTTCATAGTCCTAACCGAGCAGTATAAATACGGCGATATTATTATTCATTTATGTCTCAACTTCAATTAGTAGGACAGCATCAGGTTGATCGTAATCCCGCCTCCAGTTGGCTGGTTGCTACTCCTACAAAAAGCTACTATTTTTTTTGACCTAGCCGGGTATAATTCCATCCAAGTATAATTCAAAATTTGACCTAGCCGGGAATAGAACCTTGTTCACCTGAGTAAAAGTGGAGTGTGCTACTATCTCAGGCAAGGTGACTGTATTGTATTAATTGAGGTAGAACCTAGTCGAATCATCTAGAGTCTAGACACCCTGCGTGTCCTTATAATCCTAATCTGACACCCTGGGTGTCCTATTATCAATTTGACCTAATCCAATAGAACCTGGTTCCTTATAATCCTATCTAGCAAGGTGTCCTTATAATCCTAATTAGAACTGCGTAAAATCTAATCTAGACACCCTGCGTGTCCTTATAATCCTAATCTAGACACCTGTGTCTTATAATCCTAATCTAGACACCTGGTGTCCTTATAATCCTAATCTAGACACCTGGGTGTCCTATAATCCTAATCTAGACACCCGGGTGTCCTTATAATCCTAATCTAGACACCCTGCGTGTCCTTATAATCCTAATCTAGACACCCTGGTCCTATAATCCTAATCTAGACCTGGTGTCCTTATAATCCTAATCTAGACACCCTGCGTGTCCTTATAATCCTAATCTAGACACCCTGCGTGTCCTTATAATCCTAATCTAGACACCTTGCGTGTCCTTATAATCCTAATCTAGACACCCTGGTGTCCCTATAATCCTAATCTAGACACCCAGCGTATCCTTATAATCCTAATCTAGACACCCTGCGTGTCCTTATAACCCTAATCTAGACACCCTGGGTATCCTTATAATCCTAATCTAGACACATTGGATGTCCTTATAATATTAATCTAGACACCCTGCGTGTCCTTATAATCCTAATCTAGACACCCTACGTGTCCTTATAATCCTAATCTAGACACCCTGGGTGTCCATATAATCCTAATCTAGACAACTTGGGTGTCCATATAATCCTAATCTAGACACCCTGCGTGTCTTTATAATCCTAATCTAGACACCTTGGGTGTCCATATAATCCTAATCTAGACACCTTGGGTGTCCATATAATCCTAATCTAGACAACTTGGGTGTCCATATAATCCTTACACCACCGTAAGATAGCTAAATATGTCTGTCATAACGAACACGATTTTTTTTATTTATGATTATTGATAAGGTTACCTCTGACTAGTGGATGCTAAAATTAGCACCAACTCATCATTTATTCATCAACAGCTTCTCAGATTCTCAGAAACTATTACTAATAAAAATAAACAACAGCCACGTAAGCTGACCTCCGTGGCTCAGAGGTTAAGAGCATTGGTTACTGACCCGGAAATCTCGGGTTCGAATCCCGGCCGGAGCGGAAATTTCTGACAGAAATTTTCCGTTTCCGGAATGGCATGGATGAAAAGGTAAAGTGCCCTGAAATAATGCGAAAGCGGTTCCGGGTCACTTACCTTATAAAAATTCTTAAAAAAGAAGAAGAAAAATCTGGTGTAAACATCACACGACTTTCCTTATCCCCCAAAAAGGAGTCGAATTCCGCCACTGGTGACTCAACGGTAACAGATAACTAAAAACCAATGCCAAATTCGTAATCAGCACTTCAAAATCATTGAATTTGATATGTCACAACCCCCATGTAGGATGAATAATAAAAAAGTTAGTCAAAGCGGGTCCCCCCCAAATACCGGTAAATTGGGGCCGAGTTCCAAAAAGTTCAAGATATCAAAAAAAATGATCAGAATAGACCCCTATTATTTTTTTAATCTAAGAAAATGTTGTTCTCTAAAAAAAATTGTATCTTTAACCAATTTAAAGAAGCGGCGCTTGCGGCTAGTATTTGCGGCCCTGTGGCCGCAGAATGCGGCCGATTTCAACCAAAAGTTTCGTGGTTCGTCTGGTGTATAAAATTAATTTGTGTACCAAATTTCAAGTTTCTAACTTTTACCGTTATTGAGATATCCTGTTCACACACACACACACACACAGACAGACAGACAGACGCACGGACCAATGGCTGAAAACAACTTTTTTGGTATCCTGAGGCCATGATTCGTCCAGAAATGTGAAAAACTGGGTAGGTCAAATTTTTCGACGAATACAATACTTTCCTTATTATAAGATAAGGAAAGTAAAAATAAGTAGTCCACAGGATGTCATGATCACCCATAGTACCCGTAGAGATGGTACGTTCAGTACACCTGACACCAGTTTCCCATTGGTTTCGAACCGAACCGAGGTTAATGTGAGAGGCTCGGTGGTTTGACATTAGCTGGTCAGTGAAGTCCTTCACCAAGTGACCAAAGTAACAAGTAACGTCACAATTATTGGTCCCGATAGCTCGGTGGTCAAGGCGTCAGTCTGGTTATCCAGAGGTCACAAATTCGATACCCAGCCGGGACATGAGAATTATTCTCGGATTTGGGATTTGGCTTACTGTCGGAATAATGGGACTTATTATAGTACTCATCGGCAATGTAAATAATATGATATTATTCCAATTAAACAAGATTTTTCTGTCGTTACAATTACAATGATTGTGTGTGTGTGTGTGTATGTGTGTGGGGGTTGTGATGGTGTGTGTGTGTGTGTGTGTGTTGGGGTTTTTATGGTGTGTGTGTGTTGGGGTTGTGATGGTGTGTGTGTGTTGGGGTTGTGATGGTGTGTGTGTGTGTGTGTGTGTGTGTGTGTGTGTGTTGTATTGCCTGGCGAAGCAGATGCAGCCCTCTAGTTTTACTATAAATATCTCATTTATATTCTTCCCTCCCCCCCTCTCCCTCCCTCACAACCCCAACACACACACACACACATCATCTCTCTCTCCCCCTCAGATGACTAATCTCTCCCTCTCCCCCCAGGTGTCCTCCTCACTAATCTCTCCCTCTCCCCCCAGGTGTCCTCCCTCACTAATCTCTCCCTCTCCCCCCAGGTGACTAATCTCTCCCTCCCCCCCCAGGGTGTCCTCCCTCACTAATCTCTCTCTCCCTCCCCCCCCAGGTGTCCTCCCTCACTAATCTCTCCCTCTCCCCCCAGGTGTCCTCCCTCATTAATCTCTCCCTCTCCCCCCAGGTGACTAATCTCTCCCTCTCCTCCCAGGTGACTAATCTCTCCCTCCCCCCCCCAGGTGTCCTCCCTCACTAATCTCTCCCTCTCCCCCCAGGTGTCCTCCCTCACTAATCTCTCCCTCTCCCCTCAGATGACTAATCTCTCCCTCTCCCCCCCAGGTGACTAATCTCTCCCTCTCCTCCCAGGTGACTAATCTCTCCCTCCCCCCCCCAGGTGTCCTCCCTCACTAATCTCTCTCTCCCTCTCCCCCCAGGTGTCCTCCCTCACTAATCTCTCCCTCCCCCCCCCAGGTGTCCTCCCTCACTAATCTCTCTCTCCCTCTCCCCCCAGGTGTCCTCCCTCACTAATCTCTCCCTCTCCCCCCAGGTGTCCTCCCTCACTAATCTCTCTCTCCCTCTCCCCCCAGGTGTCCTCCCTCACTAATCTCTCCCTCTCCCCCCCAGGTGTCCTCCCTCACTAATCTCTCTCTCCCTCTCCCCCCAGGTGTCCTCCCTCACTAATCTCTCCCTCTCCCCCCAGGTGTCCTCCCTCACTAATCTCTCCCCCTCTCCCCCCCAGGTGTCCTCCCTCACTAATCTCTCTCTCCCTCTCCCCCCAGGTGTCCTCCCTCACTAATTCTCTCCTCTCCCCCCCAGGTGTCCTCCCTCACTAATCTCTCCCCCTCTCCCCCCAGGTGTCCTCCCTCACTAATCTCTCCCCCCTCTCCCCCCAGGTGCCTCCCTCTACTAATCTCCCCTCTCCCCCCCAAGGTGTCGTCCCCGGACGTGCTGAAGACATCCTGCGGCAAGTGCTCGGAGCAGACAAGGAGCGACTCCCAAGGTCCTGCTCAAGTGAAGAACGACCCAAGCTCAAGGACGCTACAAGAAGGTGATTCGAGAAGTACGACCCCAAGATGGAGTACGTTGCCAACCTGGAAAAATTTTTTACTCAGCTGAAGTGGTTCAATGCTGGTCAAGGATTGGATCCGGAACCTGCTGGCTGGCATGACGTGTTCGCCCACTGCTCGGCAGTGGCTCCAGTGCGGAGACGGCGAGTACTACATAGACCCAGCACACGCCCATCCCATGCGTGGGAGACTGTGGACCGTATTAGTTTTGAATGAGACATGGCTGTGACCTAATTATGAACTCTGACATACGTATATGTCACACCGGTCATATACGCCGCTAAATCTAACTTAATGCGGTTGACTTTGAGATGCCTGCCATAGGTAATTCACTCAAGTATTATAGGGTTTGGTACGATCAAATAAAAATAATGGTTTGTAATCTAATAGATTTAGAAGTCCAAAATGGCTGATACACTGTAAGGAACGAACGAAAAACTTGTACACTTAGAACCAGTTCATGAAAAAAACATAGAACCAGTTCATTTATTCACTTAATTTTGATCTCTCATTTTTCAAGCATACCTATAAAATTCATTAATGTCGAAATATTCTTTCTTTATTTTCATCTTCAGTTCTTTTACACACAAAAAATTTCATGTCTTACAAAATCAAATAATTTCTGAATTTTTAATTGAATTATGTTCACTTCAGATTCAGCACAGTCTGAGTCGATACTTCTACCTACCTAATACTGCTTATGAGTATTGTATTTATCCTAGGTCTGATAATAGAGTTCGTATATTCCTCCATTTCAAGTTCATATATTTCTACTTGGCTGGAATTCGAACCCGCTGTACTCACTGTTCAACTCTTTACCATTGAAATCAGAAAATATGCTCATCCATATTTTGTCTACCTAAGAGGACTTTAATATAAATTTTGTCCTTTTAGTTCAATTATTATTAAAAATTATATCTAATTAGTTTTTTCTCACAAAGTTGAAAAGAAGTAAAGCACACTTCTTTTTAATAATTTACCTATAGATAGATAGATATGTATATTATTTATTTATTTGTTAATTTTCATTTTTTTATTGATTAAAATGTGCCCGACTTTGTAAGTTTTCATTTTTATAAATTAAACATAGAAACTATACAGTGTTTGTTAGAAACCAAAATTATACAAAATTGATTCTTCACAATCATAAAATAAATGTACTCAGTTTCTTATTCATCTTAATTCCAAAAGTAGGTGTCCACCACATCTGATCAGTATGTACTGTATATATTTTAAGCACAACCAGAAGAGATAGTAGATTGACTTTCCAGCCCGTGGGTTCGATGCCCGCCCGCAAGAGGCAAATATTTTTGATATAATAAATAATAATAAATGTGTTTTTTTTTTGTGTTATTATATCACAATTTTAGTGGGTAGCGCAGAATTATAGGACTTTTTATTTGTGATATAGTAGGTCTTTGCTCCTGAGCAGGTGACGGTTGCTCCGTCCACATTCAAATATTTATTTTCAAAACCGTCAACGTGGTCGAGTGGAGTAGCTCACGGTAACTTGGGTTCGAATCCCAGCGGGGTCGGAACTTTTCCGCTCTGTTCTTTAGATGTTACGGATTCCACTCATACGTTTTACTGGTAAGCGTACGATCAGGTAGACTTATTGCCGCATAAACCAAACTAAAATGAGATTAATAGAGTCGCTCTCTTGGTACCTAACGCGTTTGAGGTTGTTTACCTTGCCAGCCAGAACAACGTCGACCCTGCTTGAGCGGGATAAGACAGTGTAAAGAAGAAGAAGAAGAAGAAGAAGACCTTGCCAGTCATAATAGTTTTGAATGAATTTTTGGGCTTACAAAAGGTGTAAGCTTGGGCTTACAAAAGGAATCATTGTATAAAAGAAAAATGCCTGTCCCTTGAGTTCTCTTATATCCAGGTTCAACAAACGACCGTAGGTACATGAGTTGAAAAATTAAATACCGAGAAAATACCGAATTCAATAGGTAAATCATTAATATTCAAGTCAAGAAATGAACCATCCAAGCCCCCCATGAAGTTCTAGCGAGCGTTCATATAGTCATCAGTGATGACATGATGACAACATAATTCACTATCACCTCAATCAACGGATTGATGACAAACCATGCCAAAAACTCTGTCACCAGACATGTCCCACATAGATCCTCCACTCGCAATAACAAGAAACAATGTACAGTTAATTAATTAATTAACTCGTCCTCATTGAATGAACAATAAGAAGTGATTGATTTTCATCTAGCAAATCTATACAAACCTTTCAATAGACTGCACAAATGCAAAAGACGATAAGTACAGGTGCTAAGGACACGAAATATACTGTTTATATTAACTTTTTTAGCATTTACTATGACGGTGGGATCCGTTGGTTCGAATCCCACCCAGTGCATGAATTTTTCCTCATTAATTTGAGTTTTTGACCACATAATAATAAGACTCTGAGGGTTAGGTGGTACAAAATGCTTTCAGCATTAACCTCGCCTGGTGGTTACATTCCACTAAAAAGTGTTATTATTATTATTTTCCGTAAAAAAACATGAGCTACTGTAGACGCTTGTGGTCTATGTTGTAGCCTGCCCATCCCGTAGCATGCCTCCCCTCTGATGAAAAATAATATCGAAATTAAAGTTATATGAATAATATGCAGGTAACTTTCATTTCGATGTTCTGACGGAGTGTAGTAGCGCACTAGCTTTGCACTCACGGTAACCCGGGTTCAATTCCCGACAAGCCAGAAAAATTTCTGCTCTTTACGTGGTAAGGAAAAATGAGTATCTGTTTGTATGGATAGCAGAATTTGAACCATTTGGGAAAATGATGTTACTCGTTGTTTAGTTGTTAGGAGTCTCGTAATGTTTTGATATTATAACACGTAAAATTTACAGTACATACATAATGTTTTAGGTCATCGGTTGAATGATTAAACACGAAACCGTTTAATAAGTTTGATCGTTAAATTTATTTTGAGGGTATCCATATTAGACCCACTAGACCGAGCGCTATCTTAGGATGTCCAGATGCCACAGAATCAAAGCATAGTGCCATGGAGTTGGTTTTGAAATAACTGACGGTTGAGGTAGTTAAAAATGTGAGTGAACCCTTTGTACAATAAAAGGGTCAAAAATGTAAAGTGAATTGCTACAGAAAATGTGTGTGTTTGACAATATTATTTTTATTTTTGCTAACTTGACCACCACCACCCAGTATTAGTGAATTGGCGTTACAGAATAACTTTGGATTCACGTGATTATGACTTCGCTGTAGAGAAGATAATTATATTTATAATAATTGGTGATAACAGATTTAACCTTGGCGTATCGAATAGTCAAGTATCTTCAGATTCACACTTCTTTAGCATTGAGTTCTCAGTCAGACCTCACACAGTCTAATGATTCTAATGAATTGCTGATGTCTTTTAATACATTGTGGGTACTTTTTCGCACTACTTTGATAGTAACATCACCTTATTAAACTGCCCGATTAGGACTTTTGAGTCCCATTATTCCAGCAGTAAGCCGTAGGTATGTGTTCAAAATCCCATGGCTAGGATAACTTGTCATGTGCCGGCTGGGTTTCAAACCCGCAACCTCTGAATTACTAGACCGGCACGGAGGCGACGCCTTGACCACTAATCTACAAGGACTTACCTGGTTTAACTGCATTTTATCAACCCTAACTTATAGATACACCAAAGCATCATCAGCCAGCGTCGATGGCACGTTGAATACACCGGTTCCCTTCAGAACACCGAAGTTAAGCGACATCCAGCGAGGTTAAGACTTGGATGGGTGACCATTCAAATTCTAATTCTCGTGACGCTGGCTTTTCCCGGCCCCACTCAGGCTGGGTGAGGTCAATGTGAGTAGCAGGTTTGTGAGTTTCCTGCGAATGGAGGGTAAAACCCCCGTCGTGATATGACCATGGCATCAGTTGAAAGCGACGTTAAACCCCACTTAAAAAAAAAAAAAAAGCATCATCACGGATTTTGGTCATTTTACATGTAACGTTGGACAAGATGTTAAGGCGCTTGTCTGGTGATCCAGGGAGCGAGGTGATCCGTTGGTTCGGATCCCGCTCAATGCATGATTTTTTCTTTGATATTTGATAATCTGAACACATAAAAATCACACCAAAAGAACTGCTAGAGTAAAAAAAAACTCTTTAAGGGTCGTAATATAAAATGGGATTGCAACAAGGATAAGGGCAAACGGTCTCTCAAGTCGGTGTTTTAAGAAATCACAGTGCACTATAGTCCGAGTGTTTGATTTACTTTTTTAGTTATAGTAGCGGTCTTGATATTTAACCTCACCCAGCCTGATCGGATACCAGCAGGATCTTTTCCGACAAATAATAAATTCGTTCCATCAATCCACCTTATTCTCCAAGCTCGTTGTTGTTAAACATCAGTGATCATTTAGGAACTAGTGTATTTTAAGTGCGATCTGCGATGGTAATAATTGTAATTATTAATTTATAAATTACTATAGTTTTATTTCTGTTTATAATATTCTTGGTGAAAATTCTCCTTGGTCTTATGACCTGTAAATATTACTTAGAAGTCAATAAAAAAAATACCAGATTATTCAATTAATTAAAATCAATTAATTTGATTAATGAACTGTTATCCGGCAATTCTCGTTAAAGGAGAAATTGAATGATAAATTAAAGGAGAAATTGAATGTATGGCACATCACCTCTGTTTCTGTCTTCGTCCTTAACACGTAACTCTCAATTTTCCTTCTCTCTCTTTCTCAAAATTAAAATCAAATTAGTGCCAGTTTGTTAGTGCAATGAAATAAAAAAAATAATTACGTTTAATTTCTCTTCTTTTCATTTTTTTCATTCATCTTCAAGATTTCCCTTAACATGACATGTTTAATTGAGCTCTACTTCGAGACATCATCTGTGTCTTCAAGATAATACCTACATAATTATCACTATAAAAGTTATCACTTTTATAGTGATTCAGTAGTTGTGATATCACTTACGTGATATCACAACTACTGAAACTTGCTTTACTAAATCCACGCTGAAACCGTGACTTGAACCACCGACCTCCAGGTTAGAAGTCCATCGCCTTATCGTTCAAGCTACTGAGGTCGGTTAATATAATTATTATATTATATTTATAATACAAGTAAGATGGGTAATTTACCAGATAATATCTATTATTAAGTAAATCCATTTGAGTATAATAAATAAATAATAAATTTGTTTCTTTGTGTTATTATATCACAATTTAAGAGGGTAGCGCAGAATTATAGGACTTTTCCGTATCTTTAATATCCCAATATCTTATTTTTGCCTATAATGCCGCCACTGGTCGCTGCTAACATTAAAGCAGCTACTCATTTTTCCTCACGAGGTATGAGTGGACCCCGAACACCCAAGTATAGAGCAGAAAAAATTCTGCCCCGCCGGGGATCGAACCCAGGTCACCTTGCGTGCAATGCCTAGCGCGCTAACTCACTCGGCCACGGTGACTACATCCATTTGAGTATACACATATAGTACTATTAAATCAACTGGTGAATGTGAAGATTTTACCTTCAAATAAGAGTTTAATACTCGCATGTTGAGAATTTGTTGATGTTTCAATAATAATGTTTTCAAAATAAAGAATAATAATATCGCCTTATTTATACTTACTACCAGAACTAGGACTATTATTGGAGCAGTAAGGCCATGACGTATGTGGTCAAAATCCCCAATGGTAGGATGACTTGTCTTGTCCGATGTAGGTTCGAACCCGTGACCTCTGGATTACCACACTGACGGCATCCGTTAAATAATTAGCGTGTCACAAACAAATAGTCCCTCACTGTGCTTGGTCAACACTGTTGATTCAATTGTATTTACAGAAGATAAAAAACAAAAATTCAGGTTTCTCAAGGTACAAGAGTCATAAACCCCGGTTTATGCCTGCAGTTATGGATTCATTGATTCGGAATGAAATGTTGGGTTTTTACAGAAACTCTTGAGATCTGAGATCGCATGACTGCTGTTTAATAATAATAATAATATGGCCCGGTAAACGGGTGTATATTTACGGACTAGTCCTTGATAAGAATAACAAACATTTTAACAATAAATTTAAAAAAAAGAAGAAATTATAAGTATCACAGGCAGCAAGACAAATGGAAAAAACATAATACTACAGATTTACTAGAATATCACACATAACGCAGGTTATGTTTAGAGACAATAAATCCTCTGACGGGCACTGGTGATGGTATAAATAGGTTTTATACAGTGGCGCAGCTAGACCTACATTTCGGGGGTGGGGTTTTGAGGGGATTTCGGGGGGGGGGGGCGTTTGGGGACAAACCCCCCCTGGCTACGCCACTGGCTTTATACTCTCAGCAATGCTATGTTTCTCGCTAGTCACAAACATTTTCCAGAAGAATGTTAAGAAAACCCACCTAAAAAAACTCAAAGTATTCACCATGGCCGAGCAAAGTAGCGATTAGCGCACTAGGTTTGGGTAGAAAGATTTCTCTTCTGTAAGTTTGGATGTTGGGGCTGTCGAGAGTCCACTCATACCTCTAGCATACGACCAAGCAATGAGGTACTTGGTTAGATGAAGTTTTATTAGTCGTGTAATGCTATGCTACCCACTGAAATTGTGATATAAATAACACAAAGATATTCTATACATAAATACAAAAAAATCCAGTGTACGTTAAGTGTGAATTTTGATGAGTATAAAAATTAAATACATAACAGGATAAGTTGAACGATTACATGATGTTATGATTAGGTAAATCAAGGTTAAATGTATGTAGATACCAATTGCGAGATATTACATTTATCGCTGAGGATTTTATTATAATGTATCATTACATGATTAGGTACCTAACTCACTACCTATTAAACAACCTAGTACATAATATGTACGATTAAATGCATTAGTAATGGATTGAGTTACAATCGTGACATGATGATAAGATTGATAAGAGATCAATACTGATAATGATGTATCGATACACAAAGCTCTGATACCTACCGATATGTAGGACTTACTACTATAAGCTCTGGTAAATATAGATTTTGCTTCGAGGTATAATATGTTAATATACCTATCTATAACCTCGGTGCGACTAGTCTACCTAATTTGGGAAGGATAACAACAATAAAAAATAGTCAAACAAATCCTTTTGTTTGTTTAAGAGACCCTTCGTTACAATAGTAGATACCTACGCGGGAACGATTTCTTTTGGCAGGTTGAAAAAGGTTCAGTTCAAAGAGTTCTCATTTCCGAGATCTATTAGTACGGTCAGATGTGAGTGTGAAAAAGATAAAGAAAATATAAAATTGAAAATAATAAAAAGAAGAAAATGATTCCTACATAATTATGTCCTAACTAGAGTGCGGGGACATTGCCTATGACCATAATAGACCGTTTCTTATACAGAGTGTAAATATACGAGTATTATCTAATAGTCTAGGGTCTAGGGTAGAAATGAATAGACAAAATCGAGAACATAAGTCATGACTTAGCTCTAGTTTTCTCCATAATAATTATAATAATAACACTATTTAGTGGAAGGTAACAATGCTTAAAGCATTTTCTACCACCTAACCCTCAGAGTCTTATTATTATGTGGTCACAAACTCAAATTAATGAGGAAAAATTCATACACTGGGTGGGATTTGAACCAACGGATCCCTCCGCTACCTGGACTACCAGACTAGCGCGTTAACCACTTGACTACCAGAGCACTCCATCCATGGGCGTAGCCAGGATTTTGGCTAGGGGGGGGGGCATCTAATGAGGAAAATAATACCTAGTGAACAATCAATAATACATTTTTTTTTTTTTTAATACTCTTTATTTATAATTTTATAATACAAAATACAATATTTCAGAAATAAACAGGTATAGTACCTGTTTATTGCATACTACCTGGAATTTTCTAGGGGGGGGGGGGGGGCAGCTGCCTCCCCCTGGCTACGCCCATGACTCCATCTAAGACAATACGAAAATCGAGAACTAGCTCCAAAGAGGTATTACAAAAATGTCTATTAACTCCACCCTAAGGCTCTATAAAAGAGTATTCTCACTAAAGGTACTATTCCCCTACGCTCTTCATGGCTGCACCAGAGGCTGCGACTGTAGACCCAGTAACTGGGGGCACTGGGGCTTGCAAGACGCAAGCCTGGGAATCGCATCGGGCAAAGACAGCACATCGAAAATACATTGAGGAAGTGCTGTGCGTCTTGAGAAGCAGCCACAGTGGGAACAGCGAGACGTATAGCGTAAATAGTACCTTCTTTCATACACAAGGTAGATAGGGAGATACACACTCAAAAGGCTGAACCAATAATTCGTTCCCCACCTTCAACACAAATTTTTTTATCTTTTGAAGGTGGGTATACCCTCATTGTTTGTAGAAGATGTAAGTGTAAAAAATAAATAAATGGAAACTTAAAAAAAAAAAAAAAAATCTATGTAGGAAATAATGAAAAATTCTCTCAGGATGTAGATGTGGATGACCAAAATAGTCCAACTTTAATAAGGCATGCTTGATGGCAAAGCTCGCCTCTCAAAGCGGATCTTGCATAGATCAATCAAAACGGCGAAGTACGGGATCAAGTTTAGTATCTGGATCCCGTAATACTTCGGGATTCACAACGAACGACCTGCAACTGCTACATACATTTATATCGCTTTCTGTCAATCTGTCCAATCAATGACCTAACACCAATTTCAACAGTATCATATCCCAATAGATAAACAAATCAATGATTCTGATAGCTTATCACAACAAAGTCAAGTATAAAACTCTTCTCCAGGAGCAACTAATAGAAAGTATTAGCTAGACCACCGTAAACTAGGTGGTTTAGAAAACTTCAAAAAGTAAAGTTTTGTTGAAAGAAAACAGTTTATAAAAATAGTGTCCCATAGTATTAAAACGTGTGTTTATTTTTGTTAAAAGACTGCATATTTTATGCGTATTTTATAGTAATAGTTAAACTATCCTTTTTAACTTTTTTAAAACGAAATCACGCAAACCACTCGCTATTTTCGTTTCCTATCACATCGCTTCAACTTATATCTTCAAAACACCCAGCAAAATGACGTCACCAGCCCGTTGCCTATTCGTCCTGTGTCTGATAGGCATGGCCGCGTTCGGCACCCGAGCATACACGAACAAGTACGATGGCTTCGACATTGACTCTGTGCTGCGGAGCGAGAGGATGTACAAGAGCTACCTGAACTGCTTCCTGGAATTGGAGCCCTGCAACCCGATGGCAGAGGAGGGCAGACGTAAGTTCCTGGAATCTGACGTTAGTATTGGTTTTGTTATAAGTAGGGCTGTCGGCTACGAAAGCTCTTTGTCACTGCGACCTTAAATAGATCTTTTGTGACATGCCCCTTAAACTCTAAAAGAGATCAAAGCTATTAATGTAGCTTAAGATTCTTTTAGGACTGATTTCGGTAACTTCTTTAGGTGTTAGAATCAGCCTTGAGAAGTACTTCAGTCGAGCGTGTGAGGCTGCTCCACATTCACAGAGAATGTGTTTTGCTGTCTCTGGGGCCCCTTTACAGAGACTGCATTTTCTGACGTTATCTTGCTACCCTTTTTTTTTATTTAAATATTACAAGGGTTGGATGGCAGAGATTGTCATAGGCAATGATCACGCCTTTTTTACATTTATTGTGATCTCTTACTTTAATGTCAAATCAAGAGTGGTATTATTAATTTATTATAGATCCTAGTCGAATCTGGATAAAAAGGACTTCAATGGACCTGTAATGTTTTCGTTGTGTGTTTTTGATGGGTTTCGCCAGCCCATCAAACACACATAACGCACACACATCACACCATACACACACACACACTCACACACACACCCACCCACACAAACACCCACCCACACACACACACACCCACCCACACACAAACCCTCACAACACACACACACACACACACACAAAATGTCATTTAGGTTTTAAAAAAAACTTCATATTTTTGGTGTCCCATCTATTTTCTATCCTTACCCGGCGTAGCTCAATAATGGCTCTAGTTTACTAAGGCTGGGAAGGTTAATGTAAGAAGTTATGAAAAAGAAGTTATCATATTTGTGTCAATCACATTCGTGATAACTGATAACATAATTATTACTCAAACTCGCTATACTAAATCTTCGTTGAACCCGGGACTTAAACCACCGACCTCTAGGTTTGTAAGTAGCTGGAAAAGCTATACATAGAACTAAAGGAAGGTTTCTACCCGTTATGATACGACCATAGGTAAAGTATCTTCCTCATAAGAATGACCCAACGTCCAGAAAATAAAATAGGTCTGATATGTATTGCACAATGCATAACAGAAAAGTTTCGAGGCGTTCATAAAAAATATTACTTCTGATAGCTTCCGTGTATAAATAAGCTGCAATGTCTTGACGGCACTATTATAATTCAATCGAAGTCATTATTTTTCTCTAACTCTTTACTATCTAATATGTATATTATGGAAATACATGTACTTTTTTTTGTAGAAGCTGTAAGGTAGTTTATTTTTTTCTTCAAGAAAATTTTCGTTGAATTACAACAACGTTTGTACTCTTAAAAGTGTTTTTGTTCTTCTAGGGGTTTCTTAATTTAAAATTAATCAGCAATAATTTCCCCCTCTGCTCCTCGCAGGACTGATACCCGAAATAATCGACACCTCGTGTGCCAAGTGCTCGCCGCATCAGAAGTACCTGGTGTGCAAGGTGTTCAAGATGATCCTGGAACAGAAGCCAGACGATCTGCAGAAGCTGCTTAAGAAGTACGACCCTGAGAATCTCCACTACCAGAACCTCATTGACTTTATCAAGGAGAATGATCATCCCCTGCTGGAGTAAGACCCTGAGAATCTCCACTACCAGAACCTCATAGACTTTATCAAGGAGAATGATCATCCCCTCCTGGAGTAAGAGAATCTCCACTACCAGAACCTCATTGACTTTATCAAGGAGAATGATCATCCCCTGCTGGAGTAAGTAGAATCTCCACTACCAGAACCTCATTGACTTTATCAAGGAGAATGATCATCCCCTGCTGGAGTAGGTAGAATCTCCACTACCAGAACCTCATTGACTTTATCAAGGAGAATGATCATCCCCTGCTGGAGTAAGTAGAATCTCCACTACCAGAACCTCATTGACTTTATCAAGGAGAATGATCATCCCCTGCTGGAGTAAGTAGAATCTCCACTACCAGAACCTCATTGACTTTATCAAGGAGAATGATCATCCCCTGCTGGAGTAGGTAGAATCTCCACTACCAGAACCTCATTGACTTTATCAAGGAGAATGATCATCCCCTGCTGGAGTAAGTAGAATCTCCACTACCAGAACCTCATTGACTTTATCAAGGAGAATGATCATCCCCTGCTGGAGTAAGTAGAATCTCCACTACCAGAACCTCATTGACTTTATCAAGGAGAATGATCATCCCCTGCTGGAGTAAGACCCTGAGAATCTCCACTACCAGAACCTCATTGACTTTATCAAGGAGAATGATCATCCCCTGCTGGAGTAAGAGCCTGAGAATCTCCACTACCAGAACCTCATTGACTATATCAAGGAGAATGATCATCCCCTGCTGGAGTAAGACCCTGAGAATCTCCACTACCAGAACCTCATTGACTTTATCAAGGAGAATGATCATCCCCTGCTGGAGTAAGTAGAATCTCCACTACCAGAACCTCATTGACTTTATCAAGGAGAATGATCATCCCCTGCTGGAGTAAGTAGAATCTCCACTACCAGAACCTCATTGACTTTATCAAGGAGAATGATCATCCCCTGCTGGAGTAAGACCCTGAGAATCTCCACTACCAGAACCTCATTGACTTTATCAAGGAGAATGATCATCCCCTGCTGGAGTAAGTAGAATCTCCACTACCAGAACCTCATTGACTTTATCAAGGAGAATGATCATCCCCTGCTGGAGTAAGTAGAATCTCCACTACCAGAACCTCATTGACTTTATCAAGGAGAATGATCATCCCCTGCTGGAGTAAGTAGAATCTCCACTACCAGAACCTCATTGACTTTATCAAGGAGAATGATCATCCCCTGCTGGAGTAAGTAGAATCTCCACTACCAGAACCTCATTGACTTTATCAAGGAGAATGATCATCCCCTATCAAGGAGAAGACTGCTGGAGAAAAATTATAGCTGGAAAAAAGATCAACATTATTTTAAACCTGGATATAATAGAATTTACAAGGGAAAAGAACCTTTTTACAAGAGAAATCCGACTCACATCAAAGCGAGTCCTAAACATCCAGAGCCGAAATATTACGACTCTGCTGGGATTCAAACCCAGGTCACGGTGCCTGCAAGTCTAGTAAGCTAAACCACTCAGCCGCAGTGCTCTTCCAGGAAAATAAGAGAGGAGAATATTTATATTATGAGAACTAAAAGAGGTTATAAATTAATTAAAAAATTAAGATCAAATTATATTTACACTATTCAAAGTTTCATTGTTAAAAATTAAAAAGCGTTGACTAATGCATAGACATAGTACAAGTTAACAAAACAAGTGCTAACAATTTTTTCTCCGTTTTTCTCAATTTTTTTCTCAGTCTGTAACTATCTAATAATCTAATGCTACAACACAGATACATTATATTCCTGTATGATATCTAACCAGTCATCTAGTCAATCGCAACATGTCTTTGAATATTTGTCAATTAATTCCTTAGTAGTTTACACTTCATTAATTAAAATTGTTCTTAATAAAACAATAATTTTCCAATGTGATGCAAATGTGGTTTAATTTAGTTCAAATAGATTTTGTGCATAAATCCATCGTTCTCTCCAAAAAAATTGCAATATTAAAATCACAATATATTTTTTAGCTGAGAGTATAAATTGTTTTATAAAAAATTAAAACAAAGAATTCTCTCTCGCGTTAACAGCAACAGCTTTACAACCCACAGCCTTGGGTTCGATTCTGGGGCGCAACCTTTCATTTTATTGAGGCCCAGGTCACAGTTGCTGTGCTTGCGGGACTTGTGGTCTCGTGGTCTTGGGTTCGGTTCTGGTGCGGGACTTTCTATTCTTAATGAGGCCCAGATCACACGTGTTGTGGTTCCGGGACTTCTGGTCCCGATTGTGGCGACGTGGTTTCTGAGTGCTGCCTGGTTGCGTTTTCCAGAATACCGACTTGTTACCCGGACCTTGATACCTGGGAAAATAAATTTTATTTTTGATGTAAAAACGTAGGGGAAAAAAAGTTATTTTTTAAAAAAAGTTATCATATTTGTGTTAATCACTTTCGTGCTATCACAACTACTCAAACTCGCTTTATTAAATCTACGCTGAAACCGGGACTTGAACCACCGACCTACAGGTTACAAGTCCGCCGCCTTATCGATCAAGCTACAGAGGTCGGTTGTAAAAACGTAGGATTACATATTATAGCTACGAAGGTCATATTATTTGATCTCAAAAAGAGGAAAAGACAGAATTGACTAGAACATGAATTACATGTACTTTGCGCCAAAATGAACCGAATGTTATTAATTGTGACATAATAACTAGCTCTTTATCTTTTTTTTATATCTTTTATCTACATTATGTATACAGTGTATACTCCCGACAAAGTAGGTACTGTAGCGTCTCTTTTTGTTAGCAGTTCAAGGAAAGTCACGGTTTGTTGATTTCAAACTGTTAGTTATCATATTTGTGTTAATCACTTTCGTGATATCACAACTACTCAAACTCGCTTTTCTAAATCTACGCTGAAACCGGGACTTGAACCACCGACCTCAGGTTACAAGTCCGCCGCCTTATCGATCAAGCTATTGAGGTCGGATTTCAAACTGTTCTATTTAAGAGCCAACTGGAGACAGACTCACCCTGAAAGTTTCGGGTCCAGGGGCTGCTTGCTGAGGAGAATATGAATGGTGGGTATTTCCCGCGTCACTTTCAGCTGATCCAACGTCTCTATCAGGGGGTCCCAGTATTCGATAACTCTGGAATTGAAGAAATTACACATATTTTTTTTTTTTTTAATAAACATGGTTTTTTATATATTAATATGTAAAATATTTATCCCATAAAATATATAAGACCTGTTTGACTGCTGGACTAAAGGGACTTCTCAGTATTACCTCGGCAGTATAAACAAGGTTTATTCTATTCTATTCTATTTTAAACGTTTCTTTTATTTTTCAGGATATTTTTTTATTTATTTAATAGACGGGTGCTATACATGATACAGAAAATTTTCTCAGGATCTCTGGACTACGGGCAGTAGTCACAACCGTTACGCCACGGAGGCTGGGTTGTACCATAAATTATCACCAAAGAAAAAACACAATACTTCCGATTTCTAATATTAGAAATTAACGGAAGTAATATTCCGTACTTTGCCTTCACGATACTGCATCTTCGGCTCCTGAGATTCTGGAGCTTGGAGAACAGAAGATTCAGTACCATGAAGGCATAGCACATAATTTCTTTTTCTTTTTTAACAGAATTAGTAGTTAAAATAGTTTACCCAATCTGCAGTTATTCGAACTCATATACAAGAAATCAGGCCTAATAAATAAATAAAATAAATGTGTTTCTTCGTGTTATTATATCACAATTTTAGTGGGTAGCGCAGAATTATAGGACTTTCCGTATCTTTAATATCCCAATATCTTATTTTTGCCTATAATTCCGCCACTGGTCGCTGCCCACATTAAAGCAGCTACTCTTTTTTCCTCACGAGGTATTAGTGTAATCAGGCCTAATATGAAGAGACTAGAGCCAATGTCCCACTGATATTTGGCCCTCGGTCTAGGGTACACAGGGGGTGTAATGCGGAACTGTGTGCACCTAGATAACTCTTAATAGACGGGTCCACGTGCACGTGCTTGTGCATGTCCCCGGGGGCTGGTAACATTGCATTGCGCATCTTGGAATGTAAGCAAATGACATGGCTAAGTTCTATTAAGGACCGGGTGTGAGCGGTATATCTTACCAAACACTTTTATAATTTCTTATGACAATGCATATGAAAATTATAAAAGAAAAAAATGATCATTAATGATATTAACAACTCAGAAACGTTTGTAGGCTGTGTTGAACCAATATCAGAGAATGACATAAAAAAAAACAACAACTCAGAAACTTTTGTAGACTGGGTTGAACAACCCAGACAGCACAGTCAACTGGATGTATACCATACTGTTAGGTGGAAAAAGTCTACTTGCCCACCTGGAAATCAGCTGGAGATTTCCACCTTCCACCTGACCTCCACCTGGAAATCAACTGGAAATGAACTGGAAAGTAACCCAACTTTTAACTGGAAGTCAGTTGCCCAAAGTCAACTGGATTTGTTCCACTTATTTCCAGCTACTTGTAGCGCTCTCTAGTGGATGGGTAGTAACTCACTACCACAATGTTGACATACCTATTTACCTATACTGTACATTATACTACATAATAATCAAATGCTACGCTCTTGGTTTTGAGGTCGTGGGTTCGAATCCCATTATATGCATTTTTTTTTTTCAAATAATAATAGTAATAAAAATACTAGAAAATGTATATTAGGCATAAATTCAATTTCAGTTATTTAATTTAGAGGCCATACATTCAAATCTCATGAAGAATATTTTTTTTGTATAAAAATAAAGTAATAAATTTTAAATAGGTTTTTTTAACACATACACACACACAAATTTGGGTATAATTTTTTTTTATATAGAAATTTGGAAAGAAAAAGAAAATAACTAATCTGTTTTAAACAACACAATTCAAATAAGACTCTTTAATATGATTATATTTTACAATAAGAGTGTTTATTATTAATAAAAAAAAGTGCCACAAAAGTGTAAAATGCACTATCAAATTTCCACCATGTCAGAAGACCTTGTACCAATGTATCACAATTATTTCCTAAGTATGTATAATCTCTATATATAATACTCAAAGTTGTGCATGTCTGGATGACTATGTCCTCTTGGGGTTACAATACGAAACGGTACTCTCACTGAGAGTTCACCCACCCTAAGCCACCTTCAACATACTAGAAAATTATCAAAATTAAAATATGTAATACAATTTTCAAGTGCACTGGTAATCAAGTGGTTAACGTGCTAGTCAGATAATCCACTTAGCGTAGGGTTCCGTTGTTTCAATTTTTTCCTCATTATGGTTGTGACCACATAATAATAAGACTCTGAGGGTTAGGTGGTAGAAAATGCTTTGAGCATAAACTTTAACCTTACCTGGTGGTTGCCTTCCAATTAAAAGTGTTATTATTATTTTTATTGGGACACCGGCCATGAGAAAAAACCTTAATGGTGACAAAGTGCCAGGTTTGAGCTAGTATAGAAATAAAATAATGATATCCAATTATAAAATATGCTCATAGCATGTATATAATCACAATAAAATAATAATACTATGTAAATTAAAATATATTTCTTTTGTGAAACCAAAAATAACAAAGAAATAAACTAATAGCCAGCAGAAAATGAAGATGGGGCATGGAATACACCAGTTTTCATGAAATTGCAAAAGTTAAGCAATGTCTAACGTGGTGGAACATGGATTAGTGAATGTTATTATGTATTTGTAATCCTTCATGACAATTTATATACTGCTGTGGCTAATTAGAATTGCTGGGTTGTTTGCTTTGAAAATTATTACCAAAAAACATTGTTATACTTAAATTAAAACAAAATTGACTTGTTAAGACTAGTGAAATTATAAAACACAATAGTGTGGAACACTTTTTTTAAATAGATATAAAATTAACTCAAAATTTAAGGGGCTTCATAGTAATAAGGTGGTAGAGTAGGTAGAGAGAGCACAATAGTTATTATTGTTATTATGAACAGTGCACAGTAAATTGGCCAATTAATTTTAAATCAAGTAATCAGGAAGCATGTCACAAAGTAAACATCATTTTTTAGTGTGGCAGAACCACCTATGAGTGAAATATTCATTTTATAATAATATGTATTGTACATCTAAATAAAATCCACAGAGTGAAAAATTTCACTATCTAGCACTATGCATTCAGCTGTTTCTTTGCTTGAACCAGAACCTTTTTTTAGCCAACCTATGGTCAAGAGATCTTGAGCATAAAAAATTCTGTTTCCCTAAACACATGAGACTAGCATTCATGATCCTACTTTGGCTTGGCTAGGCTAGGTGAGATTAATATAGGTAGCTGGTATGATTCCAAGTGAACTGAAGATGTTAATCCCATTGTTCTAGTCCAGGAACAGCAGAGTGCAGAAAGTTCATTAGGGTCCAAGTGGATGTCTCTAGAAATGGACGGTTATTGTCAGATGAAAAAGGTGATCCAGTATTAACTGTTTCTTGTCCTCTCCTTATCTTCTGTCACGATTCACGATTTAGACAAACTAAAGAACTATTTTTTGAAACATCTCGAAAGCAAATTTGGAGTTCAGAAATGACAAAGTAAACACTTTCAGTAGTTATAAAAAAGATGTTCAAAACTAATTAAAATATTATTTGTATTTAAAATATGTTCAAATAAATGAAATACCTATTATTTAAGAGAATTATTAATTATTTAAAACAATTCACAATTTGTCACAAAAATATCACAATTTCTGAATTTCCTTCAACAAAGGACGAGTTTTATCGAGTTTTATCTAGTTCTAAAAAAGATCAAAACTAATTAAAATGATATTTGTACTTAAAAATGTTCAAAACTAAATGAAATACCTAATATTTAAAAGAATTATTAATTATTTAAAACAATTTACAATCACCAATATCACAATTTCTGAAATGACGAAAGATCAAAGATGGCGTCTTCAACAAAGGACGCGTCTTATGTAAACTGGAAAAATATGGAACATTTCCAGCTGACTGGTCAACTGACTAAATTCTACTCATGTCCTAGCTGGAGAGAGTCGTTATATTTCCAGCTGACTGCCCAGGTGACTGAGTCTAGATGGATTTTTGTTGGAAATATCCAGGTGGCTGGTCAACTGATTTAATCCATGATGGAAAAATCCAGCTGTCGGGACAGTTGGAGGTCCAGTTGACTTTATACACCTGGATATTTCCACCTTAAATCCAGACTGGAAGTCAACTGCCGTGCTGTCTGGGAAACATCAAAGAATAAGCAACAACTCAGAAAATTTGTAGACTGGTTGGAATTAAAATCAAATAATGATAATAAAATAAAATAACTCAGACACCTTTGTTGACTGGGTTAAACAAACACCAGAGAAATAGTTGGTTTACTACCAGGTCACTATTTCCTAAGAAACAACATTGGAGTATACAATGACACCATTGAGTACGATAAATGTGGTGAGGGAACACCCTCTCCCATCCTAATCAAGTCACTCACAAAAATCCAAACTCTTGTATACTCAGGACAAAAGCTGGAAACAAACACTGTGAACTTATATAACACCTGCTAAACTTTTTAGTGCAGCAGACGTTTTTGAAAGTGATGAGTGAGCTGAATGGGGTGCAACAGTTCTAAATAATGGACGCAGCACATAGGAATTTCTTTTAGAAAAGACCCCCAGATATAATGTAATGTAATGTAATGTAATAAAGCAGCTACTCTTTTTTCCTCACGAGGTATTAGTGTAATCAGGCCTAATATGAAGAGACTAGAGCCAATTTCCCACTGAGGGCAGCATTTTGATTCGCAACCTTTCGCGACATTTTGTCTAAAAAATTTAATGGATGTGTTGCAAATCGTTGGGAAGCAGTATTTTTTACCACAGGGATTCTATCTCATTTGCTTCTCAAGGAACAGCGGAGCTGGAAACCATATGTTGCGCTTATTATTATTATATTATGCTTTATTAGGTAAGACAAATATATAATAATAATAATATCGCCTTATTTATACTGCCCGATTAAGACTATTAAAGTCGCATTATTCCAGCAGTAAGCCCAAGACGTATTATTATGTGGTAAAAATCCCAAATGGGAGGATAACTTGTCATGTCCCGGCTGTGTTTCGAACCTACGACCTCTGGAATCTTTGGATTCACAAAGTGCCGCCTTTACCACTGAGCTACCGGAACAGACATATACAGTAAAATACAATGAAATTATAAAGAAAAAAAAATAGATAACAAAGAAACAAGAACAAAAAGACAAAAACTAATGTCTACTAAAGGGGGTATTGCCTGTGGCAATCCTTCACCCAACCCTAATGGAAAACCTCTTCCTACCTAAAGGGTGGGGTTATTGCCTGTGGCAATCTCTTCCACCAACCCTTAATGGAAAACCTTCTTCCTACCTAAAGGGTGGGGTTATTGCCTGTGGCAATCTCTTCCACCCAACCCTTAATGGAAAACCTTCTTCCTACCTAAAGGGTGGGGTTATTGCCTGTGGCAATCTCTTCCACTCAACCCTTAATGGAAAACCTTCTTCCTACCTAAAGGGTGGGGTTATTGCCTGTGGCAATCTCTTCCACCAACCCTTAATGGAAAACCTTCTTCCTACCTAAAGGGTGGGGTTATTGCCTGTGGCAATCTCTTCCACCCAAAACCCCAATTTAATTTGGAATAACCTTTTCTTCCTACCTAAAGGGTGGGGTTATTGCCTGTGGCAATCTCTTCCACTCAACCCTTAATGGAAAACCTTCTTCCTACCTAAAGGGTGGGGTTATTGCCTGTGGCAATCTCTTCCACCCAACCCTTAATGGAAAACCTTCTTCCTACCTAAAGGGTGGGGTTATTGCCTGTGGCAATCTCTTCCACCCAACCCTAAGTAGGAAACCGTCTCCGGACTTACTTGCGGTAGCAGATAGCGGACACCTGGTGGAGACTGGCGCACTTGTGCTTCATGATCTCGGCGCAGCTGATGGCTTTGGTCAGCGCGGGGCCGGATCCACTCCACAGGATGCACTCCTGGCCCTCCATGGCCCTCAGGGCGAAGTCCAGGACGTTCCTCATCTTGGACCCTGGCGCCACCTGGGGGCGAGGGACCAGGATCAAAGGGTTAACAGGTGCAAGTGAGTTGTCAGCATTACCATTTTTAATCATTATTTAAAAAGATTCTTCTCGTAGAAGATGGAAAATTCAAGGAGAAGAGGATTGATTTTGCTAGATAGATTTATGGTGAACATCTTCTTCTTTTACTCTGTCTTATCCCGCTCAAGCAGGGTCGACGTTGTTCAACCTCATGGTTGAGTTTGGTTGGTTTTGGCACATTTTTTTTTTTTACGGCTGGAGGCCCTTTCTAACACTAGCGATTCTATTTTTTTCTCTGAATCCGATAGGACTAAAGTGGGGATTAGCTAATCTTTAGAACTTTTTTTGGCCAATAATTCATGTACGCACATGTTGTGCAATACATTACTAACCTGGGACGTCTTGATAGAATAACCAGCCAGGCTACCAGCTCTTGCTCGGGACCCCGGGATCGCCAGTTCCCGTATAACCGAAGTTACCCCTGGGGGGGTGGCTTAATCCTCATGAAAAATAATAACAATCCACATAATGAAAGTTATCAAGTTTTTTTTACGTTTTGGTCGACTTTTAATCACACCAATGAAGACTTGAGGAAGGATCTGGATTATCTTGAATTTAGTCCTGCTTAAAAAATTGATTTTTTTAATCGCATGGTCGTAGAACGTATAAATCGTAGAACGATGAATTTATAATGATTCTTGGGAATTTTAAAAAGTAATTAAGCCATCTCACCGGAAAAAGTACATCGATCGAACTTCATTTTAGAATTCTGTGAAAATAATAATTTTCCTGAATTGTTTTATACTTCTGAAATTTCGTTATAAGTTATAAAATCCCAAGGAAATTATAACTTTGCAAAATTCGGCTTCGTTCCAGGAAAAAATAACCCACTCTCATTATTTCCAAATCTTCTTTTCAATTTGATTAAAATAATGTATTCTCTCAATTTCGTGCATATAATACCTCCAGAGAGTGCATTATTCAGACAAAATTCGATGGTGGTAAGGGAGATTTCAAGAGTGAGAGTGCTTTCCAGAATGAAGCAATATGAAGCATATTCGTAATGCAAAAGTTTTATTTCAGATAATACCAATAGACATTTTCTATGAACGCCTTGTATATTGTGAGTATGCAATGTACAATAAAACATGAAAAATCATCATTGTTATTAATGCATCAATTATTAATAAATACAGTCACCCTCCGTAGCGTAACGGTTGTGACTACTGGCCGTAGTCCAGAGATCCACAGTTCGGTTCCGGGTTTGAGCAGACTTTTCGCACGGGAAATTCTATTCCCTCCGAACACGTGAAGCTGGCATCTGAGGCCCTACCCAGGCTGGGTAAGGATTTGGGTAGCTGGTACGATTCTCAGCGAATGGAGGGTAAAACCCCCGTCCTAATCAGGACATTAAATTAAATAAAATCGTTGACATTAGGAAGGGCATCCTGCCGTAAAAATGTGCCACAACAAACCTGAACTATGAGGTTGAAGAATGAGCTTTTCCGATCCCAACAAGTAGATTTCGGAAAAGGCAAAGTGAAAGAAGTAATTGTCCTCAAATATTTTTCTACACATTTTTTTTTATTTTATTACAAGTATTTTTTTCTCTTAATATTATTAATAGCCTCCTTGTAAAGACAGTAGTGCTGAGTCATTCCTCCACTGTCTGGCTACCATCGTTCACGATGACGCCACCCTATGATGATGATATTATTAGCATTACCTTCATCCATGTGATATCCTCTGGAAGGTTGGGAATGGGCACCTTGGTCAAGTCCCACGGTTCTTCCTCATTGGCTCCTTTGGAATAATTCTCCATTACTATCAAGTTATCCTCTCTCGAAATTTATTTATTTGATGTGCTTGAGTTTCTAAAACAAAAAGATTCAAAGAATAAATATGAGAAAAATATAGGATAAGGAAAGGAAAAAAATCAGTGTGGATTCACAATGAAGTTATTTATCATCAGCAACAGTCATACCATACCCAATATATCAATAAAATAGAATTTATGAGTGACTATCTGAGTTATTAAATTACAACTTTGAATAACATTATTCTCCTACCAAGAAACTATTCTCCTATGTACCTGGAATCACAACTCATATCCTCTCTAATAATATTTAATAATAATTGTAACAGTGCAAATTTGGATCTCCATCTCACTTTGGAACAATTTAAACAAAGATGTAGAGAAGGACTGGATATAGGTCTTTAGTCTATATGCAGTGTCCCTGCTCAAAAAGGACTAGGGTAATAATATCGACGAAGAAAAAAGAAATTCACAATTTTGGGACTAATAACCCATTCGTTCATTATCTCACTTTCTTTTTCCAATGATAAGAAAAGTAAATACTTCCGATTTCTAATATTAAAAATTGATCGGAAGTGTCACAGTGTTTTTTACTCTGGTGGTATCGACAAAAAATATTGTTACTCTTACAAGCGATTTCTCCTCTTTCCTCACGAGTTACTGTGGTCATCAAACTAATACAAAGTGATATAAAGTTTTAAAAAAAAGTTATCATATTTGTGCTAATCACTGTCATGATGTCACTTCTACTCGAACTCGCTTTATTAAATCTTCGCTTAACCCGGATTTAAACCACCGACTTTCGCCTTATCCATCACGCTACTGAGTTCGGTTTGCAAAGTGATATAAGTACTATTTTATTCTGCCCAGGTAAAATTCGAACTCAAGACTCCTGCGTGCAAACCTACTATTAACCCATTGGGTCACGAAGGCTTTGTATTTCCACCTACTCGGATCTTGAAATTGTCCTCGAGATCAAAAGACTTTTCTTTTACAAGAAGAATCGCACTAATAATGCAAGTTCAAGGAGAAGCGAAAGACATTTCCTGTTGTCTTGTAAAAAAATTCTCACAGTTTTTTTTTTTCAACTTTGGGAATTTTCTTGCGAAAAAAACTTGCGTCAAACAAAAGTATTTGCAATCCGCCTTAATTCCTAAACAAAGGCGCGACAAGGGCTGTACATTTCATTAAGGCATATTTGTTCTCCTATCTGCCTGTTACTGGAAGACGACAAGATGTGAAGGAACTCGAAGCTATGGGAAACGGGGGGAGGGAGGTAAGAAAAGGGGGTGGGGGAGGGAAAACTAGTGAGGGTTAGAGTGGGAGGAATGGAAAAGGGAGAGGGGGGATAGGGGGAGAGGTAGAAAAGGGGGGAGGATTCTGTAATTAATTGGGGGAGGAACAAGAGTCTCACTTCCTGTAAATATTTTTTGAACGACAACCGCTTTCTGTAACTATTTCTCCCAAGGAGAGCCGCTGTGTATTTATTCATCTCAAAGACTTACAGCCGTTTCCTGTAAATAAACTTTTAATTACAGTAAATAAGCCTTTCGTATAATTTATGAACATTTTAGCTGAAGTCTACCTGTAAAACATAGCAGCACATTTAAGATGAAATAAGTAAAATTATACCACACAAGAATAGGAAGAGGTAAGTAATTCTTTTGCCATTTTTAAATTTAATTTATTCGGGTCAAGCCCAATACATTGATAACATAGAACAATATAAAATTAATACAAATAAGAAACCAAATTTAAGAAGACAAGTAAAAGTTGCTTTAAGAAGACAAGTTTAAAGATATTAATACTTTATTCTTATCTTGGGTTAGACTGGTAGAGGTTAAATTGTGTTATATTAGTAGATTTCCACTATAGGTTAAGTAAGAGTTAAGACCTAACCTAACGTAACCTGAACTAGAAATTTAACTTATCCTAACCTAATCAAAAAAAAAAACTAACCTAATCTACTTTGTCCTAAAACTAGTTTAGTATAAGATAATGTACGATATCCTAAACGACCTAAACAATAATTTGAAGAAAAAAATCCTTTGATACATCGTTCTTTCTGTACGACAATCTTTAATTATAAGCCCTCCCTGATAATCCCTACATTTCCTTTAGGTAAGAAACATTTCCCTCCTCAAGCTTCCCTGCGCTGACTTTGATCCTGAAGACAGTGATAAACTCATTCTTCCCTCCATCTCTCCTTCCTCCTACCCTAATACTTTTCCTTCTCTCCTTCCTCCTCTTTATCTCCTTCTATTCCTCCTACCCTAATACTTTTCCTTCTCTCCTTCCTCCTCTTTATCTCCTTCTATTCCTCCTACCCTAATACTTTTCCTTCTCTCCTTCCTTCTCTCCTTCCTCCTCTTTATCTCCTTCTATTCCTCCTACCCTAATATTTTTCCTTCTCTCCTTCCTCCTCTTTATCTCCTTCTATTCCTCCTCCCCTAATACTTTTCCTTCTCTCCTTCCTCCTCTTTATCTTCTTCTATTCCTCCTCCCCTAATACTTCTCCTTCTCTCCTTCCTCTTATCTTCTTCTATTCCTCCTCCCCTAATACTTCTCTTTCTCTCCTTCCTTCTCTTTATCTTCTTCTATTCCTCCTCCCCTAATACTTCTCCTTCTCTCCTTCCTCCTCTTTATCTTCTTCTATTCCTCTTCCCCTAATACTTTTACTTCTCTCCTTCCTCCTCTTTATCTTCTTCTATTCCTCCTCCCCTAATACTTCTCCTTCTCTCCTTCCTCATCTTTATCTTCCTCTATTCCTCCTCCCCTAATACTTTTCCTTCTCTCCTTCCTCCTCTTTATCTTCTTCTATTCCTCCTCCCCTAATACTTTTCCTTCTCTCCTTCCTCCTCTTTATCTTCTTCTATTCCTCCTACCCTAATACTTTTCCTTCTCTCCTTCCATATTATCTTCTTCTATTCCTCCTCCCCTAATACTTTTCCTTCTCTCCCTCCTCCTCTTTATCTTCTTCTATTCCTCCTCCCCTAATACTTTTCCTTCTCTCCCTCCTCCTCTTTATCTTCTTCTATTCCTCCTCCCCTAATACTTTTCCTTCTCTCCCTCCTCCTCTTTATCTTCTTCTATTCCTCCTCCCCTAATACTTTTCCTTCTCTCCTTCCTCCTCTTTATCTTCTTCTATTCCTCCTACCCTAATACTTTTCCTTCTCTCCTTCCATATTATCTTCTTCTATTCCTCCTCCCCTAATACTTTTCCTTCTCTCCCTCCTCCTCTTTATCTTCTTCTATTCCTCCTCCCCTAATACTTTTCCTTCTCTCCTTCCTCCTCTTTATCTTCTTCTATTCCTCCTACCCTAATACTTTTCCTTCTCTCCTTCCATATTATCTTCTTCTATTCCTCCTCCCCTAATACTTTTCCTTCTCTCCCTCCTTCTCTTTATCTTCTTCTATTCCTCCTCCCCTAATACTTTTCCTTCTCTCCTTCCTCCTCTTTATCTTCTTCTATTCCTCCTCCCCTAATATTTTTACTTCTTTCCCTCCTCTTTATCTTCTTCTATTCCTCCTCCCCCAATACTTCTCCTTCTCTCCTTCCTCCTCTTTATCTTCTTCTATTCCTCCTCCCCTAATACTTCTCCTTCTCTCCCTCCTCCTCTTTATCTTCTTCTATTCCTCCTCCTCTAATATTTTTCCTTCTCTCCCTCCTTCTCTTTATCTTCTTCTATTCCTCCTCCCCTAATACTTTTCCTTCTCTCCTTCCTCCTCTTTATCTTCTTCTATTCCTCCTCCCCTAATACTTTCCCTTCTCTCTTTCCTCGTCTTTATCTCCTTCTATTCCTCCTACCCCAATACTTTCCCTTCTCTCCTTCCTCCTCTTTATCTTCTTCTATTCCTCCTCCCCTAATACTTTTCCTTCTCTCTTTCCTCCTCTTTATCTTCTTCTATTCCTCCTCCCCTAATACTTTTCCTTCTCTCCTTCCATATTATCTTCTTCTATTCCTTCTGCTCTAATTCTTCTCGTTCTCTCCATCCATATTATCTTCTTCCCTTTTCATTACCCCCTCCGGCTACATTATCCTCTTCTCTCACATTACTGTTTCCCTTTCCCGATATATCCTTCCTATTGCATTCATCCTCCTCTAGCCGTCTTCTCCCCCTCTTCCTCCAGCTATCTCCCTCTCTTCATTATCTTCTCCTCCCCATTACCTTCTCTCTCTTTCTCCTCCAGATACATATTTTCTTCCTTCCTCTGAATTCAATTTCCCTCAGTCTCACTCCTCTTTATCTCTCTACTTTCACTCTATCCTTCCAAATATCTTCATCGTTCCCCCAACACTACAATATATCCCTTCTTTCTGCCCCTGATACTTCATCCCCTCTCTCCATTTCACATATCTCCTTCACTCCCATGAATCTTCCTCCTCTAAACACTCTTCTCTTCCTCCTACCCCCACAACTCATTATTCCCCTCCTCGTTTCCCTTCTTCCAGCTATTCCCCATTTCCTTCTCTCTTCCCCTCCTAGCTATCTCCTTCACTCCAATGACTTTATCATCCTCCAGCCTTCTCCTCCTCCTCCACCTCCTCTATCCCCCCACCCTCCCCTCTCCTCTTAACTATCTCCTTCACACATACTTATATTGGAAAATTATGAGTGCGAATTCCGAACTTAAATATCGGGCGAGGAATTTTCATTTTTCATTATTATGAAATGCGGTGACGCTCGGATGTGATAGAGCCGGCACCACACGGGGAGGATAGTACAGCGGAAGGCATGGTCTGACAGTATGACGACAGTGCCTGTCTTGCAAAGTGGGCCCGAGTTCACTTGGTCAGTATTTATTATTATTATTATTATTATACAACGCTTTATTAGATATAAATGGACATTATGTACATACAAATAATAGTTTTAACAATGAAAAAAATGGAAACAATATATACAATAAAAATGAAAAAGAATAGAAAATATATAAAACATATGTCCTAACTAAAGGGCGGGGTTATTGCCTATGGCAATCTCTTCCACCCAACCCTTCGTGCGCGTACACAACGGAGCCCTTGACCCTAGGGTAGCGACGTTATCTAACCATGTTATTAAATGTAAGCGGCCTCAACGGAGTCCTGAAAGTCTATATCAAGCTGTAGGTACCAGGGTCTAGGGTCTAGGGTTTGGGACTCCGTTGTGACCGCGTACTTAGGGCTTAGTAGATGCTCATAGTGCTCATGCTGGCCACTTGTTCAAAGCAAGCAAGGAGATTTCCACCAAGCACAGAGTTCAATACAGCCCTGTGAATGACGGAAGTGAAAAGTTCTTGCTTGCTTCAGGCTAGTAGCTAGCATGAATATCTCGATTCTCGACCCGGCTATTAGTGAATGATAAGACCGACCCCAGTAGCTTCATCGATAAGGCGGCGCACTTGTAACCTGGAGTACCGGGTTCAGCGAAGATTTAGTAGAGCTAGTTTGAGTTATAGTTGTGACAATGTGACATCACGAAAGAGAATCCCAGGTGTTAGACAGGACGATTTCTTAATTTGTGTATTACTAGAATGAGAACTAATCACGAGGAAGTATTGTGTCCATAATTGGCAGTGGAATTTTTGTTATATATTTTTTTTTTTTTTTAACGAATGATAGTTATTTACATACCCAATATGTTTTTTATCTTCTCTAAATATTGTAAATACTATTTACCTGTCTTAGCCTCGTGGCGTAACGGTTATGACTAACTGCCCATGATCCAGAGGTCTCGAGTTCGACTCCCGGTCGGACATACTTTTCGAAGAAAATTCTGTCCCCTCCAAACACGTGAGACTTGCATTTCCGGCTCTACCCAGGCTGTGTGAGGTTAATGTGGGTAGTTGGTACGATTCCCAGCGAATGGAGGGTAAAACGTCTCAAATCAGGACGTTAAAACCGAATAGAATCAGCTGGTCACAATAGATCTAATTAGGTCGCAGTGTTAATTGTAAGGGTTTCACTGAAAACCCTGCAACCAGGTCAGATAATATTTTTTTTTTACATATCCTCCTAATAAAGCTTGGTAAATAATCCGTTTTATAAGTCGACCTAAAAACATGATCGTGTGTAAGAGTCTTACTTCTCAATTTCAATTCTTTTCTCTTCTCATATAATAGTGCACCCAGGAATTCCACAAATTATTCTCTCTCTTTATTACTGCGACCTTTCGTCAATCCTTTGGTTTGGCCTAGTTTGCAGGTCATGACATCAGGCGTGTGTAGAGTTCAGACATTTGTTGACTAGCGGGTGTTAAATTTTTGAAGCTATAGGTCCCAGGTTCGATCCCAGCCTGGAGCAAAAGTTTCTGACGAAAAATATTGTTTTCAGGGTTAAGTAGCTAGTTTTTGTATCGATTTGATTTTTCTAAAGCATCTTCCTGAAGTACCCACTTTCTTTAGATCAAATAAACATCTTAACATACTTTGAAAGTCCCCAAACCTTTGAATATATTATTCATACGCTACCAGACGTGAACAAATGAGGAGCATAGGTACTCTAAAATACATGAAAATTGGGAGAGGGATACATCCCAGAGAAAGGGTTGCTTTGTTCGGAGCCACTCAACTGAGAGACTAATGATAAGGTAAAGTTGTGAAGGAAGTGCTGAGGAGACTAGTGGATGGAATATTGGGGGTTCGATTCTTCGGGTGGCAAATTTTCTTTTTTGGAACTGCAGGATTTGGAAAAAACAAATGAGTGTAGAGAGAAGGAAAATTTGAATTGAATACATTTCAATGTTTACAATACATTTCCCACAAGCTAAGGCAAACTTCTGCGGAGGAGGAGAATAGGAAGAAGAAGAAAAGAGAGAGAGAGAGAGATGGAAGGGGAAGATAAAGAAATAGGAGTGGTTAGAGATATTTTGTATATTTTTCAACTGGAGTATTAGCAGTTAAAACCTTTTTATTAAGAAAAAAATCATAATTATCATAGGAAAAATCACATAACTGTGTCGGATTTTATAACCCCTGGCTCGATTTTTAATACTGGATCCAATAGAAACACTTGTAGATGCATAGTAAAAATAATGACAGATAAAATAATATTTGTTTCTATGATGATTTAGAGCCAAGGGAGTTCAAGGAAAATATATTTAAGGAAAACTCTTCAATTCTTCGGGTTTTATATTTATAACAATTGGGTCCTGTGTAGAAATCATTCTACAAGTTACAAGCCGGTTTACAAAACAATCAACAGAAACTGGGGACCTGCCAATTATACATACTTCTGGGTCATCTTTGGCGCTTGGTTCATGAAATCAACTAGTAAAAATAAGTCTGAATTTCCAACTAGTAAAAAGTGTCTGAATTTCCAACTAGTAAAAATACTTATAATTTGTAGAACGATTGTGACACAAGGCCCTGTTTATCTGATGATTGTCACATGTCACAACCCCACTTTCATTAAATTTTCTAAATTATTTTGACATGACAAAGATTCGAACCCTAACAAGCGGTCTCCTAAGTGAATATTGTGCTAACCTCTCGACTACTAGATCGCAAGATATTCTTCCCTCGCTCACCCCCACTGAATTCTTGGCAATATTAATGTGACGAATAGGATACCTTTTCCAATTGCGTCACTCTCACTCTCATACTCAAAGTCAAAGTCAACTGGAGTTGTGTGGGAACATGGAACATGATGAGGCGAGGCATAATCTCTATATTATGTATACTAGCCGTTTGCCCGTGCTTTGCAACGGGACTAAATTTCAAATTTACTAAGGCATGGCCGTACTGCTGGACAACAATGCCTTTTTGAACTTTTATAATTTTTCTGGACAAAGCGATAATGGTTCTGGGGGGGTCAATTTTGAGATATTTTTCGCTATCTCTTACCGTTTTGGCTAAACAACTCCGGACAAACAAACAAACAAACATAGGTAGGTAGGTAGTCCTTTTTTCTGTTTTATATATAGAGATAAAAGAGAAATATGGACAGACTTAAGGTAGGATCACACTATATGGCACAGATGCCATATTTTCTATGGCGAGAAAAAAAAACGAATGGCACAAATTATAATATAGGGCACTCACACGATGCCATATAATGTGGCAAAAAACTCTAGGCCATTGTATGTCTTCCCCCTTGCCATAGACAAGCCTGCCAGTCGTCACATAGAATACGATCTACTCATTGAGCAATTTGGTCTTAGCTCGTTACAGGATAGAAGACTGGGAACTCAAATTAAGTTCATTAAGAACGTGATCTGTGGATCGTTAAGTCACCCCTATGTGACTGACAAAGTTCAGTTCAGAGAAATTGACCCTAGGTTAAGATCTGCAGCTACAAGACAATTGAACATCCCTAATAAAAAAGAAGTGTACCTGTACAAGTCCCCCATTATCAAAGCCATGGCCTCATACAATGTTACAACTTTTATTCCCAATCCTTAATAAAATTATCTTCCTTCATCACCTCATTTATTGCTGCAGTTCGGTGACATATTACAAGTCTATCTTGTTTTATGTCACTAGCTTCAGTGTAGACGTTAGTTAAAAAAAAAAAAAAAAAAAAAAAAAAATATCATATTGTAGACCATGTGTGTGATGAAGCACTCACACGAATGCCATAGATCCTGCCATACGTCTATGGCACCATAGAAAAAACTTGTCGCCAGAGACCCAAATACTTCTATGGTCATATTGGTCATGTAAATAAAGACCGATCACACGCTATGGCAAGGGAGATTGCTATATTATATGTCGCTCTGCCATATCGTGTGATCCTACCTTTAGTATCTTTGAATCCTTATGTCTTCGAACTATTTAGGCGAAAGGGTCAGAGATAACAATTATTTTTGTATGATTCCAGGAAAACTTTCTAATTTATGGCCTTTAATGTGATAAATAAATACACCAACTTTGTTTTACCTCTTGTATCTAATAACCATATTATTTATTTAACTGCCATTTCTCTTTTATACTGTCAGCTGAGATCTTGTAATTTTCAGTGGATTTTGGTGATGAATAATATTTTCCTGGAAAATAGATGCTTTCAAAATAGAACTTTCTTCTAATATTATTCTCCAGTGATCATGTAAGACCATTTCTTGTTTAGAGGGGTTATTGTTTTCTTATTATAAAAGTTATAAAGAAGGTACTTTGATTTTTTTGTTGCTATTCTTCATGGGTACATACAATACATAATAGACATGTTTAAGAACCTTTGGTAGGGTGGATTGAGTATTTTTTTTACTGGCCTTTCTTCGTATGCTTATGTGGTAATGGTTGATATTTCACCTTTTCTTGGATGGTTCTCATTCGATTTGATGTTATTTTCTTGTGGTCTTCTAGCCATACTTATTGGTGTAGATTTTTTTTTTTTTGGTTTTAACGTCGCTTTCAACTGCATGGTCATATCACGACAGGTGTTACCCTCCATTCGCAGGAAACTCACAAACCTGCTACCCACATTAACCTCACCCAGCCTGGGTTGGGCCGGAATGCCAGCATCACGAAGTCTTCACCTCGCTGGACGTTGCTTGCGAGGTGAAGATTTTTGAATTGGTTAAATTATATATTTATTTAACTGACATCTCAGTGATGCTTGCAGGCAACACAGTAAAAACAATATTTTTTTTTTTTAATGATTTTTATACAGGTGGTGGTGGATAATTTTGTAAGATCCACGAATTGCTGCAATGATGATTAGGGGAGTGTTTCTCATGCAGTGGTTGATATTTATAGTGGCTCCTTTTCTGATTTCCTTTCCTAAATTAGATTTTTTACTTTGCTATCACATCTATGATTTTTTTAATTTATATTAGAGTAACTAAAATTCACTTGAAAGTCTTTGATTCGATGGCTCATGAGGTCTGGATGGTGTTCTCTATGAATTCGCCTATTTCTGCAGTGTTGAAGCGGATGTTGATACCGACAAGAATTTTATATGAACAAAAACGAAAACAAGAATGTATAAACAGGAATAAATAAAACTTGAAAAGAACAGGAACACTGAGTAAAAAACAAAAACTTAAAGAGAGCAAGTTGAGAAATGAAAACTTTAACACCTTTAGCTTTTTCGAGAAAAAAAAACTTTGAATTGTATGAAATATGATTTCAATTAGAGAGATTTAAAAGATTGCAAAGAAAACTAAGATTGTAATGTATTTTTTGTAGACAAAATACCTACTAAAATAGTAACTGGCTATATTTAAGAGACAATGTTTGGGTGGGGGATTCTTTCCTTCTTGAAAAAGAAGGAAAGAATCCCCCGTGCTCTCCGCTTTTCCCATAGAATCAAATGAAATCGAAAATAAGTGACACATTGATTTGCAACACTTTGCGTTCAAAATTTGAGGCAAAATATCGCAAAAGAAAATGTTGCGCTCAGTGGGAAAGCGTCTGTAGACATACATAACAATTTAGAAATACTCAGTGTAAAAATACATGGGTGAATACACATGGATGTTTAAATAAGACTATTCAGGTCTATAAACAAAAAATCAAAATAAACAAAAGATGAGTGAGTCTAAAAATAATACTCGGATATTAAGTAAAACCCAGTGATGTTTGTATGTATTATGTATAATTAAATTGAAGCACCTCTCTGCACACTTGTACATACATACTTATTATGCTTGTTTATTAATCATTAGCTTACCCATGATTAAGTCATAAAAAGATACCAACGTAGATACTACACCTCTTAAATAGGTATGATTGAATAATAATAATAATAATATCGCCAATTTATACTGCCCGATTAAGACTATTAAAGTTCCATTATTCTAGCCGTGAGCCCAAGACATATTATTATGTGGTAAAATTCCCAAATGGGAGGATAAGTTGTCTTGTCCCGGCTGGGTTTCGAACCCACAACCTCTGGAATCTCTGGATTCACAGTGCCGCCTTTACCACTGAACTACCGGGACAGAGAGACAAATATAATTGCGGAAAAAAGTAAAAAGAACTTCAAAATGAAATGATTACATTTTATCTTAGATTGATGAAGGATCGCCAGGATAAAATAAATTAAAATAATTGCAACAAGAAATCTGAACAATATATTATCTTTTGTTAGTCACACGAGTGATGTCACAATTATTCAAACAAGCCTTACGAAAAATTTCCATGTTAAGGTTTCCAGCCCCAGACTCCAGGTCACGAGTCCGCAGCATTTCTCATCAAACTAGACGGGTCAATCGAGAAGAAAACAGAAATAATATAATCCGATGAGGACTAAAGAGTCCTTTTATCCCAGAAGTTGTTTTGAGCCATCATTATTATGTGGTCAAAAAATGGCCCAAAAAACGTCGAATTGTGTTAATCACAATGTGATATTACTATTAATCAAACCCGCTCGACAAGTCTTTGCTAATATTGGGATTCGAACCAACGACCTCCGGTTACGAGTTAGCCGCCTTATCGATCGATCTACTGAGTTTTGTATGTGGTCGAATTCTCAAATCAATGGAGGAAAATTCATTCATTGGGTGGGATTCGAACCATTGGATCGCTGGGCTACCTGGATTACCAAACTAGTGCATTAACCACTTGACCACCATAGCAGAAAACTGAAGAGAGTATTAATAAATTATTAAAATACCTTTAAATATTAGAAAAAGAGATCGCACCTTTAGAATTAGAGGGTTATATGTCAAAAAACCTGTTTTTTGGGAAATCGCAATTGAAAATTTGACATATCACTGTTTTAAAACTATAAGATCTACAAATTTGATTATTGTTGCATTCAAGTCAGCATGTTCTTTTCTACTGAACTATGTAAAAAAAATATCACTTTTCATAACAGAACTTAAATATATTGTCATTTAAAAAAAAGGTGTTTTGACATAAAACTTTAATTTAAGATTATCTCATTTTTTGATAAAATGTCAATACTGAATAGAGTGATATGGTACGATAGTACCTTATTCTTTGATCATAAGTGAACAAAAGTGGGTAATATCTTGAATTTTTTTCGAGATACCACTATCATGAATTACTTTTAAATGAAAAATGTGTGTGGTATTGTAGTTTTATAGTAACATATCACTGTATGAATAATAGAAAAAAGGCACTGTGAACTTAAAGATACATAGAATTCCATAGGTTAGGGTAATAAGTAAGAAAAATCAGAACTCTTAAATTTTTAATTTGTTTGCTATAAATGAAAGCTTTATTATGCTGTTGAATGTTAACAAACTTAGCAAATATCAAGATTGACTTAATGTTAAACAAAAAGAAAGTAAAACTCTTTTCTTACTTTAGGCTTCTGAATAAAATAAGAACAAAATATTATTATTATTATAAAAATTGCTCAAGTCGTGCCCACACACGACGTGTATTTTGTATTTTGCTGGGTGCTTTAGGTTGCAACTTTAGGTAAGTTAAACACGTCTTTTAGGTAGGTAAGTAGTACCAAATATGAAACCTAATAATGCTATAGTAAAATTATGAAACTCGAGTGTTGAGGTAAGTAAGTACCTAATTATCAAATATGCCCCAATCTAAATCATGTTCAATCTACTTGCAGATATCATTGTAGTAGTCTTTGTAGCAACTTGGAATCTGTCCATCTTTCACTAATTTCAGTAAGTCCATTTTCTTTTGGTCTGAAAGCTTCAGCTTCGATTAATACAGTGTTTTTGGTTTGATACGAGAAATTTTCAATGTTCGCTGTGTACCTTCGTTAGTTTCTCTCAATATTTCAAAGGAACTAAATTCCACATTAGGATCGAATGAACATTTGTAAGATATGGATAAAGGTTTACTTTTCTCGAATTTGAGTATTTTGATATCTGAGAACATATCGGACGAGTCTTTGAACGATGTGGAACTCAGTGTGGAATCCAGTTGATTGGTCAAATCTTTGATATCTATGAAGTCTTCATACCCTAATTCCTTGACTTTGAATGGATCTCTAGTTTTCTTTGCTAGCTGAATGATGGTAGTGTATTGGGATGGAACCAAGATAGGACCAGATGGTAAATAAGATGGTATTATATCAAAATACAAAATATGTAATTTGACAAAGAAAGTATTATATTAAAACATTTTAGAGAGCTATATTCAAAAGAATCACTAAACATTTTTTAAAGATGGTAATTTATCAAAATGTTATCATCGAGTCAAAAATTATCTCCAAATTATTGATTTTTTATGGAGAAATATACTGACTTCACTGATCAAACTGACTTAAAACTATTTTGATCCAATGCCCCCTTCACTTTTAGTTATTTGAATAAAGATTTTAGCGCTGTAACTTGTGAATGAAGAGGAACAATTCTTGTACATATCGATAGAGCTCGTTTTTCTCTTTCCAACGATACCAAAAACGTATTTTTCGATTTTTTTGATATATTACCCTCTAATTCTAAAGGTGCGAGATATACTCTTACGAACGGCTAAATCCAAGTTTCTTCCCGAGGCATGGGCCTATCTATATTTATTTATCCTAACCCTACTCTGCACAATGAGGCATTGCCGTACATTCTTTCGGCAATCTATTACATAGATTGCCGCAGACAGTAACACCGCCTTTTAGGTTAGGCCATTATTATTTTATTATTTAATTATTTTCAAACAATTTTATACTCTAAATATTGTATATTTTGTCCTTCTAATAAAGCATGATATAATTCATATAATAATAATAGAACTGTCAATTTGAGACTAGGAGTTACGTCATTGGTTTGGCAAGAAGTACAAAAATAATTAAAAATTATTCAATTGATCAGTTGAAAAATAAAAATAGAATTCAATAATGGAATCGAGAATCGAGAGCTTTCATTCACAGCTTTCCCATTGCCATCAGAATATCTCTGGTGAGATGAGGAATTCAGTAAATTAAATTTCATTTGCACTCATTCTTCGCCGTCTATACATCACCAAAGCCCCCCCCCCCCCACTCCTTCACCCCGCCCAATGTCAAGTAGTTCTTAGTATTCCTAATCAAATGCTGACGATTGGAAATAAGTGTGAATTCGTCGCTCTATAAGGACAGAATTTAATGGTGAAACGTCAATGGCTTGCTTCAGTTGAGCAGCGTTCTCCCGTCGTCATATGACCATGCAGTTGAAAGCGACGTTAAACCCCCCCCCCCCCCAAAAAAAGAGTAGCGTCCAGCGAGCTTTTTTACAAGCACCGAATATTAATATTCGGGCTTAAACAACCGTGGTCTCATTACCAAATATGAAAACTGGTCCTTAACGTCTTTTTTCACTGCTGATTCAAAATTAGAGAGAGAGAGAGAACAAAAAAGAAAGAGAGAAAGAAAAATGAGAAACGATTTTGTTTGGTTTGGAGCTACTAAACCTATTTTGACAACACAAATTAATTTCATACAGTAAATTACGTTTCAATTAACTGTCTCTTCAAATAAACTATGGAAATTTTCCGACCACCCAGTAGTTTTGCTTGCGTAGGCAGACCAAGTCATACCTGGTATAGATAGACAAGCAAGTTGTGATGCGGCACAAAGAACAATATTGCACACAACAAATAAATAGAGAAATAACACAAAAGAAGAAGAAGAAGAAACCAGTTGAAAACAATGGCAGTCGAAGGACTTTGACTGAGAGCAGAAAATTCTCCTTTTTCTTGTTTTCTATGAAGGAGGAGGAGGAGATGGACTAAAGGCCCTCTTACACGCTCGTCATTATGTTCAAATGTTTCTCACAGCTGGCATTAAGGATTGAAATCAAGGACCAGACCAACAACAAAACAGATTTTACATAAACTATCAATCTGTTTACTGTTAGTGTTGGCAGTCATAAGTTTTCTATTATCTATTAGTTTCTAGTGGATATGGTTAGTCTTAAAATCATTGTTATCGTGCAAGTTTGTAGAGTAAAACATTTTTATTTTATAAAATAAGTGAAATAGTTGTAGTTGGATGGAAGAGCTCAAAAATTGAGAACCCTGCCACTTTAAATAAATCAAAAAAAATAATAATAATAATAAAAATAGACCAAAATAAAAAATAAGATTAGAGAAATCACTTCTACCAACCAATCTGCATCGTATATGGGATTAGAGACTGTTTTCCCTAATCTTTATTGTAATCTTACGAGAATTTTATGATTTGACTTAGGTTTCAATAAAGATGTCAAAAATAAGCATTTGAGATACTACATAAAATAAATTGCCCATGCTAAAAGGGAGAAAGATGTTCATCTTAGAAGCCAAATAAAAATGGCTTAAGATGGATATACAAAAAAGACATGAAAAATAAAACAAAAGCTTTATTATAATTATTATTAAATTTTACAGCAATATCATTCTGATATCAAAAGTCATGTCATAAATCAACCATGACTCAGGTTACAGATTAGTGCCCTTGTCAATAACACGTTGAATAAACCAAGTTCTCTTTGTCACTGAAGTTAAACAAAGTCCAGGAGGTTAGAACTTGAATGGGTAACCATTCAGATTTGAACTCTCGTGACGCTGGCTTTTCGTGGTCCAACCCAGGCTGGGTGAGATTATTGTGTGTACCTGGTTCTTAAGTTTCCAGCGAATGAGGGGTAAACACTCGTCTTGATTATGGCCCTTGCAGTTGAAAAGTACTTCAAGCTCCAAAAAATAACATAACGTATTTATGTTTCCATCGAATGGAGGGTAAAACTACCGTTCCGAATCATTTCCCATGTTAAGCAAAATAAGATTCAATTACACAGTGGACAGTAAACAACGTTCGAATTTGAATGGTCAACCATCCTAACATCACTTAAAGACTCTGAGGGGTAGGTGGTAGAAAATGCTTTGAGCATTAACCTCACCTGGTGGTTACCTTCCACCAAAGAGTGTTATTATTATTGGCTGGCTTTTATCTCATCTAAAAAAGGCGGGGTTATTGCCGGTGGACTCTTCCACCCAACCCTCAACCAACATGTCCGATCTCGCTCAGTGCATGTCCCTCACTCCCTCATCAGGACATGGAAGGAGCCCAGAGTATTGCTTCTGGGCGTCCAGGGGGGTTAATAGCCCCATCAATCCTTCCGCCACCATGACACAACCATCATGGAAGTAAGTAAGACACGGAAAGTAAGTAATAATAAAAATATCGCCTTATTGATACTGCCCAATTGGGACTATTAAGCCCCATTATTCCAGCAGTAAGCCCAAGACATATTATTACGTGGTAAAAATCCCAGTTGGGAGGATAACACGTCATGTCCCAGCTGGGTTTCGAACCCACGACCTCTGGAGTCTTTGGATTCACAGAGTGCCGCCTTTACCACTGAGCTACCTGGACAGACAGTAAGTAAGACACGGAAAGTAAGTACGTAAGACACGGAAAGTAAGTAAGTAAGACACGGAAAGCAAGTAAGTAAGACACGGAAAGTAAGTAAGTACTCCCTCATCGTGTAGGGCCGCCCTGCGAGTATCCTCCGAGTGAGCAAAGGATAACAGAGCGCCAGGGCAGGAAGGATATTAAGGCAGGGAAACTTTTTTTCGTTGAATTTGCTCTGAAATAATCGGGCTCTCCGCGCCGAGTTTCGCTCCCGTCATCACTTCCACTCAAACTAATTGCTTTTGCTTTGCATTTTTCCAGCAGATTTCATTTCTCCTACTCTCCTACATATTATACCTACATCTTGCTTGTACATCCTTCCAACTGATTTCAATTCTTCTTTTACTTCTGACTACACCTCTTCTTTCTTCTTCTTGAACATTTTTGTCTTTTTTTTTTCTTCCTTTGGAATTCTTTATTTTCCATATTATTCTACTTTCTTTTGTCTAGATTTCAAAGTTAAACAAAAGGAGGAGGAGGAGAGAGAGAGAGTAGCTGAGATATCTGAAATATACACTGACGTGCCATCCTCTTACAAATCAACACCTACTCATTTTCACACAAAAAAAGTTTTAAAAAATGGCTTGCTACCTATTACTTCCGAGAAATGTCTAATATTAGAAATCGCAAGTATTGTGTTTTTTTTGCTCCGATTTCAATGTTTTTCATATTTCTGGACGTTTCATAACCTCCTGAGCAACTTTGTTTTTGAGTCTGTCTGTCGGTCTGTTCACCGTAAAGCGCAAATCTCGGAAACTACTGAACGGATTTCGACGAAATTTTGTATTCATATTGGAGACGCATTGTAGATGGTCCCATTTTAATTAATCATCAACTTCGGTTCTTGGTGATAGATCGCCTGACCACTAACTTTTTACTGATACGCTTATATCTCGTGAACGGTACACCTAATTTTGATGATTGCATATACGAGTATATGCGTATTAGTGTTTTACATAGAGCACTTGAAAAAAAAAAAAAATATGATTTAGCTCTGAAATTTAAGAAAATCCAAAATTGTGGACAAAAAGTGCAAAAATAATGTTTACGGCTCACCGATAAAGAATTTTTTGTGGGATCTAGAATGTAAAAAACGGTATTCTACCATATTTATAAAACAAATTTGAAGAAAATCGGTTAAGCGGTTTTGGAGATACAAGACAAGTGATTTAGTATAAAATGTCAAAATTAAATTGCCACGTGTATTTTTATTTTGATGAGTGTGTCACAGCCTTTTTTATTTAGTAGCCATGAAACAGGAGCTACTGTAGATGCTTGTGCGGTCTGTGTTGTAGCCTGCCCATCCCGTAGTATGCCTCCACTCTGATGGGCGAGAAATGACACAATAATTCCCATTTAGGTGCTGGGTCAACACGGAACACGAGCGCACCGGAAGGTATCCCTTACGAACAACTGTAACCAAAAATTTTAATACAATTTTTTGTCGGCGCGGGGTTTCGAACCCCGGACCTTCCGTATGGCAAGCGAGTGCTATTCGTGCGCGTATTCAATGTTAATCTTAAAAGCCAAACAATTATGGCTTAGGGTGGGTCCTCTGTATACAAAAAAAATATGAAAAATAAAACAAATGATTTATTATTATAACCAATTACGAGGAAGTATTGTGTCCATAATTGGCAGTGTATTTTAGTACAAAAATTTAAAACTAAAGGAAAAGACACGGACTGTTTTTCTTTTCAAATTTTCAAAAGGAACAACAGTTGAACTTGGGTTTATGAGAATTCTGGGGACCGGAATTTTTTTCTCTAATAACCAGGTTATTTTCCCTTACAGAGACATTGCCACAGGCAATAACCCCGCCCTTTAGATAGGATATTAGCTTTATTCTCTTTTTTGTTCTTGTTTCATTGTTCAATCTATTTATTTTTTCTTTATAATTGCATTGTATTGTACAATCACTTTCCTTATTCTATAAAAAGGAAAGTATTTTATTTTTTCTTACCTAATATAACATATAATAATAATAACCAGGATTTTTCTCTCTTCTATCCAGTTATCTTATGTTCATCCAGTTCGACTGTATTTTTGGGACGAATGGTGTTTTGCCCGTTTCATTGGATATCAAGAGATTGATACAAAGAAAGTTGGTTAGCAGGGCTAGACAAGAGACAAGGTCCAATACCTTGGACTCCGGATTTACCAAGTGATGATCTAAAGAAACAATTTTCCACATTTTACCGTCAATTTTTTTTTCAAATGAATTCCACCCAGTCAATGTATAAATCTTATTTATATACTTACTTTTTTTAGGATATGAATGAGCGCATGACGCCAATGAGTCTGTCATTGGTCATTGCAAAATTTTAGCTCAATCCGACTGTGGTTCTCGAGTTTTACGAGGACAAATAGACACACACAAACGAATCATTTTATTTTATTTTTTTTACGAATTTACGGGGTCCAACCCCATTTACAGAAGCTAAGGAAATATCTCGTAGCAACTGTTCAATGTAAAAATGTTTATAAAAAATAGACCTGACAATAATACCTAATAAAAACTACAGTAATAACAAGTTTTACAACATAGCGTTTGCAATAAAATTACTTAACATAATCATGACATATATCTTAATATATATATATATATATTTGATTTATTTGTATCAACAAGGTGTTATTACAAAACAGTAGGCAATTACATAATTAGAGACAAGTTAAAAATAAATTATAATAAAGGATTTTTTTTTTTTTTTTTTTTTCCCTTTCTTTTTTATTATTTTCTTTTTATATTATAGAGAGGTAAAATTTCCTTCTTTTTTCCTTCATTTTATATATCTTAATATATAAATGTCAAAGTCACTGACTGACATCTAGACTATAAGACAAAGGTCTTATAGTCTAGATGTGCAATAAGACGGGATTTTTCGAAATTCCCACTACAACACCTGCCATTGGCGAAAAAGGACTTTTTGCTTTCACGGCCATGCCTCGGCCCGCAAAGCGGGCGACAGCCCGCTAGTTTATAATAGATATGAAAATTTATAATAGATCAGTTTTTTACTGAACTGTTGTGGAGTGGAGTGGAAAGGTCCATGATGTTTTCAGGGGTTAAAGGGAGGATAGATTTTTCAATTGGAGGATCTTGCTCTTGAAGTTGCTCATGCTATCACAAAATAAGTCGAGGGATAGGTTCAGATCCCAGGCTATATTATAGAGTCTCATGAGTTTATTTTATAATATAAGATTGAGAGTACTGTATTTTGACCACAAAATAATAACTCCAAAACATCAGCTATTTAGTCTCAATTAATACTAAATAGGACTTTAGTGCTAATTGGGCAGTATAAAGGGACTTTTCAGTCTTACCTTCGCATAGTAGGCACGTGTATTATTAATACAAATTACTTCCGAGAAATTTCCACGAGTAATATTAGAAATCGGAAGTATTTCCTTTTAATTTGGTGTTACATGAATTTAAAGACCAATTAATTGCTCTTTAGTAAAAATCCTAGCATTTCCAAAAAGTTTCAGCTTTTTTACGTTTGCATGTTTCAAAAATAAAAAGCCAAAGTTGTTACCTGATACCTAGCATGTAATTTTAGTGTCTGGAGTAGTTATTAATACCAATGGGTACCTTTTCTTTTACCTAGTTGGGCATAATTGTAGCACAGGTAGAGGGTAGGTAGGGTAGGAGCTTTAACTTATACACAACATGGTAACTTTTAAATGACCCATGTTGGCGTTGCCTATTTCAGGGCATAATAAAATAATAGCCTTGTTTAATTTTCGATTCCCGTCAGGGAATCTCTTCTCAAAATTTCGACTCTTTCAGATCAAGAATATCTAGACTAGTGACACTTTATTTGAAAGTATGAAAGGATAGCCATTAGTTCTGTAATCCTCTCACACCGTGATATGGCACAGGTATCTGTGCCATAGCCCAGACACCAACAATCTAGGTTGGAGTACAAAGAACGGTGGACTATAGTAAGGCAGGTTTGAGTAGTTGTTAAAACCGACCTCAGTATCTTGATCGATAAGTGGTTCGAGTCCCAATTTCGGTAAAAATTTAGCAGCGTTAATTTGAGCAGTCGTGACATCACGAAAGTGACTAACACAAATAATATATGATAAATTTTACTTCCGAGAAATTTCTAACATTAGAAATCGGAGTTCGTTTATTATTGAGTTCGTTTATGTAAAAAAAAAATATTTTTTTGCTCAGATTTCGATATTTCTCATATTTTTGGACGTATTCCTGAGCAACTTTCTGTAGATGGTCCCATTTTAAATTCAACAACTTCGTACTAGCGGTTTTAATAGAATATGATTTAGCTCTGATATTATAAAAAATTTAAAATTTTGACAACAAAGTACAAAAATAAGATCCACGACTTGCCGATACAGATTTTTTTGTGGTATCTAAATTCTACTATATAAAACAAATTTTAAGAAAAACAGTTAAGCTGTTTTGGAGATACAGGTGATTAAGTATAAAATCTCAAAATTATCTCGTATTCTGTCCATAATTGACAGTGTTTTTTTGTTGTTGTTGTTAAATTTATATAAGTTATCATATTTGTGCTATTCACTTTCGTGATATAACAACTACTCAAACTCGCTTTTACTAAATCTACGCTGAAACCGGGACTTGAACCACCGACCTCCAGGTTACAAGTCCGCTGCCTTATCGATCAAGCCACTGAGGTCAGTCTGTAAGATTTATATATGTACAAATATATTATATTTTTTATAAATAGGATTACTTACCACGGTGATATCAAGCGGACACTCAAATTGAAGTAAATAATATATGTATTGCTCTTTACGCGTACCTATATTAAAAAGAAATTTGTTTAAAAAAATGAAATGGAAGTTTAATACTCCAGGCCAGCCTTGAGGACAAAAACAATATAATTCGACCCGTATCAGATAAGATTACTAACTAGTTGCTGTGGAGATACATGGATACTCATAAATAAGTGGAGGCTAAATTTTTCTCTTTGGATTAAGAAAGAAATTTGTTGGAAAAAAATTGGAAGTTACGCAATTTCTAAAATATCTCGAGAATGATGTAAACTATCCCGGTACCAACGTGGAATAAACATCGGCTAATTATGATCGTAAAATTGTAGATATCCGTAATTTGTGTCAGTAAATTACCCGCTTTGTGCGGTTTTTTTACGTCAAAAATTCTGAAATTCTTCGAATTTTCTACCAATTCTATCTCAGCGGGCGCGTGGGGAGAGCACGCCGGGATTGTTCAATTGAAAAACCATTCATAAAAGAATTCTTATTTTCGGTGAAATTGTTCGACCATTCTTAACCGAATAAACACGTCTGTAGAAGTAGGTATCTAAAAATAAAATATCCGAAAAATATTGGAAAAAAAGGAAAGTGTGATAAAAATCTCGACCATTCCAATCTAGCTAATCCCGTCTTTATAAGTTTCTAAAAAAAAAAAAAAAAAAATACATACATCTAACAAAACAAAGTGTTAAAAGTTCGAGCATTGTATTTTGATTTATTTAATAAATATAACTATCTATATTTATAGGTACCTAACTAAGGGATTTAACTTCTTGGTCATTCGCACTGGTTTTCTAATTTGAAGAACACACCTGATCAAAAAAAAAAAAAAAAAAATTAAAAAAAAAGTCAGAAGAAAAAAAAACTGCTTTCTAATCGGGCAAGTGCAACAAGAGGCGTGCGGAAACGCTTTCGGTTCCAGGAATTCCTCACATCTCGACTTCTTTCCTCATCGCCACCGTCGACAGCGCTTGCAATAGTTCGCGATCAGCAGACCTCAGCACGTCGGCAAAATAGCTTTCTGTTCGTTCTGACTTGCTGATTCTACAAGAGGCCGAACACAACTCAGGAGGAGACGTTCGTCCAGGAATTTAATATTGCTGATTTTTTTTATCAAGGTAAGTTTTCTGAGAGATTATTTACTATGTATAAGAAAACAGCGAAAAATACAATAACATTTTTTCAAGTTTTCTTTACAAAGGTATATGGATTTTATAAGGATCATTATAGATTGAAGAAGATTTTAATAATTCTCATAATTTTTCCAACCACAAGCGAGACCAGGATTTGAAAGAAAAATTAAGTTGATTTTCGACGTTTTTTTTTTTTTTTTTTTTTTTTTTTAAACAGGTGTCTGCAGCTGAAATATCATTATACTCATACATATTTCTCCTTAAGAATCCTTGTTGTTATGTGTGTGATTCTTACGTTATGAATCATTATGGGGTATTATTTTTTAAAATAAATTACAACCATCTGTGCGCGACTTACATTACCCTGCATTCAAACTGTATATTCAAAATGTACTAAAAACAAAAGCTTTTTACTCTATTAATGAATACCTCTCGATGTATTTTGATGCCAACGTGCCCTGATTCATGTTAGTTTTATGATGACTACTCGTTTTTTGTATATCCCCTCCTTTTCACTGTCTCTGATATACTGTGATTTTTCTTAATTTTGCAGTGTCTCTCCCCGTATTGTATTTATTGTATTTTATGTTGTTTTTTTTTTGTACGACTTCTGTTTGTACCTTGACTTGTGTTACCAACTTTTATGTTGAATGAACACCAAACAAAACATTATCTTATCTTACGACCAGTAATGTTTAAACTACATTGGAATGGCTAATAGTTCGCCAGGAAAACTACTAGGCATCTTTTTGTCCAAATAAGGGACTCTAAATTTGTTTAAAACCTGTCGTTGGTGCTAATCCCAGGTTTTTTGTCAGAGATTTGCCTGTTTTAGGTATGGGTAATAGAAATCTTGAACGCGTAGGTTGGAAAATTGTGATGGGTGTAATTAGCCATTACAATTTTCCGACCGTATAGATGTGTCGTACAATTGGTTTTTTTTTACATTGATTTTATGATATTGGTCTATCTAATGTAAAAATGTGTTATCAAAATACGAATGTGTCCAACATTTTTTTTTTTAATAGAAATAATTATTCTGCTACAAACTTGTCTCGAATTTTCTGCCGTGTTCTCAAACCACATACTGCTGATGACAAGATTCAAGCAACAAATGTTTCCTGAGTTGGAAATATTTACTGTCTGATGTTTACTGTCCATTTATCCAAGGATAATCTTTATCCTTATAGAAATAATTATTATGGTTTCTATATGGATTTTTTTATTTAGTTGACATACATCAGTCAAAACAGAAAAGTTGTGGGTACTTTTATGTGCTATAGGCACTAGGATATTTCATTCGAAAAGAAAGCAATAAAGAGTAAGAAACAGTATTTGCTCTGGCTGAAGAAAATGGATATTACCAAAAGCAAACTTCACCGCCCAAAACTATGAAAAACACATTTGTTCTTTATTAAAGTTTCAAGGGTGTGAAGAGCTCAACTTTTAAAGTTCCAACACAATTACATACATGGGTATACAAAAATACAGAAGTAATAATAAAGTCTATATTTTTATTTATTTATGGTAATTAATTATGTGTTTGTTTTTGTAAAAAATAATAATATTTTTTGCTCCGATTTCAGTTTTCTTACGCTTCACAAAGTATAAATAAAAAATATTAAAAAACTAAATAATGAAATAAATGGAAAATAGGGAATAGGTGACGCTGCTTGAAGGAGTTGTTCATGAATAAATAACTAGATTTTTTTTTTTAAATTTTATACATTTATTAATAAAAATGTATGAAAATACTTTCGATTAGGTTTATCTAGACTCTAGAGATATCGCAAGTATTGTTTTCCTTTTTGTTAAAAAAAAGTGAAACACCGATTTTTGAAAATCATGTGAACCAATTTTCCAGGAAAATCGACACAACAACCAACTATCCTATATGTATCAGACTGTGACTAGAGATAGTAGAAAAACTGAACAGAATGCGTCACACAAGAGAAAAATAGTCCCTTGTGTTGACCCTCAGTACCCCAATGAAAAGTTCATCTCTTGCACATCTGATGCTAGGGAACAGAATATACAAAAGATGGGCGATGAAAAAGCCACAGCAGTCTATTGTGGCTTCTCTTTCAGCATCATGAACTAAAAAAGGCATTGAAAAAATAATGTGAAAAATAGAAATGCTGGAATGCCCACATAGAATTGCAAAGGTTTTGTACCACAAAGAGAACATATTCAACACATATACTTTAACATAGCATAATTACTTTCAAACCTTCTGGTACAAGGTACAAGAAAAGGCATATTTTTGGATCTACAAAATGTTCAGAAAAAAAATGTTTTGTGACACGTGAACAATGTTTATGAGGCCAAATTATGTTACAGGATTACATTTAAAATAAGCCAGACTGTCCCTCAAGTCAGACTATAGTGCGCTGTGATTGGTTGAAACTCCGACTTGAGGGAGGGTCTTGCTTATCTTATCTTCAATGCTGTTTTATAATTCGATCCTAAATGTCAAAATGTTTGTTGTTATATCCTCACAGTGAAGTGACAATTTTATTATATAAATTTATGAGACGCAAAAAAAAAAAAAAAAAAAAAAAAAAAATTGAGAAGCTCTACCTGGGGACTAGTAAATTATAAACTTGCTTTCCTTGAAATTTAATATACTTTCGATTTAGGATTTCACCATTTATCCTTGAAAATGGAGTTTGTCCAAAAACATCATGGGTATTACAATATTACATACTTCAGGACGTTGAAACCAAATCGAAGGAGCCCAGTTACCCGCACTGGGCGTCCATTCAACCCTTTCACCACTGTGAGACAGGTATGTGTGCCTCTCAGGAACAGAGTAAAAAAAAAACGAACAAAATACTTCCAATTTCTAATATTAGAAATTTCTCGGAAGTAAAATCTTGAAATATTATCAGTTTTCATCGCTCAAGGCTTTCCTTACGATACGAAAAAGAAGTTTGAGATTAGCTTTGATATAATAATGTCACCTTTAAGAGCACTCCACTCAGGGTGAACATCCCCAAGGACTACAAGGCAGTGCCTCTCAGGACAACCTAAGGGCCAGAGGAGCAGGCAGGATAAAGTAGCAATGGGGTGAACCTCACCCTCAGTTCACACTGATAGGTAATTTGAAATCTCGAGGCACTTGACAATCTTGAGATTATAATGTAGAAGTAGCTATTTGATAATACATTCTGTTATTAAAAATCAAAATGTATATGACATAGAGAATATTATGTACCTATGTAAAACATTTGCAAAAAGCTCCTTTTTATCCCCACGTTACCTTTGAGGTAGGCTCGAAGATTATACATATTAGGTACAATGTATGGAAATAAGAAGGTCACTGATATTTTTAAAAATGAAGCTATTTAATCCAGTATTCTTGGGACTTTTCCTCCCAATACCTTTCTGGACTAGATATACCAACTTTAATTTGATTGTTGTTCGTAAATAAAGCTATAAACATTTTATTAAAAAGCCACTTCTTGGAATTATGAAAGAGAAATTAGTTCAAACTCTTGTGGTCTGTGCTCTGACTAGTTCACTCCGCATTATAATACTTTCCTTAAATGCGTGAGAACACAACAGTTGTTTGGAAGAGATTGCCATAGGCAATAACCCCAATGTTTAGTTAGGACATAATAACTAAATTATTACTATTGATATTCTTCTTTATATTGTTTCCAACCTTGTCTATTTCTTTGCTATCCTTTATTGTACTGTATACTCGTATATGTCTTATTATGAAAGACTTTAATAGTAATAATTATAAATTCCCATTTAAAAGATGATTCAAAAGAGGGTATCCTCCGGCAAATATTTTAACAAAATTTTCTTCAACAACATTTTTTCGGTTCAAAAAACTCAAGAATCTCAAGATACTGACCAATCTAGATACCAATCTTTGACATTAGAACCAGTTTGTTGCCGTTAAGTATTGAATATTAATGGACGTAATAAATTTCCTGCTAATAATGTTTCAAACTTTTAATATCTAACAGGTATTTTGAGAAATCATAAATGTGTACAAATCTACGTTTATAGGTTTAACAATAGATTAAAACATTTTGTTTGCAAAAAATGATGCTTTGGAATTTACATCACACTGATTTTCATTTAGAAATGAAACTTTTGGTGCATTATAACTTTGCCTCCACAAACTCATAGGAAGGGAACTCACACAGCGCGTGCAGGCAGGATATGTAAAATTTATGTATGTCTATCTACAACAAGTTATATTAATGCCTGGATTGACACAGCTGAGCTGATAGTGTGAAAGTACACTTGGCAGTCGCCAACCAGGCCGTCAAGTTGCTTGTAATGGAACAGCATAGAATTGGCAGCCAAATTGCTTGTAATGGAACAGTGTAGTATAGGCCACCAACTTGCTTGCAATGAAACAGCGTAGAATTGGCAGCCAAATTGCTTGTAATGGAACAGTGTAGTATAGGCCACCAACTTGCTTGTAATGGAACAGCATAGAATTGGCAGCACACAAATTGCTTGTAATGGAACAGTGTAGTATGGGCCACCAACTTGCTTGTAATGGAACAGCATAGAATTGGCAGCACACAAATCGCTTGTAATGGAACTGTGTAGTATGGGCCACCAACTTGCTTGCAATGGAACAGCATAGAATTGGCAGCCAAATTGCTTGTAATGGAACAGTGTAGTAAAAGTATAGGCCACCAACTTGCTTGTAATGCAACAGCATAGAATTGGCAGCCAAATTGCTTGTAATGGAACAGTGTAGTATAAGAATAGGCCACCAATTTGCTTGTAATGGAACAGCATAGAATTGGCAGCAACAAATTGCTTGTAATGGAACAGTGTACTATGAGCCACCAACTTGCTTTTAATGGAACAGCGTAGAATTGGCAGCCATATTGCTTGTAATGGAACAGTGTAGTATGAGTATAGGCCACCAACTTGCTTGTAATGGAACAGCATAGTACAGGCTACCAACTTGCTTGTAATGGAACAGTATAGAATTGGCAGCAACAAATTGCTTGAATTGGAACAGTGTAGTATAGGCCACCAACTTGTTTGTAATGGAACAGCATAGTATAGGCCACCAACTTCCTTGTAATGGAACATCTTCCAACAGGCAGCCAAGAAATTGACAACCACTCTAAAAACATGAAAGCTGTTTTATTCTCACCTTTGTAACAGCCTTGTATGTAAATCGTGGAGCAAAGTTAGTATTTTTTCACGGATTCATTTTCTTCTATTTTCTTCAAAATGAAAATTTTGCGGCATTGTAAACTTGACGAGGCCATACAGGTAGGATGTACCAGAATGTATGTCTCTGTTCTGAGAAAACAAAGCTAGCAATTCTGAGGGTCTGCTGGTATAGTATCATGAATGGCTACCATTGTTCAGTAAGACGTCAATCTATGATTATGATGGCGATTGTGGTGATGATGATGGTATTGCAGATTATGAAATCCAAATATTTGCGACAAATTCAAAAAATTAGGCCTTTTATTTGGATTTTGACTCTATTGTTAAGTCTCCTCTTAAAATACATATTTCTTTGACTCTACAAGCCTGTGATACCTAAAACAAAAATTTCTTTTGACTCTATTGTTAAGTCTCCTCTTAAAATATATATATTTTTTTTACTAAACAAGCCTAAAACAAAAATTTCATACAATTTTCATCTACATAGGTGCAGTAGAAGTCCGATAATTCGGCACGTTCGGGACCGGCTTGGTGCCGGACTACCGAAAATTCCGGCCTATCGGGCGGTACCCCTTCCTTTTAGTGTAGGATCACTACATATTACATTATAAAGATTTTTCAACAATATTTAAAACATCTATCAAGATCATCATCAGTCATTTGCAGGGGATTCCTTGTTGGATTTTTTTTATATAAATTATATTTATTTTAATAATAATAATTTTATTTATTTGTAATATGATTTTACAATGGTTATTTTTTATGTTTATTTTAAGAGGAGACTTAACAATCAGAATCCTTGCTCCTTTGGATTTGTTTAATTTTGATACAGAAAGTTTTGGTAGAATCGTTTGCTTCATGGATTTAAATTTCACCGATTATATTCCAACATAATTTCACACCTCAAATAATTGCAACTTTTATTTTTAACCAGTAACTTTTATTTATTAGACTAATTTTCCAACAAGTTTTGTTTAAGCTAGGAGAGAGTTGAAATAATTTTTATTTTTATTCCTAAAATATAAGGCAAGGGGTCCGATTTTTAATTAAATGATACCATTTGTTTTTTTTTATCAATAAAATTTGATGTTTATTATTTCTTTTGAAGAGATTTCAACGTTTCTCTTGTTCATAAATACTGTTGTTTTACTATCAAAGAAAAATGCCTCAAGAAATTTTGACTACAAAAAAGTCTATCAAACTTAGTCCGTATGGAAATGCATCGAGTTGAATGTAAAAAACAGCAGGTAGCCGGATGATAAAATTCTGTCGATGAGTGTTTGTGGTATTTTAGATCCAACTGTTTACAAATTAATACCGGCACACGAGAATTATGTGATATTAAGATGGTTGTTTACATTGCTGTGGCTAAGATGAAGTAGAAATAGTGTACACTAATGATTTGGGCTATGATCTGCAGTACAGGGTGTTTACAAGTTTTATGGTACGAAAAGAAACTGAAAAAAAAACAATCGTAGGACATTGATTTGCGGGATTTTAGGAAACACTTTTTAGGGTTACAGTAGTTCAATTTATAAATCCTAGGTAGAGGGTTCATCTGATGCTTGTTTATAATATTACCAGTACCACAGCCATTTTTTGGCATCGGAACTTGAAACGGACTAGCCTAGGTTTACTTGATAGCGTCAAATACTTGATAGCGTCAAATCCATGGTAATTTTTACTTTCCTATTCTATAATAAGGAAAGTATTTAAGTTGAGTACTAAGTTATCATATTTGTGTTAATCGCTTTAGTGATGTCACAACTACTCAAACTCGCTTTACTAAATCTACGCTGAAACCGGGACTTGAACCACCAACCTCCAGGTTACAAGTCCGCCGCCTTATCGATCAACTGAGGAAAGTATTGTATTCTTTATCATTTAGTGTGTTAATACTGTTAAACACGATATTATGATGTCACAATTACTCAAATCCGAACTTAATTAGATAATTAGCATTCCCAGTCCTTGGAAACCGATCTACTGATTTTCAGGGGATGTCGCTGCTTTACCGATTGAGATTTTGGAGTGGCTTGCTTCTTTTTTACAACATTTATTCAACAATTCCCTGTATCAAGCAATCAAGGCTATATTAGGCTATAATCAAGATAATAATTATTAGGCCATCAAGATTATAATCCATTCACGTGTTGATGAAACACTTTCTTCATGAAGAGGTGCTACTTGAATTTCAGCAAACTGTATGCAGTGTGGGCTGATACTTTAACATTGAAACTGCTCGACTTTGGTTACGTCATGAAGGCATATTATTTTGGGTATACGTCATAATAGGGATTGTAATTAAAAAAAAGTTATAGAATGTGTTTGGGCGTGGACTGCATTGGAGCAAATTCTGGAATAGTATTCCAGAAATTCAAGAAATTATGGAATTTGAATAAGAGAAAATTTGGTCAAATAGAGAATGAGAGGATGAGGATATTTGGAAAAATCGATTATGGAACTATGAGCTTGAATGAATAAATTTAGGAATTGAAAATTGATATAAAAGAAAATTTGGATAATGGAGGATATAAAAAAATTTGGTCAGACGAAGATTGGGGACGATTGATTTTTATTTTTTTTTTTTTGAGATAGAAGCAAAATTTGAAATCGATATGCAAAAGTAATGCAAGATTAATAACTTCCTAGGGTCCGTAACTCGATAACAATTTACACGCAGGTCTTTATACAGGAAATAATTGAATGACCTTGTAAATTACAAATTACATAAGTTTTACATAGCTTTTTGATAATATGATCACAATATGCACATGTTATTTTTATATAATTACGTAATTATTTTTTCCATCAACACATTAAACAAAGATTTCGTAGACAGGATTTGAACCCAACATTATGGGTTCGATCACTGCCGATGGCTTGAAGTCACGCATTCAAGAAGATAATTTGAGGTGAGAGAAAGAAAGTGTGTTAACCTTGACCCCTATCTACAAAATCATTTCAGTGAAACGAACATTAAATTCGAACTACCTTATGATATAATTAAATATTAAATTCTTAAAAACTAAGTACTATACAAATAAATATTTTCTCATAATTATTTTTAAAAATATTGAGGACGCATTGATTAAAATTGTGAAGTCTAAAATTGAAGATTCTAATAAATTTACGAAAAAAAAGATTTATTTTAATTTGATGATAAAAATCTCAGTCTATAAAAACTTTCCCTCAAAAGAATATTTTCATGTGTTCTCCGACCTCATCCCGTTAATGCAATCTGATATATTGCTTCCAAAGCCGAAAGCTATTGAACAACGCGAAGTTCATATTCTCAAATAAATCTCGTACTGAGATGTTTCCCATAGGCAGAGATGTGGTTGATATCACGTAAGAGAGAAAAAACGCGATGTGAAGATAATAATGTGTTTATTTTATATTGAATATAAATTGTAAATAAAATTCTAACGCTCAACAGAAATCTAAACATTGAATACAATACTCACGAAAGACTAAGATGACAAAGACTTTGTTAAAAAAAATAGAAGGAATTGAACAACTCTACATAACTGATTTTCAATCAAAATACACCAAAAAGAACAAAAAGACTGCTTGACGGATATTATTTCTTAAATTCAAAAGTTTTGAAATACACACATTTAATGAGTCTAATCTTCATTCTTCTGTCTGTTTGGCCAAAGATCGCTCAACAATGTCTACCAATTCTAAAAGACTCTCGACATTGGACATTTTCAATCCCGTCTTCAGCACAACCGTCCGATACTGTTGAACATCCAGGGAGATCTGCTGCTTGATCTTTTCCTCATCTCCCACTCCTCCACTTTTGGAACTATCTGCTCCAGACTTCTCCCGAATTTTCTTGAATCTCCTCAAACTTTCCTCGGTGCGTTGAACGGAGGTGATAACTTCCTTCACGGAATTGAAATACTCGCGTGTGATTTTGCTAAAGATCTGTAATAACCATTCTTTGGACTCTGGGAAGTCATTCAGGAACTTAAGCGGGGGAGTGATCAACAAGTTAACGTATGCTGACGCTTGCGACGGCATTTCTCTGTTGGTTCTTCTGAAATGACGAGGTATGTCATTGACTGCTCTGATGTGAGCTAGGCTTTCTTTAGCAACTTGATCGACGATTTTATCTCCAGTAAGAGTTACTTTTCCATTTAGAATAGTTAAACTTTCCTGTAGGCTATTCTCCAGACCTTTCTTTTTCTGGTCGGAAAGTTTCACCTTTTGTGATACTGTGTCCATTAGGGTTGAAAGTTTAGATTGCATCCATATGATATCGCTGTTTAAATAGACCAGAAACAAGGTTTTCTGGAAATCTGAATTTACTGTGGGCCAATCGTCTCGGAGAGTTTCATCACAGAAAGTGCTGAATCGTGATATAATCTGGAGAGTCAACTTCCACAGCCGGCGAATAATTGGCGGTAGGAAAACTTGGTCGCTCCAACACATTTGAATACACTCCCAGGTCTGTTCTGTGAAACCTAGCTTGCAAGGCATATTTTTGTCAATAGTAAGATCTGATCCAGGTACCATTGCTAGTGACGTTTCTAGTTTTCCAGCGATATGTTGAAACCGCAACTGGAAATAAACAGATACATTCCAGCTGTTAATGAACTGTTTATACTCATCACTGTCTCGCACCTCTTTCACACTGTTCCAATCCTTGCACCTGTCCTCTAACTCATCCAGTAAGTGAGAACTCTCTTTGTAGCGGCGATGGAACATGTCTGCATTTCCAGGAGAAAAAATGGACTTGACATTGAGAGTGATTTTTTTTAATAGTTGTGGGATCATGCAGTGGACGAGGAAGTTGAATGTCTCACAGTCCATGATATCAAACATCTGCTTGAAGCTGTCGACATGGGTCAGAATGCGAGCATACAGCCCTTCCAACGAGCGGGGGTCTGAGGCTAAAGAGTCTTCACTGATCAGCTCATTCATCAAGGGTGCTAGTATTTCTTCATTGATTAAATTTTCCACGGATGTTACATCAGTGAGGTTAGCAAGAACTATAATAAAGCAGGACACTTTAGCACTCTCCCGGTTATTGTAAGCTTTGAGGAGAAGGTTCTGAATTTTTGTCAGCAGACATTGCTTGAGTGATTCCCAGGTCAAGTTGATTTTTTCAAACTCTGGTTTACTTTTACACATGTTAATGTGATACTGAATGAAACTTATTTCTGAGAGAATTCTCTCTAAGAGGACAGTTTCGTCCTCACTATTGTTTAACGCATTCAAAGTCTTCATTGAATGTTCAATGTGTTTGATATTCGACAGAGTTTGTTTCTGCAGCTTCAATTGTTTCTTCTTCTTGATGTAAAGATCCATTTCTTCAATCGTATTGGTCAGCTTACCACGAGTTTGTTGAATGTACTCCGAGAGTTGACCGATCGGGGATTGTATGTTGTCTAGTCGCTTGTCCAGATCGATGAGATTTGTTGAGAGACTTATGAACTCTGTGTAATCCTTATTGATGAGTTCGATCATTGCGGATCTTAAGGTTTTCAAATAGATACCCAGATCGTCTCGCATGATCTCCAGGTTTGCTTTCCTGCGGTGGTCCTGCAAGAATTGATCTACGGAGAAAGAATCTTTGATGAACTCGTCTGCATTGAAACAGAGTTCTTGAGGACACTTCGGAAGAACGAATGATCCAGGGCCTGAGTTCGGTATCATCATCTCGGTTTTCTGAAACACACAAGACAAAAGTTTCATTAGAATAAAAGAGATATTAGATACCATCTTAAATAGACAAATATTCCACATAGATACTTATTACATAATTATCTATGTGGAGTCTGAAGAGAGAAGAAAAAAAATATAGTAGCGATTATTTAAAAGGAAAAGTTTAAAAGAAAAGCTTTATATTTCGATCAATGAGGCTGATTTTCTAGATAACCTACACAGGTACCTACTGTGCTACTTGAATATAAAGAGCAATTAGTGTTTCACTAGAGAGTCAGCGTAAGGCAGGGTTGAGAGGAAGTTCCATTATGCCAACAATTTATCTTGAATATGCACTATGTAGTACATTTATGTAATGTATAAATATTCATAACAATTTTATGTAATGTGTAAAAACTATTAAACTTGAACACGGAAAAACACTGAAATAATAAGACAAGAGAATGCAACAAATGGAAACTATTGGAAGAAAATTCCATCTCTTCAAATGGACTAGAAAGTAAATTTACATTTCCTCTCTTGGAATATTCTTTCATGTCCAATTATACTTCAGAGTATTATGGACTCAAGAGTTCCATGCAATGCACTGGTTTTGAATAGCCGAGAGAATAAAAGCGTGATATAAACTAACTATGAAACCAAATGACCCAAAGAGAATTGAAAATTGATTTAATTTTAACCCAGTGGTGTAGATGTACGATAGTTGAGTTATAGACAGAATTTATCACAAACCATTTGGAAGATAATAGTGAATTTAGTAAAATTTCTCACTTCTTTGTTTTCACTGAAAGAAAAGTCGGTGATGGCGATGATTGAATGAGTATTAAAACCATCTGGACAGTCAGATTACCAGAATACTTGAGCATACCAGTTGAGAAATATTAATTTTTTATTGAATCATTAATGTTAGGTAAGTCTTGTTCGATTTCTATTTTTACTTCAGAAGCCTAAAGACTTATCAATAATAAATGGTGCTTTTGGAATAGAATTTATCCGGCACTAAATGATCCTAACTTCATGCGATTTGAAAAGAACAAGAATGAAATTGACTTACCTAACCAAGTATTCAACACCAAAACAAGTATGACAAAGAACTTCTAGGGAACAATGAAAAGTGCTAGGTTAAATTACTTCCGCATTTATCTAAAGATACGCTTGAAGAATTAGTTAGTCTACATTTAGTTGTTCTGTTTGATATTAAAACAAAAGATATCGGAAGTATTTCCTTTAGTTGAAAACGAATATTAAAAACTTCAAGAAAAAGCGAACATTCAAATGAAAAACTTAAACAGAAATGAAGAGCTCAGGATAAAAACAAGACAACAAATTGATTGCGCATGCTTCGAAGTTGTCTCTTCTTGCGCACTATAAAAATCGCTTCTATGTGTTTTATCCATCCCGAAAAATGTGGTGCTTTTGGAATAGAATCGTATATTCGACACTGCAAGAGGTTAAATTACTTATAGCAGTCTTTCTGCAGAAATATGAACAAAAAGTAGACCAGCAGTCTACTCTAGAACTACGGTCATGAAATGCACCATTATTTGAATGGAGATCTATTAACAAGGAGTAGACCAGCAGTCTGCTTGTGAAGCTATAGTAAAAGTTTAAAAAATCAGTCCTCATTACACCAGGACTTTGTTTTTTTCAAGGTCCAAAACACTTTATCTCATTTTGTATTTAGTAACTATTGACGTCTCGTTTGTCAAATAATGGCCTCTTTGATAAGATCATTGGTATCAGAATCATAGGGTCAGGTGGAAAATGGTTTAAGCATCAACCTCGCCTAATGATCAGCTTTTATTACTATTTAAAAGAAAAAATAAGAGATAACCTTTTCATAAAATAAAATAAAATTGAATCTTTTCACGTGTCTTTAAAATATGAATCTTTGAGTTTCCTTCATTCAGTTGCCCTTCCTCCTCTTTCATTCAGCCACCTATCCCATCCTGAATTTCCTTTCTCCACAACTTTCTACTCAACGCTCCTTCACTTCTCTGTGACTTTCTCTCAGAAAAATCAAGGATGGTTTAAAATTCTCTGTGGTTTACGAGTTCCCAAGAGCATTTTAGCTGAAAGATGAAATAGATAAAGAGACTAGCCCACTTCAGGCAGACTAAGACAAAAGGAAAGAATCTGTCGAGAGCGGAAACTTAAATATATAAATAGAAAAAGCATTTACAACAGTTATGGCAACTACAAGTTGGCTTCGAAATGCATTTCCAGCCTTAACGAAATGTTCTGACCACAAGGCACTTAACTCTGTGAATAAATTTCAAGATTTTCACGGAAATTTTGTCCTCTTTTGAGTTGTTGGTTAGTGGTAAAAACACATCAGAAAATTCACGTCCAAGCTGTTAAAGTATGTACTTTATTCACATATACTCGTAAATACGGTTTGATCACAACTTATTATTCCTTTATTCCATAAAAAATAGTTCAGTGGCTAAGGGGAGCTGAACTTATGATATATTCCAATGTTCGTAACCGGTCAGACAGAACTATATTACAGATCATTATTTACATTTTATCATATCTTACTTGTCCATGCATTACCCGACTTCCCACAACAAAAAAGTTTCCTCCCAAAACTTCAGGCACAGAAAGAGAGACATGTCACCTCTTTAGTTCATATAAATACATTGGTCCATATCGGTACAATATACATACGTACCTAATAAAATAATACATATACATATGTAATTCCAAAATACATAAATAAGGGTCATATAACTTGGTCCTTAGGTGACCGAAATGGGCAATAACAACACAAAAGCTCATAAAACAAAAGAAGATAGAGAGGGGAAAGAACGTAAAGCAATATTGAAAGGAAAAAACCGAATGTGGAAACGGGAAAAATGATATGACGAGGAATTTCTCAGGATGCCGAAGTGAGAAATAAAACTCGCATCATGGTCTGAATTTTCCAGGGCGACCAAGGCCAATGGAAATCGAATTAACGCCCAATGTGTGTCTTCTGTCTTGCAGGAGGAGAGGACCCTTGGGGCTGTTAAGGACAAGGATGAAATATGGGAAACACACATTGTCGTTATAGTTTTTTTTTCTTCTAATTTATATCATCTAAGGGTTAATCTAAGGGTTGGGTGGAAGAGATTGCCACAGGCAATAACCCCGTCCTTTAGGTAGGACATTAGTGTTATTTTCTTTTTTACTTATTTATTTTGTCATTTGTTTGTTTTTCCTTAATTTTATACTGTTAACATTGTACTCTGTCCTCCTAATAAAGCATAATATAATAATAATAATCATTGGTATTTCTGGAGCTTCGCTTTTAGATCTCAACCAGAAATCGAATAGATTTATACAAGCACAGGCTGAGTTGACATGCAGATATATAGCTCTAATTTAATTAGGTATTGTATAATATGTACCGATGTACACGAAAAGAGCAGAAAAATTAAGCCACAAGTGGAACAGAACATATGGAAAAATTCTTGAATGGCTCAGAGTTAAAATAGAAATTTCAATTATTAATGCTACGAGTATGAGGATCAGAGGAACTCGGAGAAGAATTCGTGGTGTTGGTTGTGAAGATGGGTCGGGAGTGTTTGACGTTGCCGAAATATGATTGTAAAGAGTATTTTTATGAAATAATCTCAATATATAAAACTACCACTTGTTATATTAAAAAAAAGTACACCTGCATGACTCTTCATTTAAACTTTAATTGCAGGCTCTATTTTCTTTATTGTATAGAATCTGTACTAATAATTTGTAATTTCACATGTACTCATAATTATTGTAAATTTATTCTGACAAATAAAAACTACCACTTTTGTGGTGTTACCTGCATAATAAAAATAGATTTATAACTTACAAGGAAATATTTTTTATATTTATACATGCAGGGTGTCCAATTTTTATCCTGACTTTCCGAGAAATGTGAGCAGTACTGAGGAGAACTGATTTTTTTTTTATTATTATTAAATATAAATATGAACGCCCATCAACCTGGAATATTCAAAAAGTTGTTGTTATTATTATTATTTTATTATAAATGACCAGAATTATTAACTCCCTCTCACCCAATTCAGACATTGTAAAAAAAAAAACTTAGTATCTTTTTCTCACTTAAGTAGTCACCGTGGCCAATTTCTGAGTAGAACACTAGGCTTGCACGCATGGTGACCTGGGTTCGATCCCCAGCAGGGCAGGATTTTCTCTGCTCTGTACTTGGATGTCTCATGAGGAAAAATGTGGCGGAACTAAGGTTAAAAATAGGATTTTCAAAGAACAGGAAAAAGTCCTATAATTCTGCGCTATCCACTAAAATATTGATAGAATAATTTCTTCTCAAATTTCTGATTTGATTCGATTAGAAAACAAAAAACACTGCCAATTATGGACTCTATACTTCCTCGTGATTGTTTCACATTGTTAACACGTGCCAATTTTGAGATTTTATACTAAATTAAAAAAAAAAAAATTATACTAAATCTCCAAAACGACTGCACCGATTTTCTTCAAATTTGTTTTATATGGTAGAAAATCGTTTTTTCTACATTCTAGATTCCACAAAAATTTCTGTATCGGCAAGTCGTGGTCCTTATTTTTTGACTTTTTTGTCCAAAATTTCGGATTTTCTTAAATATCAGAGTCTAATTATAATTAATTAAAAAATATATATAAATAGCCTATGTAAAACAATAATATACATACACACAAAATTTCATTAAAATCGGGTGTACCGTTCACGAGATATAAGCGTTTAAGTAAAAAGTTAGTGGTCAGGCGCATGGGCTCTTTCACCTAGAACCGCTGGTATAAATTCGATGAATTTAAAATGGGACCATCTACAGAATGTCTCCTAGATGTGTGCAAAATTTCATCAAAATCGGTCGAGTAGTTTTCGAGATTTGCGCGTTACAAGGAATCGTTTTAACAGACCGACAGAACGACAGACCAACAGACCGACAGACGGACACAAAACCAAATTTGCTCAGGAGGTTATGAAACATCCAGAAATGTGAAAAAAATTGAAATCGGAGCAAAAATATATTTTTTTTTACAAAAACGAACACAATACTTCCGATTTCTAATATTAGAAATTTCTCGGAAGTAAAATAATCATACTGGAAAATTTCTGTCATGAACTGAATGCTGTCTCTCTATCCTCTTGTATTCGATATAATATTTTCCGTCATTTATAGAAAAGTTTCCGAAAAAGGTGGCAACTAAAAAATGTAATAAAATAAAACCACTTAATATGTACGTCACTATAATATCGACACTGATAAATGCTAAACATGTTTCGCCAGAATGGCTGACACAATCGGTTTCAAGCTGTTCAAAAGCCATGAAATATTAGATTTCCTTTTCTTCTCACAAAAATGTCTTCAACTCTCCCTCGTCTCTTTGTTTCGTTGTAATTTCATCTAATTCTTGTTCCCATTTTTCCTAATGGCCTTTCTGTTTTGATTGTTTTCCGAAATCTTTTTTTACTTTCTTCAAATCCTTTTGTTCTCAATAAATATAGAATTACAGCTAGCATTAATTAATTATTAGTAAAAGTGGTAGAATGGTGATTTTCTAGTTTTAGCTTTTGTATACCTTTATTTTCAGAAAATTTTCTCCTGGAAGTATTTTTATTTTACTAAGAAAATTTTGCTGTACAGAGAGGAAATTCTTCCTACGAACCATGCCACAGAAAGAGAAATTGAAAGAAATATTTTCCGCTGTAAATTATTTAACAAAATACTCGTAAAACCTTAGAGGAATTTAGTTGTGTTGGCAGTAGAAATTAGAAATAATGAAAGTAAATAAGTGTATTTTTTACAGGAGATAAGAAAATAGGTAAAATGTGTTTCTTTGTGTAATAAATAGATGAAGTTTAGCACCTGACATATTTGAAAATTCCCCATAAGACCACAGGTTAAATTTTCTGCAAAGAAAAAAAGGTGCGTGATGGGTTTAGGTCAATACAAAAAAAAAAACCTTCAGAATAATAATTCAGCCTTAGAACAATATTTAGTTAAATAATGTACGATATTTTTGGAATTTATCAATTGTTATAAAAAGTCGTGCGATGTTCACACTAGTTTGTTTTTCTGCAAATTGCCCCTCTTGAACAGATCTTTGTTCTTGTTTGCTCATTATTTGTCACATTGTTCAGCATTAATGTTCATTGTGCTAGCAACGATCGAGTACCTATCTCTTTCACTTTTTCCTCAAAATACCTGTTACACTTTGATAATCGTACTTTTACTCAAGCAAGTACCTAGGATATTCTAGACATTTCATAGACTGACAAACTGAGATTTCTTGGAAAGGGTTCCTGAAAAATATATAAAAAAACATAAAATAGTCAAATATTGTAACACCGTGGCTTAAGAGCATTGGTTGCTGACCCGGAGATTGAGGGTTCGATTACCAGCTCGATTGGAAAATTGTGACCGAGTTTTTCCGTTTCCGGAATGGCATAGATGTAAAGGTGAATTGTCCTGGAGTAATACGAAAGCGGATCCGGGGCACAACTAAATAAAAAAACAAAAACAAACAAATCCACATCTTTGTATGTAAAACAAATTTACGACCAAATCCCACTCGTTCTACTACAAGTAGGATGTTTACTGAGTGGGTTGCATATTTCAGTAGAAGCCTAGTTTGTGAGGGCTTTCACTTTTAATTTAAGGCTTCCGAAAAGTCTTTAATCTTTTCATTTGAATTCTGGATATGTCCCCATTTCCACAAAAACAAGATGTTTGTCCCTATTTTACAAACATACAATTCAATGAGAATAGGTTGAAAGACGTAGTATATTATGTAAAGAAAGTTTTCTGTGAGAAATGTTTGATAATAATTATGATATTTTGTTGTTTTTATTACCTATTACTTCCGAATAATTTCTAATGTTAGAAATCGGAAGTATTGTGTTCGATTTTGTAAAAAAAAAATATTTATTTTTTTGCTCCGTTTACAATTTCTTTTATATATTTTTCGTGATTAATAAGATTTTAATGAGTGAGAAAGAGACAGAGAGACTAACTTATAAAAGAGAATGTCAAAGGGGGGAGAGAGACAGAAAATTATGGGTACGTTGTGATTGAGAAAATACTAGATAATGAGGTTGGAGAGATAGGGGAGGAAGAGGGAGGGAGGGAGAGAGAGAGAGAGAGAGAGAGAGAGAGAGAGAGAGAGAGAGAGAGAGAAGGATAAGGAAAGTAAAAAAAGGGTTAAACAGACACGAAAAGAAAAAGTGTTATTGTATATGAAAAAGTGATAGAGTAATGAAGTAAAGAATGTCGATTTCTATAATCTACTTCATACATTTTTTTCTTGACAGGGTCATATGAGAGATCGTTATAAAAACGGCGAAATGGTAATGCTTTTTTTTTTGAGGTGGTCAAGGGTTCAATTCCTGCCGGGGAAACCGTTTCGCTCTTTTTTCAAACGTACATTCCTTCTTGTTTTCATGGCTGTATGGGTTGTTTATGACCAATGCCAAAAAAAAAAAAAAAAAAAAAAACATTCCTTCTTCTCACAGAATGTTTCTATTTTTCAGCTAAACTCTGATTTTAAGGGTTTGATTTGGCTGAGTATGAATTGGGTCCGAGAATAATTTTGAAAAAAGTGTCACGTATGAATTGGGTCCCATAATTTGGGACCCAATTGATACGTTGGGTCCCCCAACGTATTAATTGGGTCCATTGGCGTATGAATTCGGTCCCTAGATAGAATTCACAAAATGGATATTTTTTGATTAATTTATTTATTTATTTTTTAAATTGAGCATAGACAAAATATAAGTAGGTACATAATAATGACATTTCAAACTTTGGGAAGGAATTTGTAGGAAACTCTTTTTACAAATTGGAATCGATCAATTTGATGGCATGGTTTGATGGTTTTTGATGGCATTTTGAGTTTCTTCGATACTTTTGAGTAATGTAGGATGCCTAGCCAATCTCGCTCGCTGCATATTATGTCTAATGAGATTGAGATCACTTGCATCTAAAGTGTCCACGTCACTGTTTCTTAATTCACTACATATCAGCTTTCTTGGTCTAGTTGAGATATCTGCAGTAGCTTTTCTTTTGAAACTGTTACTAAGTTTCTATCTGTTCAAAAGTTTCTTCTCAATTCTCTCGTGATTGTGGTCGTTCAATTTCTCTAATAAATATGTCCTATTGTTGATTAGTTTCACAGAACACTTACAGCTTACCATGTATTATTATTACACCTACAAGGAAAATTAATAAATACTATTCAGCTAAATTCAAGGGACCGAATTAACCTATTAATTGAAAAAAAAATATAAGGGACCCAATTCATACATGACCTTTTTCCTTGTGGGACCCAATACACGGCAATAGGTGAGTTCGGTGCGAAGATTACCCGCACCTTTTTCGCATGTATGAATTCGGTGCCGCCGAAAAAAGGTGATGTATGAGTTCGGTGCGGTCCTAATGACTTATAAAGTGATTGTTTTTTTTTATAATGTACTCTGTTGTTTGTTAACAGTCATCCTGCTGTTATTAAGTTAGTAGATTATGTTGTAGACAGTTATATTCAGCAAGGCTGTCCATTTCCTCCTTGAAGGCCATGCCTAGGGTAATAGTAGGGTTAGGTAAAATACAATGAAGGCCAAGCCTTGGGTTTATAGTAGGGTTAGGTAAAATACAATGAAGGCCATGCCTTGGGTTTATAGTAGGGTTAGGTAAAATACAATGAAGGCCATGCCTTGGGTTTATAGTAGGGTTAGGTAAAATACAATGAAGGCCATGCCTTGGGTTTATAGTAGGGTTAGGTAAAATACAATGAAGGCCATGCCTTGGGTTTATAGTAGGGTTAGGTAAAATACATTGAAGGCCATGCCTATAAGGAAAAAAATACTATAATTACCTGATAATCAGGGCAAGTACCAGGGCACCGAATTCATACATGACCTTTTTTAGGCGGCACCGAATTCATACATGACCTTTTTTAGGCGGCACCGAACTCATACATTTTTTTATTTTCCGCACCGAACTCATACGTAGCCCAATACACCTATGAAATAAAATTTGGGACCCAATCCACCTTTTCCCTTTGATTTCCGTACAGGACCATCAATCTTGACATCATCTCTTGACCATAAAACTTCAAGTCCCTGTTACGTATGTGGTGTCTTCTTAATGTCACAGCTTTTCTGGGTAGCACAGCATTACGAGTCATCTAATAACATCATTTACTTATGTAACTCATGGTAATAATGATATAACAACACCTTACTCGTAATGCCGCCATTTAATTGGCTTCCCTTTTTTCCTCACGAGGTATGAGTGGACCCCGTAACCTCCAAAGTACAGAGCCGAAAAAATACGACTCTACCGGGATTCGATCTCGGGTCTGCTGTGTGCAAGCTGAATGGGCTACCCACTCAGACTAGGTAACATCATGTTTCTATTAAATTGTTCCTGTTTATTATGATGAGCGAAACTGTTACCTTAGTAAAAACGAATTAATTATAAAACAATAATAACAATGTTCTTTAGTGGAAGGTAACCACAAGGCGAGGCTATTTATCTCGCTGCGGGACGTTAAACAGAGACAGTAGCAGCCAGGCGAGGCCAAAAGACAATAACACAAGTCGTTGACCCCATTTAAAATGGTTGCTGTTAGGAAAGTCGTTCAGCCGTAAAATGAGGAAGTCGGAGTGCCAGAACCAACCAACTTAACCCATGAGGCAGAGGTTGACCAACGCCAACCTCTTGTAGGTTTGGAAAAATGCTAATTGGAAAAAGAATTACCAGGGTAATGCTCAAAGCATTTTCTACAACCTAAACTACAGAGTTGTATCACTATAGGTGGTGACATAGCCAAAATTCCAAGCGTTGGGTGGGATCCAAACCAACGCATCACAAAATACAAGGAGGTACGAATTAAACATCCTTGCTCTCTCCTGCTCCTACATCTGCAAATGAATATGTCAGCTCTTGTTTCTCAGGTAATATCAACAAGAAAATAGGGGGAAATGTATATCATATGGCCCGAGGGAAAACCCTGTAGCCGATACTCGCAGAGAGATGACATTTCTCTTCAGTAAGAAGACTCAAGGAAATTGTATTATGATTGAGATGATTGAAAGCATTGACACGGAGGTGTGAACCCAATCAAGGATATCCCGGATCTGAATAGACTTCTTATTGCCTTCCTATTAGTGGATGCGTTGAATGTTATGCCTTCCTATTAGTGGATGCATTGAATGATATGCCTTCCAATTACTGGATGCATTGAATGTTATGCCTTCCTATTAGTGGATGCATTGAATGTTATGCCTTCCTATTACTGGATGTATTGAATGTTATGCCTACCTATTACTGGATGCATTGAAAGTTATGCCTTCCTACTAGTGGATGCATTGAATGTTATGCCTTCCTATTACTGGATGCATTGAATGTTATGCCTACCTATTACTGGATGCATTGAATGTTATGCCTTCCTATTAGTGGATGCATTGAATGTTATGCCTACCTATTAGTGGATGCATTGAATGTTATGCCTTCCTATTAGTGGATGCATTGAATGTCTCAATATGTCTTATGGAATGCAGTAGTTACTTATTCTTATTATACATGGCAGACGGGACTTTTTGTGGGAAAATATTTTTGTTCGCCTCGCGTATTTTATTTTTATTTATGATAAGTGTTTCACAGCCTTTTTTTATTTCGTAGCCATGACACAGGAGCTACAGTAGACGCTTGTGGTCTGTGTTGCAGCCTTCCCATCCCGTAGTATGCCTCCCCTCTGATGGGCGAGAAGTGATACAATACTTCCCATTTAGTTGCTGGGTCAACACGTCAATTTTGCCAATTCTCCAGAAACTTGATAAGAAAGAAATCAGCGATGTAGAAATAGTCAGACAGAGCTGAAGAAACAGTTAGTGAGGTTTTTAACGTCCTTTTTTACGACTGACCTCAGTACCTAGATCGATAAGGAAGCAGATTTGTAACCTTGAGTTAGAATACCAAGTTAAGCAAAAATATAGGTCGTAAAATCAGTTCGAGTAATTGTGATATCAGGCTTGTGATTGACACGAATATCATAGTGAGGTTTTTATTTGCATTGGGATTTTCAAGATCGAGAAAAATGAACATCTAGAAATAGTACATTTAGGAGTTAGTCCTATTGGGGCAATAGTGATGGGATGAGTTGAGTAATTTAACCGAGTGGACTCGACTTTTGGTTCACTCGATTCAACTCGAGTCGAAAAAAAATTTCACTCGAGTCAAGTTTTTTCGATTATCTATCCAATCGAATTTTAAACGTCTAGCTACAGCGCCTTACTCTACTGTTTCACTCGCCAAGACTGACTCGATTCGCGTCTCAATCGTCACTTGCTCAATCGAGTGGATTTTTATCGAATTGAGAATATTTACTCGAGTCCCATCACTTACTCGATACCTACTCGAGTGATGAAATTCTTGCGAGTGACAGAATAGAACTCGAGTGGTGCGACAATCATATTATAACTTACTAATCTACTATTAATACTTTATTTGTTAGACATAGTACATCTCTTCCAAATTTTCGGAAATGGGGCAAGCACCAATAACGCTTGCCGCATTTCCCCTCTAAATTTCAATCTACTGAATAATAATTTTCAATTCGAGTCAGATAATCGAGTGAAAAATCGCGTTGGGGAATAATCGAGTGAATTTTTATCGAGTTGAGAATCTTCACTCAACTAAAAAATAAAAATTAGGTCCTGGTAACAGAAAAATTCGACCATCCAATAGAAACCAGCGGCTATCCCCCCAGGCAGGCGGATCACATGCCAGAAAGGTGGTAGAAAATGCTTCAAGCATTAACCTCGCCTGGTGGTTACCTTCCACCAAAGAGTGTTATTATTATTAATATTAATATAAAGTGAATACCTCCTTACTAGTAGGATGATACTTAAAATATTATGATAATTCACAGCACACACAAAGAAGTGTTGTCTGCTATTTCAATGGAAAGCTGAATGATTTGTTCATTTCACGCCGCTTTCTTGGATTTTCATAATAGGAGGAAAGAAAATCCTGAACAAAACTCAAGAATACAATTTGCACGGCTGGAGTGATTTCTATCAGAGCGGATGATAAATGATTTGAGAGTGTGGATTAAGTCTTGACGTTCACACCACTTCCATGCCGCAGTCCCTGAATAGTATACATAGAAAAGCGAAATCTACTCACTGACTGACTGACCTATTAATAACAGAACTCTGCTCATGATTCAGCGATTCTGGGTTTCAATACCAGATTGAGCAGAATTTGAACAAAAAATTCCATCATCTTAAAGAAAGAACCCATGATGTTATAAATTGGAGATACTTTGAAAGGATTGGATGGCAGGGATAGCCATAGGCAATAATGACGCCTTCTTTTATTAAATTATATTAATTTTTATTGTTATTCTTTTAAAGTCAAATAAAAAGTCTTATGTTTCTTTCCGGCCGAACTGAGGTAGTACAGGCTGGGTGAGCTCAATTTGTGAAGCTGGTATGATTCCCAGAACGTGAAAGGTAAAGACCCCATAGTTCACATCAGAAACTTTAATAGTATCTATTATAGTATGCATTATTAGGTAAGACAAAAATACGAGTACATACAGTATATAACAATGAAATTATAAAGAAAAAATAAATAGATTGAACAAAGAAACAAGAACAAAAAGGAGAATGAAGCTAATGCGCTACCTAAAGGGCATTAGCTTTTTTTTGGGCATTTAGCTAAAGGGCATTAGCATTATTGCCTGTGGCAATCTCTTCCACCCAACCCAAAACTTTAAACTATGAATAAGAATATCTCATATCAGGATGTTAAAGTCATGTCCACTACATGGGAGAAGCCCATACATTGGATGTGAGCATCCTAATTCTTGTGGCAACGACAAGGACGTGTTGGCCTGGAGCTGATGGTAGTTATAAGATATGTGGTAGTTATAAGATATGTGGTAGTTATAGGATACGCAAAATTGCTGAGAAGACAGAACATGCCCTCAGCCGCAGCTGATACCATCAGTGAAAATTTCATGCAAAAGTATGCTTTATTAGAAAAATACAAGAGAGTGGGGGAGGTTTGGTCACGTCCAGAGAAGAGAAGAATGTGAGAACGAGGAGGGATAAGCTAGGGAGGCAGGATATTAGGAGGGAGAAGAGGAAGTAAGGGTGGAGGGATAGAGTTTATAAGGATCAGAGAGAGAAATATTGGAAGAGAGGCAAGGACTATGAATGTTATAGAACTCTCTTTTAATAAAAATATTCATTAAAAAAATGGAATAGATTCAGTGAATCCCCTGCCTGCCACGTCAAATAAAACCTTTCAAAACACTGGAATAGTGCGACGGATTGAGATAGAAACTTGCCTAGCCCAAACTAAGTTCAGAAAAGTTGAAATAAAAGAAAAAGATAATGTTGGGTTGAAATCTTTGTCTTTATCAAATCAAAAAAAAAAAATGTATTTTTTTTTTGTAGTTGTAATATTGAATTTATTTATTTATTTTCAGGTTGGTACATTTTTTCCTTAATGATAATATAATAACACATAATTATATTTAGACATTATTATTAAATGAACAAAAAAAAATATGTATGGGACATGGGTACAATTTACATATCTAAAGTCTCTTCTATTCTCACTAAGATCTTCCATAAGGAAGATCTTGTATTGAGAATAGAGAGAATAAAATAGCGAAACAATAAGAAACATAACGACAGCTTGACTGATTCAACAACTCATCACTGTATTTGAGTACCAGGCTTCAAACTTTCCACCAAAGTTCCCCTGGTGGAAAGAAAGAGGTGTGCAATAAAAATGAACAAATATATTTTTCAGCAATCCAGAAGGAGGTATGCCACTCTAAAAAAAAAACTCTGTAGCATTGAGTGCCTGGATTAACGAAAGTGTATTGATATAAATAATTTATTTATTTTTTACAAAAATGACATATATGTATTTATAAAGGTGAGGTCCAACACATGCAACTTTGCCCATTGGACCTCACCTAAACTTTAAATAGTATTTTTTAACATATTCATAAAAATTGATGAACATTTTTAAATATTTTTGTTTATTTTTTCATGTTCTTTCATTTTGTTGTTTTTGATAATAATATGTTCTTTGGTTTATAAAAATACGAATAAAGTACCTTAAAAGAAAAAAAAAAAAAAAAAAAAAAAAAAAAAAAAAAAACCACTTCATTGCACTTGGACCATTTTTTCTCAATAGAGTTGTTGGTATTTCTGACAATGTAATGTTTCATCTAATTCCAGACCATTGACTCAGTGATGAGTCAGTCAGTGTGTCACTATCTATTTACGCGGACTGATGCCGGATCAAAACAGGAAGTCCCATTTTGCCAACAGCTTATTATTTATGGTTCAAATTGTTTGGAAGGTTAGACCAATTTATTAGGATAATGAAATTTCAAGTTTGTCTTCTTTTTTACTATAAAATTATTATTACCATTAGTATTAAAAATATTACCGATTTGACAGAACACCGTTTTACAAATGTTACATGCTCCAGAAGCAAGATGTTTCTTTTTTTGAACTTGTTAAAATAACATGATTTATCATTTTTACAAGTATTAAACATGTAAGTTATGTGTGTTCTTCTTCCCCGATTCCTACTCAAGCGGGGTCGTTGTTTCTTACACGCTCTCTCTCTTTCACTATCTCTCTTTCTATCTCTCTCTCTCTCTCTCTCTCTCTCTCTCCCCCTCCCCTCAACCCTTCCTCCCCAATTTGACCTGTTGTGATGAACTTCAATTTTTTATTCACACTTATCGATTTCATGCAGTCCTGGTTTACATTTACACACCAAGAAACGAGGGGGAGAAAGAGATGGTGGAGGAGAAGGAGAAGAGGGGGGGAGGGTTAGAAAGAGAAGAAGAGAAAACAAAATAATATCTAGAGATACCTGCATACAATCGGAAGTAAGTATAAGTAAGTAGGCAAAATAAATGAGTTGAGGATAAAAAATAGAAGAAAACAAATTAAAGAAATAATGAAGAAAACGAAATTACTCACAGGAAGAAAAACAATATAAACAGAAAAAATCGAATATAAACATGAAATTCGGACACATGAGAACAAAAAAGAAAGAAAATAAACATGAAGAGAGATATAACGATCAAGAAGGTAGGAGAATAAGACAAAGAAAAACAAGGAGAAGAATTTTTTGACAGCACCTAAAGAGAAAGGTAAGAAAGAAAAAGGAGAGAAGGGAACCAGAAGAGAAGGGGGACTAAAACTAAGAAAAAAAAGCGATCTTGAAAAGGGCACAACTTCCTTCTCTAATTATGTGTGTCTAAATTGTTGAACTCTCTACCCACGGTTTCGCGGGCCCTGACACTTGAGCTAAGTGAGATTTTCCATCTATCAACAACTTGCCTGACAGGAGTGGTTTCAGGAAGGGATACCAAGGGTTGAGTCATCTAAAAAATATATTAATAATAATAATTAATTTATTCGGTTTTCAATAATAATCATTGCAAAAAGTTCCGCTAAGTACATTTTTTGTACTTTTCGGGAATTTGTAATATGGGATGACAGGTTAACGAATTACATGATCATGGGTTCGAACCCGTGATACCCCGCATTATGTGGACCGTGACATTGGATTTAATTGAGATTTTACATGAATAATGTACTCGCCTAACAGGAGATGTTTCAGGAAGGGATCGTAAAACTTGAGCCCTTAGGCAATGCTTCTTCTGGAAGTTCTACTCTTTCAATTTTAAGAATAGCCAAAAACTAATCATACAGGGAGGGTGTCTAATATTTTTATATAGAAAATTTTAGAATTTCTAAATAAATAAAAAACACTGGACAACTTGTATATTGTGGGCGCAGAAATACTTGAAAGAACTTCATATTCCCCAAAGAAGGGTTTTAAGCTAGTTCGCCCTGTATAACTCTGACGCTCAATGGACTAACACTTATGACTAAAAATGGAATTTCTGAGAGGACAAGTAATATCTCAACCTCTCTCACCCCGCCTTTATGTCGTGCCTGAAGACGGAATTCCATCACGTTAAGATCTGTGGCGCCTTGTGGCATTCTGATGCCTTTCTTTACCTCTCTGTCTCTCTCCCCTTCAATCCTCTTTCTTATCTTCCTCATCTTTCTCTATTTTCACTTTCTCCTTCCCCTTCTCTTTCTTTACCTCTCTCTCTCTCTCTCTCCTTCATTCCTCTTTCTTATCTTCCTCACCTTTCTCTATTTTCTCTTGCTTCTTCCCCTTCTCTTTCTTTACCTCTCTGTCTCTCCCCTTCAATCCTCTTTCTCATCTTTCTCTATTTTCACTTTCTCCTTCCCCTTCTCTTTCTTTACCTCTCTCTCTCTCTCTCCTTCATTCCTCTTTCTTATCTTCCTCACCTTTCTCTATTTTCTCTTGCTTCTTCCCCTTCTCTTTCTTTCCTCGTTTACTTCATTCATCTTTCTTCAAGTTTTCTTTTTCTTAATCTTTCTTCTCTCCCTTTACCTTCTCCTCTTTCTTTTCCTCTGCCTCTTCATATTTGTTATCCTTATCATCTTTCACAATCTTCTCTAGTTTCTCCTCCAGATCTTCACTTTTTTCTTTCTTTCTTCTCTCCTTTCTACTCGATCTCTCAACCCTATCTCATATTAATTTTTCTGTCTCTTTCTCTCTCTCTCTCTCTCTCTCTCCCTCTCTCTCCCTCTCTCTTTCTCCCTCTCTCTTTCTCCCTCTCTCTCTCTCTCTCTCCCCTCTCTCTCTCTCTCCCTCTCTCTCTCTCTCTCTCCTCCCTCTCTCTCTCTCCCTCTCTCTCTCTCTCCCTCTCTCTCTCTCCCTCTCTCTCTCTCCCTCTCTCTGGTGTTTTACAAAGATGAGTTCGATATAGATAATTTATGCTATAATATTGATCAAGCTGATAACATAGCCCTCAGATTAACCCACCAGGTACACAAAACAGAATGGATTATCCTCGCCATCTATCGTTCACCAAAGTTAGTCCTTCATTCATTTCTTGACGATGTAAACTTCTGGCTTACAAATGCTACAAAAAAGACGGACAATGTAATTATGATTGGAGATATCAATATTTGCTTTAAAAAAGGTTTATGTTCACGCTATGTTAACATGTTGAACAATCACACGCTGGTACCCCTCATTCAAGAGTTCACAAGAGAGGAAGTCTCGGGTGGAACTGTCACCAGATCGAGTATTGATCACATAAATGTCAGGATGAAAAGAGAGTACAACTATACAGGTTCAGTGATTACGGATAAAGTGGCAGACCACTATTTTGTGGCACTGAGAGTTTCGAAAATTGGGGCTCAAATACCCACATTACGAACAGGACCGGTTTATAAGGAGATACCAGATAACAAACTCATACAACAAAAAATCGAAGCTATTGATTGGTCAAGTCTAAAAGATAAATGCGAAGAGAATCCACATCAACTTTACAAAGAAATAATTAATAAATTTGATAACATTTATGAAACGTCTAAGAAGAAAATTGAAGTACGTGACACCAAATACCACACACCATGGGTGAATCAAAGGGTTAAAAACGAAATTGAGCTTAAAAGAAAACTGTTGAAAGTTTGGCGAAATAATAAAAATAATTTATTTAACTGGGAAAGGTATAAAGAACAGAGAAACCTGGTCACTAATCTTATCAAAAAACAAAAGAGAATTTATACATATAAAATATTCAAAGAAGCCAGTGGCAACATGAAAAAAACCTGGTCCTTAATAAATAGTATGATGGATAGAAAAAAGAAGGATCCTATCGAAGATGTGCTTAAGAAAAATTTCCAAACTAATGACCTACTTTCTCTTTCGAATGAATAAAAATTTCATTGACCAAGTCATTAATACTAAATTAAAAAACCAGGGTCCTGATATGAGTGTAAGTATGAATGATTTTGTACCTCAAAGTTGTTATTCCACTATGTACCTGCGGAAAGCTAGAATGGTAGATATTCATTTTATATTAAAAAACATGAAGAAGACCGGTAAGGGCATAGATGGGCTAAGAAATGGGGACATAATAAAGAATTCTCAAATATTTTTACCTATTATTACACATCTCGTCAACTCAATGATAAAGGAAGGTATTATACCGGATGGTCTCAAAATCTCGTGCATCTCCCCCCTATTTAAGCACAAAGGGAAGGCTGATGATATGTCAAATTATCGTCCTGTGGGGTCAATGCCCCTGATAGAGAAAGTGTTGGAGAAACATATCAACATTCAAATGAAAAAGTACCTCGCTGAGAATAAAATACTTCCGAACTTCCAGCACGGTTTTCAGTCAGGAAAAAGCACCACCACTCTGCTTCAGGACTTTGCTGACCTTGTAAACACGGCCTTGGACGAAAGAAAGTGTGTCGTCATACTCCTGCTTGACCTGAGCTTCGCTTTTGACGCCCTAGAGCACTCCGTGCTACTGGAAAAGTTCAAGCAGATAGGTATTTCTCATCCGATACTCAACAACTTCTTTCTCAATCGGAAGCAGTTAACCCGAGTCGGAGATGTGAAGAGTGACCTCATTAATATCAACCAGGGCCTCTGTCAGGGGGGGATCAATAGCCCTACGTGGTATAATGTATATACGTATGATATACAACACGTCAAACGGACAGGGGTCCTTAAAATGTTTGCTGATGACTCATGTATCGTCTCCATTCACAGTGACGTGAGGACTGCCGTGACCAATGCTCAAGCGGATTTCATTGAACTTCAGAAGTACTTTTATAAAAACAGCATCTTTTTAAATGAGAAAAAAACAGAAGCAATGGTTCTGGGATTCGCAAGTAAAAGATTGGACATGTCAGCCCACCGTATCATATGTCACAGTAGGACTTGTCTTCAAAGCCGCAGTTACGAGACATCTATTTGTTCCTGTCATAGAGTCGACTTCTCTCATAATGCACGGTACCTCGGCGTGTTCCTGGACGACGAGTTCACAATGAAGCAGCATGTCGACAACCTGGCCAAGAAACTTAGAGTAGTACACTACAAGATGATGAAAATTAATGCTGAAAGAATACCCCTTAGTACTAAGAAAACTATTTATTTCTCTCTTGTTGAGTCATTGCTTAGGTATGGGGTTACCATATATTCATTTGTACCAAAAACAGATCTAGAGAAAGTATGTAGAGTACAAAGAAAGATTAAAAAGTTATTGTTTTTTAATAGAGACGATGTAACTATACTTACCCCTAATCAGCTGTACAAACTTACCCTTTTGTGTTTAAATTTCCATAATTCAAATTATAGAAAGTTAATTGCTCAACCCTATAACTTACGTCAACAGGACTTTTATAGAACCAAGCTGAATACATTTACCTGGGGTAGAAGACGTTTAGATTTTATTGTTCCCCAATTATTAAATACATATTGCCAAGAATTTATTGATGAAGATGATAAAAAACTGATTAAGAAATGCATTAAAGATAGTTTAGTTAATAATCCCTAGTCACAATATCTAATACCTATCTTAAAATTGATCGATTTTTATTTTTTATATTTTTTTTTTTTTTTTTTTTTTAATTTACTTTTATTATTGCTATTAAAACATTGTTGAGTGAGACCATCTCCTCATAAGTTATTTATATTAGCTTAGGAGATGTTATATTTGTAAAATAAATTGTTATATATAAAAATAAACAAATCAAATCAAAAAAAAAAAATCTCTCTCTCTCTCTCCCTCTCTCTCTCTCTCTCTCTCTCTCTCTCCCTCTCTCCCTCTCCCTCTCCCTCTCTCCTCGTCGAGGGACGAGGAGACCTCTCCTTGAGAGGTTAAACCGAAAACTGTGCCATTAAATAATATCGAATAGCAATGAAATGTGGAATTTGAGATGATGTGGAAAAAATTCTAAAGTTTGGAGATATGAAAATGATAGAGAGATCGAGCTGAGTGACAGAGAAGAGACTTTGAAGAAGAGAAAAGGAGAAATAAAAGGAAGAAGAGAGAGAGAGAGGGAAATATAAGAGGAGGAAAGTATAGAGAGGGAAACCAAAAAAGGGGGAGGGGAGGGGAGAAGAGAGAGAGAGAGAGAGAGAGAGAGAGAGAGAGAGAGAGAGAGAGAGATGGAAAAGAGAAGATAGAAGTATATACGAACTTACCAGCAGTAGTACTTCCGATATGAAGGTGGTATGGGACTAAGAATGATATGGGACTAGCTTTTCTTCTGAAGACTTGGTTTGCCTGAAACATGAAGAAAATAAGTAAAACTAAAGGTTTTTAAAATCAAGGACTCAAGTCAACTGCTGTAATAAAGGGAATAATTTGGCACTATAAAAAGTGGCTCTTTATGAATATCAAGTGGGTGGAAACCCCATTCGTCATGTTTTTCCAGGTGTTTTTTGGTTTTGGTTCGCAAGATTTTTGGTTGAGCCTCCCTCAATTTCTCCTGTTTATATAGAGCGGTCTCTGACATAGAGAAGAGCAGCTTGTGAAAATATAATTATGGATTTATTAAAACCAGTTAACTAGTAGTAGTTCTGTGGAAAAAATGAAATTGCATTTAAAAATGTGTGTGTACTTTCTTTATATATATATATATATTTTTTTTTATTTTTTTTTATGCCTTATTCATAATGGTAGCCCAACCATTATTTTCAACCATCGAAGTACCATTTTTTTAAGGGTAGTTGTTCCCAGAAACCACTTCGCATTACATCAAGGTACTTTTACCATTACACCCATGCCATTCCGGCAACAGAATGACATTAACCACTGAATCACGGCGGTAGGCAAACAAAACTATGCGTAATATTTCCAAAAACATATTAAAATGTAACATATGAAAGATTTTTGTTTTATGTTCTTCCAACCAACTATTGGTTTGATCGGGACAAGGAGAAGAAAGATTAGAACTGAATTTCTTCTTCAGTGGCGACAGTTAACTCTGAGGATAGCGCAGTCACATCTTGAGGGCTCTGTCCGAAGCTCTGAACAAATTGGTCGTGGATTCGATGCCTACCGAGGATAAAATATACTATGGCTGAGAATTTGTTTAGTGATTTGAGGACCTTTTTTTATGTCCCCTTTTTGAGACCAAATGATCAAATGACTTCAGCAGTCTAAAGGTTCCGTGTCCATGTTCAGAAGGATAAATAAAGGATTTTCTGAATATCCTAATTGTAATAGAATAGAATATACCTTGTTTATACTGCCGAGGTAAGACTGAAAAGTCCCTTTACTCCAGCAGTCAAACAGGTCTTATATATTTTATGGGATGAAATAGTAGGGATAGGGATAATAAGTAGCTTTCAGGAGTTCACGAACGCGAAGTTTTTTTTTGTTGAGGAAAACCGCCTTGACACCATTCTACGATCCTTTGTGAAACATTTCAGCTTTCTAGGTGTTTTAACTGGATTGCAATGATCTGATAGAAGAAGGGTCGGGTGGAAGAGATTGCCTTCCAGGCAATAACGGCACCTTTTAATATTTCGTTACCGGCAATTATTTCTTTTACTCTTTTCTTTCATAATTTAAGTATTTCTATTTTTTATTACGTTGGGAAGTGTTTGGTCTTTGGTTTGGCGTACGTGGAACAGCTTCCCCATTCCTTGTAAAGTTCTTTGTCTACCACTGTAAATTGAACAGGGCACTGCTAATTAATTTTTTTATTTTTTTTTCGTAGAATAATAAACTAACTAAGAAATGCATTTACATTTCAATTATTTTTTTATTATCAGAAACTCGGTATAAAAGCAATGAAAATTGAATATTATTTTGTTTCGAACTTAGTTTTGAATCAGTGATACAGTTTGTTTTTGTTCCAAAAGAATAAAATTGAGAGTAAATTTAATCAAAATATTTTTTCTTATTCAAGTCTTTCTTTAATTAATTGTTAGTCCTGTGAGAGGTAGTATTGTTTTTTCTAATACTGGTAGTACTGATGGCGTCTCACACCAAAACTTAGTCAACTTTCCTTAACTTATAGAAAGGAAATTAATGTAATCACCCAATAAATTGATAGTTTTCAGTAGCAAAACTCGTTGAAGGGTACTCAGAACCAAAGTTTTGGCTAAATTTGACTGCTTCATGGCGGTTGCTAGCTAAACACTTGCTTGCTTGATCCCTTGTTTTCAAAATATTTGATATAAAAAAAGAAAGTCACCAAGAAGTTCTGTCACCACTGTAACCAGTGGCGGAGTAATTCGGCAAATTTTCGGTGGATAAAGAAAGTCGTGTGATTTAGACACAGATTAGATTAATAATATAGGTACTGAGTACCTCATTTTTTGACAACTTGTAACTATGTATACATAGGTAGATGCTTAAAACTAGTTTTGTCAGCTCCAGTCTTGTATATTTATGTGATTTTGACTAACTTGAAATCTTTAGTTACATTGAGATCTTATGTGGCTAATGATTAGCAAAATATGAAGATTTAGGGAAAAAATCTAGCTAAATGTGATATTTGGATTGAAGGGATTTAGACCAAATTTTACGGAATTTTATTCATAATTGAGAAAAAGATAAACACTTGTCTTCACTCGACAGAAATTTGAAATATCAACAGTTATAATTATTAAGGAAATTTGCTGAGTGCCACTCAAATTCTATTTCCAGCACCGCCCAGTTCAGTGAGGGTGAGGTTAATGTCGGTTGCTGGTTTGTGAGTCTCTAGTGAATCGAGTGTTAAAGGTGAATCGGTTGGGTGGAAGAGCTGCGGATGGGTGGAAGAGCTCACAGTGTGAGAATGTTGCTGTTAAAGCCAAAAAAAAGAACCCCGCCGTCCCGAATGACTGATATGTTAAAGAGACGCGAAATAAATACCTATAAAACATCCACATCTCAATTTTTCTCTAAGACAGCATAAAAAACCAAATTAAAGAATCACAAACTACTGACTCTAAACGCAAAAAGAAATATGCAATCGCTTTCCAGTCGCATAGCTCCACTCCTGTGCCTGCTGGCACTCTTCAGCCTGGGACAATGCTACACCGTCACGCTGTTTCAGAATTTTAATGCAGACTTTAGTGGCCACTTCATTACTTTGATGGGCAGATACTGCCAGAATGTAGAGGACGTCCACCGTAAAGTCAACTCAATGAAGGAATGGGGGAGGGAATGTGTTCGGATCTATGAGGAAGGAGACTGCCGCTACCACATTTGGAAGGAGGTACAGCCAGGCACTGTCATCAATAACCTCACTAAATTCGGGTTCAGAGGCAGGGTGTCGTCGGTGAATGGGTGTGACGACTAGAGAATGGATCAGCGTCCTGTAAAATTAATCTCGAAATGACGAGATGTATGACGTGTATGTATGACGAGAGCTTTTAATAAATATTTTCAATGTTAAGTACCTATATATAAGAACCACGGTTTTTTTATTTGTTATTGAATTGTTATGCAGGTATGAAAATAACAATTTCAAAAGATAATAAATATCAAACACCTCGGCCGAGGTGTGAAGAACGCCTATACAAAGAAGGAGACAGCGCGGCAGAGTGTAAGGTAACTTTCAGCCAGCGAAAAGTTTAACATGAATTTCAAAAACTGCAATTTTTATTACAGGAATGGACTCTACGACTCTACGTTTAAAAAAATCGATTTGGCATTTTGTTTCACTGCCTAGGCCAACGGGAACCCTATTTTCGGAACCCCCAAACAATCGTGAAAGACAAGAAAAGATTCATTTTTTTTTTTTTTTTTTTTTTTTTTCTTCATACGGATCCTTTGAGACCCGACATCATGTCCTAAACTTGGCATGGAAGGATAGTTGATGTGTCTAATTATTCTCATTCTATTGAGTGGGGAGTTCTTCCTTTTGTAACCACGAAGTGGTGTTTTTGGGGGGATAAATGATACAGCATTTGTTGTTAGGGGAGCACACGTGTGCCAAGATTTGGATCCGTGTGGAGTATTGTGCATGTGCATTAGATATTAGATACCACAAATATGAAATAAAAGAATACGGGTTTTTGCGTTTTCATATTTTGAGTCGTTTTCGTGAAACCCGCCTAGGTGAGACTTTATGGAGGCCCTGTATAAAATTGAACATGGCACTGATAATTAATTTTTTATCTTTTTTTGTAGAGTAATAAAAAAACTAAGAAATGCATTTAAATTTAAAACATTTATCAGAAACTAAGGTATAAAAGCAATGAAAATGGAATATTATTTTGTTTCGAACTTAGTTTTGAATGAGTGATACAGTTTGTTTTTGTTCCAAAAGAATAAAATTGAGAGTAAATTTAATCAAAATATTTCTTCTTATTCAAGTCTTTCTTTATTGTTAGTCCTGTGAGAGGTGGCACTGTTTTTTCTAATACTGGTGGTACTGATGGCGTCTCACACAAAAACCAAAATAAAGAATCAGAAACTACTGATTTTAAACGCAAAAAGAAATAGTCGCATAACTCCTCTCTTGTGTCTGCTGGCACTCTTCAGCCTGGGACAATGCTACACCGTCACGCTGTTTAAGAATTTTAATGGTGAATTGTTTCATAAGATGGGCAAACTTCGAGGTAAGTATTCTCCTAGGAGTATTGCAGCACTTGAGGATTTCAATGACCCAGGTAAACTTATTTTTGATACACCTTCTATCGTGAATTCGTTAGGTTCTCATTTTTCAGCGGTTTCGTCTAATGCAAATTTTAGTAATGAATTTTTATCGCACAAGGATTCCTGTGAGAGTATACCAATCCAGATAGACTTCAATTGCAGAGATAATTTCAATGCTCCCTTTACTTACCAGGAACTACGTGATGTTCTTACAACTTGCTCATCCAAAGCCGCAGGACCTGATGGCATTTCGTTTCCACTGTTAAAAGAACTACCTGAATTAGCTTTACGTTATCTATTGGACTTTTACAACTTTATATGGAGATCAGGTAAGTTTCCCTTGTCATGGGGTGAAGCATTAATTGTTCCTCTGTTGAAACCTGGAAAGGTAAAGTTATCTTCTTCCAGCTATCGTCCAATTTCTCTCCTTAATTGTTCAAGCAAGTTATTGGAGAAAATGGTGAACAAAAGGTTAACTTGGGTACTTGAGAATAAAGGTGTTTTAAGTCCATTTCAAAGTGGTGGACGTTTCAAAAGGTCCACTATAGATAATTTAGCCTTTCTTGAAGAAGAGGTGGCTCGTGGCTTGCTCAAAAAGGAGTGCACTGTTGCAGTACTTTTAGACGGTCAAAAGGCTTTTGATATGACTTGGCGCCACAAAATTCTGAGGTCTCTTGTTGATTTTGGTATAAATGGCATCATGCTTAAGTACCTATGTAATTTTCTAAATAACAGATTCATTAGAATTAAACTTAATAATTGCCTATCTGATAAATATCCTTTGGAAAATGGTATAGTGCAAGGTTCATCTCTGAGCCCTATGCTTTTCATTGTTTTCATTAATGATATCCTGAACTTAGTAAAAGCTCCTTTAAAGCGGCTTTTATTCATTGATGATTTTATGATTATTGCACGTGGCAAAGATACCGCTTTAATGAGAAACCGTCTTCAAAGTACTCTGAATGACATCCTTAGCTGGTCTAATCAAAATGGTTTAATTTTCTCTTCTGATCCTTCTAAGTCAGTCTGTATCACTTTTTCTAGATCACGTAACGTGAACTTCCCTACTTTATTTTATAATGATGTTCAGTTGAATTTTGTTGACCATGTTAAGTTCCTTGGATTGACGTGGGACTGCAAGTTGAAATGGACAAAACACATTATTTCCTTGAAAAATCGTACCACCACTGCACTTAATGCCCTGAAAATGGTTTCAAATAAAAGATATGGTATACACCGTGAAACCCTTCTTAAATTTTACAAATCTTATGTTCTACCTTTGTTTGATTATGGCTGTTCTGTTTACGCTTCTGCTAAACCCAGTTTGTTAAATAAGTTAAACCCTGTTCACAATGCGGGAATCAGGATTGCTACTGGTGCTCTCAGAACTAGCCCTGTTCCCAGTCTCTATGTTGAATCTGGAATTTTACCTCTACACTTACGTAGGGCTAAATTAATGATGAAATATGTTGCAAAAATAGGTAGTTGCCCTCTCAATCCATTAAATAAGATTATTTTCAAATCAAATCATAATAATGATGATTTTCCTTGCAATTCGACGGTGCCATTGTCTGCCCGTGTGAATCAATATAATGAATTCACGCGGTTGACAAAGCTAAGCGAGTTTGCTCCATTTGTGAAGCCTAAGCCGCCTTGGTCTCTAGAAATTCCTAATATAGATCTCTCTCTTCACACCAATAAAAAATGTAATACTGCACCATATGTACACCGTCAAAACTTCGCTGAAATTATTAATTCCAAGTATAAAAATCATGTAGTGTGTTATACTGATGGTTCAAAATCTGTAAACTTCACAAGTTGTGCCTATAGCATTGAAAATACCATATACTCGTACAAACTGAATGATGTAAACTGCGTCTTGTCATCTGAATTGATTGCGTTGCTCCTTTGTTTTATTCACATTAAATACCTCCCATTATCGAACTTTCTAGTTGTCTCTGACTCTCTAAGCGCTCTGTCATCTTTAGCGAACCCTAAAGCAACCAATCCTCTAGTCACAAAAGTTTTTTCAGCAATTTTGGACCTTAAAACATGTTCAAAACAAATATCCCTGTTGTGGTGCCCTTCCCACTGTGGCATAAGTGGGAATGAAGCTGTAGACCAAGCTACCCACACTCCTAACGATTCCCATGATGCCTTGAAAATTTGTTCTTCTGAAGATTTTTCTCCTTTCATCAATAAGCTCATAAAGACATTTTGGCAAGAATCATGGAACTCCGAAGCCTATTCTAATAAACTAAAGTCAATTAAGCCTTTGGTGGACTATGGTCTTCGTCTAGTAGAAATACTAGATTCGAAGAAGTTGTCCTTACTAGACTCCGCATTGGCCACACTCGCATTACCCATAAGTTCTTATTCCTCAAGACAAGTCCACCCGTCTGCCAATGCGGGGAGATGCTGTCTGTCAAACATATACTCTCATGTAGACTCCACAACCAGATCCGTAATTCCCTCGCGGTAGAACCTAGCCTAAAAGACGACCCCGCATCTATAGACTCCCTCATGGAGTATTTAAAACATACAAAATTAATTAACATGATATAGATTATTGAGGGATCGGCGCGAACGACCCACTCCACCAGTGGTGTTAAAGCGCCTAACAGGAAAAAAAAAAAAAAAAAAAAGAATTTTAATGCAGACTTTAATGGTAGTTTCATTACTTTAATCGGCAATTACTGCAGGAACATATCGCCTGAACACCGTGTAGTGAAATGTAGTGAACTGTGAAGACGTGGGGGAAGGAATGTGTTTTTCTCTCTTCGAGGATGAAGACTGTGGCTTCAATGGGAGACACTACCATCAATAACCTTACTAAATTTCGGTTCAGGGGCAAGGTGTCGTCGGTGAATTGGTGTAACATATAATATATAAAGGGTTGGGTGGAAGAGATTGCCACAGGCAATAACCCCGCCCTTTAGGTAGGACATTTCTCTCTTTTTTTCCTTCTTGTATATTTGTTTCATCTTTTTGTTTTTCTTTATATTTCATTGTGTTCTACTGTATATATTTTTTGTTCTACCTAATAAAGCTTAAAAAAAAGAACTACATATAACCTACATATAAGTTTTATTTGTTATTGAATTGATATGCAGGTATGGAAATAACAATGGCAAAAGATAATAAATATTTCAATGTTAAGAAAAAAATATGAGTCAAGCTCGTCGGGAGAATGCACTACGCGTCAGCCCGACTAGGAGAGAAATTGCTGTGAAAGCCGCCTTCCTGCCCTCTAGCAGGTTGCCAAGATGACAGAGGGTACCATATGTCTGTGTTGAAATAACAATGATGATGAAAATACGAACCATATGGTATCTAATATTAGATAACGTAAATATGATTTCGGAGGATTAGTATAAAGGCTCGTCGTGTGACACAAAACGGAATATGGATTTTGATAATAAAAAAAATCTCCACTTGCTGCTAATTTTTTTGAAAGCCGTTCCAAAGACAGTCAGGGGTTTCCAGACTTTTGCCCCACCCTGTACATGAAAGGAAAATTTAGACGGGCCTTGGTTTGTTTATATGTGTGTATGTGTGTCTAAACTGTCTAAAGACAAAACGCTAAGAGACAGCAATTTTTTTATTATTTTTTTTATTTTTATTAGAGACTACCAAATTTCAGCTTCTTAAGACTTACCACTTCGGAGAAACAGTGATGAATCAGTGAGTCAGTGAGTGAAACTCTCTTTTATGAGTATAGATGACTTCATCAACCAACTAAACAATCAATTTTACTTCCGAGAAATTTCTAATATTAGAAATCGGAAGTATTGTGTTCGTTTTTGTAAAAAAAAATATTTTTTTGCTCCGATTTCAATTTTTTTCATATTTCTGGACGTTTCATAACCTACTGAGTAAATTTGGTTTTGTGTCCGTCTGTCGGTCTGTCGGTCTGTCGATCCGTCGGTCTGTTAAAACGATTCCTTGTAACGCGCAAATCTCGGAAACTACTCGACCGATTTTGATGAAATTTTGCACACATCTAGGAGACATTCTGTAGATGGTCCCATTTTAAATTCATTGAATTCATACCAGCGGTTCTGGGTGAAAGAGACCATGCGCCTGACCACTAACTTTTTACTTAAACGCTTATATCTCGTGAACGGTACATCCGATTTCGATGAAATTTTGTAAGAATATGCATATTATTGCTTTACATAGGTTATTTATATTTATTTTTAAATTAATTATAATTTGACTCTGATATTTAAGAAAATCCGAAATTTTGGACAAAAAAGTAAAAAAATAAGGACCACGACTTGCCGATACAGAATTTTTTGTGGAATCTAGAATGTAGAAAAAATTATATTCTACCATATAAAACAAATTTGAAGAAAATCGGTTGAGCCGTTTTGGAGATACAAGTAATTTTCTATAAAATCTCAAAATTGGCACGTGTTTACAATGTGAAGCAATCACGAGGAAGTTTCATGTCCATAATTGGCAGTGTTTTTCATCTGTTAAGAGTACCAGAGATGTTAAGAGTATGCGGCGTAAATTTTAGGCCATCAGCCATAAATTAAGCTAAGAATGCTGTTTTAAAACACCTGTTATAATAGAATGAAGTAACTAATTGAAAAAATTGATACCACTGAAACTCCTCATTAAAATAAAATGAAATTCTTTTTACATCCTCTGTTCTATAAAAACTGTTTTATCACCAAATTTATACGTCATTTTTATCTACTTGTTATCAATTCTTTATTTCTTTCATAAAAAAAATCTATTTCAGAAATATGTACTTCAATGCAACAATCGCAGTGGTGGTACTTGGAGCATTTCATTTCTTCCGATGCATTGTACTTGATGTATTGAGCGTATACAATTAAATTGCCCGAACATTTATGTACAAGTGGTTCGACTTTAAAATTTGCCTGGCTTTTAAGTCGGTTCGAAAATACTGATGTTGAAAAAGTAGAGAAATTGCAGAGTGGGTACTACAGCAAAATTAGCACAGTATTCTTAGAAGAAAGTCGAGTTAAGTTACGGGGTGGGATTGTTTAACTGCTATCTTTTTATTCTAATGGCTTTTTTTTCTTGTAAGGCGATTTAACACTGTGATTGTCAGGTCGTTCGTTAATGGCTTTTCATATTACCTTTTTTTCTTAATTTAGACGCAATCTTGATAGACTACATACAGCTGTTTGTGGCCGAATAATTGATCTACGTGATATCAAGGATAAAATAAAATTGATCTATTTGTGCTAAATCACAATTAATGAAATTCACCTTGCTAAAGGCCGGATTGTCCTTCAAGTAAGGCTACTGTGCGCTGTGATTGGTTGAAACTCCGACTTGAGGGAGGATTTATCATCAAAATGTCTTTTGTGTTTTGTGTAATAATGTCTCTATGTAATAATTCTTTGTATTGGGCGTTCTTCACACCACGGAAGAGGTGATTGATTTTATGAAGTCTGCTAATACAATTTTTTTTATAACAATTGGACTCAAGTTTTTTTTATATAGAAAAAAAGAGCTGTCAACTTGGGTAGTGAGAAGTGAGACACAGGTACTCAACCATACTCACGGTCAGGCATACATGCCATTGTTATTATAATATCCCAAAAATAAAAAGGCAATATTGTCGTCGAAAATATTTCATAAAAAATCTTAGAAGACAACGACCCTGCCGACAGGACCGCAGGAATGTCCCCAGTCTATAAAGACGGTCAACTATTTCTAATGTCTGAAAAAATTTCCCAAACATGCAAAAAATATTGTCGACGGAAAAATATTTTCAACAGCCTGTAATACAAAGTAGGGAAATGGAGAGCTCCTCCAATGGCGAAGAAATAACATTATTATTTTGATCATTATCATTCGCAATCGTTTTCTTCTTTCATTGAGATGTTGGTTCGTGCAGGCATTTGTTATTACATTTCTACTTCTATGCGAGAATGAGAGAGCAATGGAAAGCAAGAATAGAACGAAGATAAAGATAGACAAGAAAAGGTAGAGGGGAGGGACGGAGGGAGGGAGGGAGAGAGAGAGATAAAAAAGATGGCGAAAAAGGGAGAGAGAAAGAGAAAAAGAGGTAGGAAGGGAGAGAGAGAGAAGAGAGAGAGAGAGGAGAGAAAGAGAGAGAGAGAAAGAGAGAGAGAGAAAGAGAGAGAGATAGAAAAAGGAGGAGTAGGAGGAAACGTGGTTCTGGAGAAAGAAGAGAATCAGAAAATGAAGGAGAGAGATAATACTGCTCGATTAAGACTAATTAGGACTACTGGGTCACATGTGGTCAAAATCCTAAATGCATCAAATTTTATTATGTGGTCAATTTTTTTGGGGATATCAATACGTTTTGTGTATGATAATAATAATAATAATAATAAAGACCCTTTAGTGGGAGGCAACCAAAGAAGGTAAGCATTTTCTACAACCTAATCTCAGAGTGTTATGATGTGGTCGAAATCCTAAGTGGTGGGATCAGTTATCATCCTTGCTGGGTTTTGATCCCGCGACTTCTGGATTACCAGTCGGACACCTTGACCACTGAGCTACCGGGACAGATAAGTTAAAGTATGAATTCTATGTGGTGAAGTAAGAGCTTCTTCACAATCTTTGTGAGCATAGCACAGCATTAGTAATCTCCATCACTTTTTCTAAATACTTGCCTTAGAAGCCAAATAAAAATATCTTAGAAACCAAATGAAAAATGTCTTAGAAGCCATCTTAGAAGCCAGATAAAAATCATCTTAGAAGCCAGATAAAAATCATCTTAGAAGCCAAATAAAAATCATCTTAGAAGACAAATAAAAATCATCTTAGAAGCCAAATAAAACTGCTTAGGATGAGTCCTCTGTATAAAAAAAAGAAATGAAAAATAAAACAAATGATTTATTATAATTGCTTCATTTTATCTCTACTCACCTATAAACTACACAAGACCTGTTTCCCTGTTTGACTGCTGGAGTACAAGGACTTTTCAGTCTTACCTTGGCAATATAAACAAGGTATATTCTATTCAGATTTACATTTTCATCGGTTGAAAGTCGTTACTGTTCGTTAATTATTCAATTAATTACTCATTATTCCTCACGAGATGAGTGGACTTCGGTCATACAAAGATTAGAGCTGAAAACTTTTACTCAGCCAGGATTTGAACCCAGGACCCTGTGCATGCGAACCTCGTGGGCTACTCCACTCGACCAGGCTGACTACCCTACTGAGGCACTGAGGAACAGAATAAGAGAGATGGAAATATAAGGAGGGGGACAGTAGAGGAATAAGATATTGGGAGAGATGAGAGAGAGAGGGACAGAAGAGGAATAAGATATTGGGAGAGATGAGAGAGAGGGGGACAGAAGAGGAATAAGAGAGTGGGAGAGATGAGAGAGAGAGAGGGGGGCAGAAGAGGAATAAGATATTGGGAGGGATGAGAGAGATGAGAGAGAGAGGGGGACAGAAGAGGAATAAGATATTGGGAGAGATGAGAGAGAGGGGGACAGAAGAGGAATAAGATATTGGGAGAGATGAGAAAGAGGGGGACAGAAGAGGAATAAGATATTGGGAGAGATGAGAGAGAGGGGGACAGAAGAGGAATAAGATATTGGGAGAGATGAGAGAGAAAGAGGGGGACAGAAGAGGAATAAGATATTGGGAGAGATGAGAGAGAGGGGGACAGAAGAGGAATAAGATATTGGGAGAGATGAGAGAGAGGGGGACAGAAGAGGAATAAGATATTGGGAGAGATGAGAGAGAAAGAGGGGGACAGAAGAGGAATAAGAGAGTGGGAGATATGCGAGAGAGAGGAACAGAAGAGGAATAAGATATTGGGAGATATGAGAGAGAGAGGAACAGAAGAGGAATAAGATATTGGGAGACATGAGAGAGAGAGGGGGACAGAAGAGGAATAAGATATTGGGAGATATGAGAGAGAGGGGGACAGAAGAGGAATAAGATATTGGGAGAGATGAGAGAGAGGGGGACAGAAGAGGAATAAGATATTGGGAGAGATGAGAGAGAGGGGGACAGAAGAGGAATAAGATATTGGGAGAGATGAGAGAGAGGGGGACAGAAGAGGAATAAGATATTGGGAGAGATGAGAGAGAGGGGGACAGAAGAGGAATAAGATATTGGCTGACTACCCTACTGAGGCACTGAGGAACAGATTAAGAGAGATGAAAATATAAGGAGGGGGACAGAAGAGGAATGAGATATTGGGAGACATGAGAGAGAGAGAGAGAGAGGGGGACAGAAGAGGAATAAGAGAGTGGGAGAGATGAGAGAGAGAGGGGGACAGAAGAGGAATAAGATATTGGGAGAGATGAGAGAGAGAGGGGGACAGAAGAGGAATAAGATATTGGGAGACATGAGAGAGAGAGGGGGACAGAAGAGGAATAAGATATTGGGAGATATGAGAGAGAGAGAGAGAGAGGGGGACAGAAGAGGAATAAGAGAGTGGGAGAGATGAGAGAGAGAGGGGGACAGAAGAGGAATAAGATATTGGGAGACATGAGAGAGAGAGAGGGACAGAAGAGGAATAAGATATTGGGAGATATGAGAGAGAGAGAGAGAGAGGGACAGAAGAGGAATAAGAGAGTGGGAGAGATGAGAGAGAGAGGGGGACAGAAGAGGAATAAGATATTGGGAGACATGAGAGAGAGAGGGGGACAGAAGAGGAATAAGATATTGGGAGATATGAGAGAGAGAGAGAGAGAGGGGGACAGAAGAGGAATAAGAGAGTGGGAGAGATGAGAGAGAGAGGGGGACAGAAGAGGAATAAGATATTGGAAGGGATGAGAGAGTAGGGTGGCCCTTAGCTATAGAGGTGAGAAAAAAATCCGAGTATTTTTCTGAGCTCCCCCCCTCAAATGGTTCCAATTCATAAAAAAATGATACCTATAAAGTTTTAGCTCGATCGGAAATTGTTAACACGTGCCGCCGGGAGCTTAAAGTTTAGATATGCTAATTGAAGGGGCAATACACGTTTTTTCCGCACTTTTTGTTAATTTTCTCTGTAATAGATCAACTTAGAATAAAAATTACAAAAGTGATAGAATTGTAACAAAATTATCTAACACATTTATTCCCATCAAATTAACTCTCAAACAAACAGTTCCTTGGCAAATCAATAACAAAGGCAGATTTTTGCTCTACCCCTCTGTATCTCGCTAGCAAAACTGTAAAATACGTCTAGATAAAAAAAATATCTAAGATAATTAAAGAAAGCAGGTAAGTTATATTATTTTATACAAACAAAATACAGTTCTTTCATAATTTAAATCAATAATAAGAACAAAATAATATTGAATAATGTTATATTTACTAATATACCAATATCCGTTACTTCCTGTCAGGATGCCTTGTTCTGTAGTCTTTTACTGTTTGAATAATGAACTGTTTTTGATCTACATTATTAGTAATATGTTATTACGTATTAACTCAATTACTCATCCAATAATTTCACCCCCTTTATAATTTTTGTGGTTAAGCACTCGCTTGCTATGCGGAAGGTCCTGGGTTCGAACTCCCACGCCGACTAAAATTTGTAATAAAAATTTGGTTACAGTTGTTTGTAAGGGATACCTTTCGGTGCACTCGTGTGACCCAACACCTAAATGGGAAGTATTGTGTCACTTCTCGCCTATCAGAAGGGAGGCATACTACGGGATGGACAGGCTTCAACACAGACCACAAAACGACTACGGTAGCTCCTGTTTCATGGCTACCAAATAACAAGGCTGTGAAACACTTGGCTTTCTTTAAATTACCTTCTCTTTTCTTATCATCAAACCAGTATCCGTTCTAGTTGATAATTCTTTCATGAGTTCGTTTTTCAACCGCTAATGAAAGTGTTATTTTTTAAACTATAATTAATTTTTTATATTAATTTCTATATTCCTTAATAGCATCTTTTTAAAAATTTGTACAATAGAATATGTGCTAACGTTATTTCTAACACAAAAATAAATGTCTTTTTATCGTGGCAGTATATGTTGAAGCTTGGTATAAAGCTCCCAAGGTAATTAAAGCACCAAAGGGAGACTTAACTTGTAAAAAAAAAGAAACATCAGCTTCAAAAACATAGATAAGGATAGGGCTGCTACTAAAAAGATTGTTAACCATCTGTGGTAGTTACGCCAAGAAGCTGTAGGTCCAGCATTCTTTGATGAAGAGGTATCATCTAATACAAAACAAAGATGGTTATTGATTATGAGAAGGATACAAATAAAAAATATGAATGCAAAGTAACCGAACTTGCAACTTTAGTGAAAAAAAATCTAGATTTTTTGGTTTCACGAGAAAAAAAAAACTTTCTTCAAAAGATTAGATCAAAACACATCATTCTTAAAGTACCCGCCAATATCCTGGTCAACGAATGAAGATTACCTTGAAGGAAAAAACTTCTTGAAACATCTCAAAGTTGTTAATGATACAGCAGAAAGGGGAGTAAAATTAATGGATGAGTATAGTAACATACTTATAAAAATGAAGATCAAAAACAGTTAATTATTAAAGTAATAATAATTCCGTGCCCGTGCGACAGGCAAAGATACCTATATCACGGTGGTGAGAGGAATATATGGACGCCCAGATCTAATGTTTAGAGGCTCCTTTCATGTCCCTTGATTCTACTTGGTTTTAATGTCCTGATTTGAGATAGTCAGGACGGGGGTTTTACCCTTTATCGCTGGGAATCGTACCAGCTACCCACATTAACCTCACTCACCCTGGGTAGAGCTGGAAATGCCAACCTCTCGTGTTCGGAGGGAACAGGATTTCTATGCAAAAATTCTGCCCAAACCGGGGATCAAACTAGGGATCTCTGGACTACGGGAAGTAGTCATTACCGTTACGCCACAGAGGCTGGCAAGTAGTAAATGACTACAGAACAAGGTATCCTGACAGCAAAAAAACGGAAATCGGTATATTGGTAAATATATCCATTATTCAATATTATTTTGTTCTTATTATTGATTAAAAAAAATAAAAGAACTGTATTTTGTTTGTATAAAATAATTGAACTTACTTGCTTTCTTTAATTATCTTGGATTTTTTTCATTATCCAGACGCATTTTACAGTTTTGCTAGTGAGATACAGAGGGGTAGAGCAAAAATCTGACTTTGTTATTGATTTGCCCAGAAACTGTTTGTTTGAGAGTTAATTTGATAGGAATAAATGTGTTAGATAATTTTGTTACAATTCTATTACTTTTTGAATTTTTATTCCAAGTTGATCTATTAAAGAGAAAATCAATAAAAAGTGCGGGAAAACGTATATTGCCCCTTCAATTAGGACATCTAAACTTTAAGCTCCTGGCGGCACGTGTTAACGTTTTCTGATCGAGCTGAAACTTTTTAGCAATTTTTTTCTCATGAATTGGAACCACTTTGGGGGGGAGCACCTTCGATTTCCGACCTTCGAAAATAAGGGCCACCCTTTGAGAGAGTGAGGGGGACAGAAGAGGAATAAGATATTGGGAGATATGAGAGAGAGGGGGACAGAAGAGGAATAAGATATTGGGAGAGATGAGAGAGAGGGGGGACAGAAGAGGAATAAGAGAGTGGGAGAGATGAGAGAGAGAGAGAGAGGGGGACAGAAGAGGAATAAGATATTGGGAGATATGAGAGAGAGAGGGGGACAGAAGAGGAATAAGATATTGGGAGATATGAGAGAGAGAGGGGGACAGAAGAGGAATAAGATATTGGGAGATATGAGAGAGAGAGAGGGACAGAAGAGGAATAAGATATTGGGAGATATGAGAGAGAGAGAGAGAGAGGACAGAAGAGGAATAAGAGAGTGGGAGAGATGAGAGAGAGAGAGGGGGACAGAAGAGGAATAAGAGAGTGGGAGAGATGAGAGAGAGAGAGGGGGACAGAAGAGGAATAAGATATTGGGAGATATGAGAGAGAGGGGGACAGAAGAGGAATAAGATATTGGGAGAGATGAGAGAGAGGGGGACAGAAGAGGAATAAAATATTGGGAGGGATGAGAGAGATGAGAGAGAGGGGGACAGAAGAGGAATAAGATATTGGGAGAGATGAGAGAGAGAGAGAGAGAGGGGGACAGAAGAGGAATAAGATATTGGGAGAGATGAGAGAGAGAGGGGGACAGAAGAGGAATAAGATATTGGGAGAGATGAGAGAGAGAGGGGGACAGAAGAGGAATAAGAGAGTGGGAGAGATGAGAGAGAGAGAGAGAGAGAGAGGGGGACAGAAGAGGAATAAGATTTGGAGAGATGAGAGAGAGGGGACAGAAGAGAATAAGAGAGTGGGAGAGATGAGAGAGAGAGAGAGAGAGAGAGAGAGAGAGGGGAGGGGGACAGAAGAGGAATAAGATATTGGGAGAGATGAGAGAGAGGGGACAGAAGAGGAATAAGATATTGGGAGATATGAGAGAGAGAGAGAGAGGGACAGAAGAGGAATTGAATTGAATTGAATTGAATATAGAAACTTTATTTACATAAATTAAATATACAAATTAATACCTCCTAAGCTAATGATAACTTATTGGGAGGTATGCTCCTCTCTTAAATGTTAAAAAATTAAAAGATACTCTGTGACAATTTATAATTCTGAGGAAATTTAACTATGATTCTATTTACATAATTATTAGGAAACTATATTTTTGTTCAATGGATATGTCCCCTGGTCCATGGATAGGTCGCACAAATACTACAGTTCAGGGATTCGAACCCCGATCAGATTGGTAATTCAGTATGCTATCCTTAATTTTGGATTTAACCAAAAAAATTCTTGTCTCATCCAAGAAATCCTGGCAGTATTTATTGAGCAGCATTGGCACTCTATATTCCAGCCTCCTGTCTCCGTAACGCTTGGTATTCACACGTGTCCGCCTGAATACCTGGCGGCGTAATTGATACGGCTGATCAGTGAGCTGTCTAAACGTATCATTGAAAAAATTAGAATATATTAATACGTATTTAGACAGCTCATCTGGTGTTAGACAGGAGACATTGGAATTTTCAAATAGGAGTTTTCTAATCTGCTTCTGCTGGGTGTTGAGAGGGCTCAGGATATATTGAGGGGCGTAGGTGTAGAGGGTTACTCCATATCTCAGGATCGAGTCAACGAGTGAAAAATATATGGTTTTCTTTGCAGTTAGAGGAAAGGCTTGAGCATTTATTTTGTTCAGTTTATATTTCACTATGCGCATTTTTTTACACAGATTAAAAACATGCTGTTTCATTTGAAACTCACTATCGATGTGAACTCCCAGGTATTTGGATTCATTTTTATATTCTATGGGATTACATGAGCAGGAAGTTTCGTATGATTTAATGTAAAGGAATAAGAGAGTGGGAGAGATGAGAGAGAGAGAGAGAGAGAGAGAGGGGGACAGAAGAGGAATAAGATATTGGGAGAGATGAGAGAGAGGGGGACAGAAGAGGAATAAGATATTGGGAGATATGAGAGAGAGAGGGGGACAGAAGAGGAATAAGATATTGGGAGGGATGAGAGAGAGGGGGACAGAAGAGGAATAAGATATTGGGAGATATGAGAGAGAGAGGGGGACAGAAGAGGAATAAGATATTGGGAGATATGAGAGAGAGAGGGGGACAGAAGAGGAATAAGATATTGGGAGATATGAGAGAGAGAGGGGGACAGAAGAGGAATAAGATATTGGGAGATATGAGAGAGAGAGGGGACAGAAGAGGAATAAGATATTGGGAGATATGAGAGAGAGAGGGGGACAGAAGAGGAATAAGATATTGGGAGATATGAGAGAGAGAGGGGGACAGAAGAGGAATAAGATATTGGGAGGGATGAGAGAGAGGGGGACAGAAGAGGAATAAGATATTGGGAGATATGAGAGAGAGAGAGAGAGAGGGACAGAAGAGGAATAAGAGAGTGGGAGAGATGAGAGAGAGAGAGAGAGAGAGAGAGAGGGGACAGAAGAGGAATAAGATATTGGGAGAGATGAGAGAGAGGGGGACAGAAGAGGAATAAGATATTGGGAGATATGAGAGAGAGAGAGAGAGGGACAGAAGAGGAATAAGAGAGTGGGAGAGAGAGAGGCAGAGAGAATTTTTGCGTCCCGACCACTTCCAACTCCTTTCACTATTCCTCCCTCTCCATCACATCTTCCCCTTTCCTTATATCTCCTCCCTTGTTTCTCCTGTCCTCCATATCTTCCTCATCCATCACATCACCCGCCGTTCATCCTATCCTACCCTTCAAAATATATCCTTCATACTCCTCCCCTCTCCCCCCCATTCACACAATCTCTCCTCCCCCCCCCCCCTATTCACACAATCTCCTCCCCTCCCCCCCCCCCCCATTCACACAATCTCCTCCCCTCTCCCTCCCATTCACACAATCTCCCCTCTCCCCCTCCCATTCACACAATCTCCTCCCCTCTCCTCTCTCCCCCCTCCTCCTGTCCATCTCCCCGGCCCGCGCCCTGGAGAAGTTTTCCAATATTTATGTTTAAGCCCTTGAATAAATAGTTCTGTCATAAGCGGAATATTGACTGTCTGGTGGGATCATGCAAACATGCTCCTTCGTATTATGCACTAGTTCAGTACCCGCGCTCTGTCGCTGCCAAAGCTTTCCACCATCGTCCTCGGCTGAAGTTCCCGTTGAAATTTCCCGATGAACTAGCAAAACTGTTAGTGTAATGGGACTCCCTGCCTCGAGCCGACAGTCTAAGTAAAGCACTACTATAAATAAAAAAAAAACTATAAAAAACGTGTTTCGGCACTGAAAAATTACTATCGAAAATTTTGGGTGATTCCATTACATTGCTTTCTATAGGATAAGGAAAGTAAAAAAACTAGACAACGCCGAACAGAGCAACGCCTAATAAGTTCAATTTTTCATGATCCATCATTAAAACTTTTGAGCGTTATAACCACATTATAACCACATATTGTGTTTAAAGTTATCATATATCACATATATGTGCTAATCACTTTCGTGATGTCACAACTACTCAAACTTGCTTTACTACTAAATCTACGCTGAAACCGGGACTTGAACCACCGACCTCTAGGTTACAAGTCCGTCGTGTACCTACTAGATAAGCTATACCTATCAAATTTAATCAAAATTCGTGAAGTGGTTTTGGCGCTCTGGATCTGTATCGGCAAGTCGAAGACCTCATTTTTTCACTTTTTTGTCAATTTTTTTTTTTGGATTTTATTAAATATCAGAGCTAAATCATAAATAACTAAAAAATAGTTATAAATCAGTATCAGTATAAAAAGAAAAGTGAGAAGTTGTATTAGATGTACATAAATATCAGAACATACCTGGACAGCTGTTTCGAGCTTATTTGCTCTCATCAGCAGGTAATAGTTCTGAATATCCATGCCATCAACTAACCTCTCTATTTAAATCAGTATAAAAAGAAAAGTGAGAAGTTGTATTAGATGTACATAAATATCAGAACATACCTGGACAGCTGTTTCGAGCTTATTTGCTCTCATCAGCAGGTAATCGGTACAAAAAAACGGTACACCATCGGGTGTACCGTTCACGAGATATAAGCGTTAAAGTAAAAAGTTAGTGGTCAGGCGGATGGTCTCTTTCACCCAGAACCGCTAGTGCGAAGTTGATGAATTTAAAATGGGACCATCTACAGAACGTCTCATATACGTATGTATACAAAATTTCATCAAAATATGTTTATTATAGTTTCCGAGATTTGCGCGTTACAAGGAATATTTATAACAGACCGACACAAAACCAATGTTACTCAAGAGGTTATGAAACGTCCAGAAATATAAAAATAGTTGAAATCGGACCAAAAAAATGTTCTTTTTTATAAAAACGAACACAATACTTCTGATTTCTAATATTAGAAATTTCTCGGAAGTAATTCTAGAATCAGTAGGTAGATATAGTATAAACAGAATTACTGTAAACAGAAAACGTATAAAGTGTATAGTATAAATAGAATAATAATGGTAGCTTTATATACCTAAGAAGACAGAAAAGGTCAACGGAGCATATAATAGGTGATGGAATAAATGGTCTCGAAGAAAACTTGTGGTTTTCTCTACCATCGCTTCTCTTTCAGTATACAATGTATACATACATAAATCGCCGTGGCTAAAGCACCACCGCCTAAGTCGCATTTTTTTCAAAATTGAGATTTTTGTTCTAACGAATAGAAATGATCGCTTTGCACCTTGTGACAAAGTTTTTTTCAAAAATTCCAAAAGTTAGCGCTGTAGTTTCATTTTTAGTATCTCCGCACATCTGATTTTGGCTACCAACACCGCTTATCATTTCAGTTTTTATTGCCTCCTGAAAAATTGCAAAAAAATAGATAGGCGGTGTTGCTTTAGCTGCGAATCTACTATTGTACTTTTTAGAAACTAAGATGGTTCCACTTGCTTTCATCTGTTCTAGCCAGCACCAGTAGCGGCGGGGCCACCTCACAATGGACGTGGAAGAGTTTCGGCAGCGGGGCCGCCAGATGGTGGACTACATATGCGAGTACATGACCACCATCGAGAAGCGCCGGGTGACGCCCGATGTGAACCCGGGCTGGCTCAAGACCCTGATCCCCAATGAGGCGCCCCTTGAGCCGGAGCCCTTTGACGAAATCATGAGGGACGTGGAGGAGAAGATCATGCCCGGGGTGCGTGGGTTCGAGACCCGCCCAGTTTTTCATTTTTTAGTATTAGCTCATTTAATTTAATAAGCGTGCGATAAGCTCAGTGGTTAAGCACTCGCTTGCCATGCGGAAGGTCCCGGGTTTGATCCCCCGTGCCGACAAAAATTTGTATTCGTAATTTGGTTACAATTGTTTGTAACGGATACCTTCCGGTGCGCTCGTGTTGACCCAGCACCTAATTGGGAAGTATTGTGTCACTTCTCGCCCATCAGAGGGGAGTCATACTACGGGATGGTTAGGCTACAACACAGACCACAAGCGTCTACAGTAGATCCTGTTTCATGGCTACGAAATAAAAACGGCCGTGAAACACTGAAACACTCATCTTTAAAAAAAGAAGAAAATTAAGATTTTTTTTAAGTTGAGTGTTTCACTGCAGTCTTTTTTATTAACAGCCAGAGTCAATGGCACTTGAATACATCACCAGTGTTCGTTCCGCGTCACTGAAATTAAGCAACGTCCAGCGATGATAGGACTTGGATGGGTGACCTATCAAGTTCGAATCCCCGTGATGCTGGTTATTGCCGGACCCACTCAGGCTGGGTGAGGTTAATCTGAGTAGTTGGGTTCTGAGTTTCCAGCGAATGGAGAATAAAGCCCCAGTCGTGATATGACCATGCAGTTCTAAAGCGTAAGGAAAACTAAACACAAATATATGTACCTATACGTACATAAATAAGGACGAATGTCGATAAAGATGTATCAGTTCACACACAGTGTTGCAAGAAAATAATTATACAGAGGTATCAAAATGAGTCGACCCTGTATCGGTCGAATATTTTCACCTGTTCTCAGAATTCTGGTAAAAACTTAGAGGATTTCAATTCTACGTGCGAATAAAGTTCATTATTATCCACAGTCCACTTGTCTACCTACACAAATGCAAAGAGCATATACCATAAATAATATAAGTATGCTATATTATGAATTTTTGTCTGCACTTGTCCATACTTCAGACACTGTGGAATCATGAAATTTTGTGCAACACTTCCACTTTATATGGTCTTTATGCATCAGGAAACATAATTCTGATACTTAATTAATTATGTAGTTATTATTTTTGTTATTTCTATTCCTTGGTAAAAAATGTGAATAAAAGGCTAATAGCAACAACAATGTGGACGATATTCGGGAAATTCAAGTCTGTTTGTTGTGTTGTTGTTCTTGTTGTTGTGTTTTTTCGGTGGTAATTTTGAATAAAAAGTTAATCACGATAGTAGAAGTTACGGTTCTAAAATATATTAAGTACATATATTTTTTTCGCCCATACCTCGCATAGTTATAAGTGGACTGAACTGGTCTTAAGTTGAGAGGATTCAGAGAATTCATATGAAAGTAAATTATTTTATAAATAAGGGTATTTTAATTAATTTTGGTTTTTTTTTAAATTAACTTTGAATTTTGAAATTAATAAAAATCGAAAAAAACGAGGGAAAAAACTTGTTTTCAAACTTGAAGCAAAAGTTCGTAGGTAATAATAATAGGTGGTTGGTGAGTTTGTACAGAGAGAGGAGGCAAAACATCTCTAATCCAATGTCATACCCTATAGGCATATGGTGTTGAAGAAACGTTATGTGCAAAAATAATTTGAAAAAAATTAATAGTCTAATTATTGTTATTATTTTATTTTAACAAGAGCTATGAGCTACTGGTATTGACTAGAAGTTCCCTGACAAATAAATGTCTTTTAAAAAATCTACATAAAATAATAGGCGTAGTATCATAAGTTGAAACAGGATTAAATTCGATAAGCCAGACTGGCCCTCACGTCAGACTATACTCGTAGTGAGCTGTGATTGGTTAAAGATCCGATTTCAGGAAGAGTCTGGCTTATCTTAAATTTAGTCCTGTTTTGTCATTTGGCCTTGAGTCTTGATTAAACTTTTTTTAAATCAACTAACACCTCCATATTATATTAACCCTTGCTTGCACAGGTGACACACTGGCAGCACCCGCGATTCCACGCCTACTTCCCCTCTGGTAACTCCTACCCCTCCTTGCTAGCAGACATGCTGTCTGATGCTATAGGCTGCATTGGATTCTCCTGGGTGAGTATATGTAGAATTCTGCTAGCAGACATGCATACTTCGTGAAACCGACCTCATTAGCTTCGTCGATAAGGCGGAGGACTTGTAAACAGCAGGTCGGTGGTTCAAGTCCCGAGTTAAGCAAAAAAGTAGTAAACCGCGAGTTTGAGTAATTGTAAAATCACAATGGAATAGCTGATGAGTCCAAATAAGGACGAAACTAGTCTTAGACTGCTCTCTAAGTTTTTTAAAGTTTATGATAGGAATAAGTCAAGCTTTTAAACTTGTGTCTATGAATTAGTCCAGATGACAATGAATCCTAGTCTCATATTATGAATACATGTACATTCATGAATGTAATTAACAATATTATTTATTTATATTTTTTTCTTTTTTGATCTTGATCATTTTTTGGCCATTTTTGATTTTTCTTATGCATACACTTTTTCTTTTATTAAAACTGTGATATTTTTTGTGATTTTTGATGATTGTTTTGCAACCTTTGTCATATTGATGTTATTTGTTTTCTATATGTAAATAGAGCTTGGCTCGTAATTATACACGCATTCTGCGGGCATTTATTTTTTTAATATCACGATTGTGATATGAACAAGTATGATAACGTAATACATAATTATGTTAGGTTCAAACATACTTTATGAAAATATTTCAGAAATTGAACGGGAATATTAAAGATTGATACTGTAAAGAAAGCCCCAAAATTGAAAATGTTGATTGCAAGCCCACAGTTATAAGTGCTATAATAAATCATATGAATATTCAATCCTCTCAAAAGCTACATCAAAAGAACCCAACGAATGGTAAAATGGTTCTTTTTATTAACTGAGTGCATTAGAAACACACCAATGATTTCATAAATTGATTGTTAATATTTCATTTTTCAGGCGGCCAGTCCATCGTGTACTGAGTTGGAGACCATTGTTTTAGACTGGTTGGGTAAGTTATCAACTATACATAGTAATGTGTACTACTTTCTGAAATCCTCTAGACTAGAAATCTTCTATCTTCTACAAATGAAATCTTTTAGAATATTATTTTCAAATTCTAGAGAAAACAAATCGAGCGAAACGGGCGTTTCGCGGGAGAACGCCTCTCAGAAACTATACAGTGCTTATAAAACGGTAAATATAACAGTAGTTAGTATGTATTTTGTCGTCCTTTAAAAATACCGACTTTTTTCGTAATTATTTCTTCTTGTACATTTAAGACTTAAAGAGGAAAATCAGTTTCTTCTAGGCGTTGTTGTTACGGAGATATTACAATGATCAGTGAGCTAGCGAGAAGATTCCGCAGTTACAAAAGGAGAGCAGACTTCTCGGGTTTAATTTATCGATTGCAATCGATTATCTACACCAAATTATTAGAATTTAGCAGGAGCTTGGTTAGATATCTCTTCATTCAATAACTCCGTGGAACGCTGGAAAAACCATATTCCCAAACACTGAACGCTGGAATAAACCATATTCCCAAACACTGAACGCTGGAATAAACCATATTCCCAAACACTAGGATGGTTGAGAGTCAAAGTCCAGATGTCAATAATAAGAGCTGTATCAATAAGAATGAGGGGACGAGAAAGAAAGTGCGGGATGTTGAATGCGAATATGGGGCGGGAATGTTAGTATTTGAAAGTTTATGAAAAAAAAATAAATAAAAAAAATAACTCCGTGGTGTAAAGGCTGTGACTATAGGGTTCAGAGTTCGTAAGTTCGAATCTCAGGATGGGCAGAATTCCCCAACCCAGTTTCTGCTTCCTTATAAATAAAAAAACACTTGAGATTGGCATTTCTGGCTCCACCAAGACTGGGTAATGTGGATAGCCGATAATACCAGCCTGGTATGATTCCTAGCAATTTGATTCCCGCCTTGAATACTTAAATCTTTTATAAAAATGTTAAAACAAAATACATAATTATATACTGGTTGGACATGGCATAATCCTAAATATTGGCAAAGGGCGGCCAAATATTTATGTAGGTAGTCCTTCCATGACCGAGGGTTTATATCTATATTAAATAAAATAATAATAACATTCTTTAGTGCAAGGTAACCACCAGGTGAAGTTAATGCTCAAAGAATTTTCTGCCACCTAACCCTCAGAGTCTTATTATTATGTGGTCACACAAACTCAAATCAATGAGGAAAAACTCATGCACTGGGTAGGATTCGAACCAACGGATCCCTGCACTACCTGCACGGATTATCAGACTAGCGCGTTAACCACATGACTACCAGTGCACGATAGACAAATATATCTCATGGACACGGAATTTTTGTTAAACAAATCTTACATTTTCGCCTGCAGGTAAAGCCATCGGGTTGCCGGAAAAGTTCCTCATGTACCCCTCTCTAGGGAAGAGTGGGTCAGTGCCCAATGACATAGATATCGCTGACCCAGAGGAGTACACAACGCCCGAGAATCAGCCACAGAGCATGGGCGGGGGCGTTATCCAGGTAATGTTCAGGGGCGGGGGCGTTATCCAGGTAATGTTCAGGGGCGGGGGCGTTATCCAGGTAATGTTCAGGGACGGGGGCGTTATCCAGGTAATGTTCAGGGGCGGGGGCGTTATCCAGGTCATGTTCAGGGGCGGGGGCGTTATCCAGGTAATGTTCAGGGCGGGGGCGTTATCCAGGTCATGTTCAGGGGCGGGGGCGTTATCCAGGTAATGTTCAGGGGCGGGGGCGTTATCCAGGTAATGTTCAGGGGCGGGGGCGTTATCCAGGTAATGTTCAGGAGCGGAGGCGTTATCCAGGTAATGTTCAGGGGCGGGGGCGTTATCTAGGTAATGTTCAGGGGCGGGGGTGTTATCCAGGTAATGTTCAGGAGCGGGGACGTTATCCAGGTAATGTTCAGGGGCGGGGGCGTTATCCAGGTAATGTTCATGGGCGGAGGCGTTATCTAGGTCATGTTCAGTGAAAAGAAAGGAAACTAACCAGTTTTAGAGGACCTGGAAAGTATCCCGATTTTGGATTTCAGACCAGCAAAAGAAATTTTCAATTCAGACTCAAAACGGATTCGATTTCAGTAAGACGATTGACAAAACAGTGCTGTTAATGCCAATTTTAGAGTTTAAAAGTTGAAATTAAATTGAGTACTTTCAATTTTAAAACTTGGTGCAGAGTACTGAAGTCCTTCATTTCTGAGTTCCGCTGATCCCAAGTCGAAAAAAGTATATTCTAAACTTTAATATCACGATTAGATGTGAATCACTTTTGATAGATGCAGTCAAACCTGGATAATATAAGAGAAATTTCCTGTTCAAATTTACCTTTGACCAAATGACCTCTTTATAAGAGAAAAAAATTCCAGTCCTAGAGTTCTCTTATATCCAGGTTCTACTGTACTACCTACTTATTTACAAATCAGTATATCAGTATAAACAGAAAAGTGAGAAGTTGTACTAGATGTACATGAATATCAGAACATACCTGGACAGCTGTTTCGAGCTTATTTGCTCTCATCAGCAGGTAATAGTTCTAAGTATCCAAAGCCATCATCATTTTGACCTGACCTCTCTTTCCCATGCCAGAGTTCGGCCAGCGAGTGCATCTTCGTCTGCATGCTGTCTGCGCGCGCACAAGCCATCAGCAAGCTGAAGAAGATCCATCCCTTCGTGGACGAGGGTGTCCTGCTGTCCAAACTGATGGCGTACTGCTCCAAGGAGGCTCACTCCTGCGTGGAAAAGGCGGCCATGATGGCGTTCGTCAGGCTCAAGATCTTGGAGCCGGACGAAAAGAACAGTCTGAGAGGTGCCACACTGCGCCAAGTAAGCTTAAGAACAGTCTGAGAGGTGCCACACTGCGCCAAGTAAGCTCGACAAAACTACACTTCGTGTAATGGATTTCGTCAAGAGGTATTATTAAACATGTTGGATCAAGTTTTATTTACCCGTTTGCCCGTGCTTTGCAACGGGACTAAATTTCAAATTTACTAAGGCATGGCCGTACTGCTGGACAGCAATGCCTTTTTGAACTTTTTATAATTTTTCTGGACAAAGCGATAATGGTTTTGGGGGGGTCAATTCTGAGACATTTTTCGCTATCTCTTACCGTTTTGGCTAAACAACTCCGGACAAACAAACAAACATAGGTAGGTAGGTAGTCCTTTTTTCTGTTTTATATATAGAGATAAAGTAGGTACATAGAATATTTACATAGAAATTGAAATAAAACAAAACTTGATCAAGGGCGGTGCTAATGCCAACGGCATTCTCTTCCATGGTAGGATTGTATTTCATTTCGTCAAAAGTAATCATATCAAAAAGCGTTCATATTCGTCTGTGTAAGCAGCTTGGGTGGAGCCAGCGATGATGTTGTGTTGAATACGTCAGTTCTTGTAAGTTCGCTAAAGTTAGGTAGCGTCTTATTGCCACTCTTCAGCGGACAGTCATGCGTGGAAATACCTCGAGCCTGGTAGGCACCATGTCTCGGCAGAAGAACGACGACATGTTCGTGTATGAAGATACAGTTAAATAAATCAACCTGAATACCTACCAAAAAAAAAAAATCACGGTAGATCCAAATATCAAATGTTTATTTATTGAATTAATTACTCACTCACATGGGTGATTATTGACAATCTCATGAGGCAGCAGGTGCGAAATAAGGCATCATCTATCGAATCCATTTGACTTATTCTGTCATTTTCCATGTCATTATAAAACCTTTTTCTCTAATGAGTCAAAATTGAAAGTTAGAAGTTAATTTTTTTTGGAATTTGAGATCAGCTTTCACGTTAATGCCTCTTAGTTAACGCCAATACTTTTTTTCATTTTTTTAAACCCAGATGGGGCTGACGTCCTTCCAGAAGGACGTCAGCCCCATCTGGTGATAGGTAACTACATTGTGGATTTTCCTAATTAATTCAACTTGTTGAGGTTAGTTGGCGACACCTCAAGCTCTTTGTTTTGAGTCCGAGTGATAAGTTGACAGCACTTATTTTGATTCAGGACTCAATATATCACTCCAAAAAAATAAAACAAAAAATTTCACCGCGTTATATAAAAAACTTCTCCAAGGACACCTTTCCCGCCTTTCCGGCAGTGTGCTCAGCACTGAGACTGCTGAGGCAACATTACCTCTCTCATCTCTGAACACGAAACTAAGCCGTTGTTAAAATTGAATTTCCCGCCCCGCACCAGGTATTGCAGCAAGATGATATAATTCTCAGTTCACAAGACATTGAAAAATGTTCAAAAATTAAAGTGAGAAGTTAAATCGAATTTCCGCCCCCCCCCCCCCGCCCCAGGTGATGCAGCAGGACGAGTCCATGGGCTACATCCCGTTCTTCGTGTCCACCACCCCTGGGCACCACCTCCTGCTGCTCCTTCGACGCCCTGGCCGAGATAGGCCCTGTGGCCCGGGAGTTCGACGTGGGCTGCATGTGGACGGGGCCTACGCCGGGAGCGCCTTCATTTGCCCCGAGTTCCGGGCCCTTCATGAACGGTGAGGAAAAGCCTTCGTTTGATAGTTGAAAAACCGTCAAAAGCCCTGTTTTCAATCTCTTCCATAAGAATATGTCATAACTTGAATCTCATGGGTTATAAATCTAGACCCATCAAGAGTAAATTTGATCTGGAAATTTTCCTCCTGTAACCAGATAGAACTGTATGCAATTTTCGTGTCTTGCATAGCACACATCACCAGCGTAGACATAGGAGGTTCAGTAAGGACAATACAGACTCTGTTGTACAGAACATTTGCGTCTATTTAATTCTTCATCAGACATTGTGCAAAGTACGTAGATTCTCTGATTTTCAACAAAACAAAGTTCAATTGAAAAGTTATCATATTTCTGTTAATTCCAATCGTGACACCACAATTACTCAAAGTCCAACTTGCTTTACTAAATTTGCTTAACTTGGGACTTGAACCATCGACCTCCAGATTACAAGTCCGCCGCTTTATCGATCCTGCTACTGAGGTCGGTAAGGCAGTTTAATTGTTCACAATTGGATGGACTTTTATTTTCATACAGATGTTTTTTCGTTGTAAGAAGAATCGTTTTAATTGATATAATCTCTTTGTTCGCATCGCCAGGCATCGAACACGCGGACTCGTTTCAACGTGAACGTCAACAAGTGGCTCCTCACCTCTTTCGACTGCTCCTGCCTCTGGGTGGCGGACCGCTACAAGCGACGTCGGCTCTGGGGTGGGACCCCCTCTATCTCCAGCACGGGCACGAGGGCGCCATCGACTACCGCCACTGGGGCATTCCGCTGAGTCGCGGCGCTTTCGGTCGCTCAAGCTCTGGTTCGTCATCCGCTCATACGGGCTGTCCCGGCCTGCGGGCGTACATCCGACGGGCATTGTGAACTCGCCAAACTGTTCGAGACGAAAGTCAAGCGGGGACCCGCGGTTTGAGATTTCCAACGATGTGAGGGTAGTGAGTCTGGAGAAATGTTTCTTTCGGGATTTGGTAGAAGAAAAAACGAATGGAAATTCTGTGTTTATAATTATTATCTTGAGCAAAAGAACAGCTATTTTTCGATTTCAAATAATGAGATATTGATGATTTGATCCGGTTCGGAAGTATCAAACACCTCGGCTGAGGTGTGAAGAACGCCTATACAAATAAAGAGACAGCCCGGCAGAGTGTAAGGTCATACAATATTCTATGTTGGCGGAAGGATTGATGGTGAATAGTGACCCCTTGGGTGACGAGAAACAATGTCCTGTGACTAAATGTCAAGCTTCTAGCTCAAAATAAGACAAGACTTCCCACCAACGACAGTGGATTGTGGAGTGATGTGATTAGTGGGAGAGCACAAATATTTTTTAAAGAGCTTGCTTGCCTTTAGCTGAGTTTAGCTAGTAGGCACATGACTTCAATTGATCACAACTTTTCTATTTTGACTTAGTAACTAAATTGGTCACAATAGATCTATTAGAGGTCGGTGTTTCTTGTGGGACTATACAACCAGTTTAACACGTTGATTGCCACGACACTAACCTATTCCCACTGGCCCCGTCAGTCCATATTCACCTGCCATAATTAGGGCCCCGTCAGATGAATTCACCTGACAAAATTATCCCGAACGGCCCCATCAGGTGAATTCACCTGACGTAATTATTCCATACGGCCCAGTCAGGTGAATTCACCTGACATGATTATCTCGTAACGGCCTCGTCAGGTGAATTCACTTGACATTGGAGTGTCATTTGAGCCCCTGAGGAAATGTAACTCTATAGCGTTGGCGATCAACGTGTTAAAATAATATGATGGCCTATTGTCTGTTCCTCGTGTACCATCGCAGCTAGGTCTCGTGTGTTTCCGCCTCAAGGCCGAGAACACCATGCTCGCAGACCAGAACAACAGAAAGCTTCTGGAGGACATCAACGCCTCGGGCAGACTGCACATGGTGCCAGCCAGCGTGCACGACAATATGTCATCCGCTTCTGTGTCCACCGCGCAGAACGCCACCGAGAAAGATATCGGTGAGTGATCGAACGTGATTTGAGATATCAGTGAGTGATCGAACGTGATTTTGAGATATCGGTGAGTGATCGAACGTGATTTGAGATATCGGTGAGTGATCAAACGTGATTGAGATATTGGTGATGTGATCAAACGTGATTTGAGATATCGGTGAGTGATCAAACGTGATTTGAGATATGTGTAAGTGATCAAACGTGATTTGAGATATCGGTGAGTGATCAAACGTGATCTGATATGCCAATGAGTTTTCAAATTCCTTTAAATATAGTTAAACAAACGTTTTATGTATAACAAATTTGATCCTTTTGCTGTTTAAACGGTAGTTGAGTTTAAGAGTTTGAATTTGAAATGATAGGTATTGGAAAATGATAGGTAGCTCCTTGGGAACCTGCGAGGCAAGCGTTCTTTGATGTACGCATTGTAAATGCTGACGCTGCCTCGTATGGAACCCGAACTTGGTCAAATATTCCTCAGCAACACTCGAGAGAAAAACACCACAAATATGATCATGCAGCTGAAGATTGAAGATCATTGTTTACACCACTTGTTGTATCTTCTGATGGCTTAATTGGACAGAAATACCTAAGTTTTATCGAGAGAAGGTGCGGGAGGAATAAGCAGGAATGGGAAAGGAGCTCAGGACAGTTGTTGGGATGACTGAGAGGTAAAACACAAATTACCTTCATAAAATGTGTTAGTATGAGAATAAGAGGAACAAGAAAAAGATAAAGGACTGGTTTGCGAAGATGCTGCTGGGTTGTATGTCTAAAATGTTTAAAAAGAAATATATATTAATTTTGTAACTCTAGTATGATCAAAAAAATGACCAGGAGAATACGAGATAACTTTAAATTTTATTTTCAGACATTGCTTGGAAAATCATTCAAGAATTCGCCAACACGATTGTTGCTGAGAGTACCAAAGAGGTAAGTGTCAAAATAACCAATCAAACTAACAAGATTATGAACCATTTTGATGATAAAACAATAGTTTTCTTTTGAAAAATACAAAGGTTATGTAGATAATGTTGAACAATTTTTTCTCACAAAAGTTTCAATTTCTTGGAACGTCGGAATACAGGTTTTAGTGAAGATGACGCTTTTTGTAAATTTTAATCATCAACCATTTTTCCGAATATCTTTTTGTAAAAATATTCGTCTTTTGCCATTTTTGAAACGTTTTTTTTGTTAATATCATCAGCGCGGGTCGGTGCTAAGGAACTGCAGCACCCTCAACGAAAAAAAAGAGGATTTTCTCAAGTCCTAGTTCGTACACAATGAAAATTATCACACATTTCTAGAATAATTAATTCATACGACATTGTAAACAAACTCAAACTCTCAAGTCTTTAGATACTGAAAAAGCGACTCTAAAAAATCCCATTTTAGTCCGGTTTATGAGGCAGCAATTCCTAAAACCAGCAGTCTGGCTGGGGGACTATAAACAGGAAGTAGACCATATTGGCTTGGTTCTGGGGGCCCTCGTCAATTATTAGCCTCCTTGTAAAGACAGTGGTAGAAGTGCTGAATCATTCCTCCACTGGCTGGCTACCATCGTTCACGATGACGCCACCCTATGACGAGATATGTAAACAAACTCAAGCTCTTAAGTCTTTAGATACTGAAAGAGCGACTCAATAAATCCCATTTTAATCCAATTTCGAGGCAGCATTCCCCAAAATATTTTCCCCGCCGGTCGCGTCCTGAATATCGTCCACTTTTTTTTCCCCCTTTCAGGAGCAGAACGATGAAGTGTTCGAGCTGGCAGAGCGACGTCGCAAGGATGACGTGGACTGTTGGCCTACAAGAGGTCCTTCTCGTTCGGATGGTGTCGGACCCGAAGATCTACAACCCGAAGATCGCGGTGGCCACGCCCACTTCTCGGCGGCCCACGTGTCTCGCGTCGAGCGCCGAGGAGGAAGAGGAGGGAGACGGCTCCTCCGAGTCTGGCTCGTACACACCCACGTGAGTACGGGGAGGGGGAGGGGGGAGGGGGAGGGGAGGGAGAGAGAGGGAGAAAGAGAGAGAGAGGAGAGGGAGAGAGAGAGAGAGAGAGAGAGGGAGAGAGAGAGAGAGAGAGAGAGTAATTTATTCTATACTAGTTAAAATAGTAATTCAATATTACAGGGGGACCAAAAAAACGTTTACACCCGTTAATGGTAGATTACTGACGACATTTCCCAGGCCGGATCTGCAATCCGTTTTTTTCGGATTCGCCTTCGTAACTGCACAAAGTGATTTTTTGCAACTTTCCGAAAAAGTCCGACTTTGGTTATTCTTCAGGTCAGTACTTTTTTCCTGTTTAAGATGAGTTGATTCTGAACAATTTTGCAGAAAGCCAATAAAATTTCGATGTTTCTAGCTACACTACTTTGTTTTTTACGATTTGGTTTGTCATATTTTTTTACACCTGAACAGAAAAAAAACACCTAAAAAAACTTTTTTTACTAAATAAAACACTCGACATTTGTCCTAACAAATTTTTGGGCAAGTTTGATAAAAGTTGGCGGCCGCCCCAAGGATGCTAAAAAATAATTTTACGATTTTTTATCACTTGATCTTCTGGGAAAAATTATTAGATGTTTGCCTAAAACTCTTCAAAAATCCTAAGAGTTTTCTAGCTGTAGACTGTGTAAGGGCGTCTTGTATTGTTTACAAAAATTGTTTACATTGCTTTTTTTGAATACCGCGGTCTCACATGCCTTCATCAGCCAGTTTAAGAAAATTCAAATGATAAATTTCGTGCTTCTCAGATTGTCAGTGGTGTTAGCTGGATGTGGTAGTGCTAAGAGTGTTAGTCGCATGACCGAGGTTCAAATCTCGACGGTCAATATTATTTTAACTATCAAAAAAAGCTGATGAAATATTTTCTTCATACCTGTATCTGACCTGTTGTAACACCAACAACTTATGGTTTTTTTGGGGGTAATACCATCTGTAAATTGAGTTCTATCAGATACTATTGGTATCACAATACACATAGTTTTATTCATGTAAGCCCCTGAGAGACTGCCTTGATGATGTAAGGATGATTTTTCTTATGCTTCCCTACGAGAGAAAAAAAAAACTAGCGAATTTTCCAAACGAAAATAGAGTTTATGAAATAAATCCAGGTAAATATGTAGGTAGGTTCTTCTATCATAAACAATACTAATTAAATAACAAATATTTACCGATTGCCAACTCTTAATAGAAGTCTTGAAAAAAACAAGATAATATTTTGTAAAATTAATAAACTTTTGCAGTCTTTATTATGTTTTATACTATTTTGATATAAACAAAAAGGTATTTAAAAAAACATTTTGTGTTAGTATGTTCAATGAGAAACGATTAGACGCGCACGATTAGCTCAGTGGTAAGCTAGTCCACCCGGTCCGAACGCCAGAGCCAGCAAAAAATTCATGACTACAAAATAAAAAAGACTGTTGCCATTTTTTATTTAGCCATAGTACACACTATGGATTCTCCCCTCACACAAATTTTTGAAACCAATAGTGACTTTAGTACCTTAGTTCTAACTCAGAACCTTCTTGCCTTTCTCTCTCTCTCTTTTCGCTCTTTGCCTCTCTCTCTCTCTCTCTCTCTCTCTCTCTCTCTCTCTCTCCTCCCTCCCTTCTCAATTCCCTTAGAGGAACTGTTGGAAGTGGCGTCCACCTTCCTGGATGCAAAGGTTGAACCTCTTCATTTGTTCCGTCGAATGTTGCGGAAGATTCCAGGTTTTTCTGTCAGGTCATCGAATGCCAACAGGATTCTTGCTACCAGATTTCGTAAACTATGTTTTTCACGTGATCCCAAATGTTCCTGTTGGCAACTCCATAATATGCTAAATGCGTATCTGCCATTTCAGCATCCGAGTTATAATAATGTAACTTGTACTAAAAAAACTCAAGAAGTTTAAAGATAATATTTCATAGAATGCAGAAAAATATGCTTGAAAACTATCATCGAGAAACAAACAATCATTCATTTGACTGGCCTTTAATTAATTCCAAGGAAAATAATTATCAGACATAAATAGATAATTACTCTTTGAGTACAAGACGACCCTACACGGTGAACACTTTTAAGATTTTGAACATCATTTTTTGAGACTTACCTGGTTTGTTTACCCAGAAGATCACGAGATAAAAAATCGTAAAATTATTTTTTAGCATCCTTGGGTTGGCCGCCAACTTTATCAAACTTGCCCATGTCTGTGCCAAAATTTGCTCGGGCAAATCTTGAGTGTTTCAAAGTGTAAAAAATTTACATGAGAATTTTTTTTCTATTCAGGTGTCAAAAAAGATGCCAAACCAAACCGTCAAAAACAAAGTAGTGTAGTTAGAAACATCGAAATTTTGTTGGCTTTCTGCAGAAATGTTCAGAATCAACTCATCTTAAACAGGAAAAAAGTTCTGACCTGAAGAATAAGCCAAAGTCGGACTTTTTCAGAAAGTTGCAAAAAATCACTTTGTGTAGTTATAAAGGCGAATCCGAAAAAACGGATTGCAGATCCGTCCTAGAAATGTCGTCAGTAATCTACCATTAACGGGTGTAAACGTTTTTTTGGTCCACCCTGTATATTAGGTTAATTGTATATATTAATATTAGCGGGCTGTCGCCCGCTTTGCGGGCCGAGGCATGGCCGTGAAAGCAAAAAATCCTTTTTCGCCAATGGCAGGTGTTGTAGTGGGAGTTTCGAAAAATCCCGTCTTATTGCACATCTAGACTATAAGACAAAGCTATCTTAATATATAAATGTCAAAATCACTGACTGACCACTGACTGATCATCGCTCTACAGCCCAAACCGTAAGTCCTAGATAGCTGAAATGTGGTAGGTAGCTTTGTCTTATAGTCTAGATGTGCAATAAGACGGGATTTTTCGAAATTCCCACTACAACACCTGCCATTGGCGAAAAAGGATTTTTTGCTTTCACGGCCATGCCTCGGCCCGCAAAGCGGGCGACAGCCCGCTAGTGGACTATATGGAGTTGAACCCTACAACCAGGTCAGATAATAATAATTGGACGAGCAATGACGGTCGGGTGCTCTATGAAAGAATATGATCCAAATCTTGGGTGCTCTACAAGTAAACTGTTTTAGAGAGCTCCTTCTTAAAAACCCCGGCATTTAGCTAGGAGGTCAGGGATGATAAGTATCTTCTAGGCTTACTCATAAGCAGGGATTTATTTTCGATTATCAACACAAGACAGAGGTAGTCCCATTATGCCAACGGTTCAACATACTCCCTTCAACATACTAACCGACCTCAGTAGCTTCATCGATAAGGCGCCGGACTTGTAACCTGGAGGTCGGTGGTTCAAGTCCCGGTTTCAGCATAGATTTAGTAAAGCGAGTTTGAGTTGTTGTGATATCACGAAAGTGATTAACACAAGTGTGATAACTAACTAACTAAACTGCTCCCTTCCTGTGTTTCAGATCCTCCTGGATCAGTTGGCCTCTGGCGTTTCTTCTTCAGTCCAGGATGAAGGAGGATGCGGAGAAAGGAAAAGTCAGCGACGTCCCTGTTCGGTGAGTGATCTTTCTCTCAGACCCAATCTTTTTTTAAACGATTTTTTTTTTTTTTTTTTTTTTTTTTTTTTTTTTTTAACGAACAATTAAATAACTGCATATTATATCAAAAATACAAGTTTTCATTTTTTTTTAAAGGTGATTGTGCCCCGGAACCGCTTTCGCATTACTTCAGGGCACTTTACCTTTAATACATCCCTGCCATTCCGGAAACGGAAAACTCGGTTAGAATTTTCCGCTCCGGCCGGGATTCGAACCCGCAACCTCCGGGTCAGCAACCAATGCTCTTAACCACTGAGCCACGGAGGTTTTTTTTTCCTTAACTACAAAGTTTTCATTAGCTATACATTTTTTGTTTGAAGATATGCCCCGATCACACTAGCTGCATTCCCGCGCCGTATGGCGAGACTCGAGCTTTGGCATCTTGATTTTTGCATTATTTAGGGCGGACTTAATAGACAAAATCAAGATATTTTTTTTGTTTTGATTTTAACATGTTAATGGGGTTAACCCATATTTTTCAAGATCATAAAATCGAGTCAGAACATTTATTTCCCCCATCTAGAAACAATACCCAACTTTCAAGACTTATGTGTGTCCACAGAAGTATTACAAATATTCCCTTCCTTTCCATTATTATTATTATTTTAATTTTCCATTTATTTATTACATCATAATATTGTTACAGATTTTAAAATAATAGAATGGTATCCTTTCTCAAAGTTAAAAAAAAAACTGTGTTGAAAAAGGGGTTTATACTCTGAGGAATGATACGTACAAAATCATAATATTATTGTACTCAATTAGGATTTTGAAAAAAAATTGTTAAGAACTTAGGGAATCACCCATAGTTTGGTTTGAGTTAAACGTCATTTTCAAGCAAAATAGTATTATCAAAGAGATTTTATTTATTTACACTTTATTTCTTTACAAAACAATCATCAACAAAAAATGAATAACAATAAATTAAAAAAAAAAACTTAGAAGTACTTATGCACAAAAAAAAATAATAAAGATAAATATTAATTTTTAATTACAATTGTTTTGTAATCCGGGGCGAAGTTAATGCCTTTATTCTTGAATGAAACTCAAGAAGCATGGACTTCAGTAGGTGCATTATCCACAACTGGTGAAGTCAAAAGTAAAACCAGCGATATGAAACCTATCTATTTTCGATTTTTTTTCTTTCTTTGATTTATTGAATTTTTCTTTAAATGTCTTATAATTCTTATACATAAAAAAATAGTTAAAAATATTAAGAAAGAGAACTTTTTTCTTTTCCAAATCATGAATCCTAATCCTGGCTGGGGGACTATAAACAGGGAGTAGACCAGCAGTCTGGCTGGGAGACTATAAACAGGGAGTAGACCAGCATTGGCTTGGTTCTAGGGGCCTTAGTCAATTATTAGCCTCCTTGTAAAGATAGTGGTAGAAGTGCTCCACTGTCTGGCTACCATCGTTCACGATGACGCCACCCTATGATGATGAATCCTAATTAAACTGTCGTCACTTCCTTTCAGATTCCGCCACTTGGACACCATGGTCCACCTGAAGAACTCGAGGAAGGAGAACATGCGACGCGTCTCCACCTCCCCCATCATAGAGAACAACGCCTCCTCCTCCGACGAGAGTCATTCCACCATTTCCTCCTCCAGCCTGGTGGAGAAAACCAAGAACGATGGCAGAACCAAATCCGACGGCAAATCTGACAAGTCTGGTCGATCAGAAACCGTCGAGAAAACCAAGAGCGATGGCGGTCGATCGGAGAAGAGATCTGGCGACAGTAAGTCTCCCAGTGTGAAATTTTCCACACGTTTCAGCACCTCCTCCAAGGAGAACCACGTGGAGGTGACCAGGGAACCAAACGGAGGCAAGGACAAAACGAACGGCAACAAAAGTGACGAGGATGAAACCATCACTACCACAACGAGAAAAACAAACAGTGTTATCACTATTAATAAGATATTCACGCCGGAGCATGACAAGTAGTACTGTTTGCAGGAATTTATATTTCTTAAATAATAACTCGTCTCTTACCATGACTGTTGAAATCAGATACTTAGGGTAACGAAAGAATGTTGACTGTTTTTTTTTTTTTTTTTAATCCCCAAAATTGAGTACAATTTTGTCCACGTGATTTATGTACATGTACACACAGGGTCATCATTCAACTGACAGGCATATTTTTGAAATGGGTAGTACTTTGCAACAGGACCTTTAGACAGGTAGGGCAGGATTGTGCTCACAAGAAAAGGGAGTTGAGTCTCAGCTCAGTAGTAACATCAAATGTCACATTGAACTGGCCTTTCTCCCCTAGCCTTTCCAACCACCTGACCTATACCCCTGTCATATTTTTGTGGCAATATTTAAAAGAAAAAGCTTTAAAAAAGAACCCTGGACAGTTTAAAAGTCATCACAGAAGAAAACAACTGCATCTCTCGTGATGAGTGTGTATGAGTTTCCACAACAGAGTAGATAATTGTATTATAGCATATGATAACCACCATATTTCATGATTTTTTTTTTTCCGAAAGTGAACATATACTAATATTAATATACGTATCTATTAAAAATCCCCATTATGTAGTGTGAAAATTTTGACATATAAAAAATCTTGAAAAATAAACCCCAAGTTATGATTTTTTCAATCCATCTAATTCTGTTTAATGACCCTGTTTACTGCATGTGGAAATAAGTCTGGCTGTCATACAACAAACAGCAAGTAAACCGATCATTAATTGATTTAGTTAGCTTAAATGTTTTTACTATTGTTCTACCATTGTTCTCAAGTTGAAGTCCAATAAAATGCTCAGAATAAACAGTTGGTACTGGGGCTGAGAAAAGTTGTGATATTGCTTAATCAGTTAAACTAGCAAGAGATGCACCAAAACTGTTGGATAAGTCACTGTTACTACTACAACAATAATCAAATGTTTCCTACTTAGTTTCCTATTTATTTTTTCTTTATTTTTTGCTATATCAGGATTTTTCCTGTCTTTTTCTTTTATGGCCAGAGGTCGATATACCCATGCTAGGTCCAAGTTCATGTAGATGTAAGGTCACGTGATCAATTTCCACCAATCACAGAGCTCCAAAGTGATCACGTGACTTTAAATCTACTTGAGCTTGGACCTTGCAGGGGCATCGCGACCCAGCCATAAATTCTTTTGATGAAATTTATTAATGTGAGTATAAAGCTATCAAAATGTGCCAAAGAATTCTTAAATAAGCTTCCTCTTGTTCATGAAGAAACATTGTTTCCTTGGGCATCATTATATACTTTTTATTTAAGTCATTTATCTTTATTTTAATACATTAGTTTGAGGTAGATACTAATACTTTTAAATGTCATTTTTTTTCTCTCTCTCTTTTGCTTAACATATCTAGGTCATTTAAAACGGGGATTTTTTGCTCCATTTGCTGGAAACTTAAAAACCAGCTACCCACATTAAGCTCACCCAGTCTAGGTTGAGCCATGAATAGCTAGCATCTCAAGATCTCAAGGGTTAAAATTGAATGATCATGATCAACTATCCAAGACCTAACCTCACTGGACGTTGCTTAAGTGACAGAATGAGAACTGATGTATTCAACATGATTGCTGGCTAATTTTAATATTAGGTAAAAATGCAATTTTGTTTTACATAGTAAATAACTTACTATTTTTTTCTTCAAGATTTTATTTTATGTACCCACTGTACAAATTTCATTGATTAATAAAATTATACATAAAATCATTTTCAATATTAAAATATATTATTACTATATTCAATGATTATGCAGTTTCCAAGAATGTTGATAATTTTTTTCATCAATAGTATAAAATTTAATTCAACAAATTAATTAATTATGAATGGTGTTTGGGTAGAAACACTAACTGCTCTTGTTATAATACATTTCTTGATCCCCGTTGCAACTCACTTCTTGGGAGAAGTGAGTTAGGAAGAGGATTAAGCAGTGTAGAGATAGACGAAATGATATTGTATAATTTGTTTCTACATTTAAACAAAACAAGAGAAAGAAAAACATTGTAAGAAGAAGATAAAGAGGAAACGTACACACTCAGGATTCATCAATATTTTCTTACAAAAATACATCTTAGAAACAGACAAAACCAATTTTAAAGTTATAACTTATTGTAGGTACAAGAACACAAGAATGAACAAGAATTTTGATATGGAGGTTGAAGAAATTAGGTATGGAAGCACTAACAATGAAACTTTTGGTTAAAATTGGCTGCAGGATTGAAAAGAGTGGTCACAAAGGCCATTCCTTTGGATTGGTAAACAATACAAAATAAGTTAGAGAACAACATTCTCTTAAAATAAAAATAACAAGGATTACCTCCAATCATTTTTTTTTTTTTTTTAAATTTCTTGATTTTTTTTTGGATTTGGGGGGGGGGTTCCCTCCTTGAACTAACTTTTTTTACTATACATCTTAGATGGTTTTGTGACATATCAAATCCAATGAATGTGAGGTAGGTGTCCATTACAAAGTTGACATTATTTTTTAGCTAACTATAGACGTTGAGTCACCAAAGGCAGGATAGGATTTTTTTTTTAGTGATAAAGAAAGTTGTGTGGTGTCACACAAGTTTATTTGAGCATGAGTGACCACTGGTAATTGGTCACTATTTTTTTTTTTTTTTAATAAATAAATAAGATAGCATTTGTGATTGAAGTCAACTACTCATTCCAAAAAAAGTGATTTAACAAGTATAATATATTTAGTAGCAACATGAAGGTTCATCGTGATCTTGTCGAACAGCTGTTTCTTGATGGATTTTTATGAAACTTTCACAGAATAGTTAGAAGGTCATAAGAAAATGATTTCACACCGGAAATACCACAAATTTACAATTTAAATTGCTTTAATTTTGATTAACATATATGAACTATATGAAGCTTTATCATGAATTTTAAAAACAACTTCCGCCATTTTTCAATACTTTTACACGAAAACAAAGAATGAAGGTTAGACAACCGCAAATATATTTTTAGTGTAAACGAATCCCAGTTGCATGGAAACGCCACACAGCGTAGAATATTTCTCGCGGTCTATTTATGTTTTGATATATTTACGTTTATGTTTACATTTGATACGGGTGAGGGACAAGGAGAGGAGACTCCTTGTCAGACAAACGGTTGTCAGACTAAAGGCGGAATTAACACTTAGACGACCGGCATGGTTTTTCGTGAATTCTCTTGTGGGACCGGCGATAATACGGCTATCCAACCCGTTGTACCACCGGTGGTACACCCGGTCCATTCCGTACGAACGTGCGTGTACCACCGGTGGTACACCCGGTCGTCTACGTGTTAATAGACGTTTTCGTAATACCTCTGTGGCGCTAAGTCACGGATTACGTACTGTGTAAGATAGGGAAAACCGACACTTACCAACGACTTAAGACACTTAAGTTATTGATGTTGTCTATTAATTCCGCCCTTAATGTTGTGTTTCGTAAGAAAAAAATAAATAACAAACTACTTTTTTTGAAATCAAGAGAGACTAATTCATTCAGAAATGTTATCAGGTCAATTTCGAAAACAAAACCGACCGAAAACAATACTTATAACAACAATAGGTAATCATCATCATCATCATCATCATAGGGTGATGGCGTCATCGTGAACGATGGTAGCCAGACAGTGGAGGAATGACTCAGCACTTCTACCACTGTCTTTACAAGGAGGCTAATAATTGACAAGGGCCCCCAGAACCAAGCTAATGCTGGTCTACTCCTTGTTTATAGTGCCTCATCCAGGTAATAGTTAATAGAATAAAAAAAACAATAGGTAATAGAAAGTTAAAATGAAAATAGACACAATACTTTCTCGTGAATGGTTCACACTGAGAAGTGAATTTTTCCTCATTAATTTGAGTTTGTGACCACATAATAATAAGACTCCGAGGGTTAGTTGGTAGAAAATGCTTTGAGCATTAACCTTGCCTGTTGGTTACCTTCCACTAAAGAGTATTATTATTAAGTGCGGGGAAACGACTGGTGAAGTTATGAACATCACATGTTAGTGAATGGGAGGTACTTTTGTATGATTGCCAGTCCAGGGGGAGGTTTCAGTACAATTATATCAGCAAGGACAAATTGGGTAGATCCAAGAAATGTAATTTGAAAAGTTATCATACTGGTATATGTGTTAATCACACATGTATACATCGAACCTGGATAAACAGGAACTGAAGGAACCGGAATAATTTTCCTGCTAATAGAGGTGTCCTGCTTGAAAAACAATTTTTAACAAACATTTATTCATCGAAATAATTTGAAGATAGAAAAACTTTTTTTTCTATCTTGAAATTATTTTGATGTTTCTTTATTTTACCAAGAGTTGTGTATAATTATAAGTTTTTCCTGAGAACTTATATATTTCAAACATTTTTTGTTTTAAGTTTTACTTTCTACGAATAAGGTATAAAAGTTATCATATTTGTGTGGATCACTTTCGTGATATCACAACTACTCAAACTCACTTTACTAAATATGCTGAATTCGGGACTTGAAGCAGCGACCTCCTGTGTAACCTGGAGGTCCGCTGCCTTATTGATCAAGCTACTGAGGTCGGTTAAGGATTCTCCTGAAGGGAGCTTCTCTATCCAACTATGTTAAAATAAGGAGTTGGACTATAGATTGCAAGGTAGTACAAGGGACACTATTGATAAAAATAATATATCGCCTTATTTATACTGCCCGATTAGAACTAATAAGTCACTTTATTCCAGCAGGAAGTCCAAGACGTATCATTATGTGGTCAAAATCCCAAATGGGAGGATAACTTGTCATGTCAAGGCTGGGTTTCGAACCAGCTACCTCTGGATTACTAGTTGGATGCCTTGGCCACAGAGCTACCGGGACAGATTATTGATAAGGCTATAATTTCCGACCCATCACAGGTTGCTTGAGGTTACTCTGACCTCTGACGGTAAAGAAACGTTAAGTGGTAAGGCGGGGTGAAACACTAACAGACCTCATGAACTTAGGACTAATGAGTCCCATAATTCCAGCAGTAAGCCCAACAACTTTCTACTTATTTATATACATATTTTTTTTATTACAGCAAGTAGATTTCTGTCATTTGTGATTCAAAGGGCAAAGGCAAACTCAGAATGTTCAAGTAATTTCCTCTCTGATTGATTACAAGTGATATTTTTTACAGTATTTTTTTTTATTTCCATAATTGTTTTATTTAACTATTCAGATTTAGTGGGAGGATGCACAGATTTTGCATTGAGATAAAAAAAAAATACATGAGACACATCTCTTATCAAACACATAATTCAACATTCTTATACATATTGATGTCCTTTAAGCTTCTGGTTGACAAAATATGGGAGGTAATCTAACAATAAATTCAAGTCTAAATTTCAATTTGGTTCTCCCCACTGAGTTCTCCATTTTGCTCTGAACAAAACAAAACATCCAAAAGGAAATTGAAATTAAAATTTTAAAGATTCACATAGTTCATATTTTAATCAAAATTAAAGTAATTTAAAGTGTAAATTTGTGGTTTTCCTGGTGTGGAATCATTTTCTTATAAGATTCTAAGTATTCTGTGAAAGTTTCGTAAAAATCCGCCAAGAAACAACTGTTTGACATGATCATGATGGAGCCAGCCCAACGGTTCAGACCTAGGACTGTCCACATGCCACAAGGTAAGCAGGTATGTTACCTTTGAGCTGATTGTGCTCTCATGTGTGTATATAAGGTATTTGAAAAACAGAAAAGGGTGTAAATTTCAGAGCATTGCAAATACTCAAACATCACAGATTTTTAAAAATCTACTAAATAATTTCTCAAAGGAGGTAGGTACATTAAGGGTGGAATTAATAGACAACATCAATAACTTAAGTTGTTGGTAAGTGTCGGTTTTCCCTATCTTACACAGTACGCAATCTGTGACTTAGTGCCACAGAGGTATTACAAAAACGTCTATTAATTCCGCCCTAAGGGCAGAGTTAGGGCGGAATTAATAGACGTTTTTGTAATACCTCTGTGGCGCTAAGTCACGGATTGCGTACTGTGTAAGATAGGGAAAACCGACACTTACCAACGACTTAAGTTATTGATGTTGTCTATTAATTCCGCCCTTAATACCTAGACATTTTTGTAATACCTCTGTGGCGCTAAGTCACAGATTGCAAACTGTGTAAGATAGGGAAAACCGAGGCTTAGCAATGATTTTTTATATAGAATTTGTCTATTAATTTCGCCCTTAAAATAAATAAGAGTAAAGCAAATTCTCATTGCCTACTTACCCCCTTCTGTAGATAGGTCTTCAAACAGTGGGTGGATTTTTGATAGCCAAACTGCTTCCTTGTAAAAGTAAAAACAAAATAATCACAACTTTAATAAGAATAAAAAGTCTACAACAACCTTTTAACTTTAGCCAAATTTTAATGATAAGTTACCATAGCCAGATTGCCACATACAGGCAGACCTGCAGAAGGCAGAAAACCCTGAGTACGAAAACCAAAAATTTAAACTTTCCCGGGACTATTTTATGGATGATAATTAAAAAAAAGACAAGTCCGTATCACAGACATCTGTAGAGAACTCTGTGGTCTTTACTGCCTCTGGTAGACACTGTGTTGCATAGGTACGTACCTATGCAATGTACATTAGTACCTATGCAACACAATTGCTCTGTTGCTTTTAGGTTCTCTGGATTGCTAGCAAGTGTTGAAAGCACTGAGATCATATAACATAGAGGGAACCCGATGTATCAAGATTTGCGTCCAAGAGGGACCATCAGCAAATTTGAAAATCAGTGCCGGGGTTGTAGTAATTTTTCTCTCGCGAAAGAGTGGGTACCTAAGCTACCTCATTATTCTAAAATAATATTTTTACTTTATTCATACTTACTTATCAGTTATTTTTTTCTTTTCTTCCACTTTTACTTTCCTTATTTTCTACTTATTATGTAGTAATATAAGATTTGGTATCCGATGTGAAAATTAAGGATGTTTAGATACCCGCCACTGCATGAAGTAAACAAAAAATTCAAATAAATTGAACCAATCAGAAGCCGGGATTTGTTGAAAGAGGGACCATCAGCTGTTCAAAGTTGGACGCATAAATTTGTTCAACTCGAGATAGGTAAGGTTCCCTCTATGTTATATGATCTCAGTGGTTGAACGTTTGAGCAGGTCCGCAGTGCCGCAGTCCATCGCAAGGTTGGGCCGACGACCGCCCTGGACAAAGCAATCGCGGGGCGCTGTATAGGTGTTGTCGTAAAACACAAGGGCCCATAAGTTTCAGCCCTGTACAGTACAGCAGGTTATATTAAAAAAAAATAAAAGCGTGCTTAGTGATGAGTGGGCCTGGGGACACCATCGTCAATATTCAGCAATTTTCAGTGTAGATTGCTCGAGATTAAAAAATAATAATTTTCAGTGGAACTTGCAAAACTAGCTAACTCCACCCAACAGATTTTTGTATTCTGTCTGTGATTATAATTTATTGTCTGTTCACATCTCAATTCTGTGCCCTTGCTATATGGTCTGTGCTGTGCCGAATGCTGACTGCCTTTATAACTTTACTTATCTCTATCTAATATTTTTAATATAAAGTTAAGGGAGAGACGTTTTTTCCTCTGAATATTTTTTTTCCATCTTATCTCTTATCTACATTATCATAATATATCAGCCTTTTTTTCTGATTTTTTTCCCTTAGTTTCATTGTTTCTTATTGAGCTGTAGTCTCTCTCATCTCTCGTCTGTTATCCATTTCGTCAAGTTCATCTACCTAGTATAACTACCTACGTTTGATTCATTATAGCATAGCTTGCTGTCTAGAGATGCGACTTTTGACTCATCTTGGTGAATAACTCACAAGCAACTCACTCACTAAAATGAGTGACTCATTTATGTAACTCACTCAGCAACTCTTGACTCTCAAAGTCTCGACACGGAGAAGAACAGAACACAGCTGTTTGAGTTGAATTTCCGCCGTGTTGTATGCGCATGAGCGATATTTTGATTTCTAACTTCGATTTCAATTTTTTTTCTCCGAAGAGAGAAAAAAATCACGCATGCGCTGTTTTGCTTTTTACCGGTCAGCTCTTCTGTTTCACATTTCATAATCCATTTTTCCATCTCTCTCACTCTGAGGCGGAAAGACAGAGATAGAAAATATCACAGCTCACTACAAGTTAAATTCTGTATTCTACTTTTCTACTGTCTACATTCTGCTGGTGCGCCTGGTGCTGATATTACTCATTGCCACTATACTATCTCTTCTTTGTTTTGCTACTTATTCATCATGCCTCCAAGACAAAGGTCTTGTGTTTGGATGTATGTTGAGGTGGTTGAAAATGGCAAGAAGGCTAAATGCCACCTTGTCGTGGTAAGAAGGCTTAAGGGAGTTAAATAGGTATCACTTCAATTTCATAAATTAGGTAGGTAATAATTTTTAATTTACCTATTACTCCCAACCAACGGCTCTAATTTATAATTTAATTTTTTCCCCCTTTCTTTAAAATTTTCTGAAAATGCATGCCTCACATTAATATCAGATCAAATTTATTTGATCATGATTTTTTTTTATCACGTAAAAAATTACGTGAAAAACATCGTCATTCTCATTCATGAAATTGCATCACAATCATACGAATAATTTCCCCTCTACTCTCCGCTTAGCTAAAGCTAACTGAGGCACTGATCTGAGATAGTGAGGTACTCTGCATCTGCCTCGCTGAGTGATTGTAAATTGCAACTCTTGACTCAGAGAGAGAGAGAAGAGAGGTAGCGCGCTCAATAGCCTTCAGTCTCTCAGTTTACTCAGTTACTGCCACTTCTACACAGAGAGCTGATGAGTGAGTCACATGTTGCTTCCTTGTAAAAGTAAAAACAAAATAATCACAACTTTAATAAGAATAAAAAGTCTACAACAACCTTTTAACTTTAGCCAAATTTTAATGATAAGTTACCATAGCCAGATTGCCACATACAGGCAGACCTGCAGAAGGCAGAAAACCCTGAGTACGAAAACCAAAAATTTAAACTTTCCCGGGACTATTTTATGGATGATAATTAAAAAAAAAAACAAGTCCGTATCACAGACATCTGTAGAGAACTCTGTGGTCTTTACTGCCTCTGGTAGACACTGTGTTGCATAGGTACGTACCTATGCAATGTACATTAGTACCTATGCAACACAATTGCTCTGTTGCTTTTAGGTTCTCTGGATTGCTAGCAAGTGTTGAAAGCACTGAGATCATATAACATAGAGGGAACCCGATGTATCAAGATTTGCGTCCAAGAGGGACCATCAGCAAATTTGAAAATCAGTGCCGGGGTTGTAGTAATTTTTCTCTCGCGAAAGAGTGGGTACCTAAGCTACCTCATTATTCTAAAATAATATTTTTACTTTATTCATACTTACTTATCAGTTATTTTTTTCTTTTATTCCACTTTTACTTTCCTTATTTTCTACTTATTATGTAGTAATATAAGATTTGGTATCCGATGTGAAAATTAAGGATGTTTAGATACCCGCCACTGCATGAAGTAAACAAAAAATTCAAATAAATTGAACCAATCAGAAGCCGGGATTTGTTGAAAGAGGGACCATCAGCTGTTCAAAGTTGGACGCATAAATTTGTTCAACTCGAGATAGGTAAGGTTCCCTCTATGTTATATGATCTCAGTGGTTGAACGTTTGAGCAGGTCCGCAGTGCCGCAGTCCATCGCAAGGTTGGGCCGACGACCGCCCTGGACAAAGCAATCGCGGGGCGCTGTATAGGTGTTGTCGTAAAACACAAGGGCCCATAAGTTTCAGCCCTGTACAGTACAGCAGGTTATATTAAAAAAAAATTAAAAGCGTGCTTAGTGATGAGTGGGCCTGGGGACACCATCGTCAATATTCAGCAATTTTCAGTGTAGATTGCTCGAGATTAAAAAATAATAATTTTCAGTGGAACTTGCAAAACTAGCTAACTCCACCCAACAGATTTTTGTATTCTGTCTGTGATTATAATTTATTGTCTGTTCACATCTCAATTCTGTGCCCTTGCTATATGGTCTGTGCTGTGCCGAATGCTGACTGCCTTTATAACTTTACTTATCTCTATCTAATATTTTTAATATAAAGTTAAGGGAGAGACGTTTTTTCCTCTGAATATTTTTTTTCCATCTTATCTCTTATCTACATTATCATAATATATCAGCCTTTTTTTCTGATTTTTTCCCTTAGTTTCATTGTTTCTTATTGAGCTGTAGTCTCTCTCATCTCTCGTCTGTTATCCATTTCGTCAAGTTCATCTACCTAGTATAACTACCTACGTTTGATTCATTATAGCATAGCTTGCTGTCTAGAGATGAGAGTTGACTCACAAACTCATTTCTATTTTCTATTGTCAAGTGGTGAAATCTAGGATACAATAGGTATTGAATGAACTAACTCTTCTGTCACCACTCTTATCACAAAGACATTTCAATTTTGTAACATTCTTTTTCAGTAGAATCTAAAATACTTTATTAGGATAGCTTTCAAGCTAACAAAAGATTCACCCCATCTGTATAAGTATATTGGTGAAACAGTGATAAGACTATTAAAAGTGCAATGATTTTTTGGTGATGTAGTGTGATGTCTACTATCCAATATTGAAGTGTTGACCAATTTCCTTACATTGGTGTATTTCTACTTGTAAGTATTTATTTATTCATTATTTTATTTAATAATGAGGAATTCCTTTTAGTTGTTTCACTGGGGGATGTAAAGTAGGTATAGTACTACAATTGTCAGACAATTACACAAATCATAACTGCCCCTAAACAGGGCTTGGATTAGCATCCAGCCATAAAATATGTAAGGAGGACTGCAAGAACCAACCAACCTTAACCATGAGGAAGAGGTCATACAACCAAATCCCTAGTAGGTTTGGGATCACTTGCAAATGGATTTTAAAGCCATTTCCACCATCAAACCCATGGAAAATTAACAAAAAATACCTCCAAAAGCCAAATTAGAAAAATGAATAGATATAAGTTAAGTCCTTAATTCCCACTGACTTTACACTCTTAGCTTTTGTTCAGCACCTATTGTTATATGCATTCCACTGTCATAACCCATTGTCTTGTATTCAGTTCAGACACAAGCCTTGCATTGCACAGTTGCTCTCCGTTATATCTATGTAACTTTTAAAGTTCTTTTTATTGAATAAAATTTTTGATCTTTTTTAAAAAGCCTTTTGCTTTCTTCTTTTATTTAAATTACATATTTGTGACAGTATATTTACCTAATTAGACTTTTTAGTCTAAAATTTCTTATGGGGCTTTTTTTAACCAAAGATTTAATCATTTTCTTGGCTTTGGACACCTTTATTGCTAATAATAAGGTCCTTTTAAATTTTAGTCTTAAATTGTTCTATTGAGAACTTACAAAAAAATATTTCAGAATTTCCACTGGAAAATTTCAACCACCCTGATTTATTTTTTTTTCTTAAGAAAATAGAGAAAAAAGTACAGTATCTTCATTCTATTAAAAAAAAAAAAAAAAAATGAAAAAAAAATGGACACTCTGCTACCTTCTCATACATATTTGAATCAAATCAATTGAGAATAATTGGAGATAATGAAAATACAGTGATAATGAAAAGTTGCTAAATTTTATAAAAGTATATATGACTAGCAGGCTGTCGCCTGCTTTGCAGGCCGAGGGATGGCCGTGAAAGCAAAAAATCCTTTTTTGCCAATGGCAGGTGTTGTAGTGGGAATTTCGAAAAATCCCGTCATATTGCACATCTAGACTATAGGACAAAGCTACCTACCAAATTTCAGCTCGCTAGGTATTACAGTTTGGGCTGTAGAGCAATGATCAGTCAGTCAGTCAGTGACTTTGACATTTATATATTAAGATGTAAACCCTTCACAAGGAAGTATTCTGTCCATATTTGGCAGTGCATTTTTGTATTTTCTGTGATAAGTGAAGTACCTTTTTAATCTCCTTGTCTGTGTCACTGTCACGGTTCCAAGTGATTTTATTATAAGCTGATGATATCATGTGAATGAGGTCACCATTTTTCCAATGAGTGCATAATTATTTTCCTAATTATTTGTACTTAAATAGATTGTACTTAAACAGAAAATCCATCATGCAGTGTTCCCCCTATTGTAAAAGCTGACTATCAGGAACATCTCTCAGAAGCTGTGGAAAATCTTGAAAACAAAGAAATCTTCATAAAAACTCATCAGCTCCAGTTGAAAGGTTGTTTGCATCTATGACATCCTTTGCATCAATGACAAATTCACCTGAAGCCAATGAATAGGTTAAAAGTAAAAAATCCTAGGCTAGAGTGGTCTTGATATTAAGGCTATGAAATTTGAGTTGTTTGAGCTATTCTCTATTAATAATGTAGAGAAATATATATTTTTTGGAGGTGAGAATTAATCTTGTTTTACCTATATTATGGTTCTAATCATTGTACAAAGGGCCGGACCCAAAATAAATGTACATTCAGGGGGCAATTATTATTTGAAGAAAAAAAAAAAAAAAAAAAAAAAATGCATTTTAACATAGCCAAGTGCTCAACTGCAGTTTGATCCTATATTATGATTTTGAGACCTGCTCTCTAAATATATGCATGGTCCCATCAACACCCTCTATATTTTAGTCTCATAACCATGACTCAGATGTTCTACTTGCTTTTTATAGTCCCTTAGTTAGATAGTATCTACAAGATAGTACCCACGTAGCATGAGGTTTTCAGTTTTCTCACTGACATGGAAGTAGTATGATAAGAATTGTAATAAATCATCTGATATCAATATAGATAAAAAATGTAGATAAAATCAATAATAGATAAAATAAAAAAGATTTGTTAAACATATTTTTAAATTTTCCCCATTATCAGGGGATAAAATTATCTTCAAAATTAAATACTTATGTTTATAATGTGTAACTGCAAATAATATAAAAAAATCTTTCCAACAATTCATTCTTAATCCAACATTTTATACGTAATTATTTGTTTTATAAAATTTCAAGATTTGTAGGGTTTTCTTTTTATTTACTAGACCATGGTCAAGAAAAAAAAAAAAACTTTCTCGATTGTATCTAATAGAAAGTTATTTGATGTCCACAACAGTTTATTTTGTTATTATTTTGTACACACATATCTCGTACACAGCATTTCATTTTAATGTACCTACAATGTTTTGTTGAAACTTGCATTAATTTTGACCGCCATTTTCTCTCTCACTTGCAGCACTTCTTCCCCGGCGTCAGCATGGGTGTGACGCTGCGCAAACTCAAGGTTGTCACATGGAAGTGTCTGGTGATGCGTCAGCGCCACTGGGTGCTGACGCTCTTCGAGATCCTCATCCCGACCATCTCCTTTGTGGGTCTCCTCTACGGGCTGACGCAATTGCCCAAGAACAACGTACAAGTCCCAGCCACACAGGAGCCGGCCCGACCCGTGGACGACATCATAGCGCAGAGTCGCCTCATCAGTAACGGCCGAGTCAAGTACTGCCCCCGTCGACCTGACATCGACGGGTTCATCAAGTCGTTCGAACAGAAATGGAAAGAGATTAGCCCCTGTGAGTATTTAGTTTTCATTTTAATAAATAAATCTTCATTTGGAATGATATGTACATCAAAATGAAAAGACCTAAGAAAAGAAAAAAGATAAAATGTATACTTTTGTAATACTGTCTTACCTAAGGTAATTGCCCATATGGCACCAGTTGTAAATTTATTTAATAAATATTTTTACTTTCTCTTTCTTTTAGAATGATTGATTCCAATTCATTTGAAAACTATTGAAAATTTTCAACATCAAATTTACTTAAACCCTATTGCATGGGTGTTTCTCCTTCTTTTTCATGGTTGAAGCCTCAAAGACCATAGGCCAGTGTCACAGCAACTGCCCACACTCCTCTATAAATAAATCTGTTCATTAGCATAGTTGCTAATGAATGATTGAATCATGGACTTGAGAAACACTTTTATACACAATCAATTTGCTAATGTTTAGATATTAATCAGTTTGTTAGTGACTATGCAATCCATAGTAAAGTTAGTATGAATTAGAAAAGGGTATTCTGAAAATCCAAAAGATTGTCAGAGGGATAGGTAAAAATATCTTACAATAAGAATTTCATAATTACAATCATCTTTATGATCCAAATTAAAAAGCAAACTGTTAGCAGAATTTTTCATGTATATTTTTTCTTGATAATGATTAAAATAGAAATTTCAAGTTACCACCTTCATCATAACTATGAATTTGTCTTGTGTGTACTTACTTTTTTCGTGGATCGTGCAAGTGGGGTGGTCCTGCGGTAGAAGAACATATGACACGTCCTGCGACCTTATACATACATAAGTTTCAAGACGTTGTTCTTTGGAGCCTACCTCTCTTCAACATTTGTTCATTTCAGACGGGGTTGTTACTCTTTATTCGCCTTAAATTCACAAACCAGCCACCCTCATTGAACTCCATCAGCCTGTACTGTCACGATATAGCCAACAATAACACTAGGGGTAGTCATGATATAGCCAACAATAACACTAGGGGTAGTCATGATATAGCCAACAATAACACTAGGGGTAGTCATGATATAGCCAACAATGACACTAGGGGTAGTCATGATATAGCCAACAATAACACTAGGGGTAGTCACGATATAGCCAACAATGACACTAGGGGTAGTCATGATATAGCCAACAATAACACTAGGGGTAGAATTTAAATTCACTTGGTTCCTAAACTCGCAGAAGGTTTTTTATCTTCTCAGATCTGATGAGAAAGATGTATTCTAAGTGCCATTGACGCTAAGCTTGGCTGTCTAAAAATATCCTTTAGAATTTTGTTAATAGTATCAAAAGTTCCACTCTTGTAAGAAAAAAAAAAATGCTTTTTAATTTAGCCAAGGTGTAACGCCTAGAAAAATTGTACCACTTGATCCTCAGAGTACTTTGCTACCCTTTATACTTGTGAATTTCTGGTAAAATCTATCGAACCAATCTATTATTATTTACCACACATACTTTGTACACAGAATATCGAAAAATGTAATCCAATATAGGGATTCAAATTTGGTTTAAGTCTGTTAATATTTCAGTTCTCCATCTGAACCTAGTTATTCTGAAATTACAAAAACAATATTAGAGTTCTTTTCTTCTTCTCTTTATGCTGTGGCAATTTATGAAGATACTAAATATTTATTTTTTGGTGGTTTCACGTAACTTTCAACTGCATGGTCATGGTCATATCAAGAATGAAAATCGATTTTTTAAAATATTTCATTCTTTTTTTAATGATGTTATTTCAGTAAATTGATCATTATGAAAAGTCAACAATCAAATCAAGTTTAGTAAAAGTAACGAGTTTATGAAAATTTACCAATCAAATTAAGGTTAGGAAAAGTCACTAATCAAATCCAGTCTACGAAAAGTCACCAATCAAATTAATTTGACTAGTTGATTTTTTTGTTGTTTTGTTCTATTACCTATAGTTGAAAAGTCACCATTTAATAAAAATACCTAGTGTAAAGAATACCTAGTGTAAATTATTCAACTAATACTCACCAATATTCAAGATTGATAATAATGACATCTCCAAAGAAACAGCAATGATATTTTGAATAAGGACCCAGGATTCTCCTACATTTCTCCAATGAAAAGACTTCTTCAGAATGACTTTGACTTGTGTCCTAAGATTCCGAGGGGGACTTATGGCCTTAATTGAAACTCATATCTGCTTTTTGTATTAATCGATCTCGGTTTTGGTTTGCCTTGAAACCTTATTCCTTCTTCATCTTCTACAAAAGCAATTCTTAGTGTTCGATGCTCTTCCATTTTTCAATCTTCTGGGGACCTATATCTTTAATATACTTCTCGGTTCTTTAATATTCTCCATTGCTGAGTTAATAAGGGATCTAAATAAATCCATATAAGAATTTTTCTCTCAGAAACCAACTACTTGTTCTCGTCCACTGTTCTAAATTCTAAATCTAATGTATTTAATTAGATCATAGGCGGATTTCAATGCTCAGGGTAATACACATCTCAACATGCCAGTACTGCCTTCAGAAGGATCTTGGTTTTCTATTGCATATTTTTCTTAAAATGCAGCATCGTCATAATCTATCATAATTATCAACAGCATCATTATGGGAATTCATCTTCAATATCACCATCATGGGGACATGAAAACATCCTCATATGGAGAAAGGGACTCCCCCAAAGTTGATCATCAATATCTGTACTGCTGCTTGCCTTGTCATCATTTTCGTCAGTATTAATATCAATATCATCGGGACATCATTACTACATCCTTGTCTGGAGTAAAGCCTTTCGAAAGAAATGTTCTTTGTCCATTGTGTCCCCGTTGTTCCTTGTCATAATCATAGAGATCTTCGTCGACTTTTGAATATAAACTGACACTTATTTTATAGAGAGGAATCTTTGAAATTTTAGTTTGGGAGGATATTAACTAGAATTTTGACATGTGAACGATACTTGTTTTATAGGAGGACTCTTTGAAATTTTAGTTTGGGAGGATATTTACTAGAATTTTGACATGTGGAAGATACTTGTTTTATAGGGAGGACTCTTTGAAATTTTACTGTTGGAGAATATTTACTAGAATTTTGACATGTGAACGATACTTGTTTTATAGGGAGGACTCTTTGAAATTTTAGTTTGGGAGGATATTTACTAGAATTTTGACATGTGGAAGATACTTGTTTTATAGGGAGGACTCTTTGAAATTTTACTTTGGGAGGATATTTACTAGAATTTTGACATGTGGAAGACCCTTCTTTTATAGGGAGGACTCTTTGAAATTTTACTTTGGGAGGATATTTACTAGAATTTTGACATGTGGAAGATACTTGTTTTATAGGGAGGACTCTTTGAAATTTTACTTTGGGAGGATATTTACTAGAATTTTGACATGTGGAAGACACTTTTTTATAGGGAGGACTCTTTGAAATTTTACTTTGGGAGGATATTTACTAGAATTTTGACATGTGGAAGACACTTTTTTTATAGGGAGGACTCTCTGAAATTTTACTTTGGGAGGATATTTACTAGAATTTTGACATGTGGAAGATACTTGTTTTATAGGGAGGACTCTTTGAAATTTTACTTTGGGAGGATATTTACTAGAATTTTGACATGTGGAAGCTACTTGTTTTATAGGGAGGACTCTTTGAAATTTTACTTTGGGAGGATATTTACTAGAATTTTGACATGTGGAAGATACTTGTTTTATAGGGAGGACTCTTTGAAATTTTACTTTGGGAGGATATTTACTAGAATTTTGACATGTGGAAGATACTTGTTTTATAGGGAGGGAGGACTCTTTGAAATTTTAGTTTGGGAGGATATTTACTAGAATTTTGACATGTGGAAGAAACTTCTTTTATAGGGAGGACTCTTTGAAATTTTACTTTGGGAGGATATTTACTAGAATTTTGACATGTGAACGATACTTGTTTTATAGGGAGGACTCTTTGAAATTTTAGTTTGGGAGGATATTTACTAGAATTTTGACATGTGGAAGATACTTGTTTTATAGGGAGGACTCTTTGAAATTTTAGTTTGGGAGGATATTTACTAGAATTTTGACATGTGGAAGATACTTGTTTTATAGGGAGGACTCTTTGAAATTTTACTTTGGGAGGATATTTACTATAATTTTGACATGTGGAAGATACTTGTTTTATAGGGAGGACTCTTTGAAATTTTACTTTGGGAGGATATTTACTAGAATTTTGACATGTGGAAGCTACTTGTTTTATAGGGAGGACTCTTTGAAATTTTACTTTGGGAGGATATTTACTAGAATTTTGACATGTGGAAGATACTTGTTTTATAGGGAGGACTCTTTGAAATTTTACTTTGGGAGGATATTTACTAGAATTTTGACATGTGGAAGATACTTGTTTTATAGGGAGGGAGGACTCTTTGAAATTTTAGTTTGGGAGGATATTTACTAGAATTTTGACATGTGGAAGAAACTTCTTTTATAGGGAGGACTCTTTGAAATTTTACTTTGGGAGGATATTTACTAGAATTTTGACATGTGAACGATACTTGTTTTATAGGGAGGACTCTTTGAAATTTTAGTTTGGGAGGATATTTACTAGAATTTTGACATGTGGAAGATACTTGTTTTATAGGGAGGACTCTTTGAAATTTTAGTTTGGGAGGATATTTACTAGAATTTTGACATGTGGAAGATACTTGTTTTATAGGGAGGACTCTTTGAAATTTTACTTTGGGAGGATATTTACTAGTATTTTGACATGTGGAAGCTACTTGTTTTATAGGGAGGACTCTTTGAAATTTTAGTTTGGGAGGATATTTACTAGAATTTTGACATGTGGAAGATACTTGTTTTATAGGGAGGACTCTTTGAAATTTTAGTTTGGGAGGATATTTACTAGAATTTTGACATGTGGAAGATACTTGTTTTATAGGGAGGACTCTTTGAAATTTTACTTTGGGAGGATATTTACTATAATTTTGACATGTGGAAGATACTTGTTTTATAGGGAGGACTCTTTGAAATTTTACTTTGGGAGGATATTTACTAGAATTTTGACATGTGGAAGATACTTGTTTTATAGGGAGGACTCTTTGAAATTTTACTTTGGGAGGATATTTACTAGAATTTTGACATGTGGAAGATACTTGTTTTATAGGGAGGGAGGACTCTTTGAAATTTTACTTTGGGAGGATATTTACTAGAATTTTGACATGTGGAAGATACTTGTTTTATAGGGAGGACTCTTTGAAATTTTACTTTGGGAGGATATTTACTAGTATTTTGACATGTGGAAGCTACTTGTTTTATAGGGAGGACTCTTTGAAATTTTAGTTTGGGAGGATGTTTACTAGAATTTCGACATGTGAAGATACTATTTTTATAGGGAGGACTCTTTGAAATTTTAGTTTGGGAGCATATTCGGTTTAGTTGAATGAAACAAACAGGGAAAGATGATTATTTAAGACTTGTGAAGAAAGGATACTTCGAAATTTGGGTGGGGAAAAAAATCAAAAATTACTAGACTTTACATCAAAAAGATACTTTTGAATTCTTCTGAAGAATTCAAAAGTGGGACATTACATTTGAAGTATAACATGGACTGGGATTACTACTTATTAGATTTTTGGGTGATGCTTTTGAATTTTTTTGTAATGATGGGTATTTTGAAAAAAATGCTGTTGATATCTTCTTGGTATTCTTTTTCACCTTATATTCGAGATTTTTTTATATATTGTGCACACCTTTTGTTGTTCTTCTTTCTTGAATATTACCAATTCTATTTTCAACATAATAACCTGTAAACAAAATCACGTGTCTTGTAATTGCAGCTGTTGTATAAATTTTTACCTTATCTTTTAATTGAATATTTTAAACTAATTGTTTTTTTTTACCCGCTCTTCAATTGTACTGTGTTTAAATAATTATATATTTATTGATAAGAGTAAATTGGTAATTTTCCAAGAAAGAACCCTCCTCTCGGTTTGAAGTGAAATCATTTTCTTACTATAATATTTTCTTAAATAAATCAAATGTAATATCATTGTAATAATTGAAGTAGAAACTTTATTATACTGTCAATAATAATTACCTACAGAAGTTATATGGCGACTTTTCAATTATTTACACTTTTTAACTATAATAAGATGAAATAATTTCATCACATGATTGGTGACTTTTCAAGGAATGATAACACTTTAGTTACGAACTTTAGTCACATGATTGGTGACTTTTCAATAGAAATAATAACTCTTTTCTTATGTAGACTACAGGTTCTTTTTTAAACTAGCGGGCTGCTACCGCTTTGCCACGCAATATACACAACTACACACGCAACCACAGACAACCACATAATTATCACACAGACACATAACATACTTCTCAAAAACACACACAACACAAATACACACACAGAGATATAATGTTAAATTCTCAAATTGAACGTATTGATGTTCCCTGAATTATTTATAACGTCAATTTTGAGTAAGAAATTCATGTTACCCATTTTTTCTCGGCGTTGTTTAACTCTGGTGACCTGAGTCTATTACGCGAGCACTTTCTGGGCTCCAACGCAACGGTGTGGATTTGTAAAGAATACTTGTACAAATACCTTGATTCATGGAAACAAGTAAGAGGAGGAAGAAAAAGACGAAATGGAAGAAGATGAAGAAGAAAATGAAAATAAAAACGCAATTTTGTGATTTTCCAGAGCTTATTTTTCCCCTGAGATTTTTCTCTAAATTCAACCACTTACCTTGCAACTAGGACAGTGTTTTATACCACTGCACCATGTGAGAGTCCTACCTTTTGCACGTCCCATTTACCATTTCTTGTACTTGCTTCATCCTTCAAGCTGTCGTGTCCATTCGTGCCGCCGTCGTGTCCACCCGTGACGCTGTCGTGTCCATATGTCAGTTTCCGTGTCCATCCGTGACGAAGTCGTGTCCATCCGTGACGCTGCCTTGTCCATGTGTCAGCTTCCGTATGTATCCGTGACGCTGTCGTGTTCATCCGTGACGCTGTCAGCTTCCGTGTCCATCCGTGACGTTGTCGTGTTCATCCGTGACGCTGTCGTGTTCAGCCGTGACGTTGTCGTGTCCATCCGTGACGCTGTCGTGTTCATCATCATCATCTTCGTCTACTATTCATCGGCCGTCCCGTTTCCCTTTCTTTCAAATGATCTCTCTAGAATCCTTTCCATTTTGTGTCCATGGTCTTTCTTCGCGATCCGATGGCGGAGGAGTCTGGGTGACTTTGTGCACATGGAAAATTTAGAGTACATTTTTATTTTTTGAAACTAATATTATGATGTTATTTAAATAAAAAAGATGAATCTCTAATACTGAACTATTATTATTTGGCTAAAATAACTAAAAGCTGAACTATTATTATTTGGCCAAAATAAGTAAAATTGAATTTCATTGCAATTTTGACAAAACATTTCTATTGTTTTTTTAGCCAGCGTCGATGACACGTTGAATCCAACTCAGAATCGACTTTTTTTTTTTTCTTTTTAAGCGCTTTAACCTTGTCAACAGACAGGTCGTTCGCGCCGATTCCCTAATTTTAAATCATGCTGTAGAGTTTAAGATCTCTCAGGTATTGGAGCATAGAATCGACGCTCTCGGTACTGTCTGCTAGTGCCGGGGGAGCAGGGAGAGAGGCGCGGATATTGGTGTGTAAGACACAGGAAAGTATGTGGAGTTAATGTTTGGCCACATTGACAGGAGGGTGGTGGAGATCTTTTGAATAGAAAACTGTGTGTAGCACGTGTGTGTCCAATTCTCATTCTACATATTACAACTTCTTCATATCGACTGTCTCTATTAGAGGATTCCCAATTTTGGATTATGGGTTTGATTCTTTTTAATTTGTTTGAGTTTGGAACGTTGTTCCAAACTTCTTGCCAGGAATCCTTAACGATTTTTGATATGAACGGTTTTACGTCTTGAAATGAGCAGAGTTTTAAAGGAGTTATTAGAGTTTGAGGGTTTCTGGCGGCGTTATCGACTATCTCATTGCCCATTATACCCATGTGGGATGGGCACCAAAGGAAAGAGATGGTTTTGCCACCACTAGTAAGCTTGCGCCAAATATTGTAGATTTTGGACACAATGGGATTATCAAAAGTATAGTTTGACAGGGCACATAAGGAACTCTTAGAGTCGGAAATAATTAAAAAATTCGAGGAAGGAAGGTAAATCAGGTGCTCCAGACATAATAGGATAGCGATTAATTCACATGAGTATACAGAGTTAATCTTATTGAGTTTGAATGAAGCAACATAGACATTATTTATGCTATAGGCACAACTTGTGTTGTGAGTAGATTTGGAACCATCAGTATAACAATATTTAAAATCTTTGTATTTGGTGTGCAGTAGGCTCGTGAAATTTTGTTGATAGACTATAGAAGAAATATTGTCTTTCTTATCAAAACACAATGAATCATCGAATTTGGGCATATTGGATGACCAAGGAGGAAGAAGTCTTATATAAGGGGCAAGTTCACTATTAAGGATAACTGGTGAAAAATTATTCATATTTCTGAATCTCACGCATAGTGGTTGAGGTTTGTTGGTAGGAAAATTGTCAACATCAATGTTAGGTGTTATAATTAGACTATGAATTGGGTTAAATGGACAAGAAGCTACCTTTGAAACATAATTCATAGTTAATTTAACTCTCCTTAAAGAATCGACTTTTAACCATGCTTATTCTAGAATCCTCTCTCTCTCCCCCAGATTCCCAACTCAGCGTCGCAGGCTTCGACTCTGAACTCGAGATGATGCGGAGCTTCAAGAATGAGTCAGACGCGGCGCATAACAGCAGTGACGGGGACTACTTAGGCGACTTCGCGAACAACCTGGGCATTGTGTTCAACGAGTTCTCCGAGCCAGGCGCTCAGTTCTCCTACACCCTGAGGACAGACCCCTTCGTGGCGACCACATCTCTGTACCCAGACTCGGTGGCTCCCGGCCCTGGCAACAGCTTCAGTACGTTCTAGTCGCCATACCAAGCATTTTATTAGTATTATTAATAAGTCTGGCTGGGGGACTATAAATAGGGAGTAGACCAGCAGTCTGGCTGGTGGACTATAAACAGGGAGTAGACCAGCAGTCTGGCTGGGGGACTATAAACAGGGAGTAGACCAGAAGTCTGGCTGGGGGACTATAAACAGGTAGTGGACCAGCATTGACTTGGTTCTGGGGGCCCTTGTCAATTATTGGCCTCCTTGTGGACACAGTGGTAGAAGTACTGAGTCGTTCCTCCACTGTCTGGCTACCATCGTTCACGATAACGCCACCCTATGATGATTAATAATATGTGTGTTTTACGGCCTTATTTATTTCATAGCCATCAAACAGGGTAGAACTGTAGACCCTTGTGGTCTACGTTGTAATGGTCCATCCCGTTGTATGCCTCCCTACTGATGGACGAGAAGTGACACAATAGTCACGATACTTTTTCACCTAGCCACATTGACCTCATTCAGCCTGAATTGGCCAGGAAGGAATTGCCAGCATCACGAGGGTTCATATCCGAATGGTCGTTGTGCACGTTGACGTGTAAATAAATCATCATCATAGGGTGGTGTCATCGTGAACGAATGGTAGCCAGACAGTGAAGGAATGACTCAGCACTTCTACCACTGTCTTTACAAGAAGGCTGATAATTGACAGGAAAATGTACATAAATAAATATAGCGTCGTGCCATCGCATCGACGCGACGCGGACTAGCTCCCTGTTTGCTTTCGTGAGGAATCTTCTCTGCCATGCAGATTCCCATAGCTGTAACTTCCACGTCTTGTTCCAGATGGCTACAAGCAGTTGCTCCTGCCCACACAGCTTCTACTGGATCAGCTCTTCACTAAGCAGGCGGCCAAGGATTCTCCTCTGGACCTGAACGTAAGGGTTTCATGCTTTTCACAGCTTTATTAATATTATAGTATGCTCTATTAGGAGGACAGATAACAGTATAAAATTAAGAAAAAAAAAAAAAAACAAATGACAAAATAAATAAGTAAAAAAGAAATAACAATAATGTCCTACCTAAAGGTAGGGGTTATTGCCTGTGGCAATCTCTTCCAAATGTTTTTAATAGCTGAGGAATGAGAAAGAAAAAGAGAGACACTGATAAATACAAGTGAGCCTGGCTGGTTAGGGTTAGCTAGTCCGTTCGCTGTGTTGTTTAAAACAGGCCGTTCGCGCCGATACAAAGAAGTTAGAAAACTTGGGATACAAAGAAGTTAGAAAAGAGTCCATTAGGATATTTCACTGAAACCATTATTTATTTTATGTACCTGTCAATGAAGAAATGCCACATCTATTTTGGATTCCCTGCCCAGTGGAAAATAGTTGGAGGAGATATTCTTTATTGGCTAAGAAAATATTTTATTTTTTTAAACATGTTTTAAATATAAACCCGACGTCAGTTGCTTGATAGACAAGGCGGCGGCGGAATTGGAACCTGAGGTCAGTGGTTCAAGTCTCGGGTCCAGCGTAGATTTAGTAAAGCGAGTTTTTTTTCTAATTAGGCGCTTTAACTCTGTGTTGCAACAGGTCGTTCGCGCTGTAAAGCGAGTTTGAGTTGTTGTGTTGTCACGATTGTGATTAACACAAATATGATAAATATAATTATTAATATATCTTTGAAATAATTAATAATAACATGTTTTAAATATAATTATTAATATATCTTTGAAATAATTAATAATAACACCATGAAACTCCTTATTTTCCAGATGTATCTCCAGTCCAACCCTTATCCCGAGTACACCAAGCTAGACTACTACGGTGAAATATTCGCAGTGGCTTTCCCCGCCGTCACTGCCATCAGCTTTCTCTTCATGTTCCCGCTCATCCTGACCAAAGTGGTGCAGGAGAAAGTCAGTGGTGTCAAGGTAAGCAACGCCCAGCGTGGTGAGTTTGGTATAGTCTGCGATCAGCTTTCTTTTCATGTTCCCGCTCATCCTGATCAAAGTGGTGCAGGAGAAAGTCAGTGGTGTCAAGGTAAGCAACGTCAAGCGTGGTGGGTACTTGGTTTGGTCGATGTTGGCCAATACAAGGGATGGTATGGCCCGCCATCAGCTTTCTAATCATGTTCATTCTGACCGAAGTTCTGCAGGAGAAAGTTAGTGGCGTGAGGCGTTAATAATAATAATAATTCCGTGTCCGTGAGATAGGCAAGATACCTACATATATGACGGTGGTGAGAGGATTATATGGACGCCCAGATCCGATCCAATGTATATGCTCCATTCATGTCCATTGATTCTATTGTTAATTGCGTTAATGAACTAAGAAGAAAAATCGAAAGTTTAGTCTAGTTCATGTGTCTGAATTTCTAAAGTGTAAGCTGGCTTGTAACTTGTAGAAATGTATGGACACAATACTTCCTCGTGACTTTTTAAAGATTTTATCCTAAGATATATTTAAAAAAAACGTTTTAAACATACATCCCAGTACCATCTTCGCAACCCAGTCCTCTTCTCTTCTTTCTTGTAACTTGTAGAAAGACTGTGATACAGGACCCACGAAGTAATTACAAGTAGTCCTACAATGCCCCTTCATTTCTGTGTCCTATAATGCCCCTTCATTTCTGTGTCCTATAATGCCCCTTCATTTCTGTGTCCTATAATGCCCCTTCATTTCTGTGTCTTACAATGCCCCTTCATTTCTGTGTCCTGTAATGCCCCTTCATTTCTGTTTCATCCTATAATGCCCCTTCATTTCTGCTTCCTCCTATAATGCCCCTTCATTTCTGTGTCCTCCTATAATGCCCCTTCATTTCTGTGTCATCTTATAATGCCCCTTCATTTCTGTGTCCTCCTATAATGCCCCTTCATTTCTGTGTCCTATAACGCCCCTTCATTTCTGTGTCCTCCTATAATGCCCCTTCATTTCTGTTCCCTCAGGAGCTGCAGCAGATGATGGGCCTGCCCCCCTGGATGATCTGGTACGGGTTCCTGTTCAACTCCCTGTTCACGGCTCTGCTCTCCATGTGTCTGGTCACTGGGCTGCTGGTGTGGGGCCCCAACGAGTTCACCCTGTTCCGCTACTCAGACCCCACGGTCCTCTTCGTCCTGCTGCTGCTCTATGTGACCAGCTGCATCTTCTACTGCTTCCTCGTGGCCTCCGTGTTCCTGAAACGTGAGCCATGACATTCGAGTAGTGTAATAGTTGTTGTTGTTGTTATAGCCAACTGGGCTACAGCTGGAGGGGTGAGTGATGGTCTCCAGCCAACTTTATTTCAAAGTTGGCTCGTCCTGAACCACATATTTCTATGTGCGATCAACCATCATGAGGACTTGGACTTTTCTGTACAAGCCATTAAGCCCTTAGGAAACTGCAAGCTAGCCTGGCTTGTAAGGGTTGGCTAGTCTGTTCTCTGTTTATAGTCCTCTAGCGAGACACTGGTCTTCTCCCTGTTTAAGTCTGTCCCGGTAGCTCAGTGGTAAAGGCGGCACTCTGTGAATCCAGAGGTTGTGGGTTCGAAACCCAGCCGGGACATGACAAGTAATCATCCCATTTAGGATTTTTTTTTACCCTTGTCAATTATTAGCCTCCTTGTAAAGACAGTGGTAGAAGTGCTGAGTCATTCCTCCACTGTCTGGCTACCATCGTTCACGATGACGCCACCCTATGATGATGAATAATGTGTCTTGGGCTTACTGCTGGAATAATGGGACTTTAATAGTCCTTATTGGGCAGTATAAACAAGGCGATATTATTATTATTATATATAAAAAAAAAAACTGTTTTAGATATTTTTTGTTTTGGGGTTTAGCGTCTGCTTCAATTTCATTTGTGAATAATCCAGATATTTGGCAGGGCGATGTGGACGTTTCGAGCGAGAGTCGAAGGTTCCACCGAAAACTGCTTTTACAGCCGAAAATCAAACTGTTAGCCGGAATCGATCACACTACTCGAAAAAGTCATCAGAGCCATGGCCGAAACTTTGGACTTCCGTCCAGACTCGAGACTTTCGCGAGCGACGAATCGAGGTACTCTCGCCCGAAACGTCATTCCCGATTCCGCTCGAACAATTTTTTTAAGATTATTCACAAACAAAATCAGAAGTTCCTAGTAACTAAGAGAAATTCCTATACTAAAAAAGGTATTATTAATGAAAATATAAAATTGAGAATATAATAATCCATATCTATCTTTTATTAGATTAAAGTGGTGTGTGTCAACTTCTATTGTCTTACACACTTAACATAAAACAATAATACCTTGATTAGACTGCTGAAATAAAAAAACACTGCCAATTATGGATACAATACTTCCTCGTGATTGTTTCACATTGTGTACACGTGCGAATTTTGAGTTTTTATACTAAATTACTTGTATCTCCAAAACGGCTGAACCAATTTTCTTCAAATTTGTTTTATATGGTAGAAAACCGTTTTTTCTACATTCTAGATTCTACAAAAAATTCTGTAACGGCAAGTCTTGGTTCTTATTTTTTGACTTGATTGTCCAAAATTTCGGATTTTCTTTAATATCAGAGTCAAATTATAATTAATTAAAAATAAAATATAAAAAGTGTAAAAGTAAAAAAAAAAAAAGCCTGTGTAAAAGAATAATATGCATATAAATACAAAATTTCATCAAAATCGGGTGTACCGTTCACGAGATATAAGCATTTAAGTAAAAAGTTAGTGGTCAGGCGCATGGTCTCTTTCACCCAGAGCCGCTAGTACGAATTCGATGAATTTAAAATGGGACCATCTACAGAATGTCTCCTAGATGTGTACAAAATTTCATCAAAATCGGTCGAGTAGTTTCCGAGATTTGCGCGTTACAAGGAATCGTTTTAACAGACCGACAGACGGACACAAAACCAAATTTGCTCAGGAGGTTATGAAACGTCCAGAAATATGAAAAAAATTGAAATCGGAGCAAAAAAATATTTTTTTTTACAAAAACGAACACAATACTTCCGATTTCTAATATTAGAAATTTCTCGGAAGTAAAATCTTAGTCTTACCTCGGCAGTATAAACAAGGAAATTTCTATTTTATTAATATATTTAAATGGCTGAGTAGAAGAACATGCTATGTCAAAAATCGATAGCATGCAATGTACTCTTTTCTATCATCTCGTTGAATATGAAGAAAAAATAGGCCCTACAACGATGGAAAAAAATATTTTAGAGTGAAGGAAACTTATAGCATCTACAGCATTTTTCATTATCTGACCTGCTTGCAGGGTTTTCCGTGAAACCCTTACAATTAACACTGCGACCTAATTAGATCTATTGTGACCAGTTGATTCTATTCGGTTTTAACGTCCTGATTTGAGATAGTCAGGACGGGGGTTTTAACACGTTCGTTACCAAGCCAATTTTTTCAAGTTTTACGTAGGGACCGGGCGGTAAAGTCGCTGTTGCAATGTTGCATCCTGGGGACCAAAATTTATTTGTTGTTGCATATTTGGCATCGTATTTGTACAAGAATCGATCCTATTACTGTTCTAATACTAACAACCTACCTCAAAAAGGCCATATATGGATGTCCGGTCCCTCGTTAAAATTTTGATAACAGCCACATGTGTGTTTTCGGTCCCAGAGAAAAACACAAAAACATCCACATATGGCCGTTCGGTAACGAACGTGTTAATAATAATAATAATCCGCAGAACGGACTTATAATTACGGGTCAAGCCCTTTATACATAGTTACAATAGACAATACAATATTAATACAATTAATAAACAGTAAAATAAACGCTTACAAGTAATTGAAAAATTCAAAAGTCAAAATGATCACAGTAAAATTTTCAAGAAAGAGACTAGAATGAAACAAGAAATAATGATAAAGAATAAAGGTTTTACCCTCCATTCGCTGGGAATCGCACCAGCTACCCATATTAACCTCACCCATAATGTAGTATTATTGCTCTCCTGAAAAATCAATTTTTGACATGGCATGTTCTTCTACTCACCCATTCATTTATATTAATAAATGAAAAAAGCAACATATGGGAACCCTACAGACAAAATAAATATTATAAATTGTCTTTTCAGCTACCCCCTCTCTGATATTTGGCCTCGTGTTCTGGGTGGTCATGCTCATCATCATACCTAACCACATCACCCCTGCCTCCTCCACCTCCCTACAACTGCTGGGCACCTACTTCCCTGGCTACGCCATGATCTGTGCCTTCAAACTCCTCGGCAACTTTGAAGCTAATGGTAATTCTTAGTTACTACAGTAATTCTGTACACTATCACATCTATTGAAGGTTGTATATTTGATCCATGCCACTGACATGTAGTAGAGTTCCAAGCATACAGGCTGCATTTGCGCGTTGAATCCCTATGGATATAAGATATCTCCATAGGGATTTCAGCGTAAATAAGATCTCCTATGATAAATAAGACCCTACAGTAGGGTCTTATTTATCAGAGGAGATCTTATTTACTATAGTAGGGTACCAACCTCAGTAGCTTGATCAACAAGGCGGCGGACTTGTAATCTGGAGGTCGGTGGTTCAAGTCCCAAGTTTAGCAAAAATTTAGTAAACCAATGCAGCATTATTAAGAGCCTCCTTCACTTTTCAAATACTTTTACATTAATGCGGTGCTGAGGGGGAATGCAGCAAGTATGCTTTCGGCTCAGCTGAGTTTGTAGACGACTACAATCTATAATTTTATTATTATTGTTTTATGTACCTTATAATTCTATCTTAAATTTATTTTATGTATTATTCAACTTTTACATTATTTTTTTTTATACTATTACTTTATACGGTGACTTCTACATTTAATTGAGTGGTTTTTTTTTTGATTAACTGTGACATCACGATTGTGATAACTCATATTAAAAAACGCTGAAACCGGGACTTGAACCACCGACCTCCAGTTTACAAGTCCGCTGCCTTATCCATCAAGCTACTGAGGTCGGTTTATCTTAAATATATTTTATGTATTATTCAACTTTTAAATTATTTTTTTGTATATTACTTTATACGGTGACTATACATTTTAATTGAGTTGTTTTTTTTTTATTAACTGTGACATCATGATTGTGATAACTCATATTAAAAAAGTTCAGTTAAAAGTTATCATATTTGTGTTAATCACTTTTGTGATATCACAACTACTCAAACTAGCTTTACTAAATCTACGCTGAAACCGGGACTTGAACCACCGACCTCCAGGTTACAAGTCCGCTGTCTTATCGATCAAGCTATTGAGGTCGGTTGATAACTCATATTATTAAACAAGTAAACCCACATCAGTAGAGTACCACATACTGATTAACACAAATTACTTACCTTCCAGGCGCCAACCTCAGTAGCTTGATCGATAAGGCAGTGGACTAATAACCTGGAGATCGGTGGTTCAAGTCCCGCTTTTAGCGTAGATTTAGTAAAGCGAGTTTGAGTAGTTGTGATATCACGAAAGTGATGAACACAAATATGATAACTTTTTTTATATTATTAAACAAGTAAACCCACCTCAGCAGAACACCACATACTGATTAACACAAATTGCTTACCTTCCAGGCATTGGCTTGACCTGGCTGAAGCTGTTCGCCTCGACGGGTAACGCCACGCTGCCCATGGGCGTCCTCTTCCTCAACATGATGACCTCCATAGCAGTCCTGGCCACACTCACCTGGTATGTGGAAAATGTACGGCCCGGCCCCTACGGCCTCAGGAAGTCCTACGTGTTCTTCCTTAAGGTGAGAAGTTGGTACTGCTTTCTTTCCTTTTATTATTATTATTATACAACGCTTTATTAGGTACATTATGTACATCCAAATAATTATTTTAACAACGAAAAAAAAAAAAAAAAAATGAAAAAGAATAGAAAATATAAAAAAAACATAAGTCCTAACTAAAGGGCGGGGTTATTGCCTATGGCAATCTCTTCCACCCAACTTGTGATAATTCATATTATTAAAGAAATAAACCCACCTCAGTAGAACACCACATACTGATACAACACACGTCTTCCCGATAGCTCAGTGGTAAAGGCGGCACTCTGTGAATCCAGAGGTTCCAGAGGTCGTAGGTTCGAAATCCAGCCGGGAGATGACAAGTTATCCTCCCATTTGGGACTTTTTCCACATAATAATACGTCTTTGGTTTACTGCTGGAGTAATAGGACTTAATAGTCCTGATTGTATAGTACAGTATAAATAAGGCGATATTATTATTTAGCTTTAGGTCTCGCGTGGCCGCGTTACGAGAAATAATAAGGACATTAGAAAATGATGAAATTTTGAGTTTCGTAATTTTGAGCTACCCACTAAAAGTTGTGACATAATGAATATCACAAAGAAAGACCACATACATTCAAGACTTTTTTTAAAATACATTTTCATTTTGCTCGATTCAAAGAAATCTTGGAATGTTCGTTTGTTACAAACATGTCAAACTTTCAATTGTATTGAATTTTACAAAAGTGCTCTCGTTTCTTGTTACAATTTTCATAGAAAACTAACCATTTTCTTCCCCATTTGCCCCCCGACAGAAATCCTACTGGCAGTCATGGAGCAAGAAGAGCAAGGCCCCCCTGACCGCCACCGACCACACGAACTACATGGCCACGTTTGAGCAGCCGCCTCCCAACGCGAAGGTCGGGATTCGAGTCCGCGACTTGGCCAAGAATTTCGGCAACTTCGTCGCGGTGGATAACGTATCGATTGACTTCTACGAGGGGCAGATCACGGCGCTGCTAGGACACAACGGAGCGGGCAAAACCACGACCATGTCTATTCTGACAGGTAATAATAATAATATCGCCTTATTTATACTGCCCGATAAGGACTATTAAAGTCCCATTATTCCAGCAGTAAGCCCAAGACATATTATTATGTGGTAAAAATCCCAAATGGGAGGATAACTTGTCATGTCCCGGCTGGGTTTCGAACAGAGTGCCGCCTTTACCATTGAGCTACCGGGATAGAGGTAATATGGGCTTGAAGCCGTAATAAGTTATCAGTGATGATCTTTGTGTTTTTTTTTTTAAGATAAGATAAATTGTTTTATTTAGAATCAATATACATATAGTTTACAAAGCAACACTTTCCCTAAGCTAATACAAAAAAATGTGGGCTTTTGAAGAGAGGTCTATAACAATCGAAGTTCTCGCCCCTCATCTTTGTGTTAATCACCTTTGTGATGTCACAAATACTCCAAATCACGCTGCTAAATTATGGGTGATCATTCAAATTCGAACCTGCGTGATGCTGGCTATTCCTGGCCCCACTCAGGCTGCGTAAGGTAAATTTGAGTAGCTGGTTTGTAAGTTTTCAGCGATTAGAGCGTAAAACACCCGCCGTGATTTGTCCATGTAGTTGAAAGCGACTTGAATTTTTTGTTGTTGAATTATTCTTAATCCCTAGGCGGTGATCGAACCCGTAACACAGATACTCGAAAACTTAAAGGGTTGTATGCAGAGTCCTCACTGTAGGGATGCCTGGGTCATTTGTCCCTTCAGCTGATTTTGTTATTCAGAGACGTTTGTTTAAAGCGTCTGTGCATTCAGATGTTTCTTTAATAAATAATTGTCAAGGTCGAAGTATTCCCTATAGCAATCTCGGGACCACCCTACAGTGAACCCTATAGGGATAACAAAATCGTCTCTGCATACGATCCCAAGTTTTCAGCGAATGGAGGGTAAAACACCCGACGTGATTTGACCATGTAGTTGAAAGCGACTTGAATTTTTTTTTTTTTTTTTTTTGAATTATTCTTAATCCCTCCTAGGCGGTGATCGAACCCGTAACACAGAGACTCGAAAACTTAAGGGGTGGTATGCAGAGTCCTCACTGTAGGGATGCCTGGGTCATTTGTCCCTTCAGCTGATTTTGTTATTCAGAGACGTTTGTTTAAAGCGTCTGTGCGCATGTGCATTCAGATGTTTCTTTAATAAATAACTGTCAAGGTCGAAGTATTCCCTATAGCAAGCTCGGGACCACCCTACAGTGAACCCTATAGGGATAACAAAAACGTCTCTGCATAGCAGCCTAAGCCACGTTATTATTTTTTTTTTAATAATAATTTTTTGGACATAATAACAATGTACATCCTTAAAATACAAGTATACCTGCTCTAGACTTTCTTATCCAACGCTATCCACAAAACAAGGGAAATAATTCCCTTAGTGTAGATAGCTATGGCAATTGTCAACATACATCATACATACAAAATGATAGAAATCTTATTAGGTAGGTACATTGGTACATAGATGGTAAGCGAATATAACATATCATTTTTCTTACTAACTCAGTATTCATTTACCTTTTATATTTGTTACCTAACAACCTACCTACTTAACATTCATTAATTTTTTTAATGTATTATTTATTATTGTATGTACTTTTGTTCACTTTGTATATATTTTTGATGTCAAATACATTGCCTATTATTACAAATTACAATTACAAATTACCTCATGCTCGTCCTTGATCTCCACCCGGTCATTGAACTCTGCGCTACAGTGAACCCTATAGGGATTACAAATTTAATTCGTCACCAGCCTAAGTTTCATTTTTCTCATTTGAATCACAGGCATGTTCCCGCCATCCTCCGGTGAGGTCACTGTGCAGAACTACAACATATTCAAGCACATGGATCAGTTCAGAGACAGCCTCGGGCTATGTCCGCAGCACAACCTCTTGTTCCCCTACCTTAGTGTTATGCAGCATCTCCTCTTCTTCGGCATGGTAAGTTCCCCTACCTCAGTGTTATGCAGCATCTCCTGTTCTTCGGCATGGTAAGACTTTCAAGGGTAATAAAGTGAATATCTTCAACAACATATAGCGTGAGTCCTAATTACGAGACAGGAAATTCTAGGAAGAATAAAAGAATCCTAATTTACGTAACAAAAATTCTAGGAAGAATAAAAGAATCCTAATTACGTGACAAAAATTCTAGGAAGAATAGAAGAATCCTAATTACGTGACAAAAATTCTAGGAAGAATAAAAGAATCCTAATTACGTGACAAAAATTCTAGGAAGAATAAAAGAATCCTAATTAAGTGACAAAAATTCTAGGAAGAATAAAAAAATCCTAATTACGTGACAAAAATTCTAGGAAGAATAAAAGCATTGAAATTCTAAATTCTCTCTACTAGTTAATCTGTCGGAAATGTTTCATTTCCAAAATGGTAGATATTTTGTGATTTTACAATCTTTGGGCTCTAAATCCGCTATATTTTTTTTTCAATTTAGGTTTAACGTCGCTTTTAACTGAACTTATTTCCAAAATGGCAGACATTTTGTGATTTTACAATCCTTGGGCTCTAAATCCGCTATATATTTTTTCAATTCGGGTTTAACGTCGCTTTCAACTGATCTCATTTCCAAAATGGCAGACATTTTGTGATTTTACAATCCTTGGGCTCTAAATCTGCTATATTTTATTTTTCAATTTGGGTTTAACGTCGCTTTCAACTGAACTTATTTCCAAAATGGCAGACATTTATTGATTTTACAATGCTTGGGCTCTAAATCCGCTATATTTTTTTTCAATTTGGGTTTAACGTCGCGCGTCGCTTTCAACTGAACTTGTATTATTTTTTACCTCAAATTTTGTCTACTTAACCATACCCCCCTCTTCTCCTCTTCTACCCCCCTCTGCTCCCTCGTGCAGATCAAAGGCCTCACCAAGGCAGCCTCGCACACGGCAGGGTTGGACCTCCTCAAGCTCCTCAACATGTTGGAGAAGCGCAACCAGCCCGTGTCCAACCTGTCGGGCGGCATGAAGCGGAAGCTACAGCTGGCCATAGCCCTCATCGGGGGACCCAAGGTTCTCATGCTGGACGAGCCCACCAGTGGCATGGACCCTGAGTCCCGCCGGGAGATGTGGGACCTGCTGCTCAGCATGAGAGGTGGGTACATGTTAAGTGAAAGCTACTGCTGGCTAGAGCCCACCAGTGGCATGGACCTGCTGCTCAGCATGAGAGGTGGGTACATGTTAAGTGAAAGCTACTGCTGGCTAGAGCCCACCAGTGGCATGGACCTGCTGCTCAGCATGAGAGGTGGGTACATGTTAAGTGAAAGCTACTGCTGGCTAGAGCCCACCAGTGGCATGGACCCGGAGTCTAGGCGGGAGATGTGGGACCTGCTGCTCAGCATGAGAGGTGGGTACATGTTAAGTGAAAGCTACTGCTGGCTAGAGCCCACCAGTGGCATGGACCCGGAGTCTAGGCGGGAGATGTGGGACCTGCTGCTCAGCATGAGAGGTGGGTACATGTTAAGTGAAAGCTACTGCTGGCTAGAGCCCACCAGTGGCATGGACCCTGAGTCCCGGCGGGAGATGTGGGACCTGCTGCTCAGCATGAGAGGTGGGTACATGTTAAGTGAAAGCTACTGCTGGCTATAGCCCTCATCGGGGGACCCAAGGTTCTCATGCTAGACTAGGTTAAATGTTATGGATACGTCCACCGGTCCACCCATAGCCCTGAGAGGGCACACAATTGGCTAATCTATTCCTATTTGAAGGTCAAACTTTATGGCTTTTTTTTTGGATTTTACGTCTCTTTCAACTGCACTACGGGCCAAATAATAAAACACGATTATAGTTAAGGTAAGATAGCAGTTCCGTTGGTTAAATTTATTTCATTTTTTCAATTATGTAAATCACCAGGAGAGCGCACCATCATTATAACCACCCACTTCATGGAGGAAGCAGACGTCCTGGGGGACAGAATAGCCATCATGGATCACGGCAAGATCAAGTGCTACGGAACCACCCTGTTTCTCAAGAAGATATACGGTGAGTCCGAACAGATATTAATAACAATAGAAAACCTTATAAGGACAATGTTTTATAAGTAAAGCTATTAAGCCCAAAACCCTTTTTCTTTAATGACTCATCAGAATATGGATGATTCTGCAAGTAGCTGGGCTGTGGTTTACTTTCATTATTCTATAGATCCTACCCTCCAGAATGTGGGTGATGAATCAATGGTTTCTTAAAATTCATTCATTACCGTAATAATAATACGACTAATTACAGTAATGATATCACAATTACTCAAATTCGGTTGACGAATTTTTCGCTTAACTCGGGAGCAATTAATGATTTTGTTGGTAAAAAGATAATAATTGAAGTAATGATATTTTTCCTACTAGCTACTACCACTATAAGGTGATTTTTTTATAATTAAACAATAATTGAAAGGGTGAGTAGAAGAACCAGGAATGTCAAAAATCGACTTTTCAGGAAAGCAAAAATAACATTTGTCTTATTTTTGCTTTCCTGATGCTAATAAGTATAATAAAGTTAAATTTAGCCAGCGTCGATGGCATGTTGAATGCACCGGTTCCCTTCAGAACACCGAAGTTAAGCGACATCCAGCGAGGTTAAGACTTGGATGGGTGACCATTCAAATTCTAACTCTCGTGACGCTGGCTTTTCCCGGCCCCACTCAGGCTGGGTGAGGTCAATGTGAGTAGCAGGTTTGTGAGTTTCCTGCGAATGGAGGGTAAAACCCCCGTCGTGATATGACCATGGCAGTTGAAAGCGACGTTAAACCCCACTTTAAAAAAAAAAAAAAAAAAGTTAAATTTTACATTCTTTGTTATTCGATAAGATTCTCACAACTAGGTACTAATACCGCTAGCAAAAGTGGTCAGTGATTTTGTTACATTCCTTGATTTACGTCATTTTTTTTTTTTCGCTTCCCCCACTTTAAAATCGAAAAAAATTATACTTTTAAGGGGTATTTCTCCTTCATATTCACAGAGATGATAGAAAAGAGTACATTCTTTCTTATTCTACGAAGAAAAAAAAAATCGATTTTTGACATTCCTGGTTCTTCTACTCACCCATTCAATTCATGTTTTATTTTTTAAATGTAAAAAACTTCTCCTAGGAAATGCAAGAAGCATTTCCTCTTCGAATGGCTAGACCAATTTGTTGGTAAAGAAAATGATTGGAACGGGGATCACCTGTAACCTGTAATTCCAATTAATTTCTTTCCCAAAAGTTCTGATCCTCTCTTAGATTCGACGCTCCAAGCACCCATGGTTTCCACAGCAACAGATTGGAAAATGTAGTCTCTGAAATTATCTTAGGGGGTGATCATTAAATCATAATAATAATAATAATATCGCCTTATTTATACTGCCCGATTAAGACTATTAAAGTCCCATTGTTCCAGCAGTCCCATTATTCCAAATCCCAAATGGGAGGATCACTTGTCATGTCCCGGCTGGGTTTCGAACACACGGCATCTGGATTATCTGGATTCACAGAGTGCCGCCTTTACCACTGAGCTACCGGGACAGACTTAAATGAATAATTTATGTTTTAAAAAATCTTAGCAGGAGATCACTGTACAAAGACTTGATATGATGTACATATTAAATAAATAAAAATTCACTTCACACCCCCAGGCGCCGGGTACCAGCTCACATTCCTCACCTCGGATCACACCCACACCTCCGCCATCACCTCCCTCATCCAGTCCCACATCCCCGACGCCTCCCCCCACCCCACCCAGAGCTCCCAGCTCTCCTACACCCTTCCCACCCAGGACACCAGCCGCTTCCCCGCACTCTTCGCCGCTCTCGAACAGCAGAAGGCGGAGCTAGGCATCTCCTCCATCGGCATCGCTTGCACCACCATCGAGGAGGTGTTTCTCAAGTGAGTATCTCCTCCAGGTGGTCTCTTTTAACTAGGAAAATTAATTTTGAAAAATAATTACTTGAAAAAGAAAAAATAATAACACAAATAACACCATCAACTGTCCAGGATTAACGGACAATGTCTGTATTAAGAATCCCAAACAATCTATCTCTCAGAGACAGACCCAACACTGTCTACAACTACTTTCATATAAAAAATAATTTCACAACAATATACCTCGACTCTCCATTGATTTCCTCCCTCATAACGTACAACGCACATTCCTCTACTTTAGACCTTAGTAATAATATTACCCCATTCAAAGAAATGTGTAAAGAGGCTTTATCTTTTCCTCTGTAATATTTTTTAAATTTAAAATCCTGTTACCTGTTTACGTAATTGCATATAATATGCGTGTAAACAGAGAGAGGAAAAAAAAAGATAAATTAACAATATTGCTTTGGTGGTCGAGTGGTTAAGACGCTAGTCTGGTAGCGTAGGTGTCCACGGGTTTGAATCCCACTTAATGTATGAATTTTTCCTCATTTATTTGAATATGTGACCAATGTATTTTATTTTTTATTTATTTAATACATGACAAGTAAATGGTTCAAATATATATAACAATGAGATTTTACATAATTCATAATATTTTTAACTGAACTTATGCTAGTATCTTTTGGCTGTCGTCATCCCACACTAAGGGCCACCCACACCTATGAAGTATGGTTCGTGTGTCGTGGGGTATCATGTCACCTCATAGTGTCCTCTATTTTATGAAGAGGCCAGGGGAAGAAAGGTGAATGTCCATTTTTTTCTTTTTTTTTCGAGTGTTACCGACCCCGGCAGTCCTAGTCTCTTTTTGGGGTGGAACGACTAAGAACACAAGTTAGCGGAATCCTTGCCAATGATGCGGTTCTATAAATATAGAGTTCGAACCATTAACAAAGTTCCAACAAGCGCCTTAGTGTTTAAGAAAAGAAATGAGTGATAGTAATAAGAATTAAATAATTCTAGTTCTTAAAATATATTTATGTATTTATAATAAAAATAATCAAGGGTGTAATAATTGTAATATTAAGTTGTCCTCTGAGAGCCTCTCGGAAATAATAAGATAGATGGAAATTGGACTCACCAGCAGGAACTCAACCACTCGCTAGAACTCACTCACTTCGACTGCCCCGAGGTTTGGTAGTTGTCATGCCAGGAGGATCCATGTTTACAAAAATTGCAAACACATTGTTTTTCATATCTAGGTCGCTCCGGTGACACGAGATAATTCAATTTTAAGTTTGTAAACTTTTGGACTCTCATCTTTCAAGATCATGGACTCTCACCATCTTTCTTCCCTACAAGCGATGTGCCTCTCATCTTTCTTCCTCTGACCGCATGATTTAAAAATGTAAATATCTACTCACCCTCAACCTTATTCCATATTTTTAACATGTCTACGTATTTTTACACTATCAAAGGACTTTAATCCGTATCTAACTCAATTTTCGAAATTTTGGACCTTCATCCTTCTTCCCCTGTGTTCTTCATATTCTATTCTATTCTGAATTCCTTGACGTCTCCTGCAGAGTGGGGGACTTGGCCGCCCAGGAAAACGTTGATGTCCTGGACGCCAAATCCAAGCGAAGCACCCTGGAGCACAACAATGCCTCCAACGGGGAATCGAACAAGGAACCTCTGATCCACCAGAAGGTCCAAGGCATTCGACTGTTCATGCAAAGACTCAGCACGCTCATCAAAAAGAGGTTCATCTATTTCCGGCGCAATTGGATCAGCAACCTGCTGCACGTAAGATTTGCTGACTTGATTTGACTTCTGATGAGTTTCTAATATTAGAAATCGGAAGTATTGTGTTCTTTTTTGTATATAAAAAAAATAGTTTTTTGCTCCGATTGTAATTTTACTTCTGAGAAATTTCTAATACATATTAGAAATCGGAAGTATTGTGTTCGTTTTTGTAAAAAAAAAAATCAATGTTTTTCATATTTCTGGACGTTTCATGTTCTTTATATTTAAGAATCTGATGTTTAAGAAAATAGGAATAGTAGAACGATTTATTTGAGTAAACGAGTATTTCATGGAAAGAGGAATTTAAAATACTGACTCTAGACAGTAATGTAATCCAACACAAAAGTTAATGCTCAAAAGTTTTTTTTTGAAGAAACTCAAAAGAAAAAAAAATCCAACACAAAAGGGTTGGGTGGAAGAGATTGCCACAGGCAATAACCCCGCCATTTTTAAGTAGGACATTTCTCTCTTTTTTTTCCTTCTTGTATATTTGTTTAATCTTTTTGTTTTTCTTTATATTTCATTGTGTTCTACTGTATATATTTTTTTTCTACCTAATAAAGCTTAAAAAAAAAAAAAAAAAAATGTTGTACTATGAATTTGGGACCCGTCGAGATCAACGAAGCTACACAATGATTGATGATGATGATTCCTACTCCAGGCCCTCTCGTTCCTGTTCGCCATGGGGTTCCTCATCTTCGCCACTCGCATCAACCAGGACCCGGCCGAGAACCCCGCCCTGAAGTTCTCCCCTGATGTGTACGAAGACGCAATCTATTTCCTCCAGAACAATGGGAGCGAAACCGGAACGCTGGGAGCGAAAGCGATGGCTAACTACAAGGGCGAGCTGGCGGCCAAGGGGAGTGAAAGGCTCCTGGCCTATACACGCGCCGATAATTTGACTCAGAGTAAGTGCTTGTGATTTAGAAATGTCTTATTACTTTCCTTTTTCCATAGAAAGGAAAATGATGTAATCATTTACAGTCTCTAGAGTCTCCAGAAATCCACAGTGTAAGCCATTAGTCCTTGTGTCTTCTCTTTGTATCACCCAGTTTGAGAGTTAATACAGGAAGCAGCACGATTTTTTTTATTCATTTTCAATATTGGAATAGTGCCTGTATCCACCAGGGCGCCGATGTCTAAGATAAATTAAAAATGATAACAGATAGATAACGAAAAAATTATGAAAATCGACCTCCCTTAAATTAATCACGCTACTTGAGAAAGTTACAAACGGTACTAAAAGGCATGGCAATACTCACCAGTACGGCAATGCCTCAGTTGTTTTCAAAATCAGTCCCGTTGTAAAGTACCTAAACGGCTAGTACAGACTATAAATTTATCGTGCACTGGTAGTCAAGTGGTTAACGCGCTAGCCTGGTAATCCAGGTAGCGTAGGGATCCGTTGGTTCGAATCCCAACCAGTGCATGAATTTTTCCTCTTTTTTTTGAGTTTGTGACCACATAATAATAAGACTCTGAGGGTTAGGTGGTAGAAAATGCTTTGAGCATTAACCTCGCCTGGTGGTAACCTTACACTAAAGAGTGTTATTATTATTATTATTATAAACAATTATCATTTTATTACTTGCCCATCCTGCCAGAGCTACTCGACATCGGCACCCGGAACGAGCAGAAGTATCGCACCCAGATCCTGGCCGGGGCTAGCATCGCGGACGCTCAAAGTACTATCATGTACAACAGCATACCGCTGCATGCAGTGCCCATAGCGGTGAATCTGATGGACACCGCTCTACTGAGGGCGGTCACCGGTAACCCCGCTGCGCGCATCACCACCGCTAACCATCCCATCAAGTTCGATGCCGTGGTGAGTAGTGAAACGAATCCGGTTGTTTTTTCCCCCCCTCTTAACATATTGTTACGTGTTTACTCTTATCTTAAAGATCGAGTTTTTTGAGTCCTTTTGAGCCTGGGGTTTTACTCTCCATTTGCTTGCAAACGTGCTACCTACACACTACCGCTGGATTCTCAGTTTGATAATTTTGTTTACCATGACAGAAAAACTACACAATTTTTTTATATATATATTATTTATTTTTTGACTTACGTATGACTAAACATATGAATGACTTACATATGTTTCTCAGGCATCAAGAATGGTCATGGAAAGCAAGTAAGTTGTGATACAAAACCAATTCAAACTGATCCATTTTTTGCTAATGCTGGGTCCACAACTTCGTAATTTTTGTAATTTTCAATTTATTTGCATTAATAATAATTGTACATGATAGGTAGGTATAATAGGTAACATATATTTAATGCGACTACCCCACACTAAGGGGATACATGTAGTATAACATGTAACAATGTAACATGAGCATATTACAGTACCATTCACATGCTTCTCTGACTGCTGTGCTGAGCGTTCGCGTCTATGCTCGGTTCCCGTTCACACTGGCGAATTTTGTTACATGTAACACGCTCACGTTACACATTATGTTACCCCGGCATAGCAGTCCAAGCAGTCAGTATATTTTGAGCGTTTTAAGAACATGTTAAATTTGGTTTTTTTTTTTTTTTTTTTTTGATCGAAGTAAAATCAAGAATTGATCTGGTACAGAGGGAATGCAGCGTGTATATTGGGCTCGTTGCCATCAAGTACCAATATGGATGAGGTGTATGTATTTGTGATCTATTAAAAAATACATAATTATAATTTTCACATTGTTTGTGAATAGGAAGCCAGCCTCCGTGGCGTAATGGTTGTGACTACTGCCCGTAGTCCAGAGATCCCGAGTTCGATCCCCGGTTGGAGTAGACTTTTCGAAGAAAATTCTGTTCCCTCCAAACACGTGAGGCTGGCATTTCCGGCCCTACCCAGGCTGGGAGAGGTTAATGTGGGTAGCCGGTATGATTCCCAGCGAATGGAGGGTAAAACCCCCGTCCTGACTATCTGTCTGAATCAAGACGTTAAAACCAAATAGAATCAACTGGTCACAATAGATCTAATTAGGTCGCAGTGTTAATTGTTAGGGTTTCACTGAAAACCCTTCAACCAGATCAGATTATAATAATAATAATAATGTGAATAGGAAATGCATTTATTTATTACATTAAGTTACCTATTACAAGGAAAATATTTCCCATAGATAGGGACTTGGGCCAACCCATGACAGAACCCGCGTTTCCTCTCTGGATGTCTATGCTGATGCTGATCTTCTGCATGAGGTAACTGCGGGCTCTAGGTTCTCCTGTTATAGGTTATGTATATTAACCCAGATAACGCGGTGAAATTTTTTGTTTTATTTTTTAGGAGTGATATAAATTGAGTCCTGAATCAAAATAAGTGCTGTCAACTTATCACTCGGACTCAAAACAAAGAGCTTAAGGTGTCGCCAACTAACCTCAACAAGCTGAATTAATTAGAAAAATCCACAACGTAGTACCTTTCACCAGATGGGGCTGACGTCCTTCCAGAAGGACGTCCTTCTGGAAGGACGTCAGCCCCATCTGGGTTAATATTACAAAAATCTGGTACATTGCGTAAAGGTCACTCCCCTGTTTCTCTATTTCCCTCCAATACTCTACCTAGGACTACTACGAAACATTCCACATATCGGTAAGATGAATCATCTCTCTGAATGGCAACTTGACTGGCAGCTTTTATTGTTATTATTTTTAAAAGTGATTTTTTTTTCTTCTCTCTCTGTCTCTGAGTTGGCGCTAAGTTTTATGTTCTTTTTTAGCAGTAAGTCTGCTATGCAGCTGTACAAAATCTATTTGCCAGCTTAGAGAATGCTGCAGACATTGAGTGGAGAGTGTTTGAGTGGTGTCTACTATGCAGCTGTAGGAAATCTATTTGCTAGCTTAGAGAATGCTGCAGCCAGATTGAGTGGTCGTCGGCAAAAGTTTAAAGCTCAATTGCATCATTGCTAGTGGACAGATTTTTACTTTCTATAACCTCTAAGTTATAGAAAGTATTGTTTTCGGTCGGTTTTTTTTCATGAACATAACGAACAACTTTATACACAATCAAATTGCTGATGGCCAGTTAAATTCACGATTAAATCAGTCCGTTAGTAACAAAGCAATCCATATTATGTTATTGTATAGATTATCATAATGTTTATGTCGTGTCAATGCAAAATGTAAATAAGTTATCATATTTGACTATTTGTGTTAATCACCATCGTGATATCACAACTACTCAAACTCGCTTTACCAAATCTACGCTGAAACCGGGACTTGAACCACCGACCTCTAGGTTACAAGTCCGCCGCCCTATCGATCAAGCTACTGAGGTCAGTTGCAAAATGTAAATAATACAATATCTCGTTTTTTGTGATTCTTTTCATCTTGAACGTTATACCAGAGCGTGTAGAATTAAGAAGTGTGGAAACCACCCCCCGCCGGCCTACATCGTGGCGTCCTCAGCGCTAGTATCGCAAAGGAGTCTCCTCTCCTCGTCCCTCACAAAATTTCTTCCCCGTATCAAACGTAAACATAAACATATCAAATGTAAACTTAAACATAAATAGAAGGAAATATTTCAACTGAACGTTTTAAATACATAATTATTCAAGAGTCCTTTAATAAAAACATAAAAAAAAAAAAAAAAAAACATAAATAGACCGCGAGAAATATTCTACTCCTTAGCGATGGTGTCGCGCTATGTGGCGTTTCCATGCAACTGGGGTTCGTTTCCTCACTTCTTAATTCTACTCGCTCTGTTTCTACTATGCGCTCTACTCAAATTCAGCGTACTTGCGCGACAGGTGAAACATACGTGTTCCGCTGCTGCTTCAACATTTAGCGCTAACAAAGTACTATAATTTGCTGCTCTTTCTTCATTTACTATATTTTTATCCACACCGACCTCTGTAGTTAGGTCGATAAGCCGGCGGACTCGTAACCTGGAGGTCGGTGGTTCGAGACCCAGATGGTAAAAATTTAGTGAGTTTGAGTAATTGTGTCTTTAATCAGTTATCTCCATATTATATATTTTGCAATTAACATGTGTTTCAATTCATTTTCATAATTAGTTCATAAATGGGGCTGTGGGTTGTAAGTGTTATTTAGACATAGAACAGACATATAGGACCATTACTCAAGTAATAGACATAGCCATGTCTCGTCTCGTAGGGAAACACATTGATACAGCAGACAAGACACAGATTCTGTCTTCTCTCTCGTAGTCTCTTCACGAGAAAAGACTTGACCAAGTCTCATCTATAGTCCACTACTAAAATTACACGTTTTCTGTTCAACTCTATTGTTGTCTTCTTCTTCTTCATCCTTTTCCACTTCTCCCCAGCTTATCTACAAAAAGAGAAAAATTCTATTAGAAATTCTATTCTATTTCTCAGCTTATCTACAACAAGAGAAATATTCTATTAGAAATTCTATTCTATTCCTCAGCTTATCTACAAAAAGAGAAATATTCTATTAGAAATTCTATTCTATTCCTCAGCTTATCTACAAAAAGAGAAATATTCTATTAGAAATTCTATTCTATTCCCCAGCCCATCTGCGAGAGGAATATTCTATTAGAAATTCTATTCTATTCCCCAGCCCATCTGCGAGAGTAATATTCTATTAGAAATTCTATTCTATTCCCCAGCCCATCTGCGAGAGAAATATTCTATTAGAAATTCTATTCTATTCCCCAGCCCATCTGCGAGAGAAATATTCTATTAGAAATTCTATTCTATTCCCCAGCCCATCTGCGAGAGAAATATTCTATTAGAAATTTTATTCTATTCCTCAGCTTATCTGCAACAAGAGAAATATTCTATTTGAAATTCTATTCTATTCCCCAGCCCATCTACGAGAGAAATATTCTATTAGAAATTCTATTCTATTCCCCAGCCCATCTGCGAGAGGAATATTCTATTAGAAATTCTATTCTATTCCTCTGCTTATTTACATCAAGAGGAATATTCTCGTAGAAATTCTATTCTATTCTATTCCCCAGCTTATCTGCAACAAGAGAAATATTCTATTAGAAATTTTATTCTATTCCTCAGCTTATCTGCAACAAGAGAAATATTTTATAAGAAATTCTATTCTATTCCCCAGCTTATCTACATCAAGAGAAATATTCTATTGGAAATTCTATTATACTCCCCAGCTTATCTACAACAAGAGAAATATTCTATTGGAAATTCTATTATACTCCCCAGCTTATCTACAACAAGAGAAATATTCTATTAGAAATTCTATTCTATTTCTCAGCTTATCTACAACAAGAGAAATATTCCATTAGAAATTCTATTCTATTCCTCAGCTTATCTACAAAAAAAGAAATATTCTATTAGAAATTCTATTCTATTCCTCAACTTATCTGCAACAAGAGGACTCTCTCTATATTCTCTTATATTAAAGTGGTGTTTTTCAACTTTTTAGTAATATACACAAGCAACAAGAGGAATATTCTATTAGAAATTCTATTCTATTCCTCAGCTTATCTACAAAAAAAGAAATATTCTATTAGAAATTCTATTCTATTCCTCAACTTATCTGCAACAAGAGGACTCTCTCTATATTCTCTTATATTAAAGTGGTGTTTTTCAACTTTTTAGTAATATACACAAGCAACAAGAGGAATATTCTATTAGAAATTCTATTCTATTCCTCAGCTTATCTACAAAAAAAGAAATATTCTATTAGAAATTCTATTCTATTCCTCAACTTATCTGCAACAAGAGGACTCTCTCTATATTCTCTTATATTAAAGTGGTGTTTTTCAACTTTTTAGTAATATACACAAGCAACAAGAGGAATATTCTATTAGAAATTCTATTCTATTCCTCAGCTTATCTACAAAAAAAGAAATATTCTATTAGAAATTCTATTCTATTCCTCAACTTATCTGCAACAAGAGGACTCTCTCTATATTCTCTTATATTAAAGTGGTGTTTTTCAACTTTTTAGTAATATACACAAGCAACAAGAGGAATATTCTATTAGAAATTCTATTCTATTCCCCAGCTTATCTACATCAAGAGAAATATTCTATTAGAAATTCTATTATACTCCCCAGCTTATCTACAACAAAAGAAATATTCTATTAGAAATTCTATTCTATTCCTCAACTTATCTGCAACAAGAGGACTCTCTCTATATTCTCTTATATTAAAGTGGTGTTTTTCAACTTTTTAGTAATATACACAAGCAACAAGAGGAATATTCTATTAGAAATTCTATTCTATTCCCCAGCTTATCTACATCAAGAGAAATATTCTATTAGAAATTCTATTATACTCCCCAGCTTATCTACAACAAAAGAAATATTCTATTAGAAATTCTATTCTATTCCTCAACTTATCTGCAACAAGAGGACTCTCTCTATATTCTCTTATATTAAAGTGGTGTTTTTTCAACTTTTTAGTAATATACACAAGCAACAAGAGGAATATTCTATTAGAAATTCTATTCTATTCCTCAGCTTATCTACAAAAAAAGAAATATTCTATTAGAAATTCTATTCTATTCCTCAACTTATCTGCAACAAGAGGACTCTCTCTATATTCTCTTATATTAAAGTGGTGTTTTTCAACTTTTTAGTAATATACACAAGCAACAAGAGGAATATTCTATTAGAAATTCTATTCTATTCCTCAGCTTATCTACAAAAAAAGAAATATTCTATTAGAAATTCTATTCTATTCCTCAACTTATCTGCAACAAGAGGACTCTCTCTATATTCTCTTATATTAAAGTGGTGTTTTTCAACTTTTTAGTAATATACACAAGCAACAAGAGGAATATTCTATTAGAAATTCTATTCTATTCCCCAGCTTATCTACAACAAGAGAAATATTCTATTAGAAATTCTATTCTATTTCTCAGCTTATCTACAACAAGAGAAATATTCCATTGGAAATTCTATTATACTCCCCAGCTTATCTACAACAAGAGAATTAATATTCTATTAGAAATTCTATTCTATTCCCCAGCCCAGCTGCGAGAGGAATATTCTATTAGAAATTCTATTCTATTTCCCAGCCCATCCGCAACAAGAGAAATATTCTATTAGAAATTATATTCTATTCCCCAGCTTATCTACATCAAAAGGAATATTCTATTCGAAATTCTATTCTATTCCCCAGCTTATCTACAACAAGAGAAATATTCTATTAGAAATTTTATTCTATTCCTCAACTTATCTGCAACAAGAGGACTCTCTCTATATTCTCTTATATTAAAGTGGTGTTTTTCAACTTTTTAGTAATATACACAAGCAACAAGAGGAATATTCTATTAGAAATTCTATTCTATTCCCCAGCTTATCTACATCAAGAGAAATATTCTATTAGAAATTCTATTATATTCCCCAGCTTATCTACAACAAGAGGAATATTCTATTAGAAATTCTATTCTATTCCTCAGCCCATCTGCGAGAGGACTATTCTATTAGAAATTCTATTCTATTCCCCAGCCCATCTGCGAGAGTGTCCCCAGCCCCATCGCCCTCGTCCCCATCTTCTCCGCCGTGCGATGGTCCCTCATCCTGGCCCTCATCATGCCCATCTGGTTCTCAATGTACTTCGCCTTCCCGACGGTAGAGCGCGTCAACAACTGCAAGCAGCTGCAGCTGATGACCGGTACATCGTGGACGACCTACTGGCTCGGACTGTTCGCGTTCGACTACTCATCGGTGCTCGCGGTGCTGGTCACCGGTCTGGCCCTGGTGGTGGTGTACGATGTGTTCAGCATGCACTTGATTGCGTACCCGACGGAAATCGGTGAGTTGGGCGACTTGATTGTTAACACTGTGTACGCCAAGTCCAAAATCGTGATTTTCCCTTGAGACCACGATATGTTTAACAATTATTTTATATTGAAAAAAAAACACAATAAAACATGAATTGAATTGATACAAAGGATTGTCTCTCAACATGTGCGACGTGGCCCCCAGCAAGTTTGTTTTTCATGGGGGGCCACGTCGCTCATATTGAGAGACACTTTGTTACCTCTGTTTTTGTATTTTAGTTGACTTTTATTAAGTCGCTGTCGCTCATATTGAGCGACGTGGCGTACAAAGTGTTTAATTTATTACATACTAGCAGTGCACCCGTGCTTCGCCACGATCTAAAAGTGCACTTTGAGGGCTCTATCTATGGAACGGTTTGGACTTTTGCGAAATCCTTTCCTATTGCACGTATTCAGTATGCAAGGAATGTTGTGTCAAAATTTCAGCTCGCTAGGTATGACGGTTTGGGCTGTAGAGCGATGATCAGTCAGTCAGTCAGTGACTTTGACATTTATATATTATGATTAACTTTGCTCTCGACCACTACATCAGCTCAGTGGTAGCTCCCGGTACCAGTGTCCCGGTAGCTCAGTGATAAAGGCGGCACTCTGTGAATCCAGAGATTCCAGAAATCGTGGGTTCGAAACCCAGCCGGGACATGACAAGTTAACCTTCAATTTGGGATTTTTACCACATAATAATATGTCTTGGGCTTACTGCTGGAATAATGGCACTTTAATAGTCCTAATCGGGCAGTATAAATAAGACGATATTATTATTTTTATTATTATAAATCATATCACGAGTAGTTACTTCATAAGCTTCTTTTTAATTTTAACCTCATTCGAACCTGCAAGGGAAACATTCAGCAATTGTTCGAAGTCACCATCAGTTTTCACCTGGTTTTAAGGAAAATGTGGTCACAATATTTTTTTTCTTAGGTCAACAGTTTCCGAGGAATCGCGCTGCGCCCTGGTTTGATTATAATAAAACATGTATAACCACGATTAGCTCAGTGGTTAAGCACTCGCTTGCCATGCGGAAAGTCCCGGGTTCGATCCCTCGTGCCGACAAAAATTTGTATTCTTAAATTGGTTACAATTGTTTGTAAGGGATACCTTCCGGTGCGCTCGTTTTGGCCCAGCACCTAATTGGGAAGTATTGTGTCACTTCTCGTCCATCAGAGGGGAGGCATACTACGGGATGGGTAGGCTACAACACAGACCACAAGCGTCTATAGTAGCTCCTGTTTCATGGCTACGAAATAAAAAAGGCTGTGAAACACTCATCTTAAAAAAAAAAAATGTATTATTATCATTTTTGACGTAATTCCTACTGTATTTTATTCTTATAGGTTTTATTTAACGAAGCAGGATTATCTGAATCTGAGCTCTTCTACACAACCACTATTTCTATAAAAGGGTTGGGTGGAAGAGATTGCCACAGGCAAAAACCTCGCCCTTTACGTAGCACATTAACTTCATTCTCTTTTTTTGTTCTTGTATCTTTGCTCAATCTTTTTGTTTTTTCTTTATAATTTCATTGTATTTTACTATACAGGGTCTTCATAAAGTCTCACCCAGGCCTAGGTTTCTCGAAAACGACTCAGAATATCAAAAAACGCAAAAACCCGTATTCCTTTATATTTAGGGGGATTAATTTTCAGCCAAAAAATTTTTGCCTACACGGCCCCAGTCAGGCTGGGCAACGGGGCAAGTGGGCACTGGGCATGGACCAACTTTAAAATCTTAAATATAATGGTATGTCTTGTGGCATATTGTTTTGAAGGTCTTATTAAGAGAAGTTCATTACAACAAATTTTAGTGAGCTACGACTTACCGTTCTCGAGATACAGGGTCGGACGTCCTGCGTAATATCCATATATTTTGACCTATAACTTGTTCACCGTAAATTATGGAGAAAATTTTTCTTGTTAATAATAACTCCTTATGGCAAGAACTTTCGAACAATTTAAAACTTGATTTGTTTTTTCGTTAAATTTTTTTCGACTGTTCGTCCGGCTGGCTGACGAAACCGACTCCATAATTTACGGTTAACGAGTTATAGGTCAAAATATATGGATATTACGCAGGACGTCCGACCCTGTATCTCGAGAACGGTTAGTTGTAGCACACTGAAATTTATTTTAATGAACTTCTTTCAATAAGACCTTTAAAACAATATGCCACAAGACATACCATTCTATTTAAGATTTTAAAGTTGGTCCATGCCCAGCCTGACTGGGGCCGTGTAGGCAAAAAAAATTGGCTGAAAATCAATCCCCCTAAATATAAAGGAATACGGGTTTTTGCGTTTTTTGATATTCTGAGTCGTTTTAGAGAAACCTAGGCCTGGGTGAGACTTTATGAAGACCCTGTATATATTTTTGTTCTACGTAAAAAAGCTTACTATAATAATAATATTTCTGTTCCAGGAGTTCTGTTGCTGCTGCTGCTGCTGTTCGTGACGGCCATGCTCCTCTTCACCTACTCCTACTCCCTCCTGGCCCAGGGCACAGAGAGTCTGGGCTACTACTTCGTGCTCAATCTGGTCTTCAGTGAGTAGAGTCTAACAGCCGTATTTTTACTTTCCTTATCCTATAATAAGGAAAGTATTGTATTCGTCAAAAATTTGACCTACCCAGCTTTTCACATATCTGGACGAATCATAGCCTCAGGATACCAAAAAAGTGGTTTTCAGCCATTGGTCCGTGCGTCTGTCTGTCTGTCTGTCTGTCTGTCTGTAAACAGGATAACTCAAGAACGGTAAGAGCTAGAGACTTGAAATTTGGTATGGTAACTAATTTTATACACCAGACGAACCACGAAACTTTTGGTTGAAATCGGCCGCATTCTGCGGCCGCAGGGCCGCAAATATTAGCCGCAAGCGCCACTTCTTTATATTGGTTAAAGATACGAAAATAGTTCGAGAACAACATTTTCTTAGAATAAAAAAATAATAGGAGTCTATTCTGATCATTTTTTTGATATCTTGAACTTTTTGGACCTCGGCACCAATTTACCGGTATTTTGGGGGGGACCCGGTTTGACTAACTTTTTTACTATTCATCCTAGAAGGGGGTTGTGACATATCAAATTCAATGATTTTGAAGTGCTGATTACGAATTTTGCATTGATTTTTAGCTATCTGTTACCGTTGAGTCACCAGTGGTGGAATTCGATTTCTTTTTGGGGGATAAGGAAAGTCGTGTGATGTTTACACCAATTTTTTTTTTTATTTTTTTTTTAAAGATGAGTGTTTCACAGCTTTTTCGTAGCCATGAAACAGGAGCTACTGTAGACGCTTGTGGTCTGTGTTGTAGCCTGCCCATCCCGTAGTATGCCTCCCCTCTGATGGACGAGAAGTGACACAATACTTCCCAATTAGGTGCTGGGCCAAAACGAGCGCACCGGAAGGTATCCCTTACAAACAATTGTAACCAATTTAAGAATACAAATTTTTGTCGGCACGGGGGATCGAACCCAGGACCTTCCGCATGGCAAGCGAGTGCTTAACCACTGAGCTAATCGCGCGCTCGAGAATTTCGTCTAAGTACAATGCAAATCGCACATCATAGTACAGTATAGTACAGTATCATAGTATAGTATAGTAGTGTTTTATTTAAACTGTCGGCTTGAGACTGGGCTACTACTTCGTGCTCAATCTGGTCTTCAGTGAGTAGAGTCTAACAGTCGTATTTTTATGAACAGAGAATTTTGTCTGAGCAATGTCTCAAGCAAGGTATTGGCCAATAATATTACAGGAAATCATGCTTCAGACCATGCTCGAACGGCGTTTTCTGTTCATAAATACGGCTGTAAACCCTAACAGCCGTATTTTTATGAACAGAGAATTTCGTCGAAGTACAATGCAAATCGCCAATCATAATATGACCCAAAACCATCTCTACTGAACTCTACCAGTGAAGTGGACTCACTTATGACTTTTCTAAGAAGTATCAACAGCCTTCACCTTATGTAGACCTTGAAAAGTATAGTATAGTACAGTATAGTAGTGCTTTATTTACACTGTCGGCTCGAGACAGGAAGTCCCATTACGCCAACAATTTAATATAGCACCTCTTTATTAATTTAAATAGATAAAATAGTATACAAGTATTACAATGAATAAGGTATAAAAATATAAAATAAAAAGGTATCCATACACACACACATCCACACCTAGCATGAGTAAAAAGGAGAGAGGAAGGAGTGGTTAGAGGGATTGGGATTTTAAAGGGCTAAGGAGTGGTTGCGAACTGCTTCAGTAAGCTTTGCTTCCCAAATCATATGACCCAAAACCATCTCTACTGAACTCTACCAGTGAAGTGGACTCACTTATGACTTTTCTAAGAAGTATCAACCGCCTTCACCTTATGTAGACCTTGAGAGGATCGGCACGAACGACCAGTCAATATTTGGTTAAAGTGCCTAACAGAAAAAAAAGCATGATTTCCCTTAGTATTATTGGCCAATACCTTGCTTGAGACATTGGTCAGGCAAAATTCTCTGTTCATAAGTACGGCTGTAAAAGTATGAATTGTTTGTGGTGACGGAAGACACTGCCAGCGTCGATGGCACATTGAATAAACAGTTCTCATTCTATCACTCATGCAACGTCCAGCGAGGTTTGGACTTGATGGGTATGTTGGAAATAAAGTCTCACTGTGACATTATTTCCAACAGGGTAACCGTAACCATTCAAATTCGAACTTTTGTGATGCTGGCTATTCTCGGCTCCACTCAGGCTGGGTGAGGTTATTTTGAATAACTGGTTTGTGAGTTTCTGGCGAATGAAGGGTAAAACCCACGTCGTGCTTTGACCATGCAGTTGAAAGCGACGTTAAACGAGTCCCACAAATTAGTAAGGTGAGATTAGAGGTAATTGTTACTATCACAAATTTGTTGACTAATTTTGTGTGTCATAAACCCTTTCACTCCCCCAGCCCCTATCATCATCGGTCTCTCAGTGCTGACCTACTCCGGTCTCTGGTACATCCTCTACTGCGCAGCCTTGGTGGGGCTGAGCATATTCCCCCTGCCTGCGCTGGTGCTAGCTGTATACTCCACCATTAACCTGGCCCTGCTCAAGTCCAGGTGCTACCTGTGCACGGGCAACCCCACCATACAGGCTGAATGCAAGGGTAAGTAACAACCCCACCATACAAGCTGAATGCAAGGGTAAGTGACAACCCCACCATACAAGCTGAATGCAAGGGTAAGTGACAACCCCACCATACAAGCTGAATGCAAGGGTAAGTGACAACCCCACCATACAAGCTGAATGCAAGGGTAAGTGACAACCCCACCTACAAGCTGAATGCAAGGGTAAGTGACAACCCCACCATACAAGCTGAATGCAAGGGTAAGTGACGACCCCACCATACAAGCTGAATGCAAGGGTAAGTGACAACCCCACCATACAAGCTGAATGCAAGGGTAAGTGACGACCCCACCATACAAGCTGAATGCAAGGGTAAGTGACGACCCCACCATACAAGCTGAATGCAAGGGTAAGTGACACCCCACCATACAAGCTGAATGCAAGGGTAAGTGACACCCCACCATACAAGCTGAATGCAAGGGTAAGTGACAACCCCACCATACAAGCTGAATGCAAGGGTAAGTGACAACCCCACCATACAAGCTGAATGCAAGGGTAAGTGACAACCCCACCATACAAGCTGAATGCAAGGGTAAGTGACAACCCCACCATACAAGCTGAATGCAAGGGTAAGTGACAACCCCACCATACAAGCTGAATGCAAGGGTAAGTGAACACAACCCCACCATACAAGCTTACTGCAAGTGTCAGTCCACGTACAAACTGATCAGAGTTTATCAATCAAGTTGACCTTAGACCGGATTTCATCAGTCCCAAAGTGACCCAATCCATGCTGGGTGTTGTTAATGTGGGTAGCTGATTTCTGAGTTTCCTGCAGTGGTTAAATGATCTCTGATCTATCAAATTTTCTTTAAGTTAAATAGGCGTCGAAATAAACTAGTGATTTTTTTGATCATACGATTAGGTCTGCAGTAAGATTACTCGCTTCCATGCGGAAGGTTTCGGGTTGTATCCCTTGGGCCGATAGTTCAAAAAGAAATTTACAGTTGTTTTTAAGGGACACCTTCCGGTACGCTCGTGTTGACTCAACACCTAAATTGTATCAGATCTGACCCATCAAAGGCTTGGCATTCTACGGATAGGTCAAGCTAAAACACACACCACGAGCATTTACAGTAGCTGCTCATAGGTATGAAATAAAAAAAGACTGTGAAACACGCACATTGAATAAATTAATAAAAAAAATGCTTCAATTCAATTGATTTTTTTTTTCTCTATCTGTTATCTTCTACTTTGGACTTGACAAATTCTTAACTTGTTCCAGATATAATGGCCAAGTCGTACATAGCGTTCCCCACAAAAGATGACTCCCTACTAATGGCCGGGTATCCCATTGGTAAAGAACTGATCTACCTTCTCATAAACATAGGACTTCACCTCGCCTTCATCGTGTGTGTGGAGCTGCAGATTGACGGTAAGACACTGGTCCGTAGGATTTTTTTTTTTTTTTTTAGTTTTTATTTTTAGTGGTTCGATTTTTAGTGAAATTTAAGGTGTACTGGAGTGAAGTGAGCTTGTTTCTATATCACATTTATCTAATACTAGGCAGCGAATAAATTGCAACCCGCCGTGTCTTATTGTTTGCCTAGAGGGAGGCCTCTTTATGAGAAATAATTACACTGTTAAACTAATGAAAAGGTATGCTGAACTAATATGGACAAAACTCTTATAATTAATTATTATTATTAAACAGATTTAATCAAGTTTTATTTACAAAATATAATATATACAATTTACAAGAAATAAAGTTGAAATAATTAAGCAAAACTTGATCAAGGGCGGTGTTAATGCCTACGGCATTCTCTTCCAATTAATTAATTCAGTTCCATTAATAATTAGTTGAAACAGGTGAAACTATGCTTGACTCAAATCTGTCTACAGCGATGTGAAGATATTTGACACATACAAAATTAACATGATTCTCCTAATTTTGGTTTGTTGTGAAATGATTCAATGTGTTATCTAATATGTTGGTCCGCCAGGTATCATATTCAAGTTCCTAATTGGACAAGTTGTACTCAAGTAAAGAGAGATTGTTTCTGTACCTCAGTTATCTAATATTCAATGTGTTATCTAATATGTTGCTCCGCCAGGTATCATATTCAAGTTCCTAATTGGACAAGTTGTACTCAAGTAAAGAGAGATTGTTTCTGTACCTCAATTATCTAATATTCAATGTGTTATCTAATATGTTGCTCCGCCAGGTATCATATTCAAGTTCCTAATTGGACAAGTTGCACTCAAGTAAAGAGAGATTGTTTCTGTACCTCAGTTACCTAATATTTAATGTGTTATCTAATATGTTGCTCCGCCAGGGATCATAGCCAATTTCCTATTGCTTGTCGTCGAGTTAGGAGAGCTCGTATCTGTATTACAGTTATCTAATATTCAATGTGTTATCTAATATGTTGCACCGGCAGGGATCATAGCCAAGTACCTAGTGGACAAGTTCTACACGAGTGAGGAAGGCTCGTATCTGTATCACAGTTATCTAATGTTCAATGTGTTATCTAATATGTTGCACCGGCAGGGATCATAGCCAAGTACCTAGTGGACAAGTTCTACACGAGTGAGGAGGGCTCGTTTGACCAGCCGGATGGGGCCGTCCTGTCTAGAGATCCGGATGTGCTGAGGGAGAAGGACAGGGTGGATGGACTCATGGCGGGGAGACGCAACCCAGGTGAGAGGACGAGCGGGTCTTCACTAAAAGTCTAAAGTTTATAAATAAAGAACCAACCTTCCCGGCCCCACTCAGGCTGGGTGAGGTCAATGTGAGTAGCAGGTTTGTGAGTTTCCTGCGAATGGAGGGTAAAACCCCCGTCGTGATATGACCATGGCAGTTGAAAGCGACGCTAAACCCCACTTAAAAAAAAAGAACCGACCTCTCATTTGTTTGTGAAAACTAATAGTACAATAAAAATATTTATTTATTATAATGATCATAAATTTCAGCCTTGTCTAAATTAAGTCGGTCCAAGAGACCTTAAATCTTCGTAGAAGGGAGTAGATCAAAACTTCCCCCCGTTACAATGTCGTAAAATGTCGACCCCACTTGAGTGGGAAAAGACGTAGAAGAAAGAATATAATAATAATAGTAAATCTTATCAGGGCAAAACTTTATAATAAGTAAAGCCAATAATCCCAGAACTGTAGCTCTATAGATAACGCAGGGAACTCGTAACTGGAAGTCGGTGGTTCAAGTCACAAGTTCAAATATTAGGTAAAGCTAGTTTGAGTAGTTGTGATATTACAGGGCTGCCCAACCAGTCGATCGCGGAGTGATCTTGGGTCGATCACGTCCAGAGAGGTGAGATGCCGTTCTAAAAGTTTAGATCTCTAAAGTACAAAATGATTGTGAACGAGGTTTTCTGGCATCTCACACAAGTGAAAATCCGAGATCTCCTTCCTTAACTCATGAGAATTAAAAGGAGTTTCCGTGACTTCTTGAAACTTGAAAATTTGGTTGAATACTTCATTTACCCATTAAAGCCCGTCGATCGCGTTAATCATCTGAGACTGTATAGTAGATCTTCTTCTGTAAGGATTGGGCACCCCTGTGATATTACATCGTATTTAACACAAATATGATCACTTTAAAATAATAATTCCGTGTTTGTAGATGGTTATCCAACGGTTTTCAATTGTAGTTTTAACGTCCTGATTTGAGTTGGTGAGGAACAGGGGTTTGTGCCCTCCAATATTTGGGAATCGTACGAGCAACCCACATTGAGCTCAGCCACCCTGGGTGTAGAATGCGAACTTAACGTTATTATTATTATTTATTGCTAGGAAGGGGGACCATGGAAAATGTATCTGTGAATCTATGATTCCAGAGGTCGCGGGTTCGAAACCCAGCCGGGACATGACAAGTTATCTTTCCCATTTGGGATTTTTACCACATAGTAATAAGTCTTGAGCTTACTGCGGAATAATGGGACTTAATAGTCCTAAATCGGTGCAGTATAAATAAGGCGATATTATATTATTATTTCTTCTCCTTACTCATTAGTCACCTTGGCCGACTGGGTTGCGCACTCGGCTTGCGTGACCGGTTCGACCCCAGGTGGTGTAAAAAAACTGTTCTGTTCGGCTCTTGGATGTCTGGGGTCACGCCTGAATAGCTCTCTATTATCAAGGCGGCAGACTAATAACCTGGAGGTCGCTGGACCGAGTCCCAAGTACGGCAAACTTTAGATTAGGCGGGTTTGAGTGAAGTTTTTTCTCTTGCTCTGTACTCCCTGCAAGAAGCGAGCAGGGGCCAGGAGGTGTTGACATTCTCGCCATACCCTCTTCCCTGCTCACTCTGATTAACAAATTCCGTGCCGCGTGCCGCGTCTCTCATATATATCACGAGATGGTAATTTTCACTTTTGGTTGCTGTCTCTCTCATAGGTTCCCATTAGTGTAATTTAAACAGATAAATATAAAAGCATAGCTTCTGAGTTTCAAAATGGTATCTGAGCGTTCGCAAATTATTTATAGAAAAAGTTATGATAAAATAAAGAAATTTAGCTTTTTGGAGCGTGGCCTGGGGGGAAACTGACACAAAATATAAGTGCCCGCAATGTGTTAATGTAAACGAGGCAATATTATTTACGATAGACTCCATAGAATACTAGTAACCATAGCATGATTATATATTTGTTTATACACTGTCCACCTGTTGCACACTCAGGAGGCTCCGTTGTGTACATGATAGTAGCAACCGACCCCAACACATGGTTAGTACCCCAGCCTGTGTACATAGATATAGCAACCGACCCCGACACATGGTAGTACCCCACCGAATGCTTTCCCTGACCCCACAATACCTTGCACTAGTTCAAGTAAAGGTGTGAGCACCCAATTTATGAACTCTGAATGTTATATACTGCTCTTATTATTTTGTACTGCATAGACATTTAAAAAAATATTAAAGCTACTTTTTAAATAGTCCATTCACGACCGACTCAGTTGCTTGATCGATAAGGCGGCGGACTTCTAACCTGGAGTCGGTGTTCAAGTCCCGGTTTCAGCATGGAATAATTATATTATTTTAGTTTTTTTTTTACAATTTTTGAGGCCTCTCCTAAGGGAATACTTCTAAGGAGTTGTTTTTAGTACAGTAAAGTAAAGGAGTAATAGAATTTGAGTAGTTGTGATATCACGAAATTGATTAACACAAATATGATAACTTTTTTTTAACTTAGTACATTCAGTACTGAATTTTATACTACTCGAATTATTTTTCTAATAGATAGAAGACCTTTGGAATTTTTTGAAAGTCTACCTTACTCTTTTATCATATTTCATGTTAAGTTGTTAAATTGCCCATTGCCGTAATCTTATATTTTACTATTCCTGAACATTTTTGAAGCAAGCTTCTTTGTTTTAGTTAGTTACCTAATTCAAATTTTGAAATTTTCAACTGCATAATTATTTTGCTAATAGAAATTTTGAGAGTATGCTTATTTGAAATTCTTAATTTTCTATTGTCATAAAATTATACTTACGCAATTTATTCGATTTTTATTAGAAGCCCATTACATAGTGTTGAATAATTTTGCCATCCCGTTTGAAGCGCTCTACCAACACTATATTTTTTATTTTGTATTCATAAAAGAGTCATGAAGAACTTGAATGCTTCAAATGCTCTTGTAAAGGTATCTGCTGTAGTTTGTTGCTTTGTGTCGCATGCGGCTTGGCAATCTGTTAATCTCCCTTAGTTCATTTCTATAAGTATTATGTTTTGGACTTTTTTATATAAGAAACTTATTCTTATTATTTATATGCTTGACCCTATCCTCCGTGCGGTGACCAAAAAAAAAACACATTATTGTGAAATATATGGGATTTTTTTGGACTGCTTACAAAAAAGGATAGATATAGTATTAGTAAAAAAATGTGTCCCAACTTATACAACAAGCACTGCATCTTAGGGCCGAATTATAAAACAGGATTATATTCAAGATTAGCCCGACCGTTCCTCAACACGGGTGAAACTCTCCACTTTGAGGGTCCAGCTTATCTTAAATTTTATTTATTTATTTACAATTTTAGACATAAAGACACAGAGTACATAGTCAATCGTCATAATAAGAAAAAAGAAAAAAAAGGTAAAGTAAAAGTAATAGGTACAACAAAAATAAAATAATAATATTAATAGCTATAATAAATACAGTGCATAGTATTATATTAATTCCTAATTTTATGTCTGTGTAGGTGTATGGTGCTATTGTATGCAAGTGTTGTGTGATTTCGTTCTTCAGTGTGTCTTGATTGAGTGATTTCAAATTTAGTCCTGTTTTATTTTTTATTTATTTACACTTTATTAATAGCACATATTATATACAATACAAATAATTTCAAATGAAAATACAATATAATAGAAGAAAAAAATAAAGAAAAAATAAATAAATATATACATAATATATGTCCTAACTAAAGGGCGGGGTTATTGCCTTAGGCAATCTCTTCCGGAATATCCCATTTGTGGTCAAAACTACCTTACCCTGAAAAGGCCACATCCTAATTGCGGTCGAGTGGAAAAAAAGTTGCACACGTCCTTATTGCGGTTACATCCTGATTGCGGTTACGAGAAAAATTAGATTTATGAGAAATGTTGAGGAATAAGTCTCCACCAATAGCCCTCCCCCTGTGTCGCCACCTAGGTGACGACGCCGCTCTGTCTCCCGTTGTTTCAGACGAGTCCAACCTGCCCATCTTCATCGTGCAGAACCTGCGCAAGACCTTCTTCTTCGTCAGGCGCTACATGAAGCTGCTGCCGCGGCCGGGCACCTTCAAGGCCGTGCGAGGCGTCAGCTTCGCCGTGGCCCCGGGCGAGTGCTTCGGCCTGCTCGGGGTGAATGGGGCCGGCAAGACCACCACGTTCCGCATGCTGACCGGGGACACTGTGCCCACGCGGGGGAACGCGACCCTGTTTGGCTACGAGCTGCGGAACCGAAAACAGGTGAGTGAAAAAGATTTTTACCTTTTTGATTCATGACAAGTAAATGGTTCAAATATATTTAACAATGACAGTTTACATAATTCATAATATTTTTTTTATATATAAATATTATATTTTATTGTGTTTTTAAACATTAATTGATTGATTTTTCTTTTCTTTTTTTACTTATATTAAACATATTCAGAAAAATGTCTTCTTTTTTTTTCATAATATTTTTAATTGAACTTATGCTAGTTTCTTTTGGCTGTCGTCATCCCACACGAAGGGCCCCACACCTATGAAGTATGGTCCTTGTGTCGTGGGATGGAGTCTTGTTTTAGTTTCTGTGTTAATTATTATTACACTATCCTTAATATTTCTTTTTGTATATAAGGTTTATTTACCTTTCTTTCGTATCCCTATTCTTTAGTAAAAGCTTGCTCTGATATATTTGTGCCTGTCTTATTACATATATTCAATTTATCCCTGGATACATGTGTATTTCCGGACTTACTCAAAATAACTCGAGTCACACCAGTTCCGAAGAAAGGAAATAACTCGGACATTAATAACTATCGTCCAGTTTCTAACCTGTGTGTTTTTTCTAAAATATTTGAAAGTTGTATATTCAATCATATATCTAAATTTGTATACAGTAAAATATCATGTAAACAACATGGTTTTATCTCACAGCGGTCCACAGTGTCCAACTTGGTGGAATTTTATAACTATGTAGCCAGGGCACTGGGCAGTGGTGGAGCACAGGTGGATGTTATATACACCGACATATTTAAGGCGTTTGATCAGGTGTCACATGAAGTGCTTCTTGGAAAGCTCACAGACTTTGGTTTCGCTTTAAAGACTGTCAATTTTTTTGCCTCATACCTCCGGAGGAGGGAACAAAGAGTATATTTTAATGGATCCCTATCAGAGCCTTATTTTCCTTCTTCGTCAGTAGTTCAAGGATCCAAGCTCTCGGGCATATTTTTTTCCATATTGATTGATGGCATTGGAAGTGTGATAAGACATTCGAAATACCTCCTATATGCGGACGACTTCAAACTCTTCCGAGTAATATCGAATGAGAATGACTGTCGTCTGCTTCAGGAGGATATAAATGCTGCATCACAATGGCTGAACGAAAATCAGTTAGAATTCAGCATTAAAAAGTGTGATGTTATGGCTATCACTAACAAGAGAAGTTCTGTTATATATGAGTATAAAATAAACAACTTTTTACTGGAAAGAGTGGCTACCAAAAAAGATCTTGGTGTCACTTTTCAATCTAACCTTAGATTTGATACTCATATAGCACAAACATGCAAAAAAGCTTACCAGACTCTTGGTATGATAGCCAGACATAGCAGCTTTTTCAACAATATAGACACTATAAGACTTTTGTATACTTCTTTAGTAAGAAGTAAATTAGAATACGCCACTGTCATCTGGGCTCCTAAGTCTAATTTTCATGTGTCTATGTTGGAAAGTGTTCAAGCTAAATTTTTAAGATCGGCTTTCAGAAAAGAAAATGGGTTTTATCCCACCTACCCAAATGCCATCTCATACAAACTTCTTGCTGAGAGTTTATGTCTCGAAAGCCTAGAAGTCAGAAGGGAATATAACTACTTAATCTTGTTACACAAAATCATGAACAGTAATATAGATATTCCCTCTGCTCTAGAATGCATCTTTTTGGAAGTGCCAAAACCAGGATTGCGGCAAAGACAGAATCGGGCGTTTTTTTTCCTCTGGAGAAATGGAACTATCCACTCTGTACTCCGCCTCTACGCTGCCCACTGCTTTGAATATATATAATAAATACGCGACACAAATTGACATCTCAGAGTCGCATATATATTTTAAAGAAATGATAAAAATGGTTTTGGATTACCCATAATTTTGATTTTGATCTCTTGTTTATGTTAAAATAATTGTACTGTTAAACTCGTAATTTAGAGTATTTTTTTTTTTTTTTTTTATATATATATATACATCATTTTACTTTGTAATTGCCTTTATTGTTGGGGCGTTAAGTAATCTTAAAAAAAAAAAAAAAAAAAAAAAAAAAAAAAAAAATATTTACCTATGTCCTTGTACTAAATACAGGTTTAATGTGCAAATAAAACTTTATCTTATTTTATTTATTCGCTCAAAAGTTTGCATGAGCTTAGGAGAAAGCTGCTAGACAAAACTTATTAGAGAAAGAGAAAGCCACAGGCTTTAACCTCGCCCCTTGGTTCACTACATTTTCTATTGTGTTCTTTTTTTATGTTATATTTTGATGAATGTATCATGTAGTTGACCAATAAAGTGTTAAATAAAAATAATAATAATAATAATACTTACTCCGCAGTGATTACAGACCGCGAGGGTCGTCGAATTGTAGCACCAGTCTCCTTCATTCATTTCTATCCTGAGCAAGCTCTGTTAATCTTCTTGGATTCCGGTGCTAAGAAGTACATCAAAGAGTTACAAAGATAACTGTGATAGTTTTTCTTAAAATAAATCGAATTGGACATAAAAAATATCTATGGATGGGTAACCGACCTCAGTAGCTTGATCTATAAGGTGGACTAGTAATCTGGCGGTCGGTGGTTCCAATCCCAAGTTACGCAAAAATTTAGTGAAACTAGTATGAGTAATTTATTGTGATTGTCACAAATATGTTAATTACAATCGTGGTAGCTTAATTACACACTAAATATTTGCTTAACTTGGGACTAGAACCCACCAACATCCGATTTCAAGTCCTCCGCCTTATCGATCAATCTACTGAGGTCAGTTGTGATTAACTACAGTTTCGTTGACAAGACAATTGTACATTTAAATTTAATTTTTTTCTTCTATATTTTATTTTGTAAATACTGTTAACTGTCGATCCCCAGCGGGGCAGAAATTTTTCTGCTCTGTACTTGGATGTTCGGGGTCCACTCATACCTCGTGAGGAAAAATGAGTAGTTACTTCTATGAGTAACGACCAGTGGCGGTATTACCAGAGTAAAAAGAAATTAATGTAATAGAATAATTCGAAATGTGAAGGAGGCTCTTATGCTGCGCTACCCACAAAATTGTGAAGAGGCCTTGTGCTTGACACAAATAAAATAATACATACATACTGTTAATTTTTTTATCTCTGTTATATTGTTGATTGTTTTGTATAAAAAAATAAAGTGTAAATAAATAAAATAAATAAATAAGCACCACTTAAACTGTTTATCATTGGCTTTCAGTATCTCTCGGGCATCGGGTACTGCCCTCAGTTCAACGGAATCAACGAGATGCTGACTGCCCAGGAGATGCTAGAGTGCTTCTCGGCGCTGCGAGGTATCCCCGCTGTGAAGAGTCAGACCATCATCAGCTACTGGATAGACCTTCTGGGTGAGTCTGAGGGGAAACTGTTCAGCCGACAATGTTTCCCTGGATTTTTGTTATTATTATTATTCAACAATTTTGATCAATCTTTATTTACAATTTTTATGTACAGGTGCAGTCAAAAGGTATAATTAATCAAAGATAAACAAAGTTTGATGGCATTCTCTTATAAGGGGTTGTACTTTGATGATATTAATATCGCCTTATTTATACTGCCCGATTAGGACTATGAAGCCCCATTATTCCAGCAGTAAACCCAAGACAAATTATCATGTGGTAAAAATCCCAAATGGGAGGATAATTTGTCATGTCCCGGCTGGGTTTCGAACCCACGACCTCTGGAACCTCTGGATTCACAGAGTGCCGTCTTTACCACTGAGCTACCGGTACAGGACATTTAATAATATTTTTTATGAAGAAACAGTTTTTTTTAATGAATATTTATTTAAAGAGAGGTCTGTAACATTCAGAGTCCTTGCCCCTTTAAGACGTATGAGACGGCGTGCCCACCGGTGGGTCACGTTTTTTTTTTTCAATTTCCCTTGTAACGTTACCCACCGGTGGGCACAGATAATGCTATTATTAATATATTTTTGTACTCGCCCGTCCCAATTTTTCTTGTTGTTGTCATATTTGGAACACATACTCTAATTTGAAGCCGTCCCAGCGTACAAACTATAGAAAATAGGACCGGTCTCATACGTGTTAAATATGCTGATATAAAGCACAGACAGAAACATTTTTATTTTCTATTACCTGTAAGCTGTAGAAAGTATTGTTATTTTTCTTCATGATTTCTAATTGTTTGTTGTATGAATTACTTTAGTTTTTGTCTATCATCTCCTATCCACTTAAGATTCTATCTGATATTTGAGTTTTGTTTACCAGCCTCCGTGGCGTAACGGTTGTGACTACTGCCCGTAGTCCAGAGATCCTGAGTTCAATTCCCGGTCGGAGCAGATTTTTCACACAGAAAATTATGTTCCCTCCGTACTTGTAAGGCTGGCATTTCCGGCCCTACCGAGGCTGGGTGAGGTTAATGTGGGTAGCTGGTACGATTCTCAGCGAATGGAGGGTAGAACCCCCGTCCTAATCCCGGACGTTAAATCTAATAGTATCGTTGGCGTTAGGAAGGGCATCCAGCTGTAAAAAAAAAAAAAAAAAAAAAAAAATGTGCCCAAACCAAACGACTTCAACCATGAACTTGGACAACGTCGACCGTGCTCAAGCGGGAAAAGACAGAGTAAAAGAAGAAGAGGAAGATTTGAGTTTTGTTTACGTGTTGTTTTTGGTTTAAAAAAAAAAAAATCCCCGCCCTCTCCGCAGGTCTCAGTGAGTACCGGCACCGAGTGAGCGGCCGCTACAGTGGCGGCAACAAGCGCAAGCTAAGCACCGCCATGGCGCTCATAGGAGATCCGCCACTGGTGTTCCTGGACGAGCCCACCAGTGGCGTGGACCCCATCTCCCGGCACCGGCTCTGGGCGGTGTTGTCGCAGATCCAGAGGACGGGCCAGTCCATCGTGCTCACCTCACACAGGTGATTGATTCTCCCCACAGGCGACACACTTGTTTATTTGCTTCACTTTTATTATTCAATGGATTTGAGTGATAATACACATTAACATTTTTTTTTTTTTTATTCATTTAGACATTTTAACTCAACATTTTACCTCTAATAAAATATTGCAATTATAAGAATCAGGCGAATCACCTTTTAGCATTTAGTTTTTTTAGCTTTTAATTTAGAATTAGATCCATTCGCATTGGTTCGAATCCCACCCACTGCATGCATTATTTCTTCATTTATTAGAAACTTTAATCATATCACTCTGAGGGTTGGTTGGTAATTTTTTTTTTAAACCATTAACTTCGTCTAGTGGTTACCTACCACTACCACTAAAGGGTGTATTACTTCCGATTATTTATAATACGAGTATTGGGAATGAAAAGTATTGTGTTCGTTTTTGCATATAAAAAAAATGTTTATTTGCTCCGATTTCATTTTTTTTTTTTTTTTTCATATTTCCGGACATATCGTGACGTCCTGAGCAAAGGGTTGGGTGGAAGACATTGCCATAGGCCATAACCCCGCCCTTTAGTTAGGACATATGTTTTGTATATATTTTTCTATTCTTTTTCATTTTATCGTATATATTGTTTCCATTTTTTTCATTGTTTAAATAATTATTTACACTTTACATTATGTCCATTTATATCTAATAAAATGTAAAATAATAATCATCATAGGGTGGCGTCATCGTGAACGATGGTAGCCAGACAGTGGAGGAATGACTCAGCCCTTCTACCACTATCTTTACAAGGAGGCTAATAATTGACAAGGGCCCCCAGAACCAAGCCAATGCTGGTCTACTCCCTGTTTATAGTCCTCCAGCCAGACTGCTGGTCTGCTCCCTGTTTATAGTCCTCCAGCCAGACTGCTGGTCTACTCCCTTTTTATAGTCCCCCAGCCAGACTGCTGGTCTACTCCCTGTTTATAGTCCCCCAGCCAGCCAAATAATGAATTTTGAATTACCTCTCTATCCCCAGCATGGACGAGTGCGAGGCGCTGTGCAACCGCCTGACGGTGATGGTGCGGGGAGAGATGCAGTGCCTGGGCAACATCACCTACCTGAAGCAGCGCTACGGCCAGGGCTACACGCTCATGGTGAAGCTGAGGGAGGGAGACGTGGCGGCGCTGAAGAGGCGGATCCGCGCGGAGTTCAATGACCGGGTGGAGGTCAAGGACGAGCATGAGGTAACGTGGCTTTATTTTTCAGGAGAGGTGGTAAAATCTGTAGACGAACACTAGATTTTACCCTAGTGAACAGTGTGAGTACTGAGATGCGGACAACAGTGCATCATCCTCACTAAAAACCACCTCCCCCCCTAAACAATTATGATCCCGAAACCGTTCAAAACTGTTAGCGTAATGTAACTTCTTGTCTCGAGCCGACAGTCTAAATAAAGCACTACTATACTATACTATACTACATCGGGTATAGGTAACGTGGCTTAGTATCCCTCTTATGTCTAGCTAAGGGACGTTAAACAGGGAGAAGACCAGTGTCTCGCTAGAGGACTATAAACAGGCTAGCCAACCCTCACAAGCTAGGGTTTGTGGAACTAAAACACAACGAAAATATTCAAACTATTGTATCTCTGATTATTTTTATTATTTTATTTTATCATAAGTTATCATATTTGTGTTAATCACTTTCGTGACTATCCCAACTACTCAAACTCGCTTCACTAAATCTACGGTGAAACCAGGACTTGAACCACCGACCTCCAGGTTACAAGTCCGCCTCCTTATCGATCAAGCTACCGTCGCGGATCGGTCTCTGCTTATTGTTTACATTATTATTCTACCGCCGCACTCCTCCTAACCTCCACATATATTTCATCCCACATATACTTATCCTAACCAAAGCATATACTTCTCCTAACCTCCACATATACTTCATTCCACATATACTCCTCCTCCTAACCTCCCCATATACTTCATCCCACATATACTTCTCCTAACCTCCACATATACTTCATCCCACATATACTCCTCCTAACCTTCCCATATACTTCATTCCACATATACTCCTCTTAACCTTCCCATATACTTCATCCCGCATATACTCCTCCTAACCTTCCCATATACTTCATCCCACGTATACTCCTCCCAACCTCCCCATATACTTTATCCTACATATACTCCTCCTAAGCTTCCCATATACTTGATCCCACATATACTTCTCCTAACCTCCACATATACTTGATCCCACATATACTTCTCCTAACCTCCACATATACTTCTTCTAATCTCCACATATACTTCTCCTAACCTCCACATATACTTCTCCTAACCTCCACAATACATATACTTCATCCCACATATACTCCTCCTAACCTCCACATATACTTCATCCCACATATATTACTCCTCCTAACCTTCCCATATACTTCATCCCACATATATTACCCCTCCTAACCTTCCCATATACTACATCCCACATATACTCCTCCTAACCTTCACATATACTTCATCCCACATATATTACTCCTCCTAACCTCCACATATACTTCATCCCACATATATTACTCCTCCTAACCTTTCCATATACTTCATCCCACATATACTTCTCCTAACCTCCACATATACTTCATCCCACATATACTTCTCCTAACCTCCACGTATACTTCATCCCACATATACTTCTCCTAACCTTCCCATATACTTCATCCCACATATACTCCTCCTAACCTCCATATATACTTCTCCTAACCTCCACACATACTTCATCCCACATATACTCCTAACCTCCCCATATACTTCATCCCACATATACTCCTCCTACTCTGTTTATTGTTTACATTATTATTCTACCGCCGCGCCGCATTCCTCCTAACCTCCACATATTCTTGATTCCAGGGCCTCATCCACTACCAGATCCTGGACACCTCCCTCTCCTGGTCCCAGATGTTCGCCCGGCTGGAGGCTCTGAAGACCTCCCTGCCTATGCTGGAGGACTACAGTCTGAGTGACACCACGCTGGAGCAGATATTCATCGCCTTCGCCAAGGGCAAGGGACAGAGGCACCCGGACAACACCACCGTCACCGAGCTGTGAACCCTGCCGCCTTAACATGCCGCTACTAGCTCTAAGCCTTACCGCCTTAACATGCCGCTACTATGAGCTCTAAACTTTACCGCCTTAACATACAGATGCGACATTGTTCAACATGCAGCTACTATAGTTAAAGTCTGTCATGCCTTAACATGCTGATACTATAGCTACATTATCTCATGTTTTAACATGTTGCGTATATACCTATAGTCATGCCTTAACATGCTGATATTATAGCTACATTATCTCATGTTTTAACATGTTGCGTATAATACCTATAGTCTGTCATGTCTTAACATGCTGATACTATAGCTACATTATCTCATGTTTTAACATGTAGCGTACATAGCTCTACGGCCATTCCATATGTCGCGGACACTACATTTTTACTCTTCAAAACAAATTTGTGGAACAATAAAAAGAGATAGAATTTTTTTTTTTGCTCATATGATTACTTTATTTTTATAGTTTATAAACTAGTTGTAGGTTTTTTCTCAAAGATTCCTGGATTAGCTGTTATTCCACTTTTTGTTGCCGTTGCGGACACTACCTTACTATTTGATTTTTTTGAGAACCTTATAATTAAATGTAAAGTTCAGTCCCCATGGAAAAAATACCTTCAAAGTGTCATATTTTTTTTAAAGAGGACAATATTTACTTTAAAATAATGTATTGTTCATTTTTTTATGTAGAGTCATTTTTGAGTTTTGCATTTCCAAAAATTATGTGTCATGTTGCGGACACTACATCGCGGACTCTACAAAAAGTTCTATAGTAATTATCTTCACTCTTATTCAGTTATTTGATGGAAACACATGAACTAGAGGTACTCTAAAGCAATAAAAACAAAATGAGAAATGTTAGTACAAAAAATATTTATTACTTTATTAGAAAAAATGAAAACTTTGAGATCAATTAGGTACGTACTAAGTACTTGTATATAAAAAAAAACTTTGGGATAGGAGTCGTAATTAAAATAAAATAAATTTTCTCACTTGAATCTTTTAAAATGAAACATGAAAAGTAACAAAATTAAACATGAATACCTAATTATGGGTAAAGAATGTTAACCAGACAGGTATAGCTACTTGTGAATTGTGACATATAGGTAGTTATGCCTAGTACATATTGCTTAGAATTTGTAGAATATTCTACCCCCCTTCTTAATCATGTCAGGAGCAGGCAATACTCTTATCACTTGATCAAATGAGACATACTTCTCATCTGTGGCATCGGCAATGTAGAGATTATTAGCTTTCTTTGAAAACATAACTTTAAGTTTGCCTTCTGACAAATTGCATGAAATTCTTCAATTCTAGTTTTAGATTGTTGATTGATGTAGATCGTACTGAATAATAAAACAAATATCTACTACATATTTAGTAGTAGGTTGACTTATACACTTCAAACTGGCAAATACAGGATGTATGGACACTACATATACTATAGTAGTGTCCGTAACAGTAGTGTCCGCAACACTAAAAAAACCTATGAAGAGAATAATGAAAAAAACAAGAAAATGTATTTCACTCACCTGAAACCTTTGGTTTTACTTTAGCCGAAATGGTTTATCAAAATTTATTTCACTGCTTTTTTAACCTAAAAAAAACTATAAATTTTGTAACGGACACTACATTAACTTTTCAAATTTTCATCCTTCAATTTCATGAAAACAGTTTACTTCTAAGAAAAAAATCTGAAAAGGATAATAAATTGAAAGCATGTTTATTTTGAAGTTATAACAGCTGTTTATGTCCCATCCATAAAAACAGCTCATTTGACTTCTCTAAATTAGCTCCAGAATGCCAACCAAAAATTTTCTTTTCCGACCTCTCAAAAAGTTACTGAATTTTTGTTAAAAAAATAAAAAAATCGAAAAATCAAAACGGATTTATTAATTATAAAATATTTACTATCTTCTGACAGCAATTAGGATACACAGTCATAACATTTTTTTTTCACTTTTGAATTCCTCTTTTTCGTGGAATGGCCGTCTAGTCTGTCATGCCTTCACATGCTGATACTAAAGCTACATTATCTCATGTTTTAACATGTAGCGCATATACCTATAGTGCGTTGTGCCTTAACATGCTGATATTATAGCTATATTATCTCATGTTTAACATGTTGCGTATATACCTATAGTCTATCATGCCTTAACATGCTAATACTATAGCTAATAAAAGAACAAGAGAGGGGGAAAATCAATGTAAATTAAACCAAATAAAAAACTTAGCGGCTGAGTACACGAGAGGTTGTATGAAGCTGTTTCTTTAACTGGAAGTATTTACTAGTGATTGAGACAAGATGAAGTCCAAGTTCCGTCCTCTAAAATAATAATAATAACACTCTTTAGTGGAAGGTAACCACCAAGCGACGTTAATGCTCAAAGCATTTTCTACCACCTAACCCTCAGAGTCTTATTATTTTGTGGTCACAAACTCAAATTAATGAGCAAAAATTTGTGCACTGGGTGGGATTCGAACCAACGGATCCCTACGATACCTGGATTACCAGACTAGCGCGTTAACCACTTGACTACCAGTGCACATAAAACAAGACGAGACAAAGTCTCGATCTCGTCTCGCGTCCATCACCCACCTCTACCTTAACCACCTCTACCTTAACCAGCTAACACTGACGAAGCACATATTATTTTTATACCCCGCTATTATTTACCGGGTTAATTCCTGTATTTATTTATTTTCCTTTCCTAAGCGAATCACCAAATCTCAAGTGTGGTTTACATCGGGATGGATTTCATTTATATCTTTCTATCATTTTTCTAACTTATTTTCTATTTCCTTATCTTTTAAAAAAATAAAGAAATGTAATGTAATCACCCAAAAATACTGCAGAAAGCATTTTTTTTTTGTACTCGCCGACTGCGTATTCTGATACAACCACAGATCCATACATTGAAATTATTTTTTGTAATAAATTTTATACCTACATCATTGCTACAAGACTCATTTTCAAAAGGATTTTTCATTTCTTTTTTAAGAAATTGACTTATTTAGCTTGAAGAAGAAGTACAATAGTGATTGATTGATGAAATAGGAATATGTAAACCATGCTTGTCAGGGTAGGGTCGTTGAAGAAAATACTGCCAAACGACCTGACCCGAGTGAACTATAGGAAGTTCTATAGTTATTGTGAACTAACTTATACAATATACATACATACAAGGTGACCAAGTTTTTTTGTATAATAAATTTCAAAATTAATTCTGCGGGACATGTTAAGACTTAAATAATCTCAGATCATTTTTTGAAAAATGCCGTTCAACGTTGAAAAAAAAACTCAATTTTGAATGCAAATAGGTCAAAATGTTAGGTACCTATTAGGTTTTTCCTTTGGAAATTTACTCAATGATCATAATACACGAAGAAATGAATATTGTTTTCATTTGTTTTCAACAAGGTCAATTTTATTTTTCAGGTGAAAACTTTTTGTTGTTGTGATTTTTCTTTCTTTTTTCGAAAAATTACCTATGATTATTTCAAGTCCTAGAATGTCTCGTGAAGTTGATTCAGAAATTTCTTAATATAAAACTTGACCACCCTGTACATTTACTTTCTTGTATCTTATGCTAAGAAATATTTTATTTATCCTTCTTATTATTTAAATTTTAACTCGAAAATTATTATTATTATTATGTGCATGTTTTGTTTTTCAAGTGTTGTAAAACTTTTCAAAAAAAAAAAAACAGATAAATTTTTGAAATTTTGCGATTAAATTGGCAAACTGTTTTAGAATACTAAAAAACGATTAAAAGATAGATTTAATTTATTTACTTATTGTACTTTAATTTAATAAATCTATACTCGTATATAATTACACTACGAAAACGTTAAACTAAAGTGTACTTAAAATTAATTTTGAGGCTGCGAGTCAATTGTTTTAACTCTTATAATTATTAATCATGTTTAAAATTAACTTTTCGGAAATTTATTTACGTTACATTTAATTAGCTTGAACTACAAATATTTTTGTTGGTGAAAGAACGTGATTTATTTGACATAGGACGTCGCAAGTATAATTAAAAACTTCATTTGAAATATTGAGATATAGTAGATATTGTACATAAGATGGTGAGATTATTTTTTTGACGTTTTGTTGACCAGGATTAATAATAATAATAACACTCAAGATTCGGATGTTTTTGAAGTAAAAACAATGTTTTTAATTGATCTTCACATGTTCTGTGATATTTTCAGGCAAGGTATGATTCCGTGAAATAGTGTTGAGTGAATTTTGCTTAAGTTTTTTAAAGTCATTTGAGATTTTTCAAGTTTTTGGTTGCTCTTAACTGCATGGGTACAGTTGGGGGAGTGATGTTTTATGAAGTTGGTTTGTCCTGAGCCATATGTTTTTGTGTGCGATCAACCATCGTGAGAAGTTGGACTTTCTCTTAATGTTGTTGCTGTAACCAGCTTGGCTACAGGTGGGAGCTTGATGGTCTCTATCCAACTTTACTTCAAAAGTTGGCTCGTTCTGACCTTTTTCTTTGTAAGCCACCAAACCTGCTTCAATTGATCCCTCAAATCCATCCATTTCTAATAGATTAAAACATCTCTTTCTATGTTTGAGCGCACTAAACCATCTTTTTCCAATAGCAGCAGAGGCATCTTCATGCTTACAATGTCTAGATTATTGTACGTGTATAATTTTATGGTACATCTTCTTCTTCTTCTTCTTCTACTCTGTCTTATCCCGCTCAAGCAGGGTCGACGTTGTTCAACCTCATGGTTGAGGTTGATTGGTTTTGGCACATTTTTTACGGCTGGATGCCCTTCCTAACGCCAACGATTCTATTTGATTTAACGTCCTGGTACATCTATTACTGTACTATTAATCTAACAAGAATTCGGATGATGCTTTTTATGTTAATGTCCCATGGTGCATTCTAATTTCTAGATATTTTATCTTACTATTTTATTATTTTATTTTATCTATCAATAACTTTATAAATTTTATTCTTTTTTTTGTATTTCGTAGCATTAACTTTGTCCGTGATCTCGTTTTAACACACTAAAAGTCGAGTTACTTTACTTTACTCGTATTTTTCTCATTATTAGAAGAAAAAATATTACTTCGGATATTTAAAGATACGGCTAGCGTCGATGGCACGTTGAATACACCAGTTCTGGTTCTGTCACAGAAGTTAAGCAACGTCCAGTAAGGTTAGGACTTGGATGGGTGACCATTCAAATTCGAACCCACGTGATGCTGGCTATTGCGCGGACCACTGAGGCTTTGTGTTTGTGTGAGGCAATGTGAGGTTGAGGTTAATTGATTAGCTGGTTTGTGAGTGTCTAACAAATGAAGGGGAAATGAACCTCACCTAGCCTCAGTTCCGTCGGAAATAGCCAGTATAAAGTCGAATTGAAGTGGTCAACCACCAAAATCTGTCTTTGTTGGATAATCTGACTAAACTTCAGTGATCTGACCAAAGGCAACGTGTCATTGACCCTGGTTTTTTTATTAACGAGCACAAACTTTTGGAACTATTTTGTTGTTTATTAAAACTAACACATATCCATTAATCACAATTATTATTATTATGGATAATACAAGACAAAATCACAATTATTCGATGACAAACACGACTTTCCCTAAATAATTGTGTGAAAAATAAATCCCTATTAAAATAGTTCGATGTCCTTTTTTGAAAATACAAGGCGAACGTTTATTGTTTATTATTAACTTGTAATTTGTATTTCCAACAGGAAAAAATGATCTTGTTGCGTAGGTTCTAACAAGGATAACACTACAATGTAGGCATTATTATTAAAATAATCAACTGTCTATGTGTTTTATTTCTATAAAAATAATTATATATTTTTTCACTTTACCCACACAATATATTATGTATGTTTATTACTGTAATTGTTTTGTTTTTATTACACTTAATTCAGGTTTGGTCATTTTACTACCAAGTTAAACTAAAGAAATGTGAAGTATTGTGTACTTACTTTTTGACTTGGGGGGGGGGGGGGGGGGGGGGAACGCCAAGAAAGAAATTGACATTGGCAGTTATTTTGCTTTGATGGACCTGTAGAACGTCTTAGAGAAATTAGAAGAAGAATATTGATATGCAGTGTCTTTTGATAATTATCTCACCTGGCTGGGGGACTATAAACAGGGAGTAGACCAGCACTGGCATGGTTCTGGGGGCCCTAGTCAATTATTAGTCTCCTGGTAAAGACAGTGGTAGAAGTGCTGAGTCATTCCTCCACCGTCTGGCTACTATCGTTCACGATGACGCCACCCTATGATGATGATTTATTTTATTTCATAATCAAATCGTTTCCCTGAGTAATACTTGTAATGCCATGAACTTTTTTCTTAACGTCGGCTATGGAAAAAAGGGATATGAAACACTCAGCTTTACAAAATAGAAGAACCCAGTACATCAGCGCCAAATGCGAACTGCCCATCTAGAGAGAGTAACAGAAAAAAAAAACACGAAGTAACGAGATCAATCAAATTGATTTATTGATATAACCGTCTCTTCTAATATTAAATAATATATTGTAAATGTACACGAGTCAGATCATCAAAATAATATTCTCCAAAGAAAAAGAAAATTTTACGCGAAAAAAAAGAATAATTAATATATAAATAGATTTACAAAAAATTCGGTGCGGTAATTAAAATATTTAGAACAAGGCTCGATCGAACACTTCGAACCATTTTTTTGGAATTAAATTTTAACTGGGTTTCTATTTATATGTGAAAAATTAAAAGATATTACTTCGGTGGTAATAAGAGTAGTTAAGAAAGCCCGCTCTATAGCCTGTTTTTCAAAATAAATAAATAATAATAATAATAGACACCTTTATAATCTACCAGATTTAAGACTAAAGATCTCATTGTTCTAGGAGTTATTTTGGCGCCATAATTATGTAGTCAAAGTGTCAAATACATGAGAAAAAAATTCATAAATTGGGTGGGATTCGAACCAGAGGATACCTACGCTACCTGGATCACCAGACTAGTGATTTCACTACGATAGTCAATGCAACTATGGTTCGGAGGGGGGCCAAGAGTGGCAATAAATAATATAAAAAAAATTCTTACTTAAAGTTTAAATTAAATTATTGGAAATATCGGTATTTTTCTTACGACATACAGAGTAAAAAACTCTAATGTCCTGAAATACTACAAGTTGTGTTCAATGAATACCAGATAAGAAAGAAAATTATTCTGGACCAGAGTAGAAAGATATAAACTATGTAAATCACAAAAGCAATTGAATTTCATCCCAGACAGGTAAATGAAGGTAAGAACATCATTTAGAAAAATATTATGTTTTAACAATATTTACAATTAGAGTAAATACAAATCATGAACAAATTATATTCTAACTTTGTCAAAATTTTTATAAAATAAAATATATTTAAGGAAATCTTAGTTAGACTGTTGGTTTTAAATTTAAATACAGACTTGGAATCCTTCTCATACAGAGCTCTGTTCAATCAGGCAGTACTCAGGCTGGGGCGGAATACAGAGGTTTGTACTCAGTGATTCTTACAGAGCTCTACAATAACTTCTTCTCCCTCTACTAGACCTTTGTAAGTACTGGTTCTACCATCTTATCACTCTTATACAGAGCTCTGTACTCACTAGTTCTCACTCTCATACAGAGCTCTGTACTCACTGGTTCTCCGTCTCATACAGAGCTCTGTAATCACTTCTTCTCCTTCTACCAGAACTCTGTAATCACTGGGTCTCCCTCTCATAAAGAGCTCTATAATCACTGGTTCTCACTCTCATACAGAGCTCTGTAATCACTTCTTCTCCTTCTGCCAGAGCTCTGTACTCACTGGTTCTCACTATCATACAGAGCTCTGTAATCACTGGTTCTCCGTCTCATACAGAGCTCTGTAATCTCTTCTTCTCCTTCTACCAGAACTCTGTAATCACTGGGTCTCCCTCTCATAAAGAGCTCTGTAATCACTGGTTCTCACTATCATACAGAGCTCTGTAATCACTGGTTCTCCGTCTCATACAGAGCTCTGTAATCTCTTCTTCTCCTTCTACCAGAACTCCGCAATCACTGGGTCTCCCTCTCATAAAGAGCTCTGTAATCACTGGTTCTCACTCTCATAAAGAGCTCTGTAATCACTGGTTCTCCCTCTCATACAGAGCTCTGTAATCACTTCTTCTCCTTCTACCAGAACTCTGTAATCACTGGTTGTCCCTCTCATACAGAGCTCTGTACTCACTGGTTCTCGCTCTCATACAGAGCTCTGTAATCACTTCTTCTACCAGAACTCTGTAATCACTTCTTCTCCTTCTACCAGAACTCTGTAATCACTGGTTGTCCCTCTCATACAGAGCTCTGTACTCACTGGTTCTCGCTCTCATACATAGCTCTGTAATCACTTCTTCTCCTTCTACCAGAACTCTGTACTCACTAGTTCTCTCTCTCACAAAGAGCTCTATAATCACTGGTTCACACTCTCATAAAGAGCTCCGTAATCACTGGTTCTCTCTCTCATACAGAGCTCTGTACTCACTGGTTCTCGCTCTCATACAGAGCTCTACAATCACTGGTTCTCGCTCTCATACAGAGCTCTGTAGTGTTCGATCAGGCAGTGCTGGGGGTGGGGCGGGGGGTCCTGCCTCAGATAGTCGGCCAGATACACAGGGGGGAGCAGGAAACCCCCGCGCGGGCGAAGTCCTCCAGACTGATGGGCATGTTGACGCGGGTGTCCTCCCAGAAGCAGTGGGTGCCCTTGAGGGCGTCCCTGGAATTGATGGACAGAGATATGAGAGGGGGGGGGAGAGAGAGAGAGAGAGAGAGAGAGAGAGGGAGAACCTTGCTATGATCGTGAAAATGGATTTTCCGTTTTAAAGGTTCATGTTTGGTTTATGAAGGTTTAAAGCGCGAAGATGACTGACTAGTCCATTAAAAAAAAAAATATAATCGACTGACAACCCAAAACGCTTGCAGCATTGCCTCGTTGAACTGCAAGGGTTATCTGTTGGGGCAAATAATTTCCCGATCTTGGGTCTCCAGTCTTTTTTACAATAGATCTTTTCAGTTCTTTGTCATCCAAATGATGATGTTCTGAATAATGTTTTTTTATGATTAATAAAATATATTTATTAAGTTTTAATAGAATCGACTTAAAACTAGACTGAATGCATTCAACACTCATAGATTCCAAATGTATACGATCGCTATTTTTTCTCTAGCCCAGCTTCACATATCAACAGCCGGGAACAGCCATATTGAAGCAACATTGTGTTTTTCTTTTTGTTTGTTTGAACTGCTAGCAAAAGGGGACTCTTTAGTCCAACGCAGGCAATATAAATAAAGTGTTTGTAATGCTAAAAATTAGTTGTTAGTTTACAGCTTAGACTGTGAAATATATGATGGTAATTTAAAAACCTAACCTAACGTCTGTAGCAAATAATAATTGCAATTTTATTTTTATTTTATTTATTTTTTTACACTTTATTTTTTTACAAAACAATCAACAACAATAAATTTAAATAATAAAATAAAACTTAGAAATATGTACAAAAAAATAAAGAACAATATTCATTTTTTATTACAATTGTTTTGTAATCCGGGGCGAAGTTAATTTTACTGTTGCTAGATAAGGTTTATCTAGCGTTATTTGTGGGAGCGGCTCCTATTTTTGACCTAACCTAACCTAAAAGCTGTCCCGGTAGCTCAGTGGTAAAGGCGGCACTCTGTGAATACAGAGATTCCAGAGGTCGTGCGTTCGAAACCTAGCCGGGACATGACAAGTTATCCTCGCATTTGGGATTTTTACCACATAATAATATGTCTTGGGCTCACTGCTGGAATAATGGGACTTTAATAGTCCTAATTGGGCAGTAGGTATAAATAAGACGATATTATTATTATCATTAAAAGAGATTTTTACTAAACTCAATGACACACAGAAACAAGCACTCACTTTTCGTCCAGCACGCTACCTCCCCCCGCCTGAATCAAGCGTCGCAAACTATCCAACCGCTTGTCCGCCACGAACAGGGTGGCTCTCATGCCGGTGAAGGCCCCGCCCCTCTTGAGCCGCCACCGGTGGGCGGCCTGGGCGTACTGCACCACAGGCCCCTCCAGGCGGGGCATCTTGTCCGAACTGAAGGGGTTGCCTGGCGCACGGGAAAGGGATTTTTATTTAAGAAATATTTTTAAAACTGTTACTTTTAAGTGCATAATTTCAACAAACTACACATACACTACACACTGGACATGGAAGGAGCCCAGAACAATGGTTCTGGGTGTCCATAGGGTTCACCCATATCAATCTTTCCACCACCATGTCATCACACATGGACACGGATAGTAGTAGTAGTATTATACAACGCTTTATTAGGTATAAATGGACATTATGTACATACAAATAATTATTTTAACAATGAAAAAAATGGAAACAATAAATACAATAAAAATGAAAAAGAATAGAAAATATATGAAAACATAAGTCCTAACTAAAGGGCGGGGTTATTGCCTATGATTACAGATAAATAGATTTTTTTTAAGCTTTATTAGGAGGACAAAGTACAATGGTAACAGTATAAAATTAAGAAAAAAAAACAAACAAATGACAAAATAAATAAGTAAAAAAGAAAATAACAATAATGTCCTACCTAAAGGGCGGGGTTATTGCCAGTGGCAATCTCTTTTTTGGAATAAATAAGGAAAAAATAAAGTATATACAGATATACAGAGTATGTCCTAACTAAAAAGCGGGTAATTGGCAATTTCTTCCAACAACCCTTATTGGAATTCCATTTTATTAAAATACTAGTGTATAGATGATTTGTTTACTTTTTAAAATTATATATTTTTTTAATTTTTTTTTGAAAAACCTAATAATAACTTAATATTTAATATTTCATATAACAAACATGTCATCATTCTTCTCACGACACATGGTGCCTACCAGGCTCGAGGCATTTCATATATTTTTTTTTCATATGTTTTTTTTTTTTACAGAGGACCCATCCTCAGTCTTTTTTTTTGGCTTCTAAGATAATTGTTAGTAGTCACCGTTGTCGAGTGGATAGGTTTGCATGCAGTAGAGTTGGGTTCGAATCCCGGCTGGATAGACAATTTTCAACTCTGTACTTTGGATGTCTACTCACCAATATCATTATGCTGCTTCGGAAATAACATGTTCTACTCACCACAGGAAAATATTCTTCTCATCAGGGAACATGATCTACTCACCAATATCATTATGCTGCTTCGGAAATAACATGTTCTACTCACCACAGGAAAATATTCTTCTCACCAGGGAACATGATCTACTCACCACAGGAAAATATTCTTCTCACCAGGGAACATGTTCTACTCACCAGGGAACATGTTCTACTCACCGAACTCGTACTCCTGCTCGGGCAGGAACATGATGTTCTACTCACCACAGGAACATGTTCTACTCACCAGGGAACACGTTCTACTCACCAAACTCGTACTCCTGCTCAGGCAGGAACATGATGTTCTACTCACCACAGGAACATGTTCTACTCACCAGGGGAACATGTTCTACTCACCACAGGAACATGTTCTACTCACCACAGGAACATGTTCTACTCACCACAGGAACATGTTCTATTCACCACAGGAACATGTTCTACTCACCACAGGAACATGTTCTACTCACCACAGGAACATGTTCTACTCACCAGGGGAACATGTTCTACTCATCAGGGGAACATGTTCTACTCATCACAGGAAAATCTTCTTCTCACCAGGGAACATGTTCTACTCATCACAGGAACATGTTCTACTCACCACAGGAACATGTTCTACTCACCAAACTCGTACTCCTGCTCGGGCAGGAACATGTTCTACTCACCACAGGAAAATGTTCTACTCACCACAGGAACATGTTCTACTCACCACAGGAACATGTTCTACTCAAGGGAACATGTTCTACTCACCAGGGAACATGTTCTACTCACCACGGAACATGTTCTACTCACCAGAAGAATATGTTCTACTCATCAGGGGAACATGTTCTACTCACCAAACTCGTACTCCTGCTCGGGCAGGAACATGATGTTCTACTCACCACAGGAACATGTTCTTCTCACCAGGGAACATGTTCTACTCACCACAGGAACATGTTCTACTCACCAAACTCGTACTCCTGCTCGGGCAGGAACATGTTCTTGGCCTGGCAGTCCTCCAGGTAGCGCGGACTCAGGATCCACTTGCCCGAGGCCAGACAGCACAGCAGCTTCTCACTCCTCAGCGGGGACTCCATGATGAGGTGTGTGGTCTCGGGCTGGAAGCACTGGCTCGTGTTGAGCAGGCAGCCCCCCAGCCGCGCCACTATCTCCGAGTAGCGGACCTTGAGCTCGTCACACTGGCGAGGGAAATCCAATAATCATAATAATAATATCGCCTTATTTAAACTGCCCGATTAGAAATATTAAAGTCCCATTATTCCAGCAGTAAGCCCAAGACATATTATTATGTGGTAAAAATCCCAAAAGGGAGGATAACATGTCATGTCCCGGCTGGGTTTCGAACCCACGACCTCTGGAATCTTTGGATTCACAGAGTGCCGCCTTTACCACTGAGCTACCGGGACAGACAATAGGTTGGAGTACAACGGCAGAAATGGAAAACGACAATCATAGACTCTTATTTATACTGGCCCTCTTAGGACTAAAGAGTTCCTTTCCTATTCTAGCAGTTGTTTTGAACCTTTTTTTTTTATTTTGGTGAAAGTCTCAAATAAATGAGAAAAAATGCATGCATATCGAACCAACGTGTACGCTAGACATGCGCTCCATGTGCTTTAATCACTCGAGTTAAAATACATTGGCAGAATAGATTGTCATGCAAAATTCATCACGGGTTCTCTTGATTAATGTAGTGATTGATTGTAGGAATTAAGTAGTTCCTTTAAATAAATAAAAATCCTATCAAATTTCAAGAAATATTTTTAAAATTGTCAGTTTTAAGTGCATAATTTCAACAAACTACACATACATCATACTGCATACACTACACACTGGACGTGGAAGGAGCCCAGAACAATGGTTCTGGGCGTCCAAAGGGTTCACCCATATCAATCCTTCCACCACCATGACATCACACATGGACTCGGAAAGTAAAGTAAGTAATTAAGTATGTACCCTTTCTTTGTAACACTCCTTGTAGGTACTATTTAAAACTATTTAAATATGCATTTTTTAAATAAAATTGGCCCAACTCCTGGGGGATAAAGCCCTCGGTTTGTCCACTAAGACTCAGGTTTTCTGCGTGTACTCACTAACCCTGATAAAACCTACAGTTCAATTCTATGTTTTCGTACTTTATGAGGTAAGTTTTGTGTACGCTAGCTCCCGGTCTATAAGGAGAGATTGCAAAGAGGTATTGACTGACACTACATTTTTTCCATCAATTTCAAGTAAAGCTGTTGTAGCCAGCGTCGATAGCTCGTTGGATGCACCGGTTCTCGTAGGATCGCCGAAGTTAAGCAACGTTTAGCGAAGTGAAGACTTCGTGGTGCTGGCATTACGGCCCAACCCAGGTTGGGTGAGGTCAATGTGTGTAGCAGGTTGGTAAGTTTCCTGCGAATGAAGGGTAAAACCCCGTCGTGTATGACCAATATGACCATGCAGTTGAAAAACGACATTAAACTCAAATAAAAAAAGGTGATGTGGAAAAAGAATTATTTCGATCAGGGATATTGTCTATCAAAATGAGAATGGTGATATATCTATTTTTTACCGACAACATCGACATACTGTGATGCTACAGGTGAAGCGTGCACTATTATTATTTATTATTATTATTCAACAATTTAGATCAATCTTTATTTACATTTTTTTTATATACAGGTGCAGTCAAAAGGTATAATAAAATTAATTAAAGATGATAAACAAAGTTTGATCAAGGGTGGTGATAACGCCTTTGGCATTCACTTCCGCACCACCCTTTTTGGCATTCTCTTTTTGGCACTCACCACATTGGACAGCACAAAGCACCTCTCCTCCACGCTGGACGCGCCGTGTGTCGCCCGCCTCTCCATGGTCTCCACGTAGTCCTCCCAGCCCACGCGTGGCTGCGACTCCTCCTGGGTGTACTTGCGGCCCCCAGCCGCCGCCATGCGGTGCTTGGGCGGACTGGCCGCCCCCGGGCGGTGCTTGGGCGGACTGCCCCCCGTGTCTGTGGAGCCGCGGGAGTCTCGACTGGCGCGGTCAATCTGTAGGTTGAGCTCGTCTATTGTCTTCACTAGGTCGGACGGCTGACTGCCCAGTGAGCGCTGGGGAGCACATGGTGGAACAATGGGTTACGTTGTCAACCTCTTTTTTTTAAGTCTTTAATGGCAGGATTCTCAAATTGCTTGAGCTCTTCCACCCAACCCTCTAGGCCCTCGGTCAGCAATTAGCGGACCGCAAAGCTCATTTGTCCGGCCCGCGAACAAAATTTTAGGTTCGAAAAATAATATTTTTTTTTTTTTCTTAAAAAAAAATTGATTTGCAAGAAGAAGTAGTAGTCCTAAAAATGTGCAAAGAGACACTATCGGCAGAAGAGTTTTGGTGTAAGAAAGTTCCAAAAGACCGATGGTTTATTTATTTAATTTTTATCAAACACCTCGGCCGAGGTGTGAAGAACGCCTATACAAAGAAAGAGACAGCCCGGCAGAGTGTAAGGTTACGGAAAACATAGTTCCCATGCATTTCATGTACTTTCAGCCAGCGAAAAGTGCAACATGAATTTCAAAAATTGCGATTTTTATTGCAGAAATGGTCTCTACGTTGAAAAATAAGTCGATTTGACTTTTTGTTTGACTTCTTTGGCCAACGGGAACCCTATTTTCGAGACCCCCCAACAAACGTGAAAGACATGAAAAGATTCATAATTTTTTTTTTTTTTTTCCGTTTTTTTTTTCATACGGATCCTTTGAGACCCGACTTCGTGTCTTTAACTTGGCACTGAAGATTAAGTGAGGTGTCTAAAGTGATCAAGATATAATGGAGATGAGCCCGGACCAAAAAAAAATTTCTAAATTATAAGCGGGCGGCCCATTTGGGCGACCTCGGGTTTTGGGAGCCCAAATCGGGAATTGAAGGATAATACTAATCTTAAGTGGAATCAAATGAAAGATCTTGATGAGCAGATACCAAATTTATTGATTTTATTCCTTCATCCGGTCCACTAGGTGGCACCTGGTGGCCTTTTCATTTTATTTGGCGGGTAGGTACCTTCGAATCCTTAGCTTAGTGGTCAGATCTTGGCCAGTATGTATTTTTAGAGATTACCTCGCTCTCTCACTGCAAAATTTTAATGTTTAAGTTTCCAAGTATTAATTTAGTTAGTTCATTTTCGGTCCAATTCTTTAGAAGATAACTTTGTCTATTGGTAGCATGCTCGACCTGCCACCCAGTCAGCATGGGTTCGAATCCTGGCGGGGACGAAATTTTTTAGCTCTTTTTTTTCAATTTGGGCTTAACGTTGTTTTGTTTTTGCGATCTTTATATTTGATCTTCATGACGACCCCATTACCCTCGCGAGGAAAATTTTAGTAGTTGCGGAATTGACCAATGACCTGTGGCGGCATTACGAGATTGATTTTGGACAATCATGGTTGGATGGAGATAAAATATGATGAATTAGCTCTCATAATGTCGATGCTACGCACTAAATGTTGGGACAAAGTAGGTAGTGACTTTGGCCAAGTGGGTAGCATACTAGACTTGCACGCATCACAATGACTTGGGTTCGATCCCCTTCAGGGAAGTTTTTTTTCTCTGTCCATTATGTCCGGGGTACACTCATAATATCTCGTGAGGTATTGATAAGGGTCGTCACCATCGAGTACTCTCCCGCTCATGGTTTTATCAACACCAAACTGTCTCCGGTCGCGTCGCTTGCATTTTTACCTGATTTTATACCTACATAGTTTAGGCCTAGCATAAAAATTATAATCGAAACACCTAGGAATCATTGATATAGACCTGAGGCATGGCCTTCTATGTATTTTTCCTAGCCCTCCGATAAACCCAAGGCATGGCCTTCTATATTTACCTAACCCTACTATAAACCCGAGGCATTGCCTTCTATGTATTATCCTTATCCCTAACCCTACTATATTCCTGAGGCATGGCCTTCTATGTATTTTACCTAACTCTACTATACACTGAAGGCATTGCCTTTCATTAGTTAGAGATTTTAAAGATTTCCTTATAAAAGTCCGATTCTTATATAAAAATGATAATTTTATAGTTTTCATTTTCTTAAATACCTAATGTAAAAAAGCATGGTCTTATTTCCGGGAGAGATACTCGTGGTGATCGAAATACATATTGACCTTAGAAAAATTAAATACGTACTGCTAAAACTATATCTTAAAAAAAAGACAACTTGGTACATTCACATTTTCCCAGCTTATTTAGGTACTTTTGTTATTCATAATGTTTCAGTAGTGTATGAACCTATATTTTCGTACAAAAAGAACTGATATCCCCCAAAAACACCACTTCGTGGTTAAAAAAAGAAGAACGCCTCACTCAAAAGAATGATTATAATTAGTTAAAAATAAATGATATCAAATTGAGAACACCTTACCCCCTCTCTTTCTATATCTCTGCACTCCTCTCTGAATTTATTCCTCTTATGTTTATCTTTCTTTATCCTTTCTAGGGGTCATCCCAAACTTGATTTCTCTTTAAATTTACTTGTTGCACGGCAATAAAAAATGGCGGTCGGAGTTTTTTCTGAACTTATTTGATTTGAATCGAGAAAATTACACCGCGACCGCCATTTTTTATTGCCGTGCAACAAGTAAATTTAAAGAGAAATCAAGTTTGGGATGACCCCTAGAAAGGATAAAGAAAGATAAACATAAGAGGAATAAATTCAGAGAGGAGTGCAGAGATATAGAAAGAGAGGGGGTAAGGTGTTCTCAATTTGATATCATTTATTTTTAACTAATTATAATCATTCTTTTGAGTGAGGCGTTCTTCTTTTTTTAACCACGAAGTGGTGTTTTTGGGGGATACCTTATTACTTGTAATACTTGTATATTACTTTATCTATTTAAATAAATAAAGAGGTGCTATATTAAACTGTTAGCGTAATGGGACTTCCTGTCTCGAGCCGACAGTCTAAATAAAGCACTACTATACTATTAATCCGGACCGCGGAGATTTTTCTCATATTAATCCGGACCCTAACAGGATTTAATTGCCGACCCCTGCTCTAGGCGAAGTTTATCTACCACTTACTCTCACAGTGCTACTAATATGTGGTCATATACTCAAATAAATAAGGAAAAATCCATGCATTGGAAGTGATCCGATCCACAGATCCATGTACTAGCTTGTTAAATTACAAGTCTAGTACCTTGACAACCTCGAATAGCAGTGCTTGGTTAAATATGTTAATTCTCTATATGTCATAAAAGTTAGGACTATGATATAGTATACAGGGCCAGTAAATAAGGGAAAAAATTCACACAAAAAAGTTTACATTTCTAGCAATATCCTGGTTTTTCAAGTTAAAAAAAAGTTTTTATTTCGTAGCTATGAAACAGGAACTTCTATAGACGCTTGTGATCTGTGTTGTAGCCTGCCCATCCCGTAGTATGCCTCCCCTCTGATGGACGAGAGGTGACACAATAACTCCCATTTAGGTGCTGGGTCAACACGGAAAGTTTATTCTTCAAGGGAGGGTTCAACGTTCTTTTCTACTGCTAAAGTCATATCGAGACGGGGGATTTACCCTCCGACTCGCTGGAAACCTCACCCAGCCAGGACTGGGCCGCGAATATCATCATGACGAGGGTTCAAATTTGATTGGTCATCCATCCAACCTCGCAGGAAGTTGATGAACTTTATCGTGCCATCGCTATCCAGCGTCGATGGAAAGTAGGAATGCCCACACTTACTGGTTGACTAGTCTGTTGGGAGGAATGCTGCACCAGTGCCGGATCCCGGGGACCATCTCCCCCTGTCAGACTGCCCGCTACCCACGCCTCTACTCTGGTGTTGGCGGATAGCTTGCTCCCCCTGGTGCATAGAAGCAGATATACACATTTATACACCTTATTGACCATTTTATTTTATTTATTTATTTACACGTTATTTTCTTTTATACAAAACAATTATCAACAAAAAATTAATAACAATAAATTAAAAAAATACTTAGAAGTATGTACAAAAAATAATAATAATAAAGATCAATATTAATTTTTAATTACATTTGTTTTGTAATCCGGGGCGAAGTTAATACCTTAGGGCCTTAGGCATTCTCTGCCATTCAAATACAAATCATTCATGACATGTATTTGAACACAGGGTGCGAGAAAAGTTTCGGAACATCTCTTTTTCTCAGGAACGAAAAGAGATAACGAGCAGCTTTCATTATTGTTATTCAGTGGTGAAACAATTTATTTCCAGCGGCGAAAACAAATGGAAAAAACAATTATACCACGTGATTTAGTACCCAAAACTGCACTGTTTTTATGTATCATACTCTATGTTTTATCACTTCCCGAAGAACCTGTCAAATAATTGAAAAAAAGTCTCTCCAATTCAGACAGAGGTCGCGGGTTCGAAACCCATTTGGGATTTTACTGATTCTATTCTGATGAAGAGATTGCCAAAGGCAATAACCCCGCCCTTTAGTTAGGACATATATTATGTATATATTTATTATTTTTTTCTTTATTTTTTCTTCTTCTATTATATTGTATTTTAATTTGTAATTATTTGTGTTGTATATAATACTAGCCGTTTGCCCGTGCTTTGCAGCGGGACTAAATTTCAAATTTACTAAGGCATGGCCGTACTTCTGGACAGCAATGCCTTTTTGAACTTTTTATAATTTTTCTGGACAAAGCGATAATGGTTTTGGGGGGGTCAATTCTGAGACATTTTTCGCTATCTCTTACCGTTTTGGCTAAAAACCCCGGACAAACAAACAAACAAACAAACATAGGTAGGGAGGTAGTCCTTTTTTCTGTTTTATATATAGAGATGTCCTATTAATAAAGTGTAAATAAATAAATGAGTTGTTATCACCTGGGGGGCAGCATGTTGTCCTGATCGTCCACCAGATTGTCCATCAGCTTCTCCCACTGCTTCCTCTCAGCGCGGGTGTTGGGCTTGGACTGGGAGAAGGAGCGGGACTGTGAGTGGGACTGGGAGAGGGGAGGGGGGATGTGGTTGCTATGGGCAACCTGGAATAAATATTAAAAAAAAAAAAATATTAGTTTTATAATACACAGTCTGGCTGGGGGACTATAAACAGGGAGTAGACCAGCAGTCTGGCTGGGGGACTATAAACAGGGAGTAGACCAGCAGTCTGGCTGGGGGACTATAAACAGGGAGTAGACCAGCAGTCTGGCTGGGGGACTATAAACAGGGAATAGACCAGCAGTCTGGCTGAGGGACTATAAACAGGGAGTAGACCAGCATTGGCTTGGTTCTGGGGGCCCTTGTCAATTAATAGCCTCCTTGTAAAGACAGTGGTAGAAATGTTGAGTCATTCCTCCACTGTCTGGCTACCATCATTAACGATGACGCCACCCTATGATGATATGATGATTGGTTATATAACTTTAAGTCAAATTGAACCCCGATGTCCCGGATTCGAATCTCGACTGAGTGGAAATTTTTCTACAAATGTGGGCCGTAATGGTAATGGTGCTCAAAAGCACTTGTATTTACGGAAAGAGTCCATATAAACATGTAACAAATAACAAAAGTTAAAAAATAAAATACAATGCAAAATTAGAAAATAACCTTTCAAAATTTAAAATATGGATGGTAAAATATGACAAAATACAAAGTAATAATTCTAACATTTAAATATCAGAAATAAAGTCAAAATGAGATGTTAGTTGCTTGAAGGAATAAATAAATTACCAGGGTAGGGTATTAAGAAAATAATGTACTTTTTTTGAAAATATAATAGAGGGTCTTAATGCTGTGCTAGCCACAAAAGAAAAATGTAAAAGGGTTCTTGTTTTACCACAAATAATTCATATTTCCCTTAAAAATTATATATTACAAGTAATAAGAATTCTTCATGGTTTTCGACTAGAAGAATGAGCAAGACTGAGAGAGTTATCCTAGTTATTGAGTGACATACCGTCCGTGAGTTATCCAAGGCAGTTCGTTTGAGTGGACTCCCCAAACTAGCATCGCCCGGCTCCATATTATTCATGAGACACAGCTTGCGTTTCTTCGAACCCGCATTATTTGGCTGAAAACTACGAGACGACTGCTGTGAGGCACTTTCCAATCCATCAGCTTCATCTTGAAAGCCTTTCCCTGAGACGATCTGGTTTTCTTTTGTGTCCAACCGGAGGCTTTCGGTGGTGGCATTTTCGGCGGGGTTTTCGACATGGGTGAAATCTCGACCGTTCGTCAGTTTGTTGGTCGAGGTCGAGACTTCTCGGCCGGTCAGTCTATCATTGGGTAACTTTGGCGTGCCGTTTCGCGCGCTCTGTTTGGTATTGGATGCACCGGACGGCATGTCGCTCCGTTGCGACAGCCCCTCATCGCAGCCGGTCAGGTATTTCTCCTCCGGCAGTCTGGTTCCGCTGCGCGCGCAGTCCAACAGCCACCGCTTGTTCACCGAGGGGAAGCCCCACTTGAGCGCCGCAGTGTACTTGGACCCGGAGCAGGAGGGACACACGAGATGGGTCGAGGCCTTCTTGCCGTTGCGGGGATTGTCCCGCTTCATGAACTCCTCCTGGTAGCCTGCACCTAGGAGTTGGCTCAGCCTCGCTGGAATAGAATAAAAAATAATACTATAGAACAGATTCCCAATATAGAACTGGGTTCGATTGCCAGCAGGGCAGGAATTTTTCTGCTCTGTACTTGGATGTTCGGGGTCCACTCATACCTCGTGAGGAAAAATGAGTAGTTACTTGTATGAGTAACGACCAGTGGCGGCATTACCAGAGTAAAAAGAAATTAATGTAATAGAATAATTCGAAATGTGAAGGAGGCTCTTAGTAATGCTGCGCTACCCACAAACATTGTGAAGAAGCCTTGTGCTTCACCACAAATAATAATAATACAATACAAATTCTATAAATTTCTTTATCAAACAGAATAAATTGGAATTTTTTTCACTTGTTTCATTGAAATCTTCTGAAAAACCGTCCTATTTTTTAAGGCAAATCCCTGATTTTCTTTATAACTACAAAATTTCTTGACCTGTACCTAAAATTTTAGAGCTAAATTTTCTTTCATTTAAAGATATAAACTTTTAACTATAATAATCACAAGTGGAACATCGCCAACTTTTGAACACAGTTTACCAGTGGCGTGGCGCCGTGGATCACCTGGCTGGGTCTATGGTAGTACTGTACGCCACTGATTACTATCAACTCACCCAGGAAGTCCCGCTCGAATCCCACATAGTTACTGATGGTAATAACACAGTTCACCAGTGGCGTGGCGCCGTGGATCACCTGGCTGGGTCTATGGTAGTACTGTACGCCACTGATTACTATCAACTCACCCAGGAAGTCTCTCTCTTGAATCCCACATAGTTACTGATGGTAGTAACACAGTTCACCAGTGGCGTGGCGCCGTGGGTCACCTGGGTGGGTCTATGGTAGTACTGTACGCCACTGATTACTATCAACTCACCCAGGAAGTCCCGCTCGAATCCCACATAGTTACTGATGGTAATAACACATCACCAGTGGCGTGGCGCCGTGGGTCTATGGTAGTACTGTACGCCACTGATTACTATCAACTCACCCAGAAAGTCTCGCTCGAATCCCACATAGTTACTGATGGTAATAACACACTGCACCAGTGGCGTGGCGCCGTGGGTCACCTGGGTGGGTCTATGGTAGTACTGTACGCCACTGGTTACTATCAACTCACCCAGGAAGTTCCTCTCGAATCCCACATAGTTACTGATGGTAATAACACACTTCACCAGTGGCGTGGCGCCGTGGGTCACCTGGATGGGACTATGGTAGTACTGTACGCCACTGGTTACTAACTCACCAAACCCTCAACCCACAGGAACGTTCACCGCTGCGCCTGTCACCGAGCATGTAGACTGTACGCACTGTTACTATCAACTCACCGAAGCTCGATCACTAGTATGATGGAACGTTCACGGCTGGCGCCGTGGGTCACCTGGATGGGTCTATGGTAGTACTGTACGCCACTGATTACTATCAACTCACCCAGGAAGTCTCTCTCGAATCCCACATAGTTACTGATGGTAATAACACACTTCACCAGTGGCGTGGCGCCGTGGGTCACCTGGGTGGGTCTATGGTAGTACTGTACGCCACTGATTACTATCAACTCACCCAGGAAGTCCCGCTCGAATCCCACATAGTTACTGATGGTAATAACACAGTTCACCAGTGGCGTGGCGCCGTGGGTCACCTGGATGGGACTATGGTAGTACTGTACGCCACTGGTTACTATCAACTCACCCAGGAAGTCCCGCTCGAATCCCACATAGTTACTGATGGTAATAACACAGTTCACCAGTGGCGTGGGTCACCTGGGTGGGTCTATGGTAGTACTGTACGCCACTGATTACTATCAACTCACCCAGGAAGTCTCTCTCGAATCCCACATAGTTACTGATGGTAATAACGCAGTTCACCAGTGGCGTGGCGCCGTGGGTCACCTGGATGGGTCTATGGTATTACTGTACACCACTGATTACTATAAAGTGCACTGGTAGTCAAGTGGTTAACGCGCTAGTCTGGTAATCCAGGTAGCCTAGGGATCCGTTGGTTCGAATCCCACCCAGTGCACGAATTTTTCCTCGTTAATTTGAGTTTGTGACCACATAATAATAACACTCTGAGGGTTAGGTGGTAGAAAATGCTTTGAGCATTAACCTCGCCTAGTGGTTACCTTCCACTAAAGAGTATTATTATTATTATTATCAACTCACCAAGGAAGTCCCGCTCGAATCCCACATAGTTACTGATGGTAATAACACAGTTCACCAGTGGCGTGGCGCCGTGGGTCACCTGGACAGGTCTATGGTAGTACTGCACCTCCACCACTGAGCTCTGCTGCTTGCACTCCATGAGCCAGATGTCGGTCACGATATCCTCTGTGGGCACTACCGAGGTGGCGTAGCCTGGGGGGTGAAAGAGAAAGGAGATGGGGTATATATAATAATAATAATAATAATATCGCCTTATTTATACTGCCCGATTAAGACTACTACAGTCCTATTATTCCAGCAGTAAGCCGAAGACATATTATTATGTGGTAAAAATCGCAAATGGGGGATTACTTGTCTGTCCCGGTAGCTCAGTGGTAAAGGCAGCACTCTGTGAATCCAGAGGTCGCGGGTTCGAAACCCAGCCGGGACAAGACAAGTTATCCTCCCATTTGGGATTTTTACCACATTATAATACGTCTTGGGCTTACTGCTGGAATAATGGGACTTTAATAGTCCTAATGGGGCAGTATAAATAAGGCGATATTATTATTATTATTTATATTTTTTTCTAACCTAAGCAAGTTTTTTTTTAATATAATCTTAAGAATATTAAATTTATGAACAAAATGTCTGTTTAAATTTGAAAATATTTTTTTTTATTATGTTATTTATATTTTATCTTGCGTTCAGAATAAAATTAACATCTTTTCAGCAACTAGGTGATTGATAAATGACTAAAGATTTTCAGATGTATAGTAGTGCACTGTATGCTAGCTAATAATATTGATGTTTAGCTAAGTTGGTGAAAAGATGTGAAAATAAATAAGACCTTGTTTCCTGCTGAAGGGACTTTTTAGTCTCACCTCGACAGTATACCTAAACAAGGTAATTTCTATTCTATTTTATTAGATTGACATAACTGATAGGACTCTCGACAGTTTTTTAAAACAAATATAGACGTTTTTCGAGCTGAGGGTTGTTTTGGGTATCACATGATGAAAATTCAAGCATTAGCATTAGGATATTTTTAAGCTAATAGGATTTTCAGATTCAAGGACCTCCTTATTGATAATCACATAAAAATAGTACCCCGAGGTTAATTTGATTTTTTTTTTTTTTCAATCGTTATTAACTATTATTATTTAACACTTTATTGGTCAACTACATGATACATTCAACAAAATATAACATGAAAAAAAAAAGTACACAATAGAATATGTAGTGAAGAAAGGGGCGAGGTTAAAGCCTGTGGCTTTCTCTTCCACCGAACCCCATAGGATATAAAAAAATGAAATAAACAAAAAAAAAAAAAAATTATATAATAATAAATAACCAACCTTCAAAGGGCACTATCACATAGTCAGGGATACCGTGGAACGTCTTCGGGTTGCTGACGACCTTCCCGTGAGCCTCTCGGATAGCTTCGACTATTTCCGCCGTCTCCTCTTCGGTGAACCCGAGTACCAGGAACATGAGCCCGGTGAAATACTCCGGCGTAGAGGAAGTTGCTGTCTCCTCGGACTGAAGAGGTGCCTGGGAAGAAGGAGGTATCAAGGAAAATAATAATAATTAGCTCAGTGGTTAAGCACTCGCTTGCCGTGCGGAAGGTCCCGGGTTCGATTTGTAAGGGATACTTTCCGGTGCGTTCGTGTTGACCCAGCACCTAATTGGGAAGTATTGTGTCACTTCTCGTCCATCAGAGGGGAGGCATACTACGGGATGGGTAGGCTACAACACAGACCACAAGCGTCTATAGTAGCTCCTGTTTCATGGCTACGAAATAAAAACGGCTATGAAACACTCATACTTTAAAAAAAAAAAAAAAAACACTGCCAATTATGGACACAATACTTCCTCGTGATTGCTTCACATTGTAAACACGTGCCAATTTTGAGATTTTTTTAGAAAATTACTTGTATCTCTGAAACGGCTCAACCGATTTTCTTCAAATTTGTTTTATATGGTAGAATATTGTTTTTTCTACATTCTAGATTCTACAAAAAATTCTGTATCGGCAAGTCGTGGTCCTTATTTTTTGACTTCTTTGTCAAAAATTTCGGATTTTCTTAAATATCAGAGTCAAATTATAATTAATTTAAAAATAAATATAAAAAGCCTATGTAAAATAATAATATGCATAAACATACAAAATTTCATCAAAATCGGGTGTACCGTTCACGAGATATAAGCGTTTAAGTAAAAAGTTAGTGGTCAGGCGCATGGTCTCTTTCACCAAGAACCGCTAGTACGCATTCGATGAATTTATAATGGGACCATCTACAGAATGTCTCCTAGATGTGTGCAAAATTTCATCAAAATCGGTCGAGTAGTTTCCAAGATTTGCGCGTTACAAGGAATCGTTTTAACAGACCGACAGACAGACCGACAGACCGACGGACCGACAGACGGACACAAAACCAAATTTGCTCAGGAGGTTATGAAACGTCCAGAAATATGAAAAAAATTGAAATCGGAGCAAAAAAATATTTTTTTTTACAAAAACGAACACAATACTTCCGATTTCTAATATTAGAAATTTCTCGGAAGTAAAATGAGTATTAACATCTTCTTCTTTAACTTTGCCTTTTCTCAACCCTCCTTGGGGCTTTCTCATGGTTGAGTTTGCTTTGTTCTGGCACTCCAGCTTCCACATTTTACACCTAGGTACTAAAAAAATTAGCTTAAGTAAATGACAATGGGGGTTCGGTGGAAGAGATTGCCACAGACAATAACCTCGCCCTTTAGGTAGGACATTAGCTTTATTCTCTTTTTTGTTCTTGTTCCTTTGTTCAGTCTATTTATTTTTTCTTTATAATTTCCTTGTATTTTACTGTATATATTTTGTCTTACCTAATAAAGCATAATATAATAATATTAACTTCAAAAAGAAGAAGAAGAAGTCAAAATTACCTCTGATTGACTTGAAGTTGGTTCTTTAGGGTGGGGGATAGCAGGAAGACGATTAAGGTTTACAGGGTCCTGATTGGTGTCACTGTGGTAAGGAGCAGTGGTAGCGGCGTGTTGGGAGTCGAGATAACCCTGTAGTAATATTCTGGAAGAAAACGGAAAAATTTAATGTAATTGTGAAGTTCTGCAGTACGTACAAGGAACACATATGTTAGAAGTTGGATGCGTGAATATTAAACACAAGAAGACTAGTTTTTCATACCTTTACTAGTCCAAGACTAGTTATTCATACCGATCCTTTTACTAGTCGATTAAAAATTCTCAGTGGAAATTATCTCGAGACCTGTAATTTAGGTAAATAAATTTCAGTAAAGTTTCACTACCACTACTATCTAGATAAAATAGGCCATTATGATAATAATAATGCTCATTAGTGAAAGTTAACCATTTGGCAAGGTTTATGCTGAAAGAAATTTCCATCACACAACCCTCATAGTCTTATTAGTATGTGGTCACATAATCCCCTCACAGTCTTATTAGTATGTGGTCACATATTCAAATAAATGAGAAAAAATTCACTGCATTGGGGTCCGTCCCTCGGATCAATGCGCAAGCATCACAAGTATCATAACCTCATGAACTTTTATTATCATAAACAAACATAATCCAAAAACTGGAGTCTTCGACGAAATGTTTTATGTTTAATAAATATATTGACCAGATTCAAAAATTTAAAAAAAAAACCTAATGAACTACTAATGCTTGGGGACGAAAATATATCCACGCTCCTCGATTTCGAAAAGACAAAACTTTTAGCGTAATGGGACTTCCTGTCTCGAGCCGACAGTCTAAATAGAGCACTACTATACGGGCTAAACTGACATTCTAGCTGAAATATATTTCAATCCATTACTTCTGTACACTATCACATCTATTGAAGGTTGTATATATGATACATGCCACTGACATGTGGTAGAGTACCAAGCATGGTAGAGTACTACTATACTATACCTGGCGGCAGGACTCTCCCTGTTCAGTTTGACCGGGGAGGGGCGAGGCTTGGCGGGCGACATCAACATCTGCAGCCCCTTCTTGCTCAGGGGACTAGGACACTCGGGGGCCTTCGCGTGGGCGGCTGAGGAGGGGCCGCGGGCCGCGAAACACAGGAAGGGCGCCTCCGAGCAGGGGCCCCCGGCCAGCATACACGCGTGCAGCCAGCCCACGCGCACGACGGGGGCTTGGAGCCCAGGCAGGCGTACAGCTTGTGGAAGGTCGGACACAGGGCACCTGGCGAGAGTAACAGACAGTATATTGATTGGGTTGGGTGGAAGAGATTGCCATAAGCAATAACCCCGCCCATTAGTTAGGACATATGTATATATTTTGTTTTTGTTTTTTTTCTTCTTTTTTTTTCCTTGTTTATTTATTAATATTGTCTATTTTTATATTCACCATTATTTGTCTGTATATATGTTCTACCTACTAATAAAGAGTTTCTAAATAAAAAATAAATATATATAAAAGGGAATAACCCCGCCTTTTAGCTAGGACATATGTTTTTATATATTTTCATTTCTTTTTCATTTTTATTGTATATATTGTTTCAATTTTTTTCATAGTTAAAATAATTATTTGTATGTACATAATGTCCATTTATATCTAATAAAGTGTTGTATAATAATAATATAACAACCAGGGTGTTTTGCACCATTTCATGTTAGGTGCTGGGCACTCAATGTGTTAATTATAATAAAAGTACTTTATTCTACTGTAATAGGGGCTACAATGGACCCCCTGGGACTTTCACATAAATTAAGAAACTCAATACATTAACACAGGTCTACATTCAAATTTAAATTCCCGCTTTAGTTGTTCAAAAGTTAATCAGCTGTTGCTGGACATATGAACACACTGTATGGCTTCTTGGACATTCCTAAACATCTCATATGTTCAATTAGTTTTTTTTTTTTATTGTATAAGGATTTTTATTTTTTACATATTACAGATAAAAAATTCTTCCAATGCAATGGAAGAGGGGACAGTTCCCATCACACTCGCGCTATTACCTCGTTGAATTGAAAGAGAGATTCATTCAATGAGGTAAGAACGCGAGCGCGATTCTCCAGATGCCCTGTGTAAACTTGACCCCAGCACATTCAAAAACTGCACAGCCTCCTGGTACCATGGTCCTGCAGTGTCTCTACTGCAAAAGGAAGAAACGAGTGATTTTCTTTTATTCTCTCGTATTTTGCATGTTTCTTCCTTGCAGCAGATTCACCGGGGTACCCTTTGGGTTCAATTAGTTAATCTAACCCAAAACCGACCTCAGTAGCTTGATCGATAAGGCGGCGGACTTGTAATCTGGAGGTCGGTGGTTCAAGTCCCGGTTTCAGCATAGATTTAGTAAAGCGAGTTTGAGTAGTTGTGATATCACAAAAGTGATTAATACAAATATGATAACGTTTCTTAACACTAACTAGTTTATCTAACTCACCCATGACAATATGAGTCACACTCACCCATGACAATATGAGTCACACTCACCCATGACAATATGAGTCACACTCTCATCCAGCTCCGTGATCTAACTCACCCATGACAATATGAGTCACACTCACCCATGACAATATGAGTCACACTCATCCATGACAATATGAGTCACATCACCCATGACAATATGAGTCACACTCTCATCCAACTCTGTGATCTAACTCACCCATGACAATATGAGTCACACTCTCATCCAACTCCGTGATCTAACTCACCCATGACAATATGAGTCACACTCTCATCCAACTCTGTGATCTAACTCACCCATGACAATATGAGTCACACTCTCATCCGGCTCCCTGATCTAACTCACCCATGACAATATGAGTCACACTCTCATCCGGCTCCCTGATCTAACTCACCCATGACAATATGAGTCACACTCTCATCCAGCTCCCTGATCTAACTAACTCACCCATGACAATATGAGTCACACTCTCATCCAGCTCCCTGATCTAACTCACCCATGACAATATGAGTCACACTCTCATCCGGCTCCCTGATCTAACTCACCCATGACAATATGAGTCACACTCTCATCCGGCTCCCTAATCTAACTCACCCATGACAATATGAGTCACACTCTCATCCAGCTCCCTGATCTAACTCACCCATGACAATATGAGTCACACTCACATCCAGCTCCCTGATCTAACTCACCCATGACAATATGAGTCACACTCTCATCCGGCTCCCTGATCTAACTCACCCATGACAATATGAGTCACACTCTCATCTTGCTCCCTGATCTAACTCACCCAGGACAATATGAGTCACACTCTCATCCGGCTCCCTGATCTAACTCACCCATGACAATATGAGTCACACTCTCATCCGGCTCCCTGATCTAACTCACCCATGACAATATGAGTCACACTCTCATCCGGCTCCCTGATCTAACTCACCCATGACAATATGAGTCACACTCTCATCCGGCTCCCTGATCTAACTCACCCATGACAATATGAGTCACACTCTCATCCGGTTCCGTGAACCGAACCCCGCACCCCAGCTTGATGAGTCGTCTCAGTTTGTCTTCCTGTCCGGGTTCGAACCCCGTCAAGTAGATGTTGCACCCGTCGAGGAAGGCTTCGGACCGCTTGGCCAGGGCGAGATCGAGACTTTCGACGGCCTTGGTGAAATCGTAAGGGGTGGGCGGGGGCCCCTGGGTGTTGACCCCGGAGCTGGGGGTGTTGGGGAGGGTGGTGCGGGGGTAGGGGTGCGAGTTCTCCTGGATCATGCTGATGGAGATGTCACTGTTGTGGAACTTGCCTGGAATCAAAAGAAGAAATAATTTTGATTAAAAAGGAAGAAGATGATTATATGTAAATAAATATATTTCAAGTATTTTTTGAAAGAAAAAAAAATAACTTTACTTAGTAAATAACTGAAAATAAATAAATAATTAATCTCACCCAGCCTGAGTCGGGCCAGAATAGCAAGCATCACCACCCATCCATGTCTTAACCTCGCTGGATGTTCCTTAAATTGTGTGATAGAACCAGAACTTTTGACACTCGCTACTTGAGTATCCGTCGTAAAAATTGTAAAGCAACAATACAAATCCACACTCAATAAATTCAGTATCCAGCATTACGAGGGTGTTTGAACCTGTGGTCACTGACCACGTCATCACCTCACCTAACATCTATTGAAAATTGGTGTGTTCAATTGTCATTGACACCAGCCAAGTTTTCCTTTAAACTGGTTTTTTTTCCAATACTAGTAGCAAAGTTAATTTAAGGGTACAACTTATCTTTGGTGAACCTGTTCACATAATTGCTGCGTGTGAACACTAAACAGTGATGAAAAAAGAAAAGAAAAAAAAGAGCCTTTTCTCAATTATTTAAGTAGTACAGCATCATTAAGTGTCTTCTTTGTTTTTCTAGATATTTTACTTTATTTTCAAACCCAGGTCACCGTGCTTGCAAGCCTAATGCGCTACTTCACTCCACCGCGGTGATTACTTTTTTTTCAACAAGTGGTAAAATGTTGCGCTCAGATATAATTTACGTCTTTTCAGCAACTTGTGGTTGGGGGGCCCGAACAACATTGATACAATGTTGTTTGGGCCCCCCAACCACAAGTTGCAGAGAAAAATGACAAAGTAACGCCCTGCACTTGTGTGCTAGTGACGTGTTATAAATAATATTAGTAAATTAGTGATAAGAGATGTACATTATTTCTGAGCTGTAACATTAATTTTATTGAATAAAATTATGTATTGGTGATTACTAATGCCGAGGCTAAATAATAGCACTTCGGACGAAACTCACTGGGCATCCCATCTTTGGTCGGCGTGGAGCACTTGATAGCCGAACTGCTCGACATAGCATAGCGCGCCACGGGCATCGAATACCCGACCTCCGCGCTGTCAGTCAGCCAGTGGCCCGCCAGGCAGGGCAGACCCCACTCCCGCGCCGCGTTGTACTTCTCCCCCTCGCTCTTCTCACAGATGAGGAGGTCAGTGACCTGGTACTGCAGACTGCCGAAGTAGCGGCCCCCGTGACACTCGATCAGCGTCTGCAACGAGATTAATTAATTATTACATATTACAAGTTATTTTTGTTTTTTGTTTTTGTTTTTTTTTGTTTTTTACAAATTAACGGGGTTTACCCATGTTTATTGTATATAATATTGAAATACAATTGTATAAAGTTGGAAAAATATATATAAAAGTATAACATAGAAATATATAAAAGTTAGGTATACATGTAAAATATAAATGATGCTATTACGTATATAAATAGATAGTATTTTTAATTTACAATACTCAGATATTGCTTACGCTTAATAATTTTTGTTTTGTAGTTTCAACATTATCATAAAACAGATCTATCGAAGGATCTTTGTTACAAGCTTGATTGAAGAGTCGCACAATACGGTTGAATGGTTTAAAAAAAGCATAATTTTTGGTGCAAGATTTTTCATAGAGTAGATTCCTATTTCTTGTGTTTTTATTATTGGTTCTAAAGGAGAGTTCTTCTAGAAATTCTGGTAAAATAGTTTTATTATTAAGAATTTTAGCGAGGAGTAGAATATCAATTGTGTCTCTCCTATGTTGTAAAGTAATAACATTGTTGGCTTTCATAATTTCGCTATAATTGTGATCTGTAATACTCATTGGTTTTTTCTGTTTGAACGCAAGGTTTCTAAGAAATCTATGTTGCACAGATTCGATCTTGGAGATATATTTTTCATAGTAAGGAGACCACACAGAGGAGCCATACTCTAAGATGGGACGCACAAAAGCATAGTATAAAATGATGTATGTTTTGGGGTCTATGAATTCTCTGCTATTTCTATTAATGAAACCCAGAATTTTGTAAGCTTTTTTTGTTATATTAGAGTAATGTTCATTATAAGATAACTTATGATCGAAGATTATACCTAGATCTTTTACTTCGTAAATTCTCTCTAGAAGAATATTGTTGATGGCGTACTAGTAAATAACAGGGGATTTCTTGCGATGAAATGACAAAATTTTACATTTATTGATATTGAGCTCCATTCTGTTCATCTGACACCACTCGAACAGGGAATCTAAGGCTCTTTGTAAATTTATAGCATCTGACTGATCCTTTATGGTTAGTCCTGTTCGTTTGTCATCAGCAAATAACCAGAATGTCGTTGGTAGATAAGAGTAAACGTCATTTATGTAAAGATTAAAAATAAGACCTGATAGATGGCCACCCTGTATGCAGCCTGATAGCACATCAAATGGTTCGGATAGGTAAGTAGAGTAATTGTTGACCTTTTGATCCTGGTGACAGTGGCAGATATTGTTATCACTCTCTATCATTTTTAATTTTACTAGTTGAGTGCGTTGAGAAAAGTAACTGTAGAAAAAAGATAGTAAAGGGTCGACAATACCATATGCGCACAGTTTTGCGCATAATATGTTTGTGTTTATTTTGTCAAAGGCTTTAGAATAGTCTGTCATAATACAGTCAAACTGGTCCCCGCTGTCAATAATGTTACACACATGGTCAGTAAAGGATAAAAGGTTTGTGGTCGTAGATTTATTATTTACAAAGCCATGCTGTTGGGGAATTAAAAGTGTATTTAAAATAGGTTGTATCTGATTGTATATAAGTTTGTCTAATATTTTCGGAATGGTCGATATCTTACTGATGGGCCTATAATTCGACACATTAGCTTTCAAACCACTCTTAAATATAGGTGTAATATAAGAGGTTTTCCAGGCATCAGGAAAGATACCTGTTGACATAGACCAGTTGAATAGGAAACAGAGTGGAGTAACTAAGACAGATGAACAATTCTTGATTAAAATAGGAGGGACGTTGTCAGGTCCACTGGATGAGTCTGATTTTAATGTTTTCATTATATCTACAAGTTCTTGAGGATTAAAGCAAATCCTGGACAAAGGTGATGCTAAAGTTTTTTCAAACATAAATTCAGGAGGGGCTAATTGTTCTTTAGAATATACAGATGAAAAATTTTGGGCAAAAAGGTTTGTGATTTCTAGGGAATTACTTGAAGATTGTTCATTATAATTCATGACAGACGGAATGCCATTTTCTTGCTTTTTTGATTTTATAAATCTCCAAAATGATTCAGGATGGCTTGAGAATTCTTTTTCTTTATTCCGAATGTATACTGAATAGTCGCTCTCTGATTTTATTTTACATTGAGTTCTTAAATTTTTAAATAAGTTTTGTTTCTCGGTAGACCTAGTCTTCTTGAAATTTTTATGAGCAATTTTTTTTTTTTTTGACCAAATTTTTAAGTTCTTTAGATGCCCAAATCGGAAATTTTAGTGTTTTAATGATTTTTTTTGGGATGAACTTTGTTATTTCTGTGTGTAAGGTCGAGTAGAAATACGAGACAGCAGAATTTAAGTTCTCACATTTCTGTAGTTCATTTATCCAATTAATTTGTAGTAATGCTTCTTTCAGTGCAATATAATTTCCTTTTTTATAACAAAAAACGGTCTCATTACGTTTGTGGAGATCACATGTTTTATTTTTTATAGCTTTACTCTTGTTTTTTATATTTAACTGTATTTCTAGTGGCGGGTGGTATTTATCTATGGGGATCGGAATGGGATCAGTGGAAATGTGTAGGGATATTTCATTGTTGGAAAAATTAGTGAAACACAAGTCTAGAATACCACCATGGGTATTTTTTATATTATTAATTTGAGCTAATTTATGGTAATCGGTGAGAACGGATATAAGAAGTTCAGAGTGGGGAGTGTGGTTGCCAATAGGGGTCAACACTCCAGAGCTTTTTGAAGGTTCCCATGAAATATTTGGTAAGTTAAAATCACCAAGTAGTACTATTTTGGTGTTTTTATATTTCATTTGTATTTCCTCAAATGATTCTAATGGATCGTTGACATTGGGTACAGATGGTCTTGGCAGATATACACAACCAATTATTAATTTAGTTGATTTGATTTTAATATGTATAAACATTTGTTCTGTTTTATTATTCTGAACTGTGATTTGGTAAGAGGGGATTGACTTTTTTACAGCGATTAATAAACCTCCCCCGTCTGATGAGTTTGAATTTGTAGGGCATCGATCTGTCCGATATACTAGATAATTTTATTATTATTAAATTCTAATTCAGCTGTATTAATGCTATCATTTAGCCATGTTTCGGAAAATACATAAATATCGGATTGATGAGAGGCAAGACCACAGTTGAGTTGTTTGAGTTTAGTTCTTAATCCTCTTACATTCTGATAAAATAGTGAATGTCTACTGGAAGTAATACGATGGGTAGAACTTGACTGGCGATTTTCACGATTAATTTGGTGATCAGTTAATTGCCTACTGTTGCTGTATAGGGAACAAAGTGGGGGCAAGCTCTTATTCGAGTGATTGTCAAAATTATTAAGACTATGTAGAGTGTCGGTTGGTAAAATAGGTATGTTGGTAGGGGATACCATGTCAAAACTATGTACAGTGTCGGTAAGTAAAATAGGTAAGTCGGTATCGGGTACCTTGTCAATTAATTGTGAGTTACTTACAGGATATTCGTCTGAATAAAGTTCAGAGTTGTCTATGGGATGGGTTGATAGTGAATCATCCTGCATAGTGCGAGAATCGTTAGTTTCTATTAAAAATGCTGATTGCGGTGTCGTGTGAACTCGTAGTCCTTGTCTTCATATCGCTGCCATGCTGACTTGAACTCGGGGTAATCAGCATGGTAGTTTGGATGACCGAAGGATACAGGGTTAGCGCGCGAGTTGTGCTGGTTTCTCCAATTGTTTCTTGTAACTGTGTGTTGTCTTCGTTGTGGTAGTCGCTTGTGGTTGAATGTATTACCTTGGTATTGTTGAAAGTGATTAGGGTCCTTTGCTGATCTGTAATAATAGCTATTTTCATATTGTTTATGTTGCTGCTTTCTCTCGTATGGTTGGTGGGTTCTTGGTTGAGTGGGTTTACAACCAAGGATCGTACTGCTTATTGCTTTGCATATTTTAAACTTTCCATTGTTATTGATGTTGTCTTGGTCAGCATAGTCCCAGTTTTCAATAAGTTCTTTAGGTTTGTAGATTACAACATTCTTGTATCTCATCAAGTATTGGAATAATATGTTATTAACTTGTTCAATATGATAGTTAATGTTGATGTCCTTGAAGCAATAGGGTATTTGTATAAAATGGACTGTACTTTCTTGATATTTCTGGAAAATTGTATCAATGGACTTTTTCATATCTTTCATTGGGGTCTTTTGGATATCAAATTTTCCTGCAGTGATGATGAGATGCTTACATTTTATCTCTGGTGCTTTTGCTATCATCTCAAAGGATCCTTCATCTATGAATCTATGAATATTTGAGTTAATCACATTCGTGATATCGGAATTCTGAAAATTATATTTATGTTAACATTCAAAGAGTCTTAAGCCATTAAAAAAAGTCAAATCAAGTAAAACTCACCGTGAAACTCCCAACTTGTGAATCCTGTCAAAGTGGGTGATCATGGAAGAAAAAGTTTGGGAACTACTGACCTAGAACTGAGCCACCTCCGTGACTCAGAGGTTAAGAGCATTGGTTGCTGACCCAGAGGTTGCGGGTTCGGATCCCGGCCGGAGCGGAAAATTCTGACCGAGTTTTTCGTTTCTGGAATGGCATGGATGTAAAGGTAAAGTGGCCTGAAGTAATGCGAAAGCGGTTCCAGGGCACAATTACGTTAAAAAAAAAGAATAACTATTATGTTGAAGAGATGTTAAGCAACAACAACATGAAAAAATCATGAGCTCTTCCAGCTTACCTTGAAGGTTTCCTTCTTCTTTGACCCGTATCCCGACACGGAGAAGGCCAGGTTGTAGAAGACGGGACACTTGTACTTGTTGAACTCGTAGTCATTCGCGTGGGTTAGTCCGCTGTGCTGGCTGGCTGTGAACACTGCCTCTATCCAGCCTGGGGTCATGACTTTCATGCCGCGCTCGTTGGCTTTCTAAAAATAGAGGAACATTTCAAATTCGGCAAAGGATTTACTCCCTTGCAAGGTTTTCCATTTGTAATTAAAATCATTATTATTATTTTAAACTTTATTAAATATAAATGGACATAATGTACAATACAAATAATTATTTTAACAATGAAAAAAATGGAAACAATATATACAATAAAAATGAAAAAGAATAGAAAAATATATAAAAACATGTGTCCTAACTAAAGGGCTGGGTTATTGCCTATGGCAATCTCTTCAAAACAACCCTTTCATGATGGATTTTTTTAATTAAAATATTAAATGAGTAGGGCTGTGGGCTAGTAAAGTGCAACTTAAAGCAAATACTACTATGGAAACTAATAATCAACCTTACAATTACAGATTTCTCTGGGAACATTGCAAGATGATATTTATTATTAAATTCTTTATTAATAAAGACACATGTAGAAATAATAATGACACAAAAATACAATCAGTAATACACAAGCATTTTGCACAAAGTCTGCAAGTATGAGAGTTGGAGGTCGTGTGCGCAACCAAACACAGCCTTGGGGAACAAGACCCTTTGATGTGTGGAGCTTCCCTTGCGGGATGTACCTGGCACTTAAGCCTATTCGAACTGAGTGAGAAACAAGTTATGTTGAATTTAAGGTTACTTTATAACTTACTTCATATTTAGGTGAATAGGCTTTCCCCACCACCAGATGAGTGGTGGTCTCAAGAAGACTGCTATTGACAACACCACCCATTAGTTTAACTTTGCGAGTCAGATCAGTCTGCAAATCAAAACGAAAAATGAAAATTAGCCAATGTTTTATTGATAGTGTGAAATAATCTTGTAATCTAGACAGAGAATAGCTATGCCTTAGCTAACAAAGCAGGTTTCTTTCCCGTACTGAAGGTAAGATTATATGCTAGTTTATTATACATAATTTAGGGCATAATTATCTTACAATATTTGATACACAAGTTCAAGTAAAAAAAAAAAGTTATCATATTATTTTTGCTAATCACTTTCGTGATGTCACACTACTCAAATTTACACTGATTTTTTTTTTAAGTGAGAGAAGTTTTTAAACTGAGAGAAATCTTTGTAAAATGTTCTGAGTTTTAAGTTTCTTGGTTCAAGCTTTCTTTTATGTGTTGGCAACATATGTATTTGAAAAGTAATGTTGGAATCAAAAGATGTTTTGAGTCAATTATTATTTCACAACTTGTAACCTGCATTAATGTATTTTACAGGATTAAAAAAGTCTATGCATGTCTTGGATTTTACCCATCTATTCTGCCCTAAATACAGTACTTTTCAATAAAAGTAACTATATTTTAACTAACTTGGTTACCCACCTTGATTTCTTTGGATAGACAGGAGAAGGAAATGATGAGCTGGTCCATGGCCATTGTTAGAGTGGGGACTTGAGGTATTGGCAAGGATTTGCTCATGCATGTGAAGAGACAGTATGGCCCCACTACTCTGCTAACAGACAGACATAAAACATATTGAGTACCTAGATGAGTTAACTAAAGAAGATAGCACTCAGTTAGTAATATTCTTGGTTGATATTCCTTATAAAATAAGGTCTAAAGAGTAGAGATGTTTCAGATAAACAAAAAGAAAAGAAAAACAAATATCTTTAAACTATCACTTTATTTGTAGTCCATAATTATGATATACACCTGATTTTCTCCACCAAGTCTGGAATTTTTTAATAATAAATCTGTTGATACTATATGTTTGTATATGTCTCAAAAGAGAATGTTAAAAAGGATCAAGACCAATTTTTTTTGCTTCACTTAATTTTAATTACCACTTTGATAGTACAAAAGGTCCTGGAATATACCTAATACCCACTGGAGAGAACTAGCACAGCTTGACAGAGCATACTTACAAACAGGTTTTAGATGCAACTATTTTGTCATAAAAATCACCAGTAAAGTTTTCAAAGACAAAAATGTGATTTTTAGTGAAATTATGTTTTGGGTCCATTGGGTCTTTGACCCAGTCAACAAGAAGTTTGTTGCTGACACATTCCTCATAGCATTCCTGCATGGCTGAAGAGCTTTCATCTTCGGAACTGTATGCTGGATCTAAGATAAAGTGTATTTTAATTTTCTTCAAACTTTTATTGCTGCCATTTGCCATTTTCTATTTCTGATTTATTGAGTAAACAACAGTATTCATAGGCAGATGGGATCTGAAAAAAAGACAATAGTAAGATTTAGATTCAGTCAAGGTATTCACTTTGGATAGTTTGCTCCTATCTCATAGCTCTTAAGAGAATTACACCTGTTGAAATTTGAGCTTTCTGAAAAGTCCGATGAGATTTTCAGGAAATGGATTCAATTCTTCAAAAAATATTGTAACTGATACCTGTTCTGGTACAAGAAGTGTGTGTGAGAGAGAAAGATATAATTTTATTACTCCTAATTTGCAATTTTACACCCAAAAATTTGCTGTTGAGTGCAAAAGTAACAATGGCATGAACTAAAGCTTTCTTTTAACTTTTTTTCCATAGTATCTTGAGATATATTATGCAATCAAATACCAAGATTTCTTTATTCAAGGATTAACAATTTGTATGACACAGGTATTTCTGCAATATTTACCTATGGGACATGGTGTGTCTTTGTAGTAGAGAAGATGTGGCCCCTCAGTAAAAAGTGTACAATAATGAGGACATAATTTAACAACAACAAAAAGGAAATTATCCTGAGTGGTGGAAAATTAAAAATTGATTTTTTACTGTACATCCAGAACATAAAATGAACCTAAATACAAATTTTAAACACCAAAAATTTATCAGTACAAGAAAAGGTGATATCAATCTCCGAGGAGTGACACTATACAAGGCTGCCATTTTAAAAAACCCAGCTCTGCCCATACACAACACAGTACACTCTTCAGAACAAAGTGAGTTTAAGTGAGCCACCACCTGTCTATATAAAGGTACAGATGTAACTAGTGTTGGATGTTTAGTGACCAATAGTATCAACTATGGGATCAAAATTCAATTGGTCAAATTGTACTTAGCGGACCATTAGCACTTACAATGTGAGGGATACTAACCTGGTTGATCACATAACTTTATCTAAATTTATTTAATTTCTAGAATATATTTTATAAAAAGTAACACCAACTAGGTATAATGAGATTTTAATGAAAAATAAGGAATGAGTGATGGAAGTGAGTAACCAGAAAAAATCATTCCATCTGAAAAAAAAAAAATTGAGTCTCCTTGAAAAACTTATTTCTTATCTTCCAATTGTTTGGACTGTTAGTTATCACAGGACTTTACAGATATTAAGGAAATTTCTTTTCAAGGTGGAAAAATTGGTATACATTGAATTGAAATTAAAAGTTTAATAGTAACTTCTGATGTTTCAAGTGTTGAGAAACCCGGACCCCGGATTTTTATTTTTCTTTTGTTGTTACTTTTTAAATTTTAACCTCCAAAAACTGTGGCACTTTCTCAAAATATCTGTGATTTTGATTATGACAAAACATGACATACAGAGTGTCCACTTTTAATGTGCGCCATAGGAAAAATACATGTAAAAACAGTTTTTCTTTTCTCAAAAGTCGCCATTAAGTATTTTAGTTAAACCAAATATGTTAACTCATGTATTTTTATCTGAAGAATCCACTGGTGGTAATTTCATACACCTGGGACTTACAGTTAAAAAGTTAAGGGTTCGAAATCCGAGAAATGTGTTATGTTTGAAACTCAACATTTTTGTACAAATGGATACTCTATTTTATGTATTTTTTCACGAGAAATTGATTGGTAATATTTTCAATTACCTGGGGTTTACAGTTAAAAAGTTCTGGGTTCGAAACCGAGTAATTGCGTTATGTTTGAAACGAAACCTTTTTGTACATAACTGAATAAATACTCTATTTTATGTATTTTTTCACGAGAAATCGATTGGTGATATTTTCAAACACGTAATACTCACAGTTAAAAAGTTTCGGGTTCAAAACCCGAGAAATACCTGGTTTATGAAATTTACGTGTTTGAAAATATCACCAATCGATTTCTCGTTCTGGGCTTAATAGCTTTACTTATGGAGCCTTGCCCTTATAAGATTTTCTATTATTATTATTATTCATTCTGTTCTTTGTTGTCTGCATCACGGCAATAAAAAATAATAAAAAAAAACACGGCAAAAAAAACAAGGAGGTCGAGGAAGAGTTCTGAAGTTAGATTTTCATTGTAGAATATTGGACCAATAATGTGTTGTCCTACTATTCCTGCCTAGACGTTTACTTTTTGTGGGTACTAAGTATGAGGCTGTACCAAGAGTAGAGGATTTTCTTTGGCCCACATCCGTGAGTTTTGAAAATTGGGAGCTTGTGTCAGATTGAAACTAGATTCGTCTGAAAAGCAAATATTTTCTAGCAGTCTTCTGTCAGCATTTATCAGGTCCATCAATGTAGAACAAAAATGAATCCTTCTTTCATAATCACCATTCAATAACTGCTGATGTTTGCTGAAGTGATAGCTACGATACTGATGTTTTTTCAGAGTCTTATGTACAGTACAACAGAGTGCTCTTGTTAAGGTTGAGCTGTCGACTTATTTCTCTTACACTCAGAAAGGGAACCCTTTCCACAAGGATCAAAATGTTGGTCTCATTTTGAGAAGGAACTCTTCGGACATGTGTTGATGCGACTCGTTTGTCATGGAGAGAACCATCATTATCAAATTTTTTTCACTGCCCTAAGGACTTGACAATGAAGGAAATAGGCACATTCTGGATGCTGTTCTAACCAAACATCACGAGCCCTTCTAGCATTATTACCCTGATAATACAGTTTAACCAAACCAATTTTATCCTGTAAAGACAACATTTTATAAAAATAAAAATAATGAAAATTTACTTCTATCCTCAAACTCAGAAACAAAACTAAAAGGTAGGCATCAATCAAGGATAATACTTTTGTCTAGAAGACATTTTGTTTTGGATATTATTTTGGTCAGCACCATTGAAATTTGTGAAAAATATTATTTGAGCCAATCATTTTTATTGCCGTGATGCAGACAACAAAGAACAGAATGAATAAATTTCATAAACCAAGTATTTCTCGGGTTTTGAACCCGAAACTTTTTAACTGTGAGTATTACGTGTTTGAAAATATCACCAATCGATTTCTCGTGAAAAAATACATAAAGTAGAGTATTTATTCAGTTATGTACAAAAAGGTTTCGTTTCAAACATAACGCAATTACTCGGTTTCGAACCCAGAACTTTTTAACTGTAAACCCCAGGTAATTGAAAATATTACCAATCAATTTCTCGTGAAAAAATACATAAAATAGAGTATCCATTTGTACAAAAATGTTGAGTTTCAAACATAACACATTTCTCGGATTTCGAACCCTTAACTTTTTAACTGTAAGTCCCAGGTGTATGAAATTACCACCAGTGGATTCTTCAGATAAAAATACATGAGTTAACATATTTGGTTTAACTAAAATACTTAATGGCGACTTTTGAGAAAAGAAAAACTGTTTTTACATGTATTTTTCCTATGGCGCACATTAAAAGTGGACACTCTGTATACATCAGCCATTCATCTGAATTCTGAACCTGAAGATTATTATACATATAAATATTATAGTACCTATTATCATAGAATAATTTATTATTTAGGTAGATAGACTAGGCACATATTATATTTTTGAGTGGTTGTTGTGAAGTGAAGGTCTTAGGGCTATAATACTAGTAGTTCTGCGAACTGCATGTAAACCTCACACAGATTCTCTACTCGAATAATAAAAAATATCATATCAAGCATGAGGACATCGAGACCTTTCATTTCATACCGCACTCGATGTGTTTAAAAAAATACTAACCGGCCCCTTTTTTGTGGGCCTTTTTTGATTTTGTAACACAGTGCGGCCCCTTAGCTTTCACGATCACAAAAAATTTCTACCGAAATCAAATATAATTTTTCAACGACTCTACAAAATTTCAAGAGCAATGCTTCATTACATGAAATAAGAAAAATCATTTTTAATTTTCACCAAAACGGCCCCCATGCGCCCCGAGTGGCCTAAATGGGCCCAAAACAATACTTAAATTCTAGGACCACAATTTGTCACACTCATAATCCCCAAATCTCTTTCAACTGCACTCTGATTGGTATTGACTACATTTATATTTTTACCTATATCTCTAGAACTCAAAAGTGACCTCAAGTGGCGTTGGTTTGGACATATCATGTTTTGAAATTTCAAAATGGACTTGTAAGGTCTAACAGGATCATATGGTTGAAGGTCATTAACCCGTTATTGATGTTTGAACTTTTTGACTCGTAAGCAAGCAAAAATAAAACAAAACGAAAACATTGAACCGGTATCGTAATTTATTTTATCTGATAAGAGTGGGTTTGTGTATAATAATTATTGATTGTAATGTTTTAACTTTTAAGGACATTATCAGCCTCTACCTATCTGATTTGCAATATTTGCATTACAATTCCAACTTGCTGATTTGAAAAGAAATGTTTCATTGTTACAAAATGTCTATCTATATGGATCCTGCTATAATGAAGAAGTACCAACAAGCTATGTAAGTGTAAGTAGAGAACCACAATGGAAATACTGTTATCTTATGATTCCTTTATATGTTATACTCTTTTAGTAATTTCTTCATATTATTACAGTTACCTTTCATTTTAGGTATCAATACATAATTATGGTTTCTTGGTTTTGAGTAGTGGAAAAAAACACAGTTAGAAATGTTAGGTAGTACTTACAAAAACTTCACTGTTGTTGTTGCTGGCATTTGTGCCCACTCAGGGGTCACATCATCTCTAAGTTATGGAAAGCAGCTGCCTCCACAGGATTTGTCCAGAGGGATCAAACTGTTTGAATTTGGGATGACGGCATTTGAACAATAAGTATTGCACATCCTGGGTGACAGCTCTGCATTCTGAGGTTGGATTTCTGAAGACAAGGCAAAGGTCAGATTCTGAAGAGTATATTCTGGCCTTGTAGTTTTGAAGATTTTTCTGAACCAGTCAGAGTAAAACAGGATTAGGATTGTTCTTGTGGGTCAGCTTCTGTGTGTCTCCATCTGGCATATAAGGTAGGACAAGGGGAAGTTGCTTGATTTGTCATTTGACTAGTCTTCACATAACATTATAAGGTCAGTGAAAGATCATCTCTCATTGTCCTAGTCTCACAGTCAGGAAGACAAACAACATCATTTTGACTTACTGACTTTAAGCAAATGTTGTTCTTTTCTAGTACTTGGACTGATATTAACACATTGATGACCACATGTATCATTTATGATACACCACTGACAGATCCCTCATGCCAGAAGTATCTTATTTTATACTGCTACCAAATCCTTCACCGCCAGGTGTATCTTATTTCATACACCTTGTAGTGTTGATTTCAAAACACTGGTGTATTGAAATAAAAACACCTAAATGGGATTTCTTTGTGTATTTTGATTTCCTGGTACAGATACAAACATCACTGTGGTGCCTAATGTGTTAAATATCCTATATAATATATAATACAATTTAACTTTGTATTGACACAGTTGATATAGTAAAGTAAAGGTTAATTTAGTTTTTAAAAAATACATTCCAAAACAACCACTATCTCCTCAGATGTAGGTATACAATTGGACTCCTGTCACTATTCTGCGCATCTAAATACAAACCTAATACTAAATGTGATTTTTTTGATTAAAATACAAATTCATAAACTCATAGATAAGACACCTACCTAATTATAATTTTGTAATTTCAGATTTCACCAACTTTAAGATTAAATTCAGAAAGAACTAAATCTGGAAGATCCCATCATGAGTATCTTAAGATATTTCTCATTGTCCAAGATAATCATTTCCGTAGGTCTAGGCTTTATGTTTCACTCTGTATGGAACATTTACAAGCTTTCTCTACCACCCGACTGTCCAGTAGAGCATACTTGTCTTAAATCAAGTTTATTGAGGAATCCTAAACTTGAGCTGTTCCTATTCACATCTGTTAGAGAAAATCCATCATCTAGAGATGCGTCACTTCTTCTGGAAAAGAAAAATTATGATCATGATGAACCAATTGACGAGACTATCAAGCTGAATGTTCCATACAAGACCAGAATGAATGGCACATTATTCCTACACATGTTCATCATTGCTCAACGATTCAACCACAAGTGGGACTGGGACAGCTTGGCAAGTCACAGTAATGAACATGAGATCAAAGTGTACCGGAAAGTTCCTTTAACAAGATATGCCATTCCACCAGATAGAACATTTAACTTACTAGGTGAGGAGAAGGGTCAGCAGTCAAAAAGAAGACCAGTCACTCATGTGAAGTCCCTAGTGGAGTTCAATATGCTCACTGAAGTTGAGAAATTTCCAAGATTGGAGATTCCTTATGAGCTGTACAACTATTTTAGGTAAATATACAATAACTGTACATAATTACATAACATCAATTGTTGGAGTCTATTTGATTTGCACATGAAAAATATTTTTTATTTTTAAAACCATCAATTAGTAATTAAACCCTAAACAATGGTTTTATTCTATAGGTACAAAAGTATAAATAGTAAAGAGTGTTGAAAAAGACTCTAAAACCAAATAAAATTCATGGAACATGAAAGGAGCCTAGCCATTGGATCTGGGCGTCCATAGAGTGAGAGTGCTTTCTGGAACAAAGGCTTGGTCATGTTTTTTTGGTCATGTAATTATTATTGTTGGTTAAGACAAAATTTCCTTTGTTTTAGGATCACATCTAAGAATGAATTTCTTCCCATTGTGACATACAATATGCTCAATGACCGTCACACCTTTCTCAAGGAAATCAAGTCAGACACTCATGAAATTGAAATTCAGTTCAAATATTCTACCATCAGCTATGGGAAGCTTCGTCTCATGTTGCATGTTGAAGCATCATTCAAAAACATAGCTCAAATGGGATTCTCTGATAAAGAAATAGATGATGTAAAGTCAATGTTTGCTGATACCCACCTTTATGTGTTTTTGACAACCATGATTGTGTCTTTTGTGCATCTGCTTTTTGATTTCCTGGCATTCAAAAATGATGTGAGCTTCTGGAAGAGCAGGAAAAACACTGTTGGCATTTCTGTGCGTAGTGTTATGTGGCGGACCTTCAGTCAGATTGTTGTGTTCCTGTATCTGCTGGATGAGAATACTTCATATCTGGTTCTTGTGCCTAACGGTATCAGTGGGATTATTGAAGTAAGTATACACATGTTGGGAAGAGAAGTTATGAGTTTAGAAATAGTTAAATGGCTAATGGAGGACTACTTTCATTGATGTTAAATGAAGATCTAGAAGCCAACGTCGATGGCATGTTGAATACACCGGTTCTCTTCAGAACACCGAAGTTAAGCGACATCCAGCGAGGTTAAGACTTGGATGGGTGACCATTCAAATTCTAATTCTCGTGACGCTGGCTTTTCCCGGCCCCACTCAGGCTGGGTGAGGTCAATGTGAGTAGCAGGTTTGTGAGTTTCCTGCGAATGGAGGGTAAAACGCCCGTCGTGATATGACCATGGCAGTTGAAAGCGACGTTAAACCCCAATTTTAAAAAAAAAAAAAAAGAAGATCTAGGACCCATCTCAAATAACTCTGATTTATTTATTTTTTCAGAGAAAAAGAAATAGAAACAACCTCATTAGCCAAGTCAGTGAGCATATTATTATTCCATACCTTTATTTTCCCCTTTAGATTTTCTTTTCAAAGTACTGATCATTTCTTCTTCGTCTCCCAGATATTTTCCCAAACATTTTATTTTCACTCTAATCTATTCCCTTTGTCTCCAGGTATGGAAACTGCTGAAAATCTTCAAGTTTGACTCCCGTTCCTGGCGGTTTGTTCGCAAAACTGAATCGGCCTCCGAGAAACGCACCAGCGCCTACGATGTGGAAGCGATGCGCTATCTCTCCTACGCGCTCTACCCTCTTTGCCTCCTCACTGCGATCTACTCCTTTGTTTACGCGGAGCATAGAAGTCTGTACGCGTGGCTGTTGAGGAGTCTGGTCAATTCTGTGTACGCGTTCGGTTTCGTGTTCATGCTGCCTCAGCTGTTTATCAACTACAAGCTCAAGTCTGTCGCCCATCTCCCGTGGAGAACCTTCATGTACAAGGTAATAATAATGATTTACTGACCTCAGTAGCTTGATCGATAAGGCGGATCGATGTAATCTGGAGGTCGGTGGTTCAAGTCCCAGTTTCAGAGTAGATTTAGTAAAGCAAGTTTGAGTAGTTGTGATATCACGAAAGTGATCAACACAAATATGATAACTAACTTAAATTAATAATAATGATTTAATAAGATTTCCTTATGTATACTGTCTGATTAGGACTAATGAGTCCCCCATTATTATAGCAGTGCACCTAACACGTATTATTATGTAGTCAAAATACTAAGTGAGAGAACTTTTCATGTCCCAGCAGGGTTTCAAACCCGCGACTTCTGAATTACTAGACCGACGCCTTGACCACTTAGCTACCGAAACAGACTGTTGGTAATGTTGGGGTTAAGAAAAAAAATTCAACTTTTTAAGAAGAGAAAACAAAACGACGTTTTACATAGATTACAAGTTAGTGGTTTTACTGGGGAACGTTCAACAGATACTCTACTAGCCCTGTCAGGTTAAAAGACAAAAAATAAACCGTGTTTGAAAGGAAATGTTGAAGTTGGAGAGCCAAAACTAAGAAACCTCACCCATGAAGAAAAAATTGAATAAAAAATCTCGAAACACTTGAGTGGTAAACGTGAAAGAGGGTTAAAGAGAAATTGTATTGTCAGGAAGAAAGGGAGTACTAAAATACGAAATTTTTGAAAGCATCGCGTTGCAAGCAAAGCCATATTAAATTTTCACCCAAAATAGGGTATCAAAATATAAAGGTTTGAATGATCAAAAGACAACCGTATTATACATAGGTACTTGAAATTGTAAAAATCTGAGTACCAAATTTCAAAATAAAATTACAACAAAGATCAGAAAAGCCCTTCCTTAACCCAAGATTTAGTGGAAAGTCCGACTTGAGGGCCAGTCTTCTTTTATTTTTATTTTCTTTTTTAATCTTCAAAATTCTGGGTACAACTTTTTTTTATTTTATGATTTGTTTTCCAGGCGTTCAACACATTTATTGACGACGTGTTCGCATTCCTCATCACCATGCCAACCATGCATCGGCTGGCCTGCTTCCGAGACGACATTATCTTCCTCATATACCTGTACCAGAGATGGTGAGCCTGTTTCTTTCTTCTTTTTACTTGATACTACCATAGCTGAAAGATTTTTTGTCGTTACTTAAAGTCTCTTTAATGTTTTGGTCATTCAAGATGGAGGTTTCACATTATTTTCGCTGGAAGCTCATAAGCCAGCGAGGTGCTGGGAATAACTAGCATCTCGAGGCATTAAATTTGAGTGATCACCAACCAAGTCTTGGGTTGGGTGGAAGAGATTGCCACAGGCAATAACCCCGCCCTTTAGGTAGGACATTATTGTTATTTTCTTTTTTTTTACTTATTTATTTTGTCATTTGTTTGTTTTTTTTTTTCCTTTCTTTTCTTAATTTTATACTGTTGCCTGTTTGTCCTCCTAATAAAGCTTAAAAAAAAAAAGTCTTGATCTTGCTGAATGTGTGGAATTTGAAAATGTTTTTTTTTCTCTTAATAATGCTAGGTTCTTGAAAGTTTGTAGAGTGTTTATGACTTAATATTTGATTCCATGTTTGTAGAGTGTTTATGACTTAATATTTGATTCAATAAATGAAATTTTATGACTGTGAAAGTTATGTGGACTGCTCTTTGAGCCGTTGGTGGGGTACCCATCAAGTGGGTGGGGAACCTATTGAATGAAAAATCTTGTTGCCCAGATACTTGATACAACGTTTTTAATTTGATTACAGAATTCGAGTGAGGTCAACAATTCACAGAATGTCTAGTTTACCATACTTTATCTTTCATTTTCGACTTACTTTGACTTTTGGCTTGAGAAGTAAATTAATTATAAATAATGTCTATTATTTGTTCTGTTTTTTTCTTTTTCTAGGCTCTACCCGGTGGACAAGAGACGACTGGATGATACTTCTGATATGACTGAGGAGTCCAGCGCTGTGTTGGTAGATAATAAGAAAGACGAGAACAAGAAGAAGAAATAAAAAAAACCCAATCTTTATCTCTGAAAGGGAATGATAATTTACTAGACTACTAAGAAATAGGTTCTGGGTTCCCTCCGAGCAGTAGCTGCCGACTCGTATCCCGGGGGTCGGGGGTTCAAGTCCCAAGGATGGTCTTCTTATAGGTTTGGGTTACCCATACACCTCAGCCACATTGATAACCTTAGTTTGCGGGTTCGAAGTTTAGACCTGACAAAAGATTTTATTTAATAATAGCTTTTGACGAAAGCCTTGTTTTTTGGGGGGTTTAAGTTACTTTTATGTACTAAGATATCTATGATACATGATACATAGTATCGCGTAGGGATCCGTTGGTTCAAATCCCACCAGTGCATGAATTTTTCCCCATTAAATTGAGTTTGTGACCACATAATAATAAAACTCTGAGGGTTAGGTGGTAGAAAATGCTTTGGGGATTAATCTCGCCTGGTGGTTACCTTCCACTAAAGAGTGTTATTATTATTATCGCGAAAGTAATTTTACCAGTACCCAGCTACTGACGTCAACCTCCCTCAGCCTGATAGAGGCTGGAATAGTAACAGAACATGGATACCACCAGAGTGTGTATAACTGTACATGTGTATATACTTCGGTATAGACTGGATGCAATTCGTCAGTTGGACATATCGCCGTGGCTAAAGCAACACCGCCTAAGTCGCATTTTTTCAAATTTGAGATTTTTGTTCTAACGAATAGAAATGATCGTTTTGCACCTTGTAACAAAGTTTTTTTCAAAAATTCCAAAAGATAGCGCTGTAGTTTCACTTTTAGTATCTCCGCACATCTGATTTTGGCTACCAACACCGCCTATCATTCAGTTCTTATTGCCTCCTGTAAAATTGCAAAAAAAATAGATAGGCGGTGTTGCTTTAGCTGCGACGATATGTAGTTTTTATTTACATTTTTAGCCCAGGATATTTACCTGTCACTGAGTAACCATTAGACAAAAGAAAAGACAAAATAATCTCATAATATTGGTTTTTGCACTCAAGGACGACCTTGATTATATATTTTTTACAGACATCAACAATATCGACTTCCGTCCATCATAATATCTTCTACCTACTTCCACTTACACTTTTAACTTTTTTATCATAAATATTAAATAAAAAAAAGTCTTGTTAACTTGTCGTCCTAATTTTATTTATTTCAGAGAAGAAATGAATAGATGTGTTGTAAACTTTGTTAGCAAATTCCAAACGTTATTAAATAATTTATTGTAAAAATTAAATAATTTATCCTTCTGGGCTAAATAGCTTTGTGCTTTGGCCTCTTTTCTCGGATCCTAATTCTTGGATTCTGTTCATTCTGTGTATTACTTCCACCCTAAATGTATTAATTTAATTATTCCTCTTGGCAGATGTCAATGTATTTTAAGCAAAAAGTATGTGCAATAGTAGCTGCTTTAATGTTGTATTTATGGTACCTATTGTGTAGGTAAATTCTGTGATATTTCATCTCATATTATGTTCCATTCAAATACATTCTCAATTTGTTTTATTTATATTGTAAATACCTAAAATAAAATTGTTTTCAGTATTTTCCTCACATTTTATTATTGTTATCATTTTTTTTTTTATGTAAGTACGTATCTGGTTTTTTTTTACCGAGAACTTGGGAAGAATTCCGTCAGAAATATTCCCGTGCGGGATTTGTACTTGTTCGTTAGGTTCTGAGGATAGTTATTATTTGAGTTGATGTTGTACAAGTATGTAAAGTTTCTGATGTATGAGGCCGAGGTAGGAAATAGTCCTTCAGCCATTTCTAGTTCACTCTTTGTATTAGCAAGACTGCTGTTCTATTTCTTGGTTATCTCCACAACCTTACTCATAGTGCCGGTCTACTCCCTGTTTATAGCCCTCTATAAAATCGACTTCATTACTCTGGCACAAGACAATAGCCAGTCACACAATATTAATTTTAACAGCTCTTGAGAGGTCATGAGATGGCTCTAATTTTACTTCGAAATGATGTTTTATTTTAACAAGATAATTGTGTGTTTTATTCTTCTGTATTATCTAGGTAGTGTTATCAGTACTAACCTACTCACGACTCTATTGAAATCCTTATCAGTAAGTATAACTATTTCTGTCTTTGTCTTAGTGAGAATAGTAAGTGCACATCAGCTAATGTAGGAGGTCCTTGTGTTTTTTTTTTTTTTTTTCTTTTCTTTTTTTCCTGTGTCAGTGATCTCTGAGGTAGGCATATGTGATTGTAAAATTAATTATTAATTACTACTCAAAAATAAAATCAGATATGCACCTGCCTAGTCACATTTTTTTATGGTTTAACTTTCTATTGATGCATAGGAAAATTCTTTCTTTCTTTTTTAGTTTTACGTGCTGTTGAAGGTCTCTCTGGACTATTATTAACACTCTAATTTATTATTAAAGATACGTAGTTATTTTTTAAATGGGGTCATATTTTAATTTTTATAAATCGAAATCCCGCAAATTTGAAAATTGATAAGAATGGTTCTTAAAGCTTACGTTAGAGAGCGCACAAGAGATCGGTTGCAACAGCGCGCGATTTTTTGAATATAGTGATTTGAATTTAAATTTTAAAGAAAGTGGTTTTTTTGTTGACTGGTGGAATTTTTGGTCATGGATCAATGGAAAATTGTCTAGTCTTCTGTTCAAATTTATACCTACTCTGATAAAGTTAATTTAAATTGTCCTGTGTTCAGTTATCCATGCACAAAATACCTCATTCCAAAACCATGTTTGTCAGATCAAATATGATCAAACTTTTACTATTAGCCATAGTATTTTTCATTGTGTATGAAATAGTTTTGTTTCTAAGCACCAAATCAAAATCAGAGGAGCAAGGATCCCATCTTCAGTCTCTTCAGTCCAAGGTAAAGTTAGATGTAAATATTCTCTTGTTTATCAAAGAACCTTGTTCCATATACCCTTACAATATGGTAGCTGGTAGCTTTGCAAGTTGACATTATTGAGCTGGACCAAGATAGGTAGGTGCAAGGTCTATCAAAGTACAGAACATTATTATCATGTAGGTACCTAACTTCTTGTGAAACTTGGCATCTTGTGAAGAATACAGATATGAAAAAATTTCTACCCCCAGATTATTCAACAGTGTGACTATTGAAATGTTCAAATCTGTGCTTGTTGCCATAGAATGTTTGGTACTTAGTTCGGTTATCCTAGCAACAATTAGCCAAAACAATAATTTATTAATAAAAATTACGTACATTGTGAACTAACAGATGGATAAGCTCAAGATTTTTTTTAACCATCACACTCAAGTTAACTAAAAAGTGTCAAAAGTATGATGTATTATGTTTTCTTTCTAGAATATAACTCTATTTTCTTTTATCATTCCAGACTGACCTTCCTGTTAGCTTAATTACTACAATCCCCATTAAGGTGTCTGTGTACTATGAGGCATTGTGTCCAGACTCCAGGCATTTTGTTCTTCATCAACTGGTCCCAGCATACGAAAAGGGATCCCGTATAATAGATTTTGAACTTGTGCCTTACGGTAAAGCAAAGGTATGTATTATGGAACCCTTAGGAACACTATATTTTCTAGATCAAATGGTATTGATCAAAGTGAGTAAGTAATTAAAAATTATGTGTTAAAGCTGATATTTTTTTATGTTTTAGCCTCTTTTGTGGTATTACTGGATTTATAGATGAGTGTTTTATAAACCAATCCATTAGAAAGTAAATTTATAAAAACAACTTACCCTCTGATAGAATGGTTCATATTTTTTATAACACTCACCTGTAACTCCAGTAATAGCTAGTTTGGGCATTGGTGAATTGGAACCAGTATTACAATGAATATCCATGTCCAACACCCCTGAAGTGCCTAACATGTTTATTATGAAATTTTTGAAGTGCAAATCTGGAAAAAATTAAAGAATTCGTTTATTAAACTTTACTATAACAAAACTTCCTCATTTTTACTGACAGTATAAATACAACACTACCTACACTCGATCATACTCTGTTATTTCAGACCGAAGAGATAGTGCCACCAGGGAACCGGTATAAATTTCAATGTCAACATGGAGCGGTGGAGTGTCATGCTAACAAAATCCACGCATGTGCTACTAAATATGTCACCAATAAGAAAACCTTGCTGAAACTGGTAGCATGTATGATCAATGATAATATGGATCCGGAACAGGTGGCCCTGGATGTAAGATTTTGTTTATTAAAAAAAAATTACTTTCCCTACCCTATTTTATTATGAGATTAATTGAAAAAATACAGGGTTTGTGGTTCAATAGGTGAACAATCAACTGTAAACAACTATATTTTATTTTGTCTTTTACAAAAATTACATTAACCAAAATTTATGTTTTCTTGACAGCTGAGGTTCTAAATTGAATATAATTATGTAAAAGAAAACTAACCGATTTGCTACTTTTTTAAACCTCCTGCCTAAAAGCCAAGTTAGATTTTTTTTTACATATATGTATATTTTATTGACATCATAAAATACATTTAAATGGTCATATTGACGGCTTAGTTTTTGAATTATAAGATTACAAGTCATAGAAAATCTGTTTAGTAAATGTTAGTGACCTTACAGTTGCAGAAAACTTCTCGATGATCATTACTATTTGAAAAAACATGTTGTAATGACCAAAGGCTTCAATAAGCAGTAAGTATCCTCTTCATATCATAATAAACATACAAACTGAAAGTACCTACTAATAAATAGTATTTTTTTCAGTGCTCAAGGCAATACAATGTGGAGTTGTCACCTCTCTTGAAATGTGCAAATGGAGCAGAGGGTGAAATCCTTCTCAAGAATTTTGGTGAAATGACTTATGCGCTGAGTCCGAAAGTGTCCTTCATTCCAACGGTGCTCCTTAAAGGGAACCAATACAACCAGGCTCAGATATTGAAGAGGCTGTGGGCAAGTGTGTGTGAACTGTTCCCTGAGGTAAGTAACAACGACTCTAGCTTTTTCAGTGTATTCTGTATTTAAAAAAATAAAATACTTTATACATTTTATTACTTTTAATGTTCGAAATGGTATATTAACATGAAGTGTTACATCCCTTTTATAGGCGTTTTTTTTTTTCTTCATTGTAGTAACATGTATTTATGTTTAATTTTACACTGGGCTTGAGCCGTAAATATACAATTACAAATTAAAAAGACTAAATGTGTACCAGGGAAAACAATGGTTCACCCATTGTTTTTGTGACCCCAAATAACATTTTAGGTACAATTAACATGAGTCACCTACAACACTTTAAAGACAATTTACATTTAGATCTTTTAAAAAGTATACAATGAACCTATTATTATTATTATTAATTAATTCTTTATTAAGGTACAAACAAATAATGATAGAAATTAAATTATAAAATTGGCAACAATATAAACAAGAAAAAGATAAGCAACATAGATAAAATAATTATTTACAGCAGTCCTAACTAAACGGCGGGGTTTTATTGCCTATGGCAATCTCTTCCACCCAACCTTTATATCTTTTTATACAGGGTGGGGCAAAAGTCTGGAAACCCCTGAATAACTTTCGAATGGCTTCTTCGATAAAGATAAAATTTTGTATGGTAAACCAGGGTAGTAAGACCTTCTTTTACAGTGGGGCCGATTTTTGTTACCGGCCCCCATGTCGGGGCCAGGGGGGCCAACTTCATTTTTTTAAATACGAACCCCTACTTTGCGATATATTTTTGGAAAGGTCTTTAAATAAGAAATACTTTGGTGCAAATTTTATTTTTTTAAATAATAACTGTTTGCAAATGGCGTTCAATTTTGTGTATGCAGTGTAAAGTCTGAAAACCCCTGAATATCTTTCGAAAGGGCTTTTTAAGTAAATTTAAAATTAGGTTCGGTAATCAGACCTTATTTTAGAATGGGACCGATTTTTTTTACCGGCCCCCATGTCTGGGACAGTTGGGCCAACTTCATTTTTTTTTTTTTTTTAATACGAAACCACACCTTGCGTTACATTTTTGGAATCAAGCACCAAAGTATTTCTTATTTAAAGAACTTTCCAAAAATGTATCGCAAGGTGGGGGTTCGTATTAAAAAAAAAAAGGAAGTTGGCCCCCTGGCCCCGACATGGGGGCCGGTAACGAAAATCAGCCCCACCCTAAAAGAAGGTCTTATTACTCCGGTTTACCGTACAAATTTTTAAATTGACTGAGAAAGCCATTCGAAAGATATTTAAGGGTTTCCAGACTTTTGCCCCACCCTGTATAAGAGTTGGGTTCTGGGTTGATAAAATTTTAGAACCTTTTGTGTCTTGAAATATTTCCTTAGGATATAACTTGCATGGTGGTCGACTGGTTAAGGCCCTAATTGAAGTTGCTTGGGGATTTGTTGGTTCGGATACCACCCAGTGCATGATTTTTTTCTCTTTTATTTGAGAATTCAACCACATAAAAATGGCACCTTGGGGAATAGAATAGAATAGAATATACCTTGTTTATACTGCCGAGGTAAGACTGAAAAGTCCCTTTACTCCAGCAGTCAAACAGGGTCTTATATATTTTATAGGATAAATTTTATAGGAATAAACCATTTCTGGAATAAAGGAACTCTTTAGAATAAAGAAACCCTACTTGGGCACTATAAATAAGTGTTAATTATTATCATCCCCTCCGTCAACTTGCAGGACAGTCGACCAGCAGAGTGCTCCAGATGAAACTCAGACCCCCTCCTGCTCCCCCTCCTCCTAGTGGTCACCGCGCTGGTCTGTCTGGTTCTGCTGGTCTCCTGGCTACTCCAGCATTCCAACCAGCCGCGCGCGCGCCACGCGTTTACCCCAGCCTGAGTGGGGCTTGAGGGGGTTTCTTCTCCCACGCTGAAATCTGACCTGAGGGGGGTTGTTCTCCCTTGGCAGAAATAAAACTCAAGGGTGTTTGTTGCGAGAAGTTTTTCGTTTCGAAAATGGGTCGTTTGTGAAAGTTGAAAAATTGACCAGCGAATTTTCTGTCATTTAAAATTTAAATAAATAAATAAATACCCGGTGTACGGGAGTATATTTACGGGAATAGCCCTATTTACAATGATAGCCCGGGAATTTACGGGAATAGCCCTACAACAAGTTCCCATACTTTAAATGTGATTGAATTTATTTAAGTCTTTAAACATTAAAAGCTGACATGTTAGGTGGCGTATTACTATGTTGGCTGACCCATTTCAGATTTTGTTTGAAAGCTATTTTTTACTGTTTTCTTGAGAGAAAAAAAAATCTTTCAATTTATGTTGTTTCAATAAAGTGAAAAGCCTATCAGTAGCAACGTACAAGGCAGTTCAATAAAAATCTTGTCTGACCCATTTTCGATTTTAATTTTATTTTTTTTGGGTACTATTTTTGTAAATCACATTATATTAATTTTTTAATGCTTTTCAAAATTCAAACGCTGATTACTTGGTTTTAACTTTTGATCATTTGCGAAATACCGCGTACCAGCTCTCAGGTGCCTGAATGTAAAAACTCAGTATTAAAAGTATTAAGATATTTATCATAAGTATAATAGTTTTTACTTCCTATAAGATATAGAAAGTATTGTTTTATATGATAGGGTCATTTAAAAGAGAAAAAAAAAGGTTGTTCATGTTGTCAATACTAGAATCTATGATCAATCATGTTTTAGAATTTAGATAAGAATAAATCTTCTGTCACCTCTTGAATATTTCGGTACCCTTAACTTGAAATTACTATAGCAACTTGTAAATATTCCCACTACAGTGTAACTATTTTGATCTTACACAAAATTCAAACGCTGATTACTTGGTTTTAATTTTGATCATTTGTGAAGTACATAGTATGTACCAGCTCTCAGGTGCTTGAGTGTAAAAACTCAGTAAAAGACTTCGCAAATTAAAATAATTAAGACATTTATCAGTATTTTAAAAAAAAAATCATATGATTTAATAATAGGGTCAGTTGAAGAAAAAAAAGGTTGTTCATGTTGTCAATACTAGAATCTATGATCAATAATGTGTTAGAATTTAGATAAGAATAAATTCACTGTCACCTCTTGCATATTTTGGTTCTATTAACTTGAAATCACTATAGCAACTTGTAAATTTTCCCACTACAATGTAATCATGTTTTTAATGGATGCCACCTTTGGGAATATATTTTTTCTAAAGTGCATAGCTTTCAGGATTCCGCTCTGAAGTACTTAAAGGTTGTTTTTAAAACTTATACACCCCCCCCCCCCTCCCTTATCTTAGTCTATTGAAAAGTGATCTCATATGCTTCAGAATCCGGGGCACCATTTTTACGTGCATGCAAGGCATGTGCGCTACTCAACTCGATCACGATGACTACTCTCTGGGAGTATAATGTAGCAGTTTATTTGTCCTGTCAGCTTGAGAAGAGTAGTCTTATGACTTATGACACTCGTCATAAGTCTCGTCATAACGAGTGTCTTTTGACTACTCTGTTTGATATTGAAATAAACTTAATTTTTTACTCATAAGAAGAATACAAGTTAAAGATATTGATTATCCAACACACTATTTACTCAATTTTTTTTTTTACCAACACCAATTTTATTTTTAAGCCTCACATTTTTCTGCTGCAAATAATTTTATGTTTCACTACAAAGCATCGTTTTGTAAATTTGTTTAGGTTCATCTGCTTATTATACATAAATATGGTTTGAAATATGGGTGTACTATTATTTTAAAAATGGTTCTTTGAATAGCTTCTATTTTATTTTAATATCCATAATGTTTTATAATTTATATTACCTACACATTAGCAATGGTGTGCCTGTGCATTGATTAGAATGATAATAATTTATTGAGAAAAAAAATACAATCTGTAGAGATACATAGTATTTTTAATTTGATTAAATAAATATTAAAAAAAACTCCTAACATCAGTACCATCCGTTTCAAAGTTATAGCAACATCAAATGTTATCTTTTTATGATAGACCCTGTATAATTTATAAGTATTAAAGCTTGTAATTCCATTTTTATAAAAAATCTTAACTGTAAGGTTTTCATGATAGTATTTTGTTTTTTTTTTTTTTAATGGTTTTTTTTTGTGATTTTATATATTGTGTAATAACTTTTGTAGGTAGCTCAATATCACATAAATCCCAATCACATCATTTTGCCCTAGTAACTCCTTCGCGTATTGCCGCCACTGGTCGCTCTATGTACTAGTAGCTACTCACTTTTCCTTGCGAGGTATGATTGCACTAAATAAACCCTTTGGGGCGATTACTGCATACGAAATTTTGCTTTACCTTACCTATTCAAGAAGTAAAAAGTGCACAAAACCCCATTTTTTTTATTGTATGGGTGGTTAAGGCCCAGCCCTGCTATTATTATTTTTTTTAGCCCCCAAAACCAACTTCAGACAAACATATATATCTTCCGCCCAAACCCAAAACCCAAAACCTTTCGGTCAAATTCACTTTAAAAAACAAATTATAAAATTTTGTCAAGTATTTAGACATTCTAAAATTTATGTAAGAAAGTTTAGACAAAAATTTAAAAAAAAAAATTTAAATTGTTTTTTAAAATTTGACGAAAATTGGATGGGGTCCGGGAACATGAATCTCGGGGTTTTCCGGCCCACACAACCTGGGTTTTAAAAACCCCTGAAAAATTTAATCCAAAAAAAAAAAAAAAAAAATTTTTTTTTTTTGGGGGTTTTTTTTCCCATAAAAAAAAGGGGGTTTTTCCTTTTAATGGTTTTTTTTTGGTTTTTTTTTCCCCCCGGGTTTTTGGGAAAAAAGGGGTTTTGGGGAAAAAAATTTTAAACCAACCCAAAAAATTTTAAAATTTTTTAAAAAAAAAAGGGGAAAAAAAACCCCTTTTTCTTAAAATTTTTTTTTTTTAAAAAAAAATTTTTAAAAAACCCTTTAAGGGGGTTGTTTTTTTTTAAAAAACCCTTTCCAAAAAAAAAAAATTTTTTGGGTTTTTGGGGGGGTTTTAAAAAAAAGGTTTTTCCCCAAAATTTTTTTTTCCCCCCCCCCCCCCCAAAAAACCCCCCCTTTAACAAACCAAGGGGTTAAAAAAAAAAGGGGGCCCCAAAAAAAAAAAAAGGGGAAAAAAAAAAACAAAAAAAATAAAAAAAATTTAAAAAAAAGGGGGGGGGGGGGTTTTTTTTGGGGGGGCCCCCCTTTTTTTTTTTCCCCCCCCACGAGGGTTTTAAAAAAAAAATTTTGGGAAAAAGGGTTTAATTTAAATTTTTTAAAATTTATTTTAAAATTTTTTTTTCCTTTTTTTTTTGGTTTTCCTTTTTTTAAAAAAAATTTTTTTTAAAAATTTTTTTTTAAATTTAAAAAAAAAAAATTTTTTCCCATTTAAAAAAAGGGGCCCCCTAAAAAAAAAAAAAAATTTTTTTTTTGGGGGGGTTTTTTGGGCCTGGTTTTTCCCTTTTTAAAAGGGGGATTTTTTGAAAAAAAATTTAAACCCCCCCCCCTTTTTAAACCAAAAAAAAACGGGGTTTTTTCCAAAAATTTTTTAAAAAGGGGTTTTTTTTCCCCCCCTTTTTTTTAAAATAAAAAAAAAAAAAAAAAAAAAAAAAAAAATTTAAAACCTTTTCCCCTTTTAAACCCCAAAACCCTTTTTAAAACAAAAAACAAAAACCTTTAAAAAAAAAACCCCCCAAAAAAAACCCCAAAATTTGAAAAATTTTTTTGGAAAAAAAAAGGGGTTTTTGGGGAAAAAAAAAATTTTTTTTTTAAAAAAAAAAACCCCCAAAAAAATTTTTTTTTTTCAAGGCCCCGGGGTTTTTTAAAAAAGGGGGTTTTAAAAACCCCCTTAAAAAAAAATTTTTTTTAAAAAAACCTGGGAAAAAATTTTAAAAGGGAAAAAAAAAAAGGGGGGAAAAATTTTTTTTTTTAAAAAAAAAATTAATTAAAAATTTAATTTTTTTTTTTTCCCCCAAAAAAAAAATTTTTTTTTTTTTGGGCCCCCCCCCCCCCCTTTTTTTAAAAATTTAACCTTTTTTCCAAAAAAATTTTTTAAAATTCCCCCCCCCCCCCCCCCCCCCCCCCCCCCCCCCCCCTTTTTTTTTTCCTTTTTAAAATTTAATTTTTTGAATTTTTGAAAAAATTTTCCCAAATAATTTTTTTAAAAAAAATTTTTTTTTTTTTCCAAAAAAAAAAATTTAAAAAAAAAAATTTTTTTTTAAAAAAAAAAATTTTTAAAAAAAAAATTTTTTAAAAAAAAAAAAAAAAAAAAAATTTTTTTTAAAAAAAAAAAAAAAAAAAAAAAAAAAAAATTTTAAAAAAAAAAAAAAAAAAAAAAAAAAAAAAAAACCCCCAAAAAAAAAAAAAAAAAAATTTTTTTTAAAAAAAAATTTTTTAAAAAACCCTTTTTTTTTAAAAAAAAAAAAATTTTTTTTAAAATTTTAAAAAAGGTTTTTAAAAAAAAAAAAAAAAAAAAAATTTTTTTTTTGGGGAAAACCAAAAAAATTTTTTAAAACTTTTTTAAAAAAACCCAAAAAAAAAAAAAAAATTTTTTTTTTTAATTTTCAAATTTTTTTCCCCCTTTTTTAAAATTTTAAAAAAATTTTTTTTAAAAAAAAAATTTTTTTTTTTTTTTTTAAAAAAAAAAAAAAAGGAAATTTTTTAAAAAAAATTTTAAGGGGGCCCCCCAAAAAAATTTTTTAAAAAAAAGGGGGTTAAAAAAAAAAATTTTTTTTCCCAATTTTTTTAATTGAAAATTCCCCCCCCCCCCCCCCCCCCCCCCCCCGGTTTTAAATTTTAATAAAACCCCCCGGAAAAAAAATTTTTTTTTTTAAATTTCAAAAAAAAAAACCTTTTTTTTTAAAAAATTTTGGGAAAAAAAAAAAAAAAAAAAATTTTTTTAAAATTTTTTTAAAAAAAAAAAATTTTTAAAAAAATTTATAAAAATAAAAATTTTAAAAAAAATTTTAAAAAAGGGGTTTTTGAAAAAAAGTTTTTAAAAACCAAAAAAAAAAAAAAAAAAAAAAAAAAAAAAATTTTTCCCCAAAAAAAAGGTTAAAAAGAAAAAAAAAAAAAAATTTTTAAAAAAAAAAAATTTTTTTTTTTAAAAAAATAAAAAAAAAAAAAACCCCCAAAAAAAATTTTTTTTTAAATTTTTTAAAAAAAAAAAAAGGCCAAAAAAATTTTTTAATTTTTTTTTTTTTTTCCCCTTTTTTTTAAAAAAACCCCAAAAAAAAAATTTTTTTTTTTTTAAAAAAAAAAAAAAATTTTAAAAAAAAAATTTTTTTTGTTTTTAAAAAAAGGGGGTTTTTTTTTTTAAAAAAAAAAAAATTTTGGGGGGGGGGAAAAAAAATTTTTTTTTAAAAAAAAAAAAAAAGGGGGGTTTTTTTTTTTAAAAACCCCAAAAAAAGGGTTTTTTGGGGAGGCCCCAAAAAAAATTTTAAAAAAGGGCCACCCCCCCCCTTTTAAACCCCCCCCAAAAAAATAAAAATTTTTTTTAAAAAAAAATTGTTTTTGGGGAATTCCCTTTTTGGGGGGAAAAAAAAAAAACCCCCCCCAAAAAAAAAAAAAACCCCTTTTTTCCCCCTTTTTTTTTTTTTTCCCCCGGGGGGTTTTTTTTTTTTTTCCCCCCCCCCCCCAAAAAAAAAAAAAAAAACCCCGGTTTTTTTTTTTTTGGTTTTTTGGGGGTTTTTTCCCCCCAAAAAAAAAAAATTTTTTTCCCCCCAAAAATAAAAAAAATTTCCCCTTTTTCCCTAAATTTTTTTAAAAAAAACCCCCCGGGTTTGGGGTTTTTTTTTTCCCCCCCTTTTAAACCCCCCCCAAAAAAAAAAAAAAACCACAAAAAAAAAATTTTTTAAAATTTATAAAAAAAAAAAAAAAAAAAGGCCCCCCCCCCCCTTTTTTTCCCCCCGGGTTTTTTAAAAACCTTTGGGGTTTGGGAAATTTTTTAAAAAAATTTTTTTTAAAAAAAAAAAAAAAAAAAATTGTTTCCCCTTTAAACCCCCCCCCTTTTTAAAAAAAATTTTTTAAAAAAAATTTTGGGGTTCCCCAAAAAAACCCTTTTTTTTTTTTTAAAAAACCCTTTTTTGGGGTTTTTTAAAAAAAATTTTAAAAATTTTTTTTTAAACCTTTTTTGGGGGGAAAAATTTCCCAAAAAAATAAATTTTAAAAACCCCGGGGGGGTTTTTTTTTAAAAAAAAATTTTTTTTAAAGTTTTTTTAAAAAAAAAAAATTTTTGCCCCCTTTTTTTTAAAAAGGGGTTTTTTTCCCCAAAAAAAAAGGGGGAAAAAGGGGGGGGGGGGCCCAAAAATTTAAAAAGGGGGTTTTTAAAAAAATGTTTAAAAAAAATTTTTAAAAAAAAAATTTTTTTTTTTTTAAAAAGGGGGGGAAAAAAAATTTTTAAAATTAAAAAAAATTTTTTTCCCTTTTTTGTAAAAACCAAATTAAAAAAAATTTTTAAAAAAAAAAAACCCCCAAGAAAAAAAAAAATTTTTTTTAAAAAAAAAAAAAAAAAATTGCCCCTTTTTTTTCCCCAAAAAAAAATTTAATTAAAATTTTTTTCCCCCCCTTTTCCTTTTTTTTTAAACCCTTTTGGGAAACCAAATTAAAAAAAAAAAAATTTTTTTTAAAAATTTTTTAAAATTCATAAAAAAATTATTTTTTTTAAAAAAAAAAATTTTGGGGGGTTTTTCCCAAAAAAAAAAAATTTAAAATTTTCCCAACTTAAAAAAACCCCCAAAAAAAATTTTTTTAAAAAATTTTTTTAAAACCCCCCCCCCGGGGGGTTTGGGGGGTTTCCCCCCAAAAAAAATTTTTTTTTTTTAAAAAAAAAAGGGCCCCAAGGGGGGGCCCCCCCAAAAAAAAAAAATTTTTTTTTTTTTTTTTAAAAAAAAATTTTTTTAAATTCCCCCCCCCCCTTTTCCCCCCCGGGGGGGGAAAAAAAATTTTTGAAAAAATTTTCCCCCTTTTTTTTGGGGGAAAAAAAAAATGTTTTTTTAAAAGGGGAAAAAAGGAAGGAAAAAAAAAACCCAAAAAAAACCTTTTTTTTTGTTCCCCCCCCTTTTTTTTTTAAACCCCCTTTTTTTGGGGGGGGGAAAAACCCCCCTTTTTTTTGGGGTAAAAAAAATTTTTTTAAAAAAAAATTTTTTGGGGAAAAAAAAAAGGGGGGGTTTTTTTAAAAAATTTTTGTTTTTAATTTTTAAACCCCCAAAAATTTTTTTAAAAATTTTAATTTTTTTTTTTCCCCCCGGGGGGGGGTTTTTTTAAAAAAATTTTGTTTTTAAAATTTTCCCGGTTTTTTTTTTGTTTTGGCCCCAAAAAAAATTTTTTTTTTGGGGGGGTTTTTTTTTTTTAACCCTTTGGTTTTGCCCCCTTTTCCTTTTTTTTAAAAAAATTTTCCCTTTTTTTTTTAAAAAAATTTTTTTGGTTTTTAAAAAAATTTTGGGGGGGGTTTTTTTTTGGGGGGAAAAAAAAATTTTTTTTTTAATTTTGGGGGGGAAAAAAAAATTTTTTTTAATTTAAAATTTTTTTCCCTTTTCCCTTTTTAAAAACTTTTTTTTGGGGGTTTTTTTTTTTTTTTTAAAAAATTTTGGGAAAAAATTTCAGGAAAAATTTTAAAAAATTTTTTAAAAAAAACCCCAAAATTTTAAAGGGCCCTTTGGGAAAAATTCTTTAAAAAAAAAAAATTTTTCCCCCCCGGGTTTAAAGCCGGGAAAAAATTTTAAATTCCCCCCCAACCCCCCCGGGAAAGAAAAAAATTTTTTTGGGGGGAAAAATTTTTTTCCTTTCCCCTTTTTTTTTTTGGGGGGGGGTTTTTTTTGGGGGGGGTTTTTCCTTTTTTTTTTTAAAAAAAATTATTTTTTTTGGGGTTAAAAAAAAAAAAAAAACCCAATTTGGTTTTAAAACCCCCCCCCCTTTTTCCCCCAAAAAAAAAAAAAAAAAGGGGGGGGGGTTTTTTAAAAAAGGCCCCTTTTGGGAAAAATTTTAAAAAAAAAAACCCGGGGAAAGGGGGGAAAAAAATTTTTTTTCCCAAAAAACCCCCCTTTTTTTTTTAAAAAAAGGGGGTTTTTTTTTTCCCCGGGGGGTTTAAATTTTTCAAAAAAAAACCCCCCCAAAATTTTTTTCCCCCTTTAAAATTTTTCCCCCAAAATTTTTTCCCCGGGCCCCCTTTAAATTTTTTTCCCCCCCGGGGGTTTTTCCTCAAAAAAAAAATTTTTTTAAAAAAAAGGGGGGGGAAACCCCGGGGGGGGGTTTTTTTGGTTTTTTTTTTCCCCCCAAAAAAAACCCCCCGTTTTTTTTTTTTTTTTTTTTTTGGGGGAAAAAAGAAAGGGAAAATTTAAACCCCCAAAAAAAAAAAAAAAAAGGGGAAAAAAAAAACAAAAAAAAATTTTTTTAAAAAAAAAACCCCCCCCTTTTTTCAAAAACAAAAGGGGGAAAAACCGGGGGGTTTTCCCCCTTTTAAAAAAAAAAAAAAACCCCCCAAAAGGGGTTTTTTTTTTTTTGGGTTTTTTTAAAAATTTTTTTCCCCCCGGGGGGGTTTTTTTTTTTTCCCGGGGGGGTTTTTTTGCCCCAAAAAGGGGGGGGGGGTTTTTTTTTTTTTTTTTTTTAAAAAAAATTTTTAAAAAATTTTTTTCGGGGGGGGGGGGTTTTTTTTTTAAAAAAAAAATTTTTTTTATTTTTAAAAAAAATTTTTTTTTTTAAAAAAAATTTTGGGTTTTTTTTAAAAGTTTAAATTTTTTTTTTTTTTGGGGGGAAAAAAAAAAATTTTTTTTTTTTTAAAAAATTTTGGGGGGGGCCCCCGGTTTTTTTTTTTTTTTTGGGGTTTTTTTTTTCCCCTTTTTTTTAAAAAAATTTTTTTTTCCCCTTTTCAGGTTTTTTTTTTTTTTTTTAAAAACCCCGTTTTTTAATTTTTCAAAAAAAAATTTTTTTTTTTTTTTTCCCCCCTTTTTTTTCCTTTTTTTTGGGGAAAAATTTTTTTTTGAAAATTTTTCATTTTTTTTTTTAAAATTTTTTTTTTAAAAAGGGGAAAGGAAAATTATTTTTTTTTAAAACCCAATTTTTTTTTAAAAAAGGGTTTTAAAAAATTTTAAACCCCAAAAAAATTTTTTTTTTTAAAAAGGGTTTTGGGTTTTTTTTAAATTTTTTTAAAAACCCCCCAAAAATTTTAAATTTTTAAAAAAAAAAAATTTTTTTTCCAAAAAAAATTTTTTTCAAAAAAAAAAACCCCTTTTTTTTTGGGGGTTTTTTTAAAATTTTAAAACCTTTTTTTTTTAAAAAAAGGTTTTAACCAAAAAAGGGGAAATTTTTTTTGGTAATTTTGGGGGGGGGGTTTTTAAATTCGGGAAGGGGGAAAAAAAAAAAGGTTTTAAAATTTTTTTTTTCAAAAATTTTTGGGGGGGGGGAAAAAAAATTTTTTTTTTAAAGTTTTATTTTTAATTTAAAAAAAAATTTTTTTTGGGTTTTTTTTTTTTAGGTTTTTTAAAGGAAAAAAATTTAAATTTTTCCAAAATTTTTTTAATTTTTTAAAAATTTTTTTTTTTTTTAAATTTTTTTTAAAAATTTAAGGAGGGTTTTTTTTTTTTTTTTTTTTTTTTTCCCAAAAGGGGGAATTTTTTTTTTTTTTTTTAAATTTTTTTTAAAAAAATTTTTTTCCCAAAATTTTTAAATTAAATTTTTTTTTTAAACCCGGGGTTTTTTTTTTAAAATTTTATTTTTTTTTTAAATTTTTCAAATTTTTAAAAAATTTTTTTTTTTTTTTTTTTAAAAATTTTTTTTTTATTTTTTTTGGTCTTTTTAAATTTTTTTGAAAAAATTTTTCCCCTTTTTTTTAAAAAAAGGGAAAAAAAACCCCCTTTTTTTTAAAAAAAAGGGGGGGAAAAAAAAATTTTTTTTTAAAAAAATTTCTTTTTTCAGGGTTTTTTTAAAAAAAAAAATTTTTAAAATTTGGGCCCCCTTTTTTTTCCCCAAAATTTTTTAAAAAAAACCCCAAAGGCCCTTTTTTTTTTTTAAAAAAAAAATTTTTTAAACCCCCGGGGTTTTTTTTTTTTTAAAAATCAAAAACCCCGGGTTTTTTTTTTTAAAAAGGGGGGGTTTTTGGAAAAAAAAACCCCAAAAAATTTTTTCCCAAAAAAAAAACCCCTTTTTTTTAAAAAAATTTTTTTTTTTTTGGGGAAAAAAAAAATTTTTTTAAAAAATTTTTTTTTCCCTTTTTTAAAAAAAAAAATTGGTTTTGGAAAAAAATTTTTTTTAAAAAAAAAAAGGGGGGTTTTTAAAAAAAAAAAAAAAAGGGGGGGGGGGTTTTTAAAAGAAAAGGGGGAATTTAATTTTTTTTAAAAGGAAAAAAAAAATTTAAAAATTTTTTTAAAACCCAATTATTTTTTTCAAAAAACGGGAAAAAAAAAGGGGGAAAAAAAATTAAAAAAAAAATTTTTGGGGGGAAAAAAAAAAAAACCCCAAAAAATTTTAAAAACCTTTTGAAAAAAAAAAAAAGGTTTTTTTTTTTTTTTTTTTTTTTTTAAACCCAAAAAATTTTAAAAAAAAAACCTTTTCCCAAATTAAAATTTCCCCCAAAATTTTTAAAAAAAATTTAAATTTTTTTTTTTTTTTTTTTTTTTTTAAAAATTTTTTCCCCAAACCCCCCCAAAAAAAAAGGAAATTTTTAAAAAAAATTTTTTTAATTTAAAAAAAAAAATTTTTTAAAAATTTTCCCCCCAAAAAAAAAAAAAAAAAATTTTTTTTAAAAAAATTTCAAATTTTTTTTTTAAAAAAATTGAAAAAAATTTTAATTTTAAAAAATTTTTTTTTAAAAAAACCCTTTTTTAACAAAAAAAAAAAAAATTTTTTTCCAAAAAAAAATTTTTTTTTAAAAAAAAAAAAATTTTTAAAATTTTTTTTTTAAAAAAAAATTTTAAAAAAAATTTTTCAAATAAAAATTGGGAAAAAAAAAATTTTTTCCCCTTTTTTTTTAAAACCAAAAAAAAAAAAAATTTCCAAAAAACCCCAAATTTTTTCCCAAAATTTTTTTTTTTTAAAATTTTTCCCGTTTTTAAAAAAAAAAAAGGGTTTTTTTTTTTTTTTCCAAAAAGTAACCACCTTTTGGGGGTTTTTTAAAAATTAAAATTTTTTTTTGGGAAAAAAATTTATTTAGCTGGTGTAATATTTTTACGTTCTCCGAGCATTAAAAGGGTGTTTTTTTTAAAATTTTTCTTTTTTTTTAAAGTGCATACATAGTTGGGGCTGCCCAAGGGAAATTTTTTCCCAAAAAAAAATTTTTTTTTTTTTTTGGGGGGGGTTTTTTTTTTTTTAAATTTTATTTTTTTTTTATTTAAAAAAAATTAATTTTAAATTTTAATATAAAACAAGGATTTTTTAAAATTTTAAAAAAAAATTTTTATATAAAATTACATAAACCTAACATAGGTTTAGTTATTTTTTAAATCAATTTTTGGTTTTGGGGGAATAAATAAATATTCTTTTTTAATTTAAAAATTTTAAATTCGTTTTTTTGAAGAGAATTTTCTAAAAAATGTTTTTAAAGGTAAAATATTTATATCTACATACATAGGGAGCATAAAAAAATTGGAAAAAATTTTGATCCCCCTAAAAATTAAAAAATTTAAAAAGGTTTCATGTCTTGATTGATTCATACGAATTTGTAGTGTATTAGAAACTATCAAAGGTAAATATAAATTTAAATATATATTAACAATTTGTTTCTCTCTGTAAGAAATTGTAAATCTGTTCGAAAAAAGATTTTTTTGCATGTTTACTTAATTTATACTTTGTACTAATATTACATGTATTGGTGGGTCGAGTGGTCAAAGTGTTTAGAGTGATTATCCAACTTTGTTGGATTCGACGCATCATTAATTTAAGAATTTGGACCACATAATTTTTTTCTATTTGCCTTTCCCCAAACCTAATTAGGGTCGGCAATGGTTAACTCTAACATCTCTTCCTCATGGCTGAGATTCGTTGGTAATTGCACTCCTACTTTCCACATTTTACGGCTGGATGCCTTTACTATCGCCAATCCTGTTAAGAGGGTTTATGATTTATGTTTATGTCTTCTAGCTTGACAAAGTTGCAACGTCCCCCAACGAGTCAAAAAAGTGACCATAAACATATTTTTTATATATTGATAAATAAATAAATAAAAATACATTAGTATATTATAATAAATCAAACTTGTGAAGTACGTTACATAAATGCTTGTCTCTTTTAATATTTTTCAAGAATTGTTCTCCACAATTATTGTCCCCAGCTCATGGTAGCCTACTTTTTTTTTCGTATATAAATTATTTATTGTGTAACCTACCTATGTTATGATAATCTGTTTCTACGATGGATATTATTGTGATGAATTGATGAATATTCGCTACTTGTACAGTTTGTAAAAATAGAAATGTGCTCAGATGCCTCTTCATGTTTTTGACAACAAGTATGACAATCTTTTAGAGTGTAAGATAAGATACACGATACACTAAATTTGTATTAATCTCCGTCGGTCATGTAATTTGTCAAAAATCGAACCCCATGTAGACAGGAATAAACATTGCGAATTTTGAGATAAACTCACTAATTCTATTTTTTTAAACAACCTTTCTGCTGAATATAACGCACATTGCATACACAGAAAACATAAGGGGCGTGCATACAAATAGACCGTTTCGTCGACAGACGTCGCGTCGCGTGGTTTCTCCATGACTTACCAGGGTTGAGCTGCAAGTAGAGTCGCTAGTATCACGAGAATTTTAATTTGAGTGGTCTCCTATCAATTACTAACCTTACTGGACGTTGCTTAACTTCAAAAAAAAAAAAAAAAAAAAAATACGATAGATGTAGAGTGCCATTTGATGCTGGCTTGACTGATTTACATATTGTTACTCGATGGGTTAAGGGACTTCGTTGTTCTCCTATGTTGATTATGATAATAATATCTATTAATTTTAAAAGGGACCGACCTCAGTACTTCATCGATAAGGCGGCGGTATTGTAACCTGGAGGTCGTGGTTCAAGTCCCAGTTTCAGCTTAGATTTAGTAAAGCGAGTTTGTGTAGTTGTGATATCACAAAATGATAAACACAAATATGATAACTGCTTTTTTTAATTAATTAACGGATTCATATTTAAAAGTAAGTACAAACACATTTGTATCGCTCTTAAACTTTATGGAAGAGGATTTTGTGTTATGTTTAGAAAATGGCAATAATTGTATTAAGGAGCTTTAATATGTGTGCGTTCATGTTCCTATCTATATTAAATTTTCCGTGTGTGCACTAACTAGTCCTAATCGGACAGTGACTCTTGATGACCTTGAGACAAGAAGCTGTTTTGTTGGATTAGTGTTAATTAACTGGGGATGAACATTTTCCAAGAATAAGAACAGCGGGATTGTTTCCACCCTCTGACACATCCATAACTGACAATACGCACCCCTCCCGTGCTAGATCCCTCATAACTGACCTCATCCTTGCTACCTCAAGTGTGAAATTTGTTTCTCAATTTAGAATGGAAAAGATGTTGATTGGTAGGGGTGGTCCGGTGCTCATGAATAACATTATAGAACTCAACTTTCTCTTTCTACAAAGGTTATAATTGATTAGGGGTTTAAAAGATACAAATAAAACACATTTTTCTCTTTCGATAAAGGTCAATGAACGATTAGGGCTATCTCTATCTTTTTCGTATTGCTGTTTAAGGTAACCCTCAACTGCTACGCTCTAATCAGCAGCTGGATCTTTAAGACAGCAGACTCGTAACCTGGAGGTCGAATGTTCGAGTCCCAGGTCCAGAAAATTTTGGAAGGCTAGTTTGGGGTATTGTGACTTTGCTGGCATCACTTTTGTGGTTAATCACAAAACTGATGTCTAACCTAACCTCTGCTCTAATCACAACAAGAGTTTCACTCGATGGACAAATTACCCAGCTATTCAAAATTATGTGTAGGTGGTCGAGTGCTGGTTAAGGCGCTCGTCAGCTAATCCAGGTAGTGTACGGGTTCAAATCCCGAACAAAATAAAATTTTCCTCATTTATTTGAGACTTTGAAGACATAACAATGGCACGACTACAACTGGATTGCCTGGTCTCATTCAGTCATTATAAATAAGTGTATTATTTGATCGCTCGGCCAGAAAGCTAAAGGTGTTCTGCAGGTCTGATCCCTGTTTATTTTACTTCCGAGAAATTTTCTAATATTGAAAATCGGAAGTATTGTGTTCGTTTTTGTAAAAAAAAAATATTTTTTTGCTCCGATTTCATTTTTTTTTTTTTGAGACTGATGTTATTGTGATATCCCCATGTTAATCGAGTTTTTAAAACCTATTTATTGTTAATGAGAAAATAAACACATTCAACGCCATTGATCTCTCCTGTTGTATAGTAAACACATCTTTTCCGTTTATTTGTACACACAATCATAATATAACATTATTATAACACTAATAATAATATTCAAAATGATAAAATAATAATAGATTAGAAGATTTAAATAAATTTCGAGTCATTATCCGGAGTACAGTAAATTAAATTGAAAGCGGGCTGAACATGGAAAAGTAATAACAATAAATAAATATTACAAAAATATAATATAAAAACATTTTAAACACAAGAGTATTAATAATTTAAAAAACAATTTATAGACTTTTGATCAGCGCTGTTGCCCCTTTCAACTAAACATTAGCTAAATCCTCAGAGTACCCAGAATTGTTGGTTCGACACCAAAGTTGAACATTTTTTTTTTTATATTCAAGCCGAAAATTGAAGTCCAAAATGTCATACTAGAAATGTACAACCTCTCGACCTTCGACTATCCATTTTTAACAAACATTGTTAGTATGTTACATTGTTCAAAATGTGTACAAGTACATAGTTCTTTAAATGTTGGTCTGTCAATTCAAAACGGATGTCCCATTATACCACCAGTTTTGATTTAGTTCTTTATTTATACTGTCCCACTACATTTCAGTATTCTACAGATCTACACCTACAGTTATCCGTCACTTAGGATTCTATAACACAGAAGAAATACCCTTCGTCAACCTATGTGATACTAAAATGTTTTAATAGTACAGGAGGTCTCATTACATCAAACATTTAAGCTGCTTCTTCTCCTTACCTAATCCAATTTTTGATTAATTTATTATTACAGAATCTAACGATTAAAAGAGTCAGGAGGACCAATAGCAAGACATAATTCTGAAGATATTTATTGAAAATATCCAAAAAAAAAATATTTATTTACTTAAAAAATTAGGTACTCTCCTAAAAAAAAACTTATTGAGAAATTTCCACGTCAATTTTTGCATGATTTTTTTTCTACCAAGGGAAAAAAATGAAATGACGTTTTTTGGGTGAAAAATCTATGATTTTATGACCAAAGTGGGGACAATTTTTGATATGAACTGAGAGAGGGAGAGTGATTTATCTTTATTTCTTCTGTAATGTGATCGTAAATACTGTGAAATTATTTCTTTACTACATACTCGTACATAATAAATTCAGCCATTCTCTACGTTACAACTTCTGCTTACAATATCCGCCCATTTCAGATAACGTCGGTAGTAATGATAATTATTAGAGAAATAATAAAAATAATCATTATTTTAATTAGGTATTGCTGTTGAACAACGTCTCATTTTAATGAGGTATTGCTGTTGAACAATGTTTCATTTTTAATACTGTTGAACAACGTCTCATTTTAATGGTAATACTGTTGAATAATAAAAATTCATCACAGAACATGTTCTCGCTAGTTTTGCGTCATATTTGGAAATTAGCTGTCACAACGTTCGCGGAATATTTGTTTTAAGTAGATTTAGTGATCATGTTAACGAGCTCAAATTGAAAGTTGTTCAAGAGGTGGATGAGACGTTATATTCCCTGCCTAATTCCATGCCTGGCGTGTCCCCATGTGTACAATGTTCCGCCAGACAGAAAACCACCCACAATTCTTTTCCGCTTCATTAAAAAATAATGATTAACGGTGACAATCACGTGATTTACAACAGGCCTGAATTTACAATACAAAAATTGAAATCTGAGCAATTTTTTAATTAACTAACCAACAAAATACTTCGGATATCTTTCACCAAGTACGGAAGTAAATTGGGGGTTGAATAAATGTGATTTGGCTTCACGTGATGCACCCTGTATAAGGTTCAGTGGACTGTCTAGATCGGTGTGGTGGTAAATCTAAAAATTATGATCTGGTCCGTTTAGGACATCTGAGTTCAGAGAAAGCATTTTTTCTATGTAAATTATTTTTAAATTTACTGAACATTTTCTCCCCCTAAGCTCTTTGACACTGCCTTATATGATATTGTTTTCGTCTTAGAAATTTCTTTTACTTCATGGGGGCTTCAATCAATTGGGGCTCACTTTTCCAGTGTGGTCAATTGGTCATGTATTTTGAAAGTGTGCATTATTTAAGAATGGTGAATTTATTTTATTAACTTGAGTGTTGGATTTAGTTTCCGCCCTTAAATTCGTCCCCATGTTTGATCTAATCTTAATCTACCTCCCACACTCACTAGAGATGTCTCCGTCGTAAAGATATTTTATAAAAAGTCAATAATTTACGTGGGAACATTCTTAGAAAAGAAAAGAGCTCTTAAGGCTCACTTGCTTCTGTAACATGTTTTTTTACAACAAAATCATGTGATTTTCTTTAATTTCAACTTTGCTAGTTTTGGTTTCTCTTTTTCAGTATTCCCCACTTTAAACCGTTTTATTTTGACCATCTTGATGTTAAAAGAAAAACGACAAGCTAAAGATTTTACACCGTTTTTGTTTTGTTGAGTTTTCAATTAGGAGGAAAGCCTACTAATTGAAGGCCCATTCTCAGAGTCTTTGCTGGATGAAACTTTCAACTAGGACAAAACTGACTTGAGGTAGTAATAAATATAGAAATGTTGCTGCAATGCGACAGTCCCCAGTACTGACAGACAGAACCTTTACTATCAAAAAGTTAAAATTTTATTCTATGCATGTATCTTTGGCAGACGATTCATAGTTCTTTAGAAATAATTAGAATTCTAGTTGAAAATTGAATAGAATACACTATAATTTAATTTCCGAACTAAAGAGAAACGAATTCGATTGAATAAATTCTATTTATATGTTGGTTTCTTTGGCAGACTATAAAGAATTGATTTTAAAATAGAACTCATTTCGCCAGCCTTTTGACACCTTTAACAATTTGGGTCTGAGAGGATTTTGGTTTTCTTCTGTACAATAATATTTCCTACTACTTTGTTCAACAAAAATATATCTTAACTACTATAGTTTAAGTACATAAAAACAGTTTAGAAAAAGAAGTTACTCGAAAATTCGTACAAATCATTACATTTAATTCGATACGTTATTGATGTCCAAAACATCAGGGGAGGAAAAAATAAATGAAATTAAAAAAAAAAAAAAAAATGAAATCGGAGCAAATTTCTTTTGTACAAAAACTTATTTCCGATTTCTAATATTAGAAACTTGTCGGAAGTTATTAAAGGTAAAATTATGTAAAAGACATTTTGTAACCTTCAATTTTTTGTTTTCCTTTATGTTTTATATCCATGGGAAAATGTAAAACTGACTGGAACTTAAGAATTCGATTTTGTTTATCTATTTTGCCCTTTGTGATTATTGTTTTTTTTTTTATTAGCATTTATTTAATATAATATAATAATTCCGTGTCCGTGAGATAGGTATTGATTTATTTAATAACAAACTGAGAGAGCATTTTTTGGATCCAGTCAACGCTGAATTTCGTAAATCTTTTGATATATTGCTTTGGCATAAATAATTCTTTTTTTAAATTTGGATTTACACCAAAATTTATGTAAAACAATTAGTTTTTCAAGTAGATAACTAATAAAATTTCTTTATAAAATAAAGTTTTTCAGGTCAGAACCAGCTCACGCTTTCTGAGCTTCAGAAGGAAAAAGTCCCATCACGTTAAGTTTAACAGATTGTTGAACTTCTTCCCATCATGTTCAACTACCTTTGAAATAATTTAGAACAAACATGAATTAGAGAGAGAAAAAAGCACTAGTCTCGTCTGTAATGAATTGTACGAATTTTCGTTCAAGTTTTTATGTTCCGTGGCAAATTTAGTTTCAAGTTTGATCTTCGAATCGTGACAATTTGTTCGTGACAATTTTCATTATTAGAACAATTGTGGTAACAAAAAATTAGAATTTACTTCTAAAATTTGGAATTCTCCGTAAAAATAAATGGAGAAGACTCAGGCCCTGTTTTACCAACAGTTTAACCCGCGGTTTAGCTTAACCTGGTAATTCAATTGCTCTTAAGGACCTCTTTAAAGGCATTTTTTCTTAGTGTTCACATTGATTTTTAAAATTACCAATAATGTGACCACTTAATTTACTTTCTACCATAATGTCTTCAGTTTTTTATGTTTAAAAATTCTCTAAATTAACTCAACTGCCAGTTAAATGGTTGGTGAAACCGGATTGTATTTTCAACATTTTTGAATCGTTAAAAACAACACAAGTCACCTGTCGTGAAGTTCTAGTAGATATTTTATGGCACCAATTGATCTCTGCGAGTGTCATGATTGTGATACATAATAAATAACTGATACCTAATTAACAGTCATGCATGATTGATAAATACATTTACAGATAACTCGTTTACAGGGGGAGGAAGTTCATGTAATTATTTTTTTAAGCCATTTATAAAAATAACTTAAAAAAAAAAAACATCATTGACTTGCTTGCAAAGGGATTTATAATTTTGGATCTTACCAAATGCTTGGAACTGTCCCTTATTTTAGATTCAGTCCTTGAACAAAGGTTTCCAAAACAACTGTTAAATTCACATTTTAACAACGCGTGGCTTAAGATACGTTTAGGAAATTCTTTCACGTCTATATTTTTCTCAGCACCAACATGAATAAATTAATAATGCAACTACATAAATAGATAAAATTACCTACATATATGTACTTTTTAAAGAGTCATAGGGGTTTCTCGATGAGAGTTTTGGAAAAAAAAACCAAGGCATTTTGATTTACAGTAAAATTTATGATGTCTCATAAAAATCACGGGGTCCCTTTTGTAATCTCTTAGATTTTCGATTTGAATAAATAATACTCGAAATTTCAAACCGTGTTAGCTCCAAATTCCAAAGTTATATACAATATATTTTTAGAAAAATACTCATTATTTCTTTTAAAATTCATAGGACCATGATTTTTAAGCTCTAACCTTTGCAATACAAGGTTGATTTTCTACAAAACTGACACTTTTTCAAGCGTTGAATCTTTACAAAGTTGGGCCAGTAATCACAAGCATGCTTCCTATTTCCTCTCATCTAACAAATAAGTTCAACACTCTCTATGCAAGTTGTCCGAGTATCAGACAAGGTTTTCATGATCTCGTTTTCCTCAATCATTGAGCTTCCTCAAATGTTGAGCCATGCCTCTACTTAAACTCGTGTTGGAACCCATGCCTTCCCTTTCTCAATCCCACGTTCAGGCCATGCCTTCTTCTAGTGCTGTCGCCTCTGTTTGCTGGAGATGGTCACTGTAGTGGTGGGTTTCGGGTCCGCTTTCGCTTTCCAATGTAGTTGATCAGGGACTGAAACTTCTTGGTCTCAGACCCCCGCAGCAGGGCGTCCAGACAGCTCTTGAAATAAATACCACGGAAACATTTTTGCCTGTGGAGAGAAAAAAAACAACAAGTTAAGTCAGATGGCAACTTTGGTTCTCTGAGCTCTAGACAGCTCCCAGCTGATGAGTCCCACTGGGCAGAAAACAGATGTCCTGGGATGTCTGGAGTTCATAGAACCGAAGATTCAGTACAAGTTCAAGTAGAGAACTTTTTTTTTTAAATTTTATTTAGGGTGAAATGAATAGACAAAATGGAGATCACAAGTCAGGACTTACATTTCCCCACTTAAACAATACGCAAAATCCAGACTTAAGTGCACAGAGGTATTACAAATATGTCCTATTAATTTTGCCCTCATTTTTTTTTGTGATTTAAAAATAAACCTTAAAATAGGTAGGTAACCTCTATTGAATGATTACACCAATTTTAGAGTTACAAATGTTTAAATCTGGGTATCACCAGAGAATTTTCCTCGGAAATGGTCTAACCATTATCTTAAATAACACGTCCTTAAATTTAGTTTCTTGGTGAGATACTTTGCCATGGACTTTGATAATAGACTTAATAAAAATAAAATAAATTTATAGAAAAAAAATAATTAAAATAGAAACTAATTTAGCCTCATGTGGAATTAAATAAATGTATATTCTATCCAGGGTCTGAGGACGCTCCTATGTACATGTACAATACAATTATACATATAACTACGAGCCAAGTATTAGCTCTCTAGAACACATAGTAGCCAACTGATAGTGTGAAGTGTGTGGTATATGGGATGAGAGACTACCTATGATCCCTTGCAAGCAAGCCCTGGGAGATATATAGTGACATAATTAATTTATTATTATTATTGCTTTATATCCATTGTAATTACTTATTACTATACAGGGTGTATGGGTTTTATTTCGAGAAAATTTCTTCATCATCAGGAACTCAAGATGAGTAATGCACACTTTATAGGATGAAAAATTTGAAACATTACTAATCCATCTCAAATAAACTTCGTTAAAAAAAACAAACCAAACAAACTAATATAACTAACTTTACCTGGACATTTTTTTTTCTATGCTATTTGAATAACTGTGCAGGATTGTGTTTGTTGTTGTGTTTTCTCGAGTGAATTTAAACTTTAAAAATAATGCGAAACACCCTGTATATCTTCATTGCCTTCATTAGTTGTTGTGGACATTAATTATAATGATTCATATCGTCATCATTATTATTACCAGACATTAAATTTATGATGTGTTTGATGTAGGTAATTGAATAGTTCTTCTTGCCTAGAGAATAGTTTATTAAATTAATGTCTTTATAAATCAATATTTATGTCTTGGTGATTCAAATAAAAATCAATAAGAGTGTTCTTACATGAGTATTGAGAAAAAAAAGAAGTGTGTTTGTGGTGGTGTGTGCGTGTGTGACATATATTTCGGCCATCTAATGGAAGTATTAGTATGGCCAAGCTGATAGATAATACTCCCACCCTTTTTTTAAAAGATTTTTTTTTATTATGATGATGTGTTTTTATTGGTTGGTTCATTTCTATAATGTGCCCTTTCGCTCTTTGTGTTTAATAATATCGCCTTATTTATACTGCCCGATTAGGTCCCATTATTAAAGCAGTGAGCCCAAGACGTATTATTATGTGGTAAAAATCCCAAATGGGAGGATAACTTGTCATGTCTCGCCTGGGTTTCGAACCCGCGACCTCTGGAATCTCTGGATTCACAGAGTGCCGCCTTTACCACTGAGCTACCAGGACAGTGTTTGACCATTATATCTCAGGTCAACATTCTCACCCTGTATGTATTACACCTGGTGGTAAGTGTTTGACCCTGATATCTCAGGTCAACCATGTAGATAGCTAAATAATTATGTAGAGTTACCTATCATTCTTTGCAGACGTCATCTCCCAATAGTTTGTCTATCTCGAGATATTCGTCAAGTTGCCTGTATTGTTTCAGCTAGGTATTCATAATTATTAGTCTGTTATTTGACATCACTTATCTCGAATGTGTAAAGAGAGACTGAGACATGCTGATTATCAAAACTATGTACTAACATACAAAATTATCTTCCTAGGCACTAGAATGTAGTGTTTTTCTGCTTCTACTCCCAAGAACTTGACCATGTATGAAATATAGTGAGGTACTATAATGTGTTTGTTATCTATCTCATAATTCTCATATCACAACTATAAAATTCGCGCATAACTATAAAATTCGCAGGTATTTGAACCCGCAGTATGTGCGTGGCCTGCATGATTCATTTGTATATCATGTTTTTATTTCCTGTGGTTATTGACGTATCTAAGTATTAATAAAATATTATTGTTGAAAAAAATCATAGTTAGTGCAATCATAGTAAGACACTTAGGCCATGGTGCAAAGAAGCCAAAAGTTTCATAAAAACCATATGTGAGCTTGACCACATAACAGGCACCACAACAGCTGGATGGTATCTCCACCAAAGATTGTCCCTGGCAATCCAGAGGGGCAATGCAACCTCCATGTTAGGAACCCTCCCAGTTCATAAGGAGTTGGAAGAAGTTTTTGTTTTAAATAAATATAATCTAAGTGGTTAAGCACTCGCTAGCCATATTATTGGGAGTTTGTTTATACTTATTATTTTTTATTTTACCTGAAAAGACAACTTATGCTCTTTTTTTTATATACAGATTTGGTATTTATTATTATTATGCTATACATAGGTATGGTTCTGAATAAAAGTGCCCTTTCCATTATGTATCTTGATAGATTTCAGATAGATGACAAAGTATCTCATAAAGAGTTATAACTATTTAGTTATACTTCTTTTAAATAGTTATACTTATCGATAGGTTACTTAATAGTCTTAAGTTTACTACCTGTGGTTCACAATAATTTCTTTCGAGTTTCGTCAATTCAGCATTACTTAACCTAAATATTTTCGCAGTTAATATTTTTATTCAAAATTTATTAAGTAAAAAATACAAGTGCTGAAATAGATGTTCATCTACTTTTTTTCGCAAAATGTCCAGCTAGGTCATCGAAACAAAAACAAAAAAGAGAGAAAATTCCACCAAAAATCTGGATCAAAAATCAACAAAAAGAAAATATCAAAATCTCATTCTCCTGAAAATAAAGAAGAATGTAAAATGTGTTGGTCATTCTGGGGTGATGCTTGATACGAAAATAATTGATATTTCATCATATTTTCCAACCTGGAAAAGATTTTGGATGACGCCAAAAACAAAGGAAATCCAGCATGTTGGTCAAGATACCTAAAACTAAGTAACCAAAAATAGAATCAAAAATCAAAGTCTCAGTTGTAAGAAATCCAATAACTCAATACTCCCCAGTATTTATGGACATACAGCTCGGCATCCACGGGGGAGATATTTGTGCAAACATGAAGCGAACATTATGTCGATGAAATTAATAGAAATCAAGTTATCATGATCAAAGATCGTGAACACTGAAATGTTGACCAAAAGCACACAGGCCACATATCATCGATACACATGTGAGTGAACTCAACAGATACGAAATTTTTGTTCACAACAAACATGTATACAATTATCCAATATTACGGGAGATCTGCTCCACGACTTTCAATGTTTGCGCAAATAGCCCGCCCGTGTATGCAAGACTTAACAAGCCTTATACCAAGCGTTCTGTGAAATCCAAGAACTGATAGCCGGGTCGAGATGCTTATGCTGGCAACTAGCTCAAAACAGAAAAGAACATTCCCACTAATCACATGGAATTCATGGAAAGCTGTGGAAGTCCGTTCTAGTTCTAAATGTTCCAGCTAGAATAGCAAGAACATTTATAGAGCTAGACATCTACAAGTGTATCCGCGACCCGGCCGTCAAATCCGATAAAATATTGAGCCTAGGAACCATCCTGATAAGCTACCCATGGTTGCGTTCAGATGATGATGATAAACTATCCAACTATCCATGTTAGCATTCAGATGTTGATGGGGATGCCATGCAGGGTGGCAATGTCGTGTCTATTCCGGGCTCTCTCCATCGCTGTGTACATGAGGGCCACCTCACACAGTCCAAAGTGTTCCGTCATGAAGCAGTCCTTTCTGGAACACAAGTGGGGTGTTGGGAACAAATGGTGACACAAATAATCAGTCAAAACACAATCATTCCAAAGATGTATCACCAAAAGACAAAGAACTAGAAAGCTATGAAACAGAAGAAAAAGGAGATAATGAGAAAATATGAAATATCCTTTGAAAGAAAATGAAAAACACGTAAAATAACAAATTAGTATATTAACAAACCAATTCGAGGATACAAATTGGGGCGTTGACTAAGATAAAAAAGGGGAAAAGATAGAAATAAAGTTTAGTAGTGAATTATTGTCTGACCTGGTTGCAGGGATTTCGGTGAAACCCTTACAATTAACAAAGCGACCTAATTAGATCTATTGTGACCAGTTCATTCTATTTGGTTTTAACGTCCTGACTTGAGATAGACAGTCAGGACGGGGGTTTTACCCTCCATTCGCTAGGAATCGTACCAACTACCTACATTAATCTCACCCAGGGTAGGGCCGGAAATGCCAGCCTCACGTGCTTCAAGGGAATTTTTTTTTTCTTCAAAGCGTTTGCTCCAACCTTGAATCAAACTCAGGATCTCTGTACTACAGGCAGTTCATAACCGTTACGCTACGGAGTCTGGCTTTAGTAGTGAAAGTATCACGGAAAAAAGAGAAGATAAAAGTACATAGATATCAACAAGTTCACAACTTCACAGTGATGTATGTTTGAAGTTCAACTTTGAACCAGTACCTAAATTTGATATAAAGACACAAGTAAGAAAATTGATGTAAGAATACTTCGCCCACTGCCCATTTTCATTATTGTGCCTGAATTGCCTGAAACAAATTCGAAATGAAAATTTAAGTGAACTCAAACATAAAATATAATCAAGAAAACAATATCAATAACTGAAACATTGCTCTTCACAATATGTTTCTTTTATTGAATGAAGGGTGAACACTGAACAGTTGATGTGAAAAATAAGGACCACCTGTGAGCTTTGAAAATATAATGATGTAAGTTACAAACTTATTTTAAGCAATACAAAATAAATTGAGGAAAAATGATCAAATAAAAGTATAACGATAGTTTTTGTAATAAAAAAGAATAATGCTGATAAAAACGGGTAATAAAAAAGTACTTTGCAACTCAAAAGAAAATATTGTGTACCGCGTTAGCAAATAAAAATGACTAAAATAAAACTATATAAAATGCCACATTTCTGAATAAAACATTCAATTTAATGACACACTTAAACAATTCAAATGAAAACATTGGAACCAATGACAATGCTTAACCCGAATTAATCACTCCCGCTAGCTACTAGCTCACAATCCTTGCCCTCTTTTAGCTAGTATATTACATGGTTATTTAGACATGGCTTTTTAAAGACAACATTTTGTTCATAAATATGGCAATAGGTAAGAAAAAAAGAGGCTAAGGATAGGGAATATTAGAGAACTAAAGGATCGGATATTAGATAACTTAAAATTAATAAAAAGCGAAAAGAAAATAATACCTAGAGGAATAGCAAATGTTACAATCCGGGATCGACGCCGTGTAATTGCATTATATCTGCCTGTATTGAGTCGGACTCATCCGTCAGCCGTAATACTTCTAAGCAGCCTTTAAAATAATCAGTCGTAAAACAGTCTTTCCTGAAAGATGCAAAGAAAACAGAAGACGAGCATGTAATGTTTGTGGTGAAAAAAAATCAATGAAAATAATGGAGCATTTGGTGTTTGAGTCTTGAAAATAAAGCAAATAAAAGAATGATGATTTAATTAATAAAAAAGCAATTGAAAAGAACAACAGAATTCAAGTAGTTGTAATTGAAAAATTACAACTAAATCCAGAAAGAATTAGCTCAGTGGTTAAGCACTCGCTTGCCATGCGGAAGGTCCCGGGTTCGATCCCCCGTGCCGACAAAAATTTGTATTCTTAATTTGGTTACAGTTGTTTGTAAGGGATACCTTTCGGTGCGCTCGTGTTGACCCAGCACCTAATTGGGAAGTATTGTGTCACTTCTCGCCCATCAGAGGGGAGGCATACTACGGGATGGGCAGGCTACAACACAGACCACAAGCGTCTACAGTAGTTCCTGTTTCATGGCTACGAAATAAAAACGGCTATGAAACACTCATCCTTTAAAAAAAAAACCTTTCGAACATACCGAGAACAAGATTTGTATACTGTTGAGAGTTGTTAAACCAGTTTTTCTACATGAAAAGTGAGGTTAATGCTTACAGCATTTTCTATTACCAGAAAATATGTGGTCACATAATCAAATTTAATGTAAGTACGTGGATAAATCAATTTAGTGGGTGGGTTTGATCCACGGAATCAGAAGCTAATAAATGTTTAGAAGTCGGGCGGTCTGAAAATTTCGACCAACACTGCTCGGTTTCAAAAGGTCTTCAAACGCCCTATCCGTTTCTTATTATGTTGATAAGCAAGTTATCATATTTGTGTAAATCATTTTTGTGATGTCACAACTACTCAAACTAACTTTACTAAATCTATGCTGAAACCGGGACTTGAACCACCGACCTCCAGGTTACAAGTCCGCCGCCTTATCCATTAAGCCACTGAAGTTGGTTATGTTATTGGTAATCTTACCTAGGTTAAGTATTAAGTTCATGTAATTGCAGTGAAACACACTGCGTTTGAACATTAATTAAAAAAAAAAAAAAAATGTTGATAAGCAGAATTGCTGACTCACCTGCAGAGCGTGTGGATCTGCGGGGCTCGGAACAGATCGAAGCAGTCCTCGCAGATGCGATCCAGCCGCGCGAAGATGCTTTTGTCGTACACGCCCTTGCACTGGATGTCGAAGAAGGACCTCTTGCTGAGCGGATGCCCGCCGGCGATCTGGTTGCTGCGAATGCTGACTGGAGAGGCGAGGACTAACATTGTCACGGTCAATAGTATCGATACGAGCAATGTCAGTCTGCACTGCAGCATCTGAGAACAATATGGAGGACATAGTTTATATTATTAATGTATTGTATTGTATGATTTTATTTGTGGTGAAGCACAAGGCCTCTTCACAATTTTTGTGGGTAGCGCAGCATTACTAAGAGCCTCCTTCACATTTCGAATTATTCTATTACATTAATTTCTTTTTACTCTGGTAATGCCGCCACAGGTCGTTACCCATACAGGTAACTACTCATTTTTCCTCACGAGGTATGAGTGGACCCCGAACATCCAAGTACAGATCAGAAAAATTCCTGCCCCGCTGGGGATCGAACAAGGTCACCATGCGTGCAATGCCTAGTTATAGTTAAAGAGAGTGATACCTTTTATGTTGAGAAAAAAATTAATCAATATGACGTAATCGTAGTACTGGATAGCGACAGCGACATCATGACGCCACCATTCTCTCAAACATCTTTGCTCGTATGCTCAATGAGGTCACATTCGGTGACGTGCCTCTTTTAGTCGCAAATCAATATTGTGAATTTTTCCTTCTACTCCATTTCTTATTTCTTCATTTTTGTTAGTTAATAAAATATATACTTTACTGATAGTTCTATGAACTGTAGACCTCTTCCAGGTTCTCTAATCGAATTAAAAGTCATATCAAACATATGAACAACAAGATCTTTCATTCAATACCCGAATCGATGGTAATCCACTATCTATCCAACAACCCCAGCCAGAAATGTCATTGTAATGAATTGACTTCATCTCTATATTCCTGTTTTAATAAAATATACCAAACAAAATAAGCTCTCTTACTTTGTTGACACACAAACAATACTAAACAACCAGTAGCTTTCCATTACTAATCCAACCCATATTTGCGCGTACTAACTTATTAAGGCGCTATGTAGAAAACAATGTAAAAACATTTTCATGTCTTACTAATTCACGATAATAGACTAAAGCAGCGGCTCCCAAACTCATTTCTTCGTGGCCCCTATTGCGAATTGCGAATGGTCCCTCCTTTAACATATCTCATGCTTACTTTCAGGAGGTCTTCCCTATGGGAACTAGGACCCCGCTTTTGGAAACGCTGGAGTAGAGAAGTCAATGTTGTTTTTTTTATGACCGTGTTTTGTTTTGATGAATGACACCATCGTCATATCATCACACCACTAACAACTTTGAACAACAAGTTGCTCGTATAATTGACCGAGTATTGTTCTACATGTGTTGTATGTTTAGGCTTGCTTTGTCTGGTAACCCATATTGCAACAGATTCTCAACATGCTTTCTGTCTGATTCCACTGTGCCAGTAGAACGTGGCGAAGATATCCTACATATGCAATATTGATACTATTTGTATGTAACTCATATTTATTGAGGCACCTACTTATCTTGAAAATGAATATTTTTTTTATTTAAGAATTAATATCTTTAGTCAAGTAGGTACTAAAGATCTACACATGTCTTGAGATATCTGTATTGGTAGATGTTTTGAGATATCTGTGGTCGAAAATCTCTACATACTCGTATATTGAGGGAAAAAATCTACATATTGTTGTATTGTACACATATTTTGAGATATTTGGAGATGCCAAAAAAATATCTACATTTCTTGAGATATCTGTAGGAGTTAAAAGAACTATTCAACATATCTTCAGATATGTATACATTTTGGAGATTTATATTCTCATCTTAAAAATCGATTGATGTTTTTACTTACATACCTATGTATGTACATATTTTCAGATATCTATTAAATATCGAGATACCTATAGATGTCTTGAAATATCTACATATCTTTGGATACCAAATTATTTTTCAAGATATTCATAGATATCAAGAGATATTTATATAATACTAGCCGTTTGCCCGTGCTTTGCAACGGGACTAAATTTCAAATTTACTAAGGCATGGCCGAACTGCTGGACAGCAATGCCTTTTTGAACTTTTTATAATTTTTCTGGACAAAGCGATAATGGTTTTGAGGGGGTCAATTCTGAGACATTTTTCGCTATCTCTTACCGTTTTGGCTAAACAACTCCGGACAAACAAACATAGGTAGTCCTTTTTTCTGTTTTATATATATTATAGAGATATAATAAAATATCTATAGATGTCTTTATATCACCATCAGTGTGCTAGTATCACCTACGTGATGCTGGTAGTGTACAGGTCATGGTATTAGAACACAGTCTGCAGTTTTTTCAAGTAGACGGATATTGTCAACTATATATTTATCATGCAATAAAAAGACAGTTAATACACTTGTTGACTATGTTATCAATAGTAGCAAACATGTACTTGAATCTAGAGTACATGTTGACTATGTCGCAAATATGCACATATTCTGTACCTAAACTTAAATAAATAGGAGTACAGTATCTAGTAACATTTTTGATTGATCTGGAAAATTAATTTTATTTAAATAAACTAAGCTAAACAATCAAATTACATTTTGATTTAATCAAACAACATAATATTTGACAATGTTCCATCGGATTTTTATTTAGCTTTTTATAGAGCACAAATAAGATTGGGGGAAAATATAGTACAATGAATCAAGTGAGCTAAAAAATTCCAACTCTTTAACTGGATCATTCAATTAGAAATATTTGCCACTGGGTGGGAATCGTACACTCAAACTCAAGCTCAAGAAGTTGACTATTATTATATATTTATAGTTGGTGTTTAAATATGATCAAGACAATTAATACTGATTATTACTAGTAGCTTTTATTTCATACATTATTACAAGTACTTTACTATTATAAGTATCAATATTACATAATGTTCATAGTCATAAATATTCAAGCCTCTCCAACTTCAGTTGAAGTATTATACAAGTGCGGGTTGCGACCTTGACTGCTAGGTTTTAGCCCGGAGATAATTTCTGGGTTATATGGAAATATATTTATATACTTATGGGTTTGCTGTGGAGTAGTTAGTCCGATTTGGAATTAAATTTAGACTTATGTCTTGAGGGAGTCAGACGAGTGACCACGCTGGTGTTACATGAGCAGAACTCACTGAGAAATAAATCTAGAAATGGCTCCCAACCTCGCTGGACGTTGCTTAATTTCAGTGATAGAACGAGAAATGGTGTAATCAACGTGCCATCGTATCGGTCATTGTAATAGCATGGTAAGTTTTTTTGGGTTTAACGTCGCTTTCAACTGCATTGTCATATCACGACGGGGGTTACCCTCCATGTTACCTTCCATTCGCAGAAAACTCACAAACCTGCTACCCACATTAACCTCACCCAGTCTAGGTTGGGCTGAAATGCCAGCATCACAAAGTCTTCACCTCGCTGGACGTTGCTTAACTTCGGTGATCCTACGAGAACCGGTGCATTCAACGCGCTATCGACGCTGGCTTATTATGTGTTTAGTTGTTTACATTCAGCGGAAGTGAGCAGGGAAGTGGTCATGACGAGAATGGAAACACCTCACTCCGTGCTCATATCTTCACTTCTACTTCCCTGTGATTTCTTCAAGTAGTGTAGTGGAGAAGTGAAGAAGTGGGGAGGCGAGTGAATTTGTGTACCTACTTTCTCTTGATTCCATGTTCATTTTGTCCTAATGCTAACTTAACATGAGTTTATTTCAGACTGAAATGACGTCAGAATTAGAAATTGAAGCATTTCCCAAAAAAAACTCTTACCTTATAAACACCCGAATTTGATGAGAATAGTCTCAACTAAGCATTTGAATGATTTGAATTAAAATACCAATGTCTTCATGATAGTGCAATACATTTTTGTTTTATTTAGCCCGTCACTTTAAAACATCTTTTTATTAAGTTCGTGAATATAATTATAAAATAGGATTACACAAAGAGAAGTACAGACCCTCCCTCAAGCTCAGCTTTCCACAAATCACAGCTCACTTTAGTCCAACCTGAGGGACCGTCTGCCCGTCTCTTTGTGTTATCCTATTTTATTATTCGGCCCTTAAAATTTATTCTTTTAATATCTTGTATAAGTAAGCCTTATACTTTGCCATAGTAGGTAATTTTGTGTTTCATTTTTTTTATCCATATTAAAAAAAAAAAAAAAATATGGCTAGATATTGTTAAAAATATACATTTTCCATAAATTGGTGTAGGTATTATTTTTTATTTAACGATCAAAGCAAGTTCATACAAAATAAACAGATAAGAAAATCACACGACTTTTTATTACTTTAATGAAAAGGATAAAGAAATTCATGGTTGAAGTTTGAATCAGGAGAGTCTAATTCGTCCAGAAATGTTATCAGATAAATAACATTTGAAAAAAGTGACCGGTTGCAATTCTTTACAGTTTGACAGAGAGTAAAAATAATCCACATTCCCGTTGTCAACTTTTTCCTGTGCAGTCGTTTGTTTTTTGCTCTCAAGTTTTCTATCAATTTTTAGTGAAATTGTGAGTTTCAAGTTGTGATTTTTTGCATAGAAGGGTTATGAAACCCCTTCTTTCGATTGGTGTAATCAGTTTTTAAGAAAAGTTCCGTTTTCACTGTTTTTTTATATACTTTTTTAGTGTAAGGGCTACTGAGAGCCTAGAACTTTGTTGATTTTCTTCCCAGTGGTTGCCATGGCAACGTCTTTGTTCGAGTAACGCTAGGGTGGTAAACTAGCATTCATTTTCTTTATTAATTATTTTCCTTGGCTATGTTCTCATACTTCAATTTATTTTCAGTATCTACTTCCAAGTTTGTAAACAAAGTGTTTTCTTTTGAGCCGGCTCAATATTTATTAATTATCTATTGATTACGCTTAATTAATTCTCACGTACGTGTTTTTACTTCGTACCGTGTTTTTCTTACAAGAATTATTTTGATCTCTATATCGTTAGAAACACAAATATTTAACTTATTTAAAATGAAGTCTTTTGCTGATGCCCTTGGGAAAAGTCCCTACTCCCCTATTCATGTTCCCCATACTTCTCGTGAGTATGGTAGAAAGAATTATCAATCAAATAATCCTACTGTGGAAAACCTTTACTTATCTAAGAAGTGTGCTTTCACTCTACCCTTTGACAGCTCTATCTCTATGGAGGAGTATTTAAACGCCGTGGGTGATATTGTAGGTGACAGGAACATGGTGTTCGCTGGTAAAGTTAACAATGTTGTTAAAATTTATCTCACGAGTGAGTCTAACGTCAATAAGTTTTATGAAGAACATCCTCAAATTGTCATCAAGGAGAGAATTCTCACTGTGAGGAAACTTCATAATGAGGGTCATAAGATATTCCTGTGTAATACCGAACCAGGAATGTCTGACTCTGTTCTAGTAAATGTCATCTCAAAATACACCAAAGTGGTGTCTGATATCAAATTTGTTAATTTGGGAGCTCGCAGTGTCCGCTTTAATCACTTGATGGGATTCAGGAGAATGTTATATGTGGAAAACATTGATGATTTACCGGCTTCCTTCCCTCTCACATTTGATAATATGAATCACAAAATTTTTGTTGTGATTGACAAAGTAAAATGTTTCAACTGCCACGGTGACGGTCACCTCATGAAAAATTGCCCTGCACCACTAAACTCTGTTCAAAATCGCCTGAACAAATTTGACTCCAAGGACGAACCTCTGACTCCTTCTGGTGGTTTCAGGAACGAAGGCGTTATCTTAGCTGATTCTCTTCTGCCTCACTTTGCGTCTCGTACGCCCACTACTATGGTTCCGCCACTGGCGGAGATATCTGTCTCTTCCTCTCCTAATCCTCTCGAGATTATTTCTCAAAAATCAGTCGAAGGCGACAACCAGAATGTTGACCTAATTGTAACCGAGGCAGTCATTGAGGCAACTCCTACCTCTCAAGTCAGTGAGGCTTCTAGTGCGGTCTTGGTTGACTTACCTGCTACTGACACCGACTCTGACCAGATCATGACTGACCTGATCTCACAAAGTGAGAAAGTGTGTAAGAAAAGGACTCACACCCCTCCCCCCCTAGATAATGAGAAAAAGGTTTGTGTTGAGGACAACTTAGAAAGTATTGTACCTTTCATAAATCAAATTGAACCCTCTATCTCTCCCACTAGTGTTATTGACCTAATCCGAGATCTTAAAAATATTCCTGCAGACAAAAAGATCAGAATTATCAAGGATAACTACGATATGGAACCTGAGTCTTTCATAACTTTGTTGAATAAGTTGGCTGGTATACAACAACTTGATTCAAAAATAAAAAACAAACTAAAGTATTTAAAAAAGACACTTCATAAAGTCTTGTCCCAGGATGTGGAGGACGGATTGTCTTCTCAATCTGAATTATAAAACCTTTTTTTTTTTCTTTCTTTTTTTTCCCTTTTTTTTCTCTCTCTCTTCCCCCTCTCTTTTTTACACTGTATTTGTCACACCTTCTGCCCATTAATTAATGAACATATGTCTCTTTCAAAAAAAAAATAAAAACAGATTGTTAAAAAAAAAGAAAAAAAAAAGAAAAGATCCCAAAAAAAAAATAATAATAACATGCGGGACATTTTATTCATTATAAGTATGACTGTGCATGACATGATTGTTAACCTTCCTACAGCAGCGGATCACTACAAGATGTCAAGCTTTCTACTATTCCCTGTGCTGCCCTGTGACCATCCAATTTCCAGTGTTTCGACATTATAATCCTCTTCCAAAAATTCCTGCTACTTCCCATATTATCTACCTATCTTATATTATTCAGTGTCAACCTGCTTATTCATGACATCCAACCAAACTACCTACATAAGACACTCTTACATAATAATATATTCTCCTGAGAGGAAATCTTCTGAACAAAAACAAACACTAATTACAGTGAATATTACTCCAGTAGCCTGCACTATGAGATTGCATTTGATATGAATACACGTGTTCACATCACCTATCCTGTATCCCAGTTAATCGGCCCATTATAAGATTAACTAGAAACCAGGAAACAACTAGCTGTGATTCTCAATTGGAACATTTAAAACTTCTTCGCCTCACATGAAAATCTACAAGAGCTCCTGCCCGACTCCTGCGTGCTGGTTCCCGAAGTGCCGATACCGAAGGTTTGAGTGTGATTAAAAAAAAAAAAAAAAAAAAAAAAAAAAAAAAAAAAAAAAAAAAAAAAAAAAAAAAAAAAAAAAAAACAACAACAACAACAACAACAATCGTAAAGAGACATATTATGTATCTTTTAATTTAAGATGGTTGCGGGCTCCTTCTTTTCTAATATTTTTACTCTTTTTTATGGACACTTCCATAATTCAGTGGAACCTTAACGGTCTTTGGAGTCATATCGATGACCTTAAATGTTTAATTAGAAAGTTCTCTCCCCGTGTTTTAGCACTTCAAGAATCTCATTTATCCACTGGTAAATCTGTCAATTTAAAAGGCTTTTCAGTCTATAGAAAAGACTATTTGGATGGCAATATAGCTAGTGGGGGAGTGTGTACTCTGATCAGCAGCTCTTGTTACTCCAAAGAAGTTATCCTCAACACAAATAATTTCCAATGTCTTGCAGTACAGGTTAAACTACCTAATTTAAACTCATTGTTGTGTATCTGTAACATTTATTTACCACCATCTTCGACGTTTTCTGAGAATGAATTATCTTTAATCAAGAATCAACTTCCTGTACCCTTCATTCTTCTAGGAGACTTTAACTCTCATAATTCAATTTGGGGGAGTTCTAGAATTGATGTGAAGGGTAAAGAAGTTGAAAAATTTCTGCTCAGTCATAATAACCTGCATTTACTTAATACTGGACTACCTACTCATTATAACCTTTCCCACCTTACCTTATCCTCTATAGACCTGACATTTTGTTCATCAAGTATTTTTTCCGACTTGACTTGGACAGTAACTGACGACCTTTACTTTTCAGACCACTTTCCCATTCACATTACCTTACAGACACCAAGCCCGCCTAGATCTCCTTCACTCGGTACTGGTCCTCCAATATGGAATTATGAAAAGGCAAATTGGGAAAAATATGAATCCATGATTAATTTCAATTTCTTATCTATTTTATCCACTTCACAGGTAGATGATCAGTCACCCTTAGTTGACTCACTATTAGTTCAAATAGTTAATACTATTCTCAGTGCGGCCAAGGAAGCCATTCCAGTGAAATCTCTCCCACCAAACAGATTACCTGTTACCTGGTGGGACACTGAACTGGATGAGGCTATTAAAAATAGACGTAAATGTCTACGTGCAGTTAGGAAAAGACCTTCTATTGATAATAAAATAGCCTTCATGAAGGCCAGGGCAATAGCTCGCAAAACGTTGAAAACCAAAAGGAGAAAAGGGTGGACGGATTTTGTTTCTTCAATCGACCATTCTGTAACGTCGGCAGAATTGTTTCACAAGATGGGCAAGTTGAGAGGCAAATACACTCCTCGCCATATTACCGCACTTCAAGACCCGTCCAACTCCTCTCAATTAAATTTCGACGCTTCTTCTATCGCTAATATATTGGGTAAACAATTTTCTTCTGTTTCTTCTGACGCTAATTATTCTGATGAATTTCTTGTCTATAAATCAACTTGTGAGTCGGTTCCCATTGAATTCAACTCGTCAAATGCGAACTACAACTGTCCCTTTACTTATGACGAGTTGATTAAAGCATTAATTCCTTGTGTTTCAAAAGCGGCGGGTCCCGACGGAATTTCATTCATCTTAATTAAAAAGCTACCTTCTGAGGCTCTTGAACATCTTTTAGAATTTTATAACCTTATTTGGAGGTCTGGCAACTACCCCAAATCTTGGTGTGAATCCCTTATCATTCCGTTACTTAAGCCTGGTAAAGACAGTGTCTCTCCTTCTAATTACCGCCCCATTTCCCTACTCAACTGTCTAGGTAAAGTATTGGAGAAAATGGTGAATAAGAGGCTGTTTTGGTGTTTGGAAAATAATGATTTTTTAAATTGTTTTCAGAGTGGTGGAAGATGTAAAAGATCAACCACCGATAATCTTGCTTTTCTAGAAAATGAAATAGCCCAAGGTATCGCCAATAAAGAACATACATTGGCTGTTTTTCTCGACATTGTTAAAGCGTTCGAAATGACTTGGAGGCATAAAATTATCAAAACGTTACAATCTTTCAAAGTCGGTGGCAATATGTTGAAGTTCATTTTTAATTTTCTTAGTAACAGAGTGATGAGAGTGTCTTGCAATGGTCAACTTTCTGAGTACTACTCACTTTCCAACGGTATTATCACCGGTTCCTCTCTCAGCCCTGTTCTCTTCATAGTTTATTTAAACGACATCTTAGATGTAATAAAACTACCTGTCAAACGTCTCCTTTTTATCGACGACCTGGTTTTAACAATCAGAGGCAAAAATGTTGACACTTTGCTCGCTCGTCTTCAACGTACGCTTGATCATATATCAGAATGGTCCAAACATAATGGTACAGTCTTTTCTACCGATCCTGGTAAATCGGTTGGTATCCATTTTTCAAATCTACGGAAACCCGTAACTTTATTATTAAACTTTGATGGTACTCAATTAACATTTGTTGAAAAGAAACGTTTTCTTGGCCTTCTGTGGGATAAAAAGATGAACTGGGCATCTCAGATTTCTTACACTAAAGAACGAGCACTGACTTCCCTCAATGCTTTAAAAATGATTTCAAATAGGAAGTGGGGTGTCCGACGGGAGATTTTATTGAAATTTTATAAAGCTTATGTGCTTCCTGTGTTTGACTATGGCAGCATTATCTATGCTTCTGCTAAGAATAGTCAGCTAAGCAAACTGAATCCACTACACCACTCTGGGATAAGGATAGCTACAGGTGCTCTTCGTACTAGTCCGATACCAAGTTTATACGTCGAATCCGGTATTCCTCCTTTAAAGCTGAGAAGGGATAAACTTCTCATGAATTATGTTGCGAAGATAGGAAGCTCTCCGACAAATCCCGTCCACAAAATTCTTTTTCACCAACACTTATCTGAAGCTAAATTTACGCCAAACAAACCTAAACCCCTCTGTCTTAGGTACAGACAATTAACCAATTTTGCTGACAAGATTATGGGAAGTGAAATTTTACCCTTTTCCAATAACATCCCCCCTTGGTTTGGTAAAAGCAACTTACCTCCTGTTATTACTAAACTAAGTTGTTCCAAAAAAACCAACACTTGTCCTGTGTCATATAGGCAAAATTTCTTAAAACTAATTAATACTGAGTTTCCATCTTCCACCTTGTGTTTCACTGACGGTTCTAAGACTTCCATTTCTTCAAGTTGTGCTTTTAGTATTAACGGCCAAATCAGATCAAAGGTTTTGAACCCTCTCAACTCAATTTTTTCGGCAGAGCTCATAGCCATTTTACTCTGCTTGAGAGCTATTAAAAACTCCTCTCCTTCTAACTTCTTAATTGTGAGCGATTCTCTCAGTGCTCTCTTGGGTATCGAAAATCCACAATTTCGTAATCCAATTATCTCCCAAATATTCTCTTGCTGGAGAGAACTAAAAGCGGTAGGGAAAACTATCAGCTTTCTCTGGTGTCCGTCTCATTGTGGCATCCGTGGCAATGAGGCTGTAGACATCGCAGCTAAAAATCCCTCTTCCTTAATACCACTATCAATTTGTTCAGCAGAAGATTTCAAACCATTCATCAACAAAATTATTCTAACCTCGTGGCAAAATACATGGAATGAGGTTCCAAATCAGAACAAACTGAAAATGATTAAACCCCTAATTAAACCTTGGACCTCCAGCAACCGCACTTGTAGAGCCGAGGAGGTGGTTCTCACCAGGATAAGAATTGGCCATACTAGAATGACACATAATTTCATCTTTAATAAATCTCCACCCCCAATATGTGAATGTGGAGAGCCACTGACCGTCCGTCATATAGTCATTCACTGCCAACTACTAGATAACATTAGAAGAGGTCTGCCTTGCATTCCCTCTCTATCGGATGACCCTTCCGATACCGAGTCTTTAATCCGCCTCCTAAAGGAGGCGAATATTTTTGACAAAATCTAAAACAGCACGGGATCAGCACGAACGACAGGTGTAATTCCTTGTTAAAGTGCTTTACCAAGAAAAAAAAAAAAAAAAAAAAAAAAAAAAAATAATCCAATATTGTGGAAAAACACAATAATTCACGACCTAGCTCACTAACATCACTTCACAATAATTTGAAAAATGCACCAGTAGACGACATTCGTTATCAAACTGAAATATTTGTTCTTATCGAATCAAGTAAAACACGTCTGACATTATGTGACACTTCAAACAGTTATTAATATACTATACAATTACAAAATTTCAACAATTAATTAAATATAGACACAATACATTAGTGATTATTTGCAATCAAAAAGGTGTTATCAAATAAAACTGATAAAAACTAATCAAGAAATTATATAATAAAATAAAAACTAAAAATAGTTTTATATGCAGAAAAATATATTTTATATAATCAAAATCTAAATAACTATATAATGTTTTATTTAGGCAGGAAAAATAAATTATTATTATTCTTTAAATAAAAAAAACCCCGTCTTGAATTAGCTCATTAAAAAAAATCTCAACCTACTTGTTGGATTTTCTAATAATTTTATTATTGTTTGTTTTAATTTTTTGTTGGACAGGCGCTAAAGATGTAGACTTTGCTGCCGGTTCAAAACGAATGAAACTGACTGAACTAATTTGGATAGTTAAATGTTCAAATACATCATTTAAGGAGAGATCATCTTCCAGGCTCTTTTACGGTGAGTTCCATAATGTCTAGTAGAATGGTATTTAAGATTTCAGCAAGAATTAGCAAGATAGTAAGTTGATCTAGCAGCATTTCTGGTAAATTATAATAACAATGAACTAACTGCATTTCTTTTGTAATATTATTATAAAAACTAGTACAAGCTTTTGCTAAGTCGTGTCATGACAATTCTTCGAGTCATTACATTAATTACCCCTGGAAATGGTCATTCTTGATAGTCATGGTTAAATTAGTCGCTTTTAATAATAGAAAGCTTATAGCACAAACTAACCAATAACATTTGAAACAAATAAAAGATACCTGAAGTTTTTCTAGCCTTGTTTGGGCATGTTATTCAAGTTCATATTTTGTTTACAATATCATTTGTAAATGAGTAGCTATTTCCCGTCTTGCTCAGTTATTTGATAGCTTCATGTCCTGATCTACTTGTCTACAGTCAGCAACACTGGGCAACATGTATTGCATCTACCATCAGATAGAGAGGTATACTTACTACATAATCTATAGTCTGTTCAGTTACAAACAAAACTGCCAGATACAACTTTTTCCATAATACTGAGCTGGAAGTATCGCCATGGACAAGGGTTTGTTCTCTTCAGTAGTTCTTTGAGGTAGAAAGTGCCAAACTTTCTACCTCAAAGAAAACAACGAAAACCTCTCGACCTGGGTGATTCAATGCGGCTCAATAGATACAGGTGAGATTGTATTACCAGTTTTTTGTAACCACTAAGTTATTGCGTATTGGTATCGCATTTCATCGCGTGTCTTGGCGCTTGGAAACCTGACGATCAAATGGAAAGGTTGCACAGAAATCGTCCTGGTGAATGTCAATAAAAGTCTAAGTCTATTTTACAAGTCGAATCAAGAACTGGAAAATCTGACTGGAATGTCCTTGTTTGAAATTGATACTTCGAACAGAGTGTGTTTGAGCAGCTCAAAGGCGGCATGGAATGAAGTATAAATGTACAGTTTACACGATTAGTGGCTTTTGTTGAAAATAGAATATAAATGATACATTGGTATCAATTTGTGCCAGGACAGATTCGTTTGTCTCTAAACCTTGAGTCGCTGCTCGATTTCGCGAAGGGACGAATTATTTGTATATCTGAGAGTAGCTATTTTACGTATGCACCTGTTTTACTGTCGCTTTCATCTCGAAAACACAATACAATTAATACAAACTGGTACTTCTTTTACAGTTTAAACTTAAACAGAAGAAAAACCTTTTATGTCCAAACAAACGGAAGAAATCCAGTTACAAGATGGGTAGATCCCTTTACAATTATTCATCAGCACATCAATGCATGGAAAAGTACAGCACATTAAGCTACTGCTCGAACGCTATATAAAAATCTGGAGAAACAAATCATGCATGTTTTGCTACCACAGATCTGTCAAACAAAGTGGAACCGTTAAAAAATTCAAAATAAAGGTCAATTGTATAGATACAAAAGATTCGAGTAACAAAGAGTTTCCAAAGTTGTGAACTACAATCCTACATTGCATGTGATGTTAGCAATGCATGCAATGTAAGTGGTCAAGTGTTTAAAGTGCAAAGTAGCATTTCAAACTCATTGGCAATGGCCAGAAGATAAAAATTCAAAGGTCATTTGAATTATTTTGTTACTCATTAAAAAAACTCACCTATTACGAAAAGAAAAAAATATCCAACTTCATAATATCCTTTTTATAGTAAAGTACTAAATTAAAATATCATCTAACTTTATAGACATGAACTAGTAGAACACTCGCACTTTCGGTTGCGGAATTTTGTAATTTTTCTACTTGTTGTTGTTTCCGCCGTTTCTATACAAATGTTGGCGATCATCTTCCACCACTAAAACATGTATCGTGTATAATGTATTTTAAACGTTTGTTTCAAATCCATCCCTAGAATAGAGAAAGAACTTATGCTTGGAGAAGCGTGACTCATAAACGTCAAATAAATTAAGTTTATAGATCCAGTTAGACTGCAACCATGCTAAGTAGGTAGACTTGCAAGTTGAACACTTTTGATATGATTTAGATATATTAGTCATTATACATTATCTGAGAGTACTAACGGATTTATGGTTATTATTACATTATAGTTATACGAACTCTCTTGTCCATATGCTCGTAACTCAGTTTGATGTTGCATTTTAGTTTTCATAAAACATTGATCGGCAGTACTCTCTTGCAATGTATCAAACTTTATGGCTTTTTATATTCTTCAAGTAATTGCTGAAGCAAGTTCATGGTGGCGGGAACATTGTGGCGGTGTCGATCGGTATAAGGCCAAGCTTGGAGAAAGTTTCAGGTGGCTTATGAGGAAAAAGCTTTGTAGCACTGTTATGCTATCGAGGGATTGCACATGTTACAGGTACTTGCCCTTTTGTATTCAGTCCAATTTGGATTTTCTTTGGAAATATTATCTCTTAGGTTTAAACAAGGCTCAGATAAATTCTGTGACAGTAAAAATGCACTTTTTCTTCCTGTATTATTTCCGGACTTTCGAGTGGTCAAAGAATTCCGTCAAATCATCACGATCTTATAAATAAAAAATCTCACTCGAAAATGGAAGAATTGGGTTCAAAAGATGGAAGAATAAATAATTTAGAACTGACAGATTCATTTTTCATGATCTTATTTGTGTAATATTTTGTTCTCTGTCAAACGTGTAAGAAGTTTCAGCAGTATGTTAAGTTGCCATGTGTCTCAAAAAATTCTGGAGAGAAATACCTTCTCAGATTTAAAATAAAGTCTTGTAGACACGATGGTGACATAGTCGATTGCTCTTGAGTCGGAGCATCTCAATTAGATCTGGATGGTGACAGTAGTTTTTCAATAATTTCTTCTTGAAATTTCATCTTCAATACAATTCAGAATATATTTATGAGTATGAATTATTATCTCACAATCACATCGATTCCCTATCGTTGAAAAAATTTAAACAGGAAGTTGGAATTGTCAACATCAAATGAAGATGCATTTGTACTATGCAAGATACATTTAACATAAACAACAACTGAAATTTCAATTGGTATAATGAAAAGAACCAAAGCTCAAAGAAACTGAAACCAAGCTGTTTCAACACTGATCTTGCTCTAGCAGCAAATTGTTACGATGATTCTTGAGATAAACTCTACCACGAAGTTGGAATTGTCAACATTGAATGGGGAAATGGGTTTGTATTGTTCAAGATTAAGTAGTTTTGAAGATTTGACTATTCCAGTACAAGGAAATGAACTATACTGTTTGAATCCTTTCTTTCCTGAACATCAAAATGCATGATAATCCTTAGCTAGATAACCCCTCACATCAGAACCAGGAAGTTGGAATTGTCAACATCAAATGGGGAAGATGCAGCGCTTGTTATAAATCAGATGCATATCTCTACAAGGTACAAGAATCAGTAGACGTAATAAATTGTTCCCAGCATCTTATGGACTTATGGTTACATTGTAATCGAATTGTGTCCACGACTCTACACGAGCAGGCATATCTAATCAGGGCGTATTGTGAACGAGTTAGGACTGAAAAAGGAAGTCAGTTTTGTTGCCAGACAAGGAAATCAGTTCAATTATTGGAGTTGTATTTTTTGCTTGAGGTTTAAGTATAATTGTAATGTGTAAATTTTGATGCAGTACTTGATTATGTATAAACAAATACACAATATATGAAGGAGATTTGTAGCAATATCAAGCGGAAAGGTTAGAAATGTGGTAACTGCAGTTGAAGGTAAGTGCATTTTTTTGTCAACTTTGTAGATTTGATTTAAATTTACATATCAAGATTGATATCTTGTACTGTGCATATATTTATTCATAATTTTTTTCAAAATTATTATTTTTGATGCCGGTTACAATATGATGATGATGTTAATGATAATAATGTTATTGTATGATGTTTAGTTTTGCTTTTGATTATTTTTTGGTTTTCAAATATTTATGCTCTAATCTTGTAAGGACTTCCTAATACTATGGATAGACTTTAGAGCGGATTATTAATAGTCATTACTCAAATAAGAGCACACTTGAACGGACTATCAACGAATAGATCTATGAGAATTTTAATTGCATGCATAACTCTTCATTGACTAGAATAATATTGACAAAAGGTGTGATTATTGCCTGAGGCAATCTCTGCCGTCAAACCAAACTGTTACCACTTAATTAACAACAGGAAAGTAAAGTCCTGTACTTCATATCATGTAAAGTATGTGTATTTTACAGCAAAAGCGATTTCAAATATGTTTCAAGCAAAGATATGGAGCACTATTAAATTAATTAAAGGTTTTATAAAGAAAAACTGATTTGATAGAGAAATAGCGGCATCGTTTTAACTTACCGATGACAGTATTTCCAGTTTCTTTAAATCAAAATTAATTTTCTATCAGAAATATTCAATTCAGAGTTGACTTTAAACTTTACTTTAAAAGCAACAAATTCTTTATCAAATTCACTTCGTCTAATCTCAAAGTTTTTGCATTTTACAAGGAATAAGTATTATTATTATTCCAATTACAGAATAAGCTCAATAATCTGTATTTTGTGATATAATAGTTATGTAACTATATCAAAAACTTATTAACAAACAAATATAATCATTAAAATCTAATTTTCAAAGAACCGCTGAAGTTTCCAATACACTCAACTGCTGCACTAAGGTGTGCTGGGACACGACTGTGTTCCTTGTTAGTTTTTTCTTCAAATCTAATTTTCATCTAAGTTTTTTCCCATTAATATATTTTAATTTTTTGTCATTAATTTCTCTATATCTTTCATTAGTTCTACAACACTTTTCATTAGTTTAAGTGATGATATCAGAGAGTTGGCTGTGGTTTTCGCCAGATGTCCAGACTCCGTTGTTCGCGCGAGCGTTGACTTGTTGTCCGTTTCATGGACAGTTTACTTCTCATGTATCATGCTTCCGTTTTCCCATCCCGTCTGGGGAGCGTGATTGTGAGTCGTATTTGTCCTAGCACAACATTATTTTCTAAAACATGTTCAAATCACTTCGCGATGTTCATTTTCTTTTTGGCAATCTATGTTAACGAGTGAATTAACTGACAAAGAACACTCTCATAGATGTCTGAGGGGGAGGAGAGGAAGGGAAAATAAGGTAGATGGAGAGGAGAGAGAGAACAAGAGAGATAGATGGATGGAAAAGAATGAGGGAGGGATTGAGAAAGAGAGAGAGAGATGAGGGCTAGGGGATGAGGAGAGTTTCTCACACATGCAACATGACGGGTTCGGTCTCTCCCTCCTTCTCTCTTTCTCTCTCTGTTTCTGCCAACTCTCGTTTTTGGCAAGTCGTCAGAATATCGGGCATTTCATTTAGACGGGCGTGTGAATATTTCCTCCCTAATAATGAGAACCACGATGATTGCATCATATTTGATATTAAACTTCTGTTTTGGTTGGAAGCGCACAATCCCGTCTACGATGAACAATCTTGTTTAGACGCTGTCTAGAGGCGTATGTTTCTAGTTTACGAGTTGTGTTCCTATGGAGTTGCTTTCTTTTAAGTGATTCATACTGGTCAGACATGTCAGGCACTTGAGATTCACTAATGCACACAACGAAATCTCGCAAGCTAGTAGCCAGCATAGTGATGCTGGCTACTGTCTTAAAGCAGGCGTATACTTTGTCCAATTTTGTAGCCCTGTGATTGGTGGAAATCGTCTGCTCTGATAAATTGGAAACCCAAACTATTCTTCTAATTGTGGAACAGTTTGACATGGAATTTCAAGGACCTGTCACTGTCTAGAACACTGTCAGACTCTTGACAGTTGGCATCACGTGAGCTCGCCTTGGTTTTGAAGAGCGTGATGAAAAAACCCACAGGTTAACAGGTACCTAGATATATTATGTTCTGTTATCATATGTACATCTAGTGCAACTTCTCACTTTGATGTTTATACTGAAGTAATGAATAAGCAATTGAATAACAATTCATGTAACACAATCATGATCTTAATGCCAAGTCCCAGATCGAATTTCCTGGCCATCACATGATTTCTTCCACAAAAACTCTGGTCATGTGTATGTTTGTTTGAATCTAGTAAGTGTGATTTGAGTCTACATTAAATTTAATACAACTCCTCACTTTTCTGTTTTGACTCTCTCAACCTCTAAATCTTAGTTTTCTAACACAACGGTTGATCTATCAACTTTATTTGAACGGTAATTGTGCGTCTTGTTGATAAGCTTCAAGAAGTAGAGAATCCATCTTTATATGTAAGTATATTATCAGGTCTTCCAAGTATAAAAGGTTATAGTAGATAGTAAGATAGAGAACATTTAAAATGACAGCTGTGTTGTACAGAAATTCAACAGAAAAATAAATGTAAATAACCAAACTATCGAGTCTATTTATCAGTTTATGGGTAAATGTAGGATTCAACGATCTGCTTTTCAGGATCAAGGGGAACTGATACGAGTAATTTTCTGGTATTTCCCAAATGATTGTTCTTGAAAAATAGAAAAATCTACATGAAAAACTATTTAAATTTTTCTTCCTGAATATTGCAGAAGATGTTTATCTGCCTCGTGAACAAAGTGTGCAATTGTTTGTTTGTCCAATGAAGATATCATTGTTTTTAATTACTTCTTCCAGCGAAGATGTCATTGTTTTTAATTACTATTCTGTCATCAACGGTAGTATTGTTTGCATTGTTTATCTCCCACTGCAGACACAATCCTTGTTTATGTCTTCCATAGTGCTCAGACACAGTCTCAATGCCCGGCCCGGACAATACAAACCGCCCAATGGCAGGTATTGTTTATAAATTATTTAACTGTTTAAACATTAATTTAACGTGACTTATACGATAAGATAACGTGAAGTAGTTTCACACAACAGTGAGTTGTGAGAGGACTTTCAATTTTTTTTCTCTCTCAAGTAGTAATATTGGCATTATTGGCAAGCGCACAAAATTGTAATTTACATTCTATCGTTTTTCTGCGTGATAACATCTGTTTGGCCACTGATTGAACACCATGCGTCGGATTGGCATTCCCACAGTAATTAACAGTTCTGGTGTCTTTAATAAACTCGTCGGAAAGTGTATCCCAATGTGTGTATGTTCAGTGTTAGGGATTTGGTGATTAATCGGACAATATTGGCGGAGGTCATTGCATGGTGAGAGAATGGACGTTATGTTGAGTGGGTTTTGGGTAGATTTTCCAAGAATTATTGTTACGTCATGTAAGAGTTTGGAAAGGGGTATCATCTATTTTTATCGGATTTGCATCCCGGTGAATATGGGACATGCATCGTGCATTTTGTATAGACTTTCCAACATGCAACGGGTTTTCTCCAACCTGCAGTTGCGAACTTTGAGAGAGAAGGCATTTATATCAATTGCAGTCTCTCGAATGTCAATGTATCTCTAGTTCATCAAATCATCAACTACTATTTTATACTTTTAGTGGAATTTAATCCCAAAATAAGGACAACCCATTTACTGATCCTGATAATTTTCGGTTTCGGTGTAACACTAGGCATTTACGTTTTGGTTGTTTCTTGGTGAAAGAGTAAAAGGAACTAAATATAAAAAAAACTATGTAGGTACCTACCAAGATATACATAGGCAATTAGTATGAATCTGCGGTAATTAAAAAACCTATACTTTCACAAGATCTATTCTAGCACTTACATAGCGATTATATCTTTGTTATCAGGAGATAGTTTCCTTTTTATATCGACTGGAGGTCCTTTTGTACCGAGCACCACTAGGGGAAATATTTTCGCGTTTTCTCCTTGAGCAGAAAATATCTCAAAATAGAGTTTTGGGCTCACTTCTCCAGTTTGCAATAGGCAATAATATTTTTAAATCCTATAATTATAGACAATTTGTAATACTGTATCAAACTTTAAATCAAATACATATGTACATAGTTCGCAAAATTTTGCTCTGTTCCTCGCTGAAACAATCCTCGAAACAATTGAATGAGACAGGAGCAGACAATGTTAGCGAGCAACCGGTTATCGAACCAGCAGCGTCTAGCTAGGAACCGGCTGCGTGTGGTAGGTCTGGTTTTTCATTTGGACCCCACCTGGCGCTGGACAACTGGTTTTCACGTCTCAATCTGATCGATCGCTGCTTCTTGTGGACGGACAGTCTGTCGATTGCGGCATTCACTAGCCGATCTCAAACACTCAAATGGAGATATGGGGGAGAACTTCATGGTTTTATTCTTTTCAACATTGAGGGAATATAATGTTTTAGGAATACAAAAGTTTCTGAGACTCTGCAACCGAAAGAGTGAGTGAACGAATGTCAACTTTTCAGGATACAAAAGGTTTCCAGGAATGAGTGGGGGCTGTAGAGAGACCTCATGGTTTCATTGTGTTTAACTCGCAGACTAAAGATATGTTTCAGGAGGAATGATAAGGAAGACTTCAAGGGCTTTAATAATATCAAATTTTTTAGTTTAAAAAAAGGACCCAGGAATGAATGTGAGCAGACATAATTTTATCATCGTCAACTTATCATATTAAGAAATGTTTTAGGAATGCAAAAGTTTCTGAGATTTACTAAGCGAAATAGTACAAAATGAAAGACATTCACTACACAAACTCTAGTATTTATAAGCAGAATATTCTGTCTGAACATAAAAATTAACAAGAAACTGGCCAGTATTATTCTAGAAAAACATGAGACTTTTCCAAAACAAAATTTTGTAATCATAACTATCATAAAGATGGCTGATTTTTTTTCAATTTTAATTTTAACTTGAAAAATTAGAATCATTGAAAAGTGGTGAATGTGATCCAAAATAGCCAGTTTTCGATAGCTTGAGCTGCGACGCGCCGGATTTGATTTAACATGACCCTATAACAAATGACCTACTTTTGAAAATCGGGCGAGTCATGTTTTTTAACTGAGCAAAAGTGCCATGCACAATGTTACTTTCTTTCACACCACTGAAGCTACAAAGGAACACATCTTGAGTACAAGAGGGACAACAAGAAGACGCGAGCTCCTAAATGAAAATATATTTACGAATGTATGAAATGATATTAATAAATTAATTATTACTCCTAACGACTAATAACGAGTGAATTATATCATCCAGCTAGACAGCTTGGCTCTGTTCGGTTTAATTAAAATTAATGGCGCTCCCTGTCACTAGATTTACTCCGAAATGGGGAACAGATGTTAACCCTCTAAGTCACTTGTAGCTCTTTTTAGTCACTTGCTGAAAGAAAAGATATTTTAGTAATATCCAGTATAAACAAGATCTCTTCTTTTTAAATTGGAAGCTATTTTAGAGGCCCTTCAAGCATTAGACTACTAGTAAAGACAGTCAATTTTTGCTAAAATACCTGTAATATATTCAGTATTTATATTCTAAGCATTGCATGATATACAGGGTGGGGCAAAAGTCTGGAAACCCCTGAATAACTTTCGAATGGCTTCTTCGATAAAATTAAAATTTTGTACGGTAAACCGGGGTAATAAGACCTTCTTTTAGAGTGGGGTCGATTTTTGTTACCGGCTCCCATGTCGGGGCCAGGGGGGGCAACTTCATTTTTTTAAATACGAACCCCCACCTTGCGATACATTTTTGGAAAGGTCTTTAAGTAAGAAATACATTGGTGCAAATTTATTTTTTTAGTATTAACTGTTTGCAAATGCCGTCCAACTTTGTGTAGGCAGTGTAAAGTCTGGAAACCCCTGAATGTCTTTCGAAAGGGCCTTCTCAGTAAATTTAAAATTGTGTACGGTAATCCTTGGTAATTAGACCTTATTTTAGAATGGGACCGAATTTTTTTACCGGCTCCCATGTCGGGGCCAAGGTGGCCAACATTATTTTTTATAAATACGATACATTTTTGGAAAGGTCTAATTACCCCCAAATTACCGTACAAAACTTTAAAGTTACTGAGAAAGCCCTATCGAAAGATATTAAGGGGTTTCCAGACTTTACTGCATACACAAAGTGGGACGCCATATGCAAACACTTAATTCTAAAAAAATAAAATTTGCACCAAAGTATTTCTTGTTTGAAACACTTTTCAAAAATGTATCGCAAGGTGAGGGTTCGTATTTAAAAAAATGAAGTTGCCCCCCCTGGCCCCGACATGGGGGCCGGTAACAAAAATCGACCCCACTCTAAAAGAAGGTCTTATTACCCCGGTTTACCGTACAAAATTTTAATTTTACCGAAGAAGCCATTCGAAAGTTATTCAGGGGTTTCCAGACTTTTGCCCCACCCTGTATAGCGGCAAATGTTTTCCAACAAAACTCGTCCCTCGTGGAGCGTCCTCTACAAAGTTTTACAAATAATTGTATTGTAAAAAATTGTCGATAGTTTATTGTAAGAATTTGTGACAAGTTTCTTTTGATTCCAGTCATTGTAGACACTTATCGAAGCTTAGGAAAAAACAAAATCGGAGGAAAAAGTTAGTAAAAATTATGGTTTCTATGTCGTTTTTTTTTTTTTTTTCACGGTCCGGTCTTAACTGGTTTTAGTTTTTAAGGCATTCCTTTCTGATGACTAGAACTTTGGCATTCGTTTTTGTTCCATTTAACGCGTGTAGATTCTCAATCCAACATAGTGTGCCCGGCAGGTTTCATTGTGAGTCGGACCAGTTTATCAGGTCATTACGGACATGTGCTCGGATAAAGTGAGTGATATAATTCATACACAAAAAATGACAATTTGGTAACCGTGAAATAACCTCACTCACTAAATTCGCTCACAAATTATTGATTGTATACAGGGTGTTTCAGAAAAGTGTGCATTAATTTTAACCACATATTTTATGTACCATTTTAGGGGGGTCAACTCTATAACAAAATGGGCGAAAGTGCTTCATAAGGGAGATACACATTCTTTCAGTTAACCCCCTGTGGCCGTCCCTGAAAGTGCAATGACCTCAATTCTCACATCAAAATAACAGCATCATCTTGTATTGGGAGTCAATTTTTTTTCCGCGTTTCAATAACTCTAACAGGTAAGGCGTAATTCAAAATCCAAGATTTTTTTAAAGAACCTTTAGAGAAGTGTATCTCCTTATGAAGCACTTTCGCCCATTTTGTTATAGAGTTGACCCCCCCTAAAATGGTACATAAAATACGTGGTTAAAATTAATGCACACTTTTCTGAAACACCCTGTATTTGTGAGGCTATGATTTGATTATAATTTTTTGTTAAGTGTTACCATTTCAGGTATTAAATTATTTATTTTCTTATTTAGGATTATCCCCGTTAATTAAATGTACCTACTTATTATTTCTATGATAGCAAAATTTATCACTATTCAATTCTCTCCCACTCAACCCAACTGAATTTTTAGTAAAATGTATCAAAGAGTTCTATATGTAACATCCCTTTTGGGGCCCCTTTAATCATGATACCATTTCTTCTGCTTCATTTTTCTAGTTTGTTAAAAAATCTGCAATATTCCATGTTTTCAGTAAAAAAATAATATGTTTCAAAATTAGGTTACATTTGAAGCCTAGCCAAAAGATTTAAGAAAAACACACCAAAATTAATTTAATAATATTATCTTAATGACAAATTTCCACCATTATTACCATGTTAATAGATTGATTCATTCACATTTTCGTGTTGCCATTAATGTATTCTGTGTCTTGCTTGTTCTTGGTTTTTATATTCTTATATTTTCCAAGATTTATAATATGTATATCTTTATCCGTCGAAGAATAAACGAGGTTTTTTTCTTACGCCTGTAAGGTTTTTAATATGACAGTTATGTTTTTTTTTCGTGTCGTTTGAAAGTGTCTATGCAACGGACGTGCCGACGATAAATCTGTGACACTCCATTAATGAGATAATTATCCCTCATGTTCTATTTCTTATCCTCCTCCTCTGTTCTTCCTCGCTCTTTTCCTCTTCCTCTTCCTCGTTTTTACCATCACCATCCGTCTCCTCATCTTCTATTATCTTGTCTTTCTTGTTCTTGTCATCCTTTTTTATATAGTTAATCACTTTACAACTTGTAATTTTTCTGTTTTGACTGACTGTCTCTACTTCTTTCCTATTCTCCTAATTCTTTCTTAATCTGATGTTTTCGTTTTTCTTTTTCATTTCGTTTTATTTTCGCAAATTTTCAACACAGAAGTGGTGTTATCTTCACCATAAATTCATCCCGTCAGATAGTGGTGTTATGACGTCAGAGGTGTTATTAATTTCGCAGTTTTTAACATCATATTCAGGTAAAACCCCAAACTGCTCATGTTCGCTTTTTTCCAACATGGTCTTCCATTAATTATTTTTAATGCTGTAGGGCGGGATCAATAGACTTTATGGAAGTAAATCAAGATTCTTCTGGTTACTTACTTTCTCAACATTTTTCAAAATTTTCGTAACATGATTCAGCTCTGTCAAATAAAGGCGCATTAAAACTAGTAGTGCATATCTCTTGCGTCACTGTTGTCTCTGCAGTCTGGAACAACAACAAGGCCTCCCGGCCTCCCTTTTCGGAGGTCAGGCATTGGGTTAACACTCAAATCCTGTAAAAAAAACTATTGCTCCGGGAACCAACCAGGCAACCATCAACCGTGCAAGCCCTTAAATGAAGGCCCAGAAATGTCGGTGAAAATTCTTCACAAAAGATTAATTAAAGATTAGAAGAAGAAGACTTACGTTGTCAGGGCCATCGGAAGCCCTATTTTTCTTCTACTCACTAATGACTGTTCATCTCTAGGTAAAATATGGCATGTCCTTCTGTCCATCTTGATCATTGACTTCTTATAGAAATCAGAACTTACACAATACTGAACCAAAAGTCTGTTGTCTCCAACTTTCAAGGAGCGCACGAATCTCCTTACATTCCTCGAGGTTTCATCACATATTCTCTCTTTTTTTTATTTTTATTTTTATAAAAAGATGAGTGTTTCACAGACGTTTTTATTTCGTAGCCATGAAACAGGAGCTACTGTAGACGCTTGTGGTCTGTGTTGCAGCCTGCCCATCCCGTAGTATGCCTCCCCTCTGATGGGCGAGAATTGACACAATACTTCCCAATTAGGTGCTGGGTCATCACGAGCGCACCGGAAGGTATCCCTTACAAACAATTGTAACCAAATTAAGAATACAAATTTTTGTCGGCACGGGGGATCGAACCCGAGACCTTCCGCATGGCAAGCGAGAGCTTAACCACTGAGCTAATCTTTCCAAGTCGGAAATCACAGGGGGCCAAATGAACATCCGTTGACAGGTTTACCCTTCACATTGAATGTGTCGGACTCATTTTTCACACCCCCATCCACTCTAGGAAGTAAACACGGGTGACGATGTGTAAACAAGACATTAAGTCACAATTGTCACATTCAGGGCACAGTTTTGGAGAACATTAAAATGACGACGACAAGATTATTGAGTTTTTTCTAGGCTCCGTGCGGATATCTCGTGATGCATTAATGCAAATAATTATTAAAATAAATGACAATACTAATAATGATAGTAAAACTAAAAAGGTAATGACAGTAATAAGTAATAATGTAAATGCAAAAATAGTTAAAATAATAAAATACGAGTTCCACGAGGCTCAAATTAATAATGTGTCAGTTAGATAACTGTGAATAGTGTGGATTAAAATCCGTAAAATATAGAGTTTTTTGAGGCTGAAATAAATACATTTGTCAGACATAATAAAAATTATGTTAATACAACATCCGCGTGGAAGCAAATTAAATTAAGCCATCTTGGACGAAGTCCGAAACATGCATTAGCCATTACATACCTTTTTTTGTGATAGTGATAATATTATACACAAAAATATATTCTTACTATAATTATAGAAATAATTGACTCTATAATATATATAAATTGGAGTTGAAAATTGTACAGAAACATCAAATATTACAACTGCATTTTGTACTGTTTGTGTACCTATAATATGTTCATATGTATGTACTACTTTTATAACATGCATCACGACTTTATCCTATGACATCATAGAAGAAGACATACTCATCAAATCAAATATTATACTCGTAATATTTGATAAAAATAAAATATATTCTTCTTTTTCTTTTACTTTGTTTTTTCCTAAACCTGCTTGCGATCATCATTGTTTACTTCTTCCTCATGGTTGAGGTTGTTTGGTTTTGGCATCTACTTCCACATTTTACGACTGAATGCCCTATAGAACGCCAACCTCCCCTATTAAGTGTGCCAACGATTTTTTCACTGTGGACTGAGACTTGGTACCGTATTTATGTAACGTCCCTCAGAGATATAGAAAAAAACTATGAAATTCTACAATACAATAATAATTGATTGTACTCTCCAACTCTCGCACAAGAACTATTTCACTTTACACATTTGTAAATAATGGAAACAATTTGATGGTGTTTTCAATGTTGCAAAATTTCAAGAGTTTGCATAGTGAAACTGTAAAATTGGACCGCACAAAAAAACCAGGGTCACAGTAGAACCTTCAGTAGTTTTCTATTTTGACTGCAAATTTTGATAGCATCTTTAGAAAACCATGAAGAGATGAGTGAAATACGTCAACTGATGGTATATTGTATAAATACCAGAATGTTATCAGTGCACAACAAAAGTACAAAAAATTATCAAAATCACTAGTCAATTGAAAAACGTTTGCAGTTTTCGTTCAAATACAAACGAACTGTGATGAATTTATGAACACAACGTCTATGAAAACTAGTCTATTAAATTGAACAAGTATTTTTGGAAATCTATTTCTGTTCCCTCATTTATCGAACTCATTTTGGTCGAAAAATTCTGTTCATCGATCCTTGGTCAAGATTGAGAAGATGTGAGATCCTGATCTGGTGTGTCTCCTATATGAGGAACCCAACACACATTGAGTAATAAGTACTTTCTATTGAGTACCACAATAAGTACCTAATAAAACGTATTGCACACTGCATAAATATAAAACTGGCTGAACATTAAGCGTCTCAGGTGAACTTCTGTCTGAAGGTGTTCAAGTTATTAATTTTGGTAAGTCCTCTTAGGCTGGGAGTTAATTTCTATTTTTATAAGTTTCTGTTAGACTGAACTCGGTAGCTCTATCACTAAGCCAGCATAGTATGGGTCGGGGGTTTGAGTTTCAAGTTTGGCTGATATGGGTATAAGAATTTGTGACGTATCTTCTTAATTCTCATTATGAAAATAATTATCATAAATTTAGAAGCTATATAATACTCTTTTTTATGTCCGAATAGGGCTTGTAATAATAGTCTTTTCAAGTAATGACCTTGTCCAAGTTGGTAGCGCACTGGAAAGTTCAATTGAAAAAACTGTATTCCTCAGGACCAGGAAGAGGAGAACATCTAGATTCTTAGAGCAGACTACGTCACAAGAGTCTATTTTGACGTCACCATGATACACACCCCTTTTAAAACACAATGAAGGCATCAATGTCCACGATATACTCATTAAAAGATTGTGACGTCATGTAGTACCAGTGGCGATAGTAATTATACAGACTACGTCGTTGATTGTTCTGGAAAAGTCGTTTGTGGCGTCAGTATAATTCACACCTCACCCCTGATAGAAGACAATGAAGTCATCAATGTATACGATATAATTAAGATCTTTTGAAAAGGTTAAATATGACGTCACTGTGATTATACCTTCTGGTACTTGAAGACATAATTATATACTGACATTATTGATTGTTAATGCAAAACCCGATCCAGGAAATGCTAGAGTGAATGGTGCTAGAACTTTTGAAATAATTGAATTGAATGAAGTTATTAGTGGAAGAAGAATAATAAAATCAACAGTAATTCTTACTACATTGTTTTTCATGTTCAATGTCTATATTTTAAGGTGTCTTGACAGACATGATTGTTCAGTTAAGTATAAACAATATTGCACAATGTACATCACCTTTTATCTGACTCTGAGGATAGTTGAATGTAGTTAACTTGCTTCTACTACCGGTTGCCAGGTCAGGACGTAAATGTTTTGTTACATCAGTCCGAACAATGTCTTTTTTTGTGATTGTATTACTCTATAGATTGTGGATGTCTTTTTTCATGTCTTTATTTATAGGTGTGAAATTTTATGCCATTATCTCTTATTAAAATAATAGATAACTTGTTTTAAGTAAATAAAGAAGACATCACAATAGGTGAGCAAGTTCACATCAGCATAGATCATGGTAATTGATCCACCGGTCTTTGTGAACTTTGAATTCTTCATAGCCAATGTCGTTTTTTAAGGCGCGCTCTTTAGCCTTGATTTCTCTTTTAAGGACCTTTCTTCATTACAAATTGGATCCAAAGTGAAGGCATTGAAGCATTGGCAGAGTTATCGCGTCACGAACAAACAACACAAATAGACTGACTACAAACTCTGCTAAATCGTCCATTTTTTTTATTTTTTTAAGTTTCCAATTTTTTGCACAGATTATTTGTTTATAATTATTAGAAGTTTCTGATTATTTGTGTTTGATTACAACTAGTTAATACTTATCCTACAAGAATCTTTCGACAATTTCCTCTACTTTCACAGTCAAAACATTCATTAATCGATAGGTCATGTAGGTATGTACCTACATTTTTATGTTTAAAATAATGCAGAGAACATACTTATTCTGAGATTTGGGACTTACTATGTAGGTAGTTTACATATTATGTAGTTAGTTCAAGTATAATGTAGATAATTTGACTAGAGAAAAGTAGAAAACACTCCTAGGACGTAGGTACTTGGACATTTAGGAGTCATACACTTGTGTTTACTTGTACAAATATGTACTCAGTTTCCATGTACGTCATTTGTTTACCAACATTTGTTTACTTAAGAACTCATGTAAGAAGATTAGAGTTAGAGTAGGTAACTCATGTTAGTAGAGTACCTCCTGAGTAGGTAGGCAACTCATGTTAGCTTACAACTCAGAGTAGGAAGTTACCTATGGTTTCATAACTTGAGTATGTTGGTCCTTCTTGGTAGCTTTTGCCCGGATTAGATCTAATTGCCAGGTTCAAGTGCATTTAAATTTAAAGGTGTAACATACATTTTGACATTGGTTAGTTGTCAAAAGAACTTAAATTTTATTTTCCTCTACGAATAGCTTTAAAATTTACTTTCTTTGTAGAAGACTAAAAGTTGGAGAAATGTTATTTTCTCTTCTTTATTACAAAGCTACCTATGTATGTAATTAAATTCTTGCCTATACAGTTAACATTGTGACAGACAGCACATTAGTCATTTAGTTTCTTGACACCGGGGATTTTTTACCCTTTTGCTGGTGGGTAGCTTTAACTTCAATGATTCGTATTCAACGTGCAATCTCATCTAGTTTCTAAAAAACATCAACCCACTGCATTGAGTAACCAACCAGTTGTTCTAAATTCTAAAACTAATTTTATTGATCACTAGGTACAAAAGCTCAATAAATTCAACCTGTTCCATGTGTCCTTTGTTCGAGATAGCCAGAAGCTATAATTACTGTACTTCATGTAATATTAATCAATCTTAAAACTCGAACTAATCGCACGAAGTACACCCATTAAAATTGTTCTATCTTATTTAATCTCGTTGGAAATTTCATCAGATTTCATAAAAAAATATAATTGGAATGATCTTGAAATTAAAAAGGAAAAAAATGTCAACACCGTAGCGGTATTCCAAGAATGAGCGATTATCCGCTGTCAGTAGTCCTGTGTACCCACCAAGAAGTCTCTTGTCTCAAGTTGAATACCATGAATAATCTTTCGCGATCTGTACATAAGAACTTAGATCAGTTGGCATGTCAGACTTAAGAAAAAAGAAAAATGAGGAGAAAAAAATGTTAAAAATGAGCTCGGTGTCGGTTTCAAAGTTTTTAAATTCTACATGATGTATAATCATTTCAAGAACTTAGAAGCTTTGCTCGATCAATGTAATCCCAAGTTGCATTTTCTCTATTGAGAGTGTCCGTTTTGTGCGAGGCCACCATTTGTTTTAATTTTAAATTTTGGTAAGCATGGTCATTTAATCAAATGTATGATACTTAAGTGATGATGTATGAAAGAAATGATGAATTGAGAGTCTTAATATGTTTCTTTTCTTATTTCTTTGTTTTCCTTTTCAGAACATTAGTGCCTTTATGTTTGTCATGACTTTAGTAGATTGTATGAATTTCAATAGGTCTATTTCAACTGATTTTCCTCCTTTGTTTGTGTTAGATACTACTAGGGGGCTGTCGCCCGCCTTGCGGGCCGAGGCATGGCCGTGAAAGCAAAAATCCTTTTTCGCCAATGGCAAGTGTTGTAGTAGGAATTTCGAAAAATCCCGTCTTATTGCACATCTAGACTATAAAACAAAGCTACCTACCAAATTTCAGCTCGCTAGGTATTACGGTTTGGGCTGTAGAGCGATGATCAGTCAGTCAGTGACTTTGACATTTATACAGGGTGGACCAAAAAAAACGTTTACAACCGTTAATGGCAGATTACTGACTACATTTCTAGGACGGATCTGCAATCCGTTTTTTCGGATTCGCCTTTATAACTGCACAAAGTGATTTTTTGCAACTTTCTGAAAAAGTCCGACTTTGGCTTATTCTTCAGGTCAGAACTTTTTTCCTGTTTAAGATGAGTTGATTCTGAACATTTCTGCAGAAAGCCAACAAAATTTTGATGTTTCTAGCTACACCACTTTGTTTTTTACGGATTGGTTTGGCATCTTTTTTGACACCTGAATAGAAAAAAAATCTGGTGTAAACATCACACGACTTTCCTTATCCCCCAAAAAGAAGTCGAATTCCGCCACTGGTGACTCAACGGTTACGGATAGTTAAAAATCAGTGCCAAATTCGTAATCAGCACCTTAAAATCATTGGATTTGATATGTCGCAACCCCCATCTAGGGTAAATAATAAAAAAGTTAGTCCCCCCAAAATACCGGTAAATTGGGGCCGGGTTCCAAAAAGTTCAAGATATCAAAAAAATGATGAGAATAGACCCCTATTATTTTTTTAATCCAAGAAAATGTTGTTCTCTAACTTTTTTTGTATCTTTAACCAATTCAAAGAAGCGGCGGTTGCGGCCAATATTTGCGGCCCTGCGGCCGCATCTTGCGTCCGATTTCAACCAAAAGTTTCGTGGTTCGTCTGGTGTATAAAACTAATTTGCATACCAAATTTCAAGTCTCTAGCTCTTACCGTTCTTGAGATATCCTGTTTACACACACACACACACACAGACAGACAGACAGACAGACGCACGGACCAATGGCTGAAAACAACTTTTTTGGTATCCTGAGGCTATGATTCGTCCAGAAATGTGAAAAACTGGGTAGGTCAAATTTTCGACGAATACAATACTTTCCTTATTATAGAATAAGGAAAGTAAAAATTCTCATGTAAATTTTTTACACTTTGAAACACTCAAGATTTGACCGAGCAAATTTTGGCACAGACATGGGCAAGTTTGATAAAAGTTGGCGGCCAACCCAAGGATGCTAAAAAATAATTTTACGATTTTTTATCACGTGATCTTCTGGGTAAACAAACCAGGTAAGTCTCAAAAAATGATGTTCAAAATCTTAAAAGTGTTGACCGTGTAGGGAGAGCGAAAGAGAGAAAGGCAAGAAGGTTAAAGTTATAAAGTTAAAGTTATCATATTTGTGTTAATCACTTACGTGATATCACAACTACTCAAACTCGCTTTACTAAATCTACACTCAAACCGCGACTTGAACCACCGACCTCCAGGTTACAAGTCCGCCGCCTTATCGATCAAGCTACTGAGGTCGGTGAAAGGCAAGAAGGTAGAGGGACAGTTCTGAGTTAGATCTAAGGTACTAAAGTCACCGTTGGTTTCAAAAATTTGTGTGAGGAGAATCCATAGTGTGTCAAAATAGTATAAAACATAGAATCCATATCAAAATAGTATAAAACATAATAAAGACTTCAAAAGTTTATTAATTTTACAAAATATTATCTTGTTTTTTTTTTTTTTAAGAGTTGGCAATCGGTAAATATTTGTTATTTAATTGGTATTGTTTATGATATAAGAACCTGCCTACATATTTTCATAAACTCTATTTTCGTTTGGAAAATTCGCTAGTTTTTTTTTCCTCTCGTAGGGAAGCATAAGAAAAACCATCCTTACATTATCAAGGCAGTCTCTCAGGGGCTTACATGAATAATAATTATGTGTATTGTGATACCAATAGTATCTGATATAACTCAATTTACAGATGGTATTACCCCCAAAAAAACCATAAGTTGTTGGTGTTACAACAAATCAGATACAGGTATGAATAAAATATTCCATCAGATTTTTTTGATAATTAAAATAATATTGACCGTCGAGAATTGAACCTCGGTCATGCGACTAACACTCTTAGCACTACCACATCTAGCTAACACCACTGACAATCTGAGAAGCACGAAATTTATCATTTGAATTTTCCTAAACTGGCTGATGAGGCATGTGAGACCGCGGTATTCAAAAAAAGCAATGTAAACAATTTTTTTAAACAATACAAGACGCCCTTACACAGTCTACAGCTAGAAAACTCTTAAGATTTTTGAAGAGTTTTTGGCAAACATCTAATAATTTTTCCCAGAAGATCACGTGATAAAAAATCGTAAAATTATTTTTTAGCATCCTCGGGGCAGTCGCCAACTTTTATCAAACTTGCCCATGTCTGTGCCAAAATTTGTTCGGACAAATGTCGAGTGTTTTATTTAGTAAAAAAGTTTTTTCGGGTGTTTTTTTCTGTTCAGGTGTAAAAAAATATGACAAACCAAATCGTAAAAAACAAAGTAGTGTAGCTAGAAACATCGAAATTTTGTTGGCTTTCTGCAAAATTGTTCAAAATCACCTCATCTTAAACAGGAAAAAAGTACTGACCTTAAGAATAAGCCAAAGTCGGACTTTTTCGGAAAGTTGCAAAAAACCACTTTGTGCAGTTACGAAGGCGAATCCGAAAAAACGGATTGCAGATCCGGCCTGGAAATGTCGTCAGTAATCTACCATTAACGGGTGTAAACGTTTTTTTGGTCCACCCTGTATAGATATCTAAATTTAGCGTTTTAGTGTGCGATCTTGTCTTCTAGTGTGCAATACAGCACATTGGAAGCCGGTCCATAGCCCGGATAAAATAGAGAGGTTCTATGTAAGGAAGGGCATCCTGATCCTGCAGTAAACACAGCCACAACCTGAAAATGAATGTGAACCAAATGAAATGGCTTCATCAAACGCCGACCCCAAGTAGGTTTGGGAAAAAGTAGAGTGAAAGAAGAAAAATGAACCTATGTTTTATATGTGTCATTTTGGATGCCTCCTTCATATTCAACAATTATGATGACACGAATAGAGTAGTTCCAGGGCAGTGAAAACTTTTCGGTCTAGATACAAGTAACATATACATACTTGTATTGTTTTAAACTTTATTGAAAAATCATATATCATGTAAAACCTGTGCTCTGTAGTAATAGTTGGTAGCAGGCAAACCGATATATTGCCAACTGAAACGCCATTCAAATAACAAATACGATAGTTTTACTATTTTATTCTTTAGGCCTCCCAGGATGTTTCTCAGTCTATTAATAACTTTTTTCCTTGGAAAATGTATATTTATTCATTTTTTTCCAAGAACACGACCATTCCAACAGCCTTACTAACATGGTATGAACTAGTCTATTTTTATCTCGACTAGCAGTTTCTGCAAGATTTGAAATTCTAATTGTTTTAATTGTCGATAATTGTTTGCCCGGCATTCTAGAGGTCTAATCGTTTCTTATTAGATATTACTCATAGATATCACCTAATGGAGCGGTAAGGTTCTTGAAGTGTGTCTTTAATTAAAGACCTTCGTTTCACCAATTATTTCGAAAGATCATCACCTTTGGCATAAGCTACGGCGTAGATATTAACCTTGGTGGTAGATTTAAAACTAACGCTGTGCATCACTGGAAAACCCAATAGTAAGCTCCTTCCAACTGGTCCCGAACACTTATTTCATGAGCAATTACTATCGTTTTCCATTTTATTTGTTGTTATAAATAGAAAAGCTGTTCAAACGTGTCCGTTTCTTAGCCTTGATGTTTGAGTCCGTTTCTTAGCCTTGATCTACCGCTTCTGTCTCTGAGCCTCAAATTTGGTGGTTCAAATACAACGGGTTTGAAATATTTCTGACGAAATTTGGATTAATGTACAAATGTACATACAAGTAAGTATTGAGGTTCGAAAATTAATTGGTCCTTTCATCTATTTCCTTCTGGCACTTTAAAGAAACTTACCCAATATAACGAACTCTTTATGCATTAGTTTTGCATTTTAATCATGTGTATACCATTCATTTCTTTAGGTTCTAAGAAATCTTGTATCCTATGAATTCAGCATTCACAAGCAAAAGAGTTTCACATCATTATCATTTGCGGATGAGTGTTTCAGAGAAATTCCCAATTTTGGATCATTTTAATTTCAAATATCAGAATCTTCGATTCCAGGAAATACGAGATCTTCTGATACAGCATTTCACAGATAAACAACTCCCACACTATTTCCTACCGTCAGAAGCTATAAAGTATTTGGACCATTAAGGAATTCACACGTTTTGGGTTTTCGGAGTTCCGTTGTCACAGATTCCTAAGAACGTGCCTTCGGTTTGACTCAAAGGGTCCTTTTCATCGCTTCTTAATCTGCTCGACATTGCGAGTGGCACGTTCAGAGAGTCGGATTGATCCTTTGTTAGGAGTGTGGGGAGGTGAATGTTGAGCGTTCTCATAGTTCTCATTGAGGTGGTAGAAAACGCTTGGAGCATTCACTTCAGTAGTTAGCTTCAACTAAAGAGTACTCATTGATCACAACAACATATCTCTTATCTCTTTGATGAATCTCATGAAGTTCTTCTGCAGTTGTTAGTATTATGTCTTCATTATTTATCCAACAGTATCACCAGATAGGTCGCTGGCGTTCTATTTTGGGTTGTAGAAAAATATTTCTTGTAGCACACGCTCATGTCGGGAGAAAAGCGTTAAGAATGGAAGCAAAAAAGATCAGTTTCCCAGGTATTTTCAAGCTGGAGATATAAACTTGACATTGGTTTTATAAGTAGAAATTGAATGAATGAGGGGATCCTAAAACGAATCACCATTTGAGCGGAACTAACTATTAACAGCTACTCACTGCCGTAATGAAGAGTCCTTTGCCTGATTTGAGTAGTGACCTAGTTTGATGATTTCGAATAAGACAGGAGTAGAGGATATGGCAGTCCATAACTGTACAGATAAAATGCATATTTCCTGTCACTAGTGTCAGATATTCTATGCATAGTTGTCGTGTGGGTTAAATTACTCGTTCGGTATATTGAATAGAGGAAGAAGTCCTGGTTTTAACTCCCGAACTATGCATTTTTCTACCCGATTAATGTATAAATGGCCCATAGTTGATATGTCTTTGTCGCCGCAAAGTTCATTTGCGCTTGCTGACGTTTCATTTTGAGTTACAGAAAAATAGTCCCAAGTGTTTCTGGGTATCCAGGGAGATGAAACTTTCTTGTCAATCATTCCATGATTCATAGACATGAAATAGGAACGTAAAGGAATAAAGACGAGACAAAAATCTGCTGATTTAACATTGGCGCATGCGTCATACAGCATTTGGTGCCTGTAATATGTCTTCTCAAGTTCGCATGCTTTATATACATACTTAAATGTATTACCTTTGTTTTTTACATGCTTCCACACAATGATTATGGTTAGAATATTGTTTCAGTGAAAGACCGCCCTGAGTCAATGGTATACCTCTTCTAAAGAGTTTACTAAACCTTGTGTGGCTTGCGTTAGACCTCCTATTCCTGTTGTATCCACAAGTCCTTCTGTACTTCACTGACCAGCTAGACTAACTGTACCGAACACGTAATATATTTATGTCTTGTATAATATTGAATTGTGTTTTATTCATAGAGATATTAATAAGTCGTTTGCCTTGATTGATCGTACAGGCGTACAACATTTTCTTAATGCTCTTTCCTATACTGAATACTCTCACATCGGTGTTGTGATGGCAGTACATCAAGTAATACTCTAGTTCTGCTACGTCAAAAGAAAAAACGTGCGTTCTATACTCACGCTAAACATAGATCGTTGGTATTTTCATTAGTAATTCTGTCGGCCTTTACGAAAACTCCGAAAATTTGTAGAAGATACATTCTTTTTTCCTACCATTGAACTTACTAGGATGAGATGTTCAGGATGAACAGACCATCGCCTTAACAACTCGACCACCAATATATTACATGTTTAACTAAATAGAAAAATCAATTGGAGTAAGCATTGCAACAAAATGGCATCTCGAAATGATGTAGATTCAATCATAGACTTTTCAAATCTGACAAAACCCAGACACACGACAACGGAGGAAGCAAAGAACAATTAGAAAGTCGTAAATGTCATTTGTTAAATTACTGCGCTAATAAATGTAATGTTCTGCTTAGGTTTATGCAAATACAGGGTGTAACGTGATATACAGGTAGGTAAATCTACCGCATCGTTAATAATGAATCATTCGTGCTGAAGCAAAATAGAGCCTTTTCACAATGTTCATGGGTATTGCAGCATTAATAAGGCCTTCAACACATTTCTAAATTCATTCAACTACCTACCATTTTCTCCTTACAAGGTATGAGTGGAATTCGGACAACCAAATTAAAACATTTTCCACCGAAAAAACTTTGAATCAACAAATGGGAGGATTAAGGTGATGTTTTATATTAATTAATAAACATAGTAATTATAATTACATATAGACACTATATGTACACCTTTGCTAAGTATAAGAATTTCCTTAAGAGCCCATCCGTCAGACTAAAACTGAAAACCAAGGTTCTTCAAGCATGCGTACTACCCAGTCTTCTTTATGCTTGTGAAACATGGGTATTAAAAAAAGCCTACATTAAAAAATTAAGATGTGTTGTGAGGAGAATGGAGAGAGCAATTCTAGGGATAACATTAAGGGACAGGAAAAGGAACAGCTGGGTAAGAGGGAAAACAAAAATGGAAGATATAGGAGGAAAAATATGGGGTCTTAAATGTAAGTGGGCAGGACATATTTTAAGACGAGAAGATAATAGATGGACTAAAGAAGTACAATTTTGGACAGTTAGAGAAAAAAGGCGGAAAGGTCGACCAAAGAAAAAATGGGATGAAGAATTTAAAGTATTGTTAGGGTCAAACTGGAGAGAAATAGCAAAGAATAGAGACAGATGGAAGATAGTAAGAGAGGAGGGAAAAAGATTGTTTGTATAGAAACCCATGTCACTTATAAACTGATATTAAAAATATTATATAGAAAAAAAAAAAAAAAAAATTCTCACTGGATATTTCTAATATTCTCATTTACTGATTTTATGTATAATTTATTTTATTTTTAATATTGTTATATTTAAGTATTGAAAAAAAAAAAATATATCCCAAAAGGCGTTAGCCTTTTGGAGGCCTTCAGCCAGCATGAAGAAATTGGTAACAACGAAAAATTAGAGAAAAAAAAGGGAGCAGTTGAATAGAAAGAAAAAGTCTATATACTAATCTTTTGTCCCTAAAAAACAATTTCATGCTGAGAACAATTTTTCTATTTGTAAGTATATTGTAATACTGTTTCAAATGTTTTTTGTAAATTATTTGTTCAATAAAGGCTATTTTATTTTATTTTATTTTATTTATTTATTATAGACACTAAAGTACTCTTCATGAGCCGAACTAAATCTTTTTAATGCAATAATGTCTATAAATGATAGCTATGTTCATAGAAATACGGTCAAGATTAAATCTTGACTTGATCAAGAAATTTTCTTGATCAACCTGTACGCTACTTTAAATATTCCCAAGACTCTATTCTAATAAGCATGTCACACCTACTAGGGTGATTACGGCTGTGTTGACGTCTAGTTTATATAATAAAATTCATTATTATTCACCGAAGTCTTACAGAGTTAGGATTGTTGGAAAGTTTAACATTTTAATAAATTATGCTCAGATTTGGTTTGTCAAACACTAACAACATAAGTATGCCTCCCCTCTTATGGGAGAGAAGTGACACAATACTTCCCAATTATGTGCTGGGTCAACACAAGCACACCGGAAGGTATCCCTTACAAGCAATTGTAGCCAAATAAGAACACAATTTTTTGTCGGCAGGGGGATCGAACCCAGAACCTTCCGCATGGCAAGCGAGTGCTTAACCACTGAGCTAATCGCGCGCGCGCTAGTACCCAAAATTTAACATTGTTCGGGTACTAGCCTACTGGGCTTTTTATTGGTGTAACTAACACTAGCAAAACCCTAACCAGCTATGACCTTAGAACTGAAATTGCAGGACATAATATTGAAAAACCAGTCAAGACCAAATGCCAGGTCAATAAGTATTAAAATGCCGAGAAAAACCGACCACACTTGAACAGACAAAAGAGAAGAAAAAAAGACCCGGCACTCCTCGATACGTACTTAATACGTTTAACACGAAGTTTTTTAAAATACTTAAAAGTACGAAATTCACGAACAAAAACTACTTCACTGTTCTTTAATGGTCTTATATTAATGACTAAATTTTCTCATTGACAAGAAAGGAATGATTGGAATGCTATTTTTTTGCTATTCAAGTGTTGCCTCCAATTTTCTTCCATTAATTTTTTTGCCACACATGGATTTGCATCTGCAGTTTCATCAATCTCACGTCTCTTCGTCTGCTAGGATGAAAATTAATGATGGTTTTCTGTAGCTGATCCGTGTAGGTATGCTAATCTTTCGCGAAAGAAAAATCTGATATGTTAATGTACATGCAGGTTTATCAAAGTAAAAAAACAACTTCTCGCTTTTCTGTTGGTTATGACTGATCCTCCAGAGATTGCCCGTCGATAAATCATTTTTCTGTTTTCTTTCTGTCTATAATTTTTATTGATTGCATTTTTCTTCCAAGCACTCTTGTATATTACTTCCGAGAAATTTCTAATATTAGAAATCGGAAGTATTGTGTTCGTTTTTGTAAAAAAATATATTTTTTTTTGCTCCGATTTCAATAATTTTTGTGTCCGTCTGTCAGTCTGTTAAAAATATTCCTTGTAACGCGCAAATCTCGGAAACAACTGAACGGATTTTGATGAAATTTTGCACACATATAGAAGACGTTCTATAGATGGTCCCATTTTAAATTCATCAAATTCGTACTAGCGGTTCTGGGTAAATGTGAAACTTGTATACAATGTGCAACAATCACGAGGAAGTATTGTGTCCATAATTGACAGTGTTTCTTCTGTGTGTTAGACAGCTGGATAATTTTTTTTACCAAATTCTGTCAAATTCTTAAGACTCAAACCAAAGATGTTAAATTATTGATGGTCCATTCCTTTTTTTCGTAATGTTGTACGAAGATTGCTGTAAGATGTACTAACTGCTTTACAGATTTGAACTTCATTTACATTCAGTTTTCCTGCTACATTATTTGCTCATTCGATTTATGCTATCATTTTAATATTTCTTCTTATATTTTCTGTAATGGCAAAATTGATGCACATCAAGGGGGCGTTTACTCGTACATGAACAATGAGACCTCCATGGGAAATAGGCATCATTATCGTGTCGTGGCCACGCGGGGAGATGCCGGGGTTCAATGCTTCAATGTTGCCTGTGAGAGAATTCTCAACAGACTCGTAAAAGCTCTCCTCCCACTTGCTGTGAGTACCGTGCTCAGGTCTGGGTGTAATAGATTTTATTTTAGTTTGATTTAAACAAGATTTCATTGTAAAAATCAATTTTTTTATGCTATTTTAGTTAGATTTAAACAAGATTTCATTGTGAAAATCACAAAAAATTTTTTTAGACTTCTGGGTAATGGAAACCCCCAAAAACACCACTTCGTGGTTAAAAAAAGAAGAACGCCTCACTCAAAGAATCATTATAATTAGCTAAAAATAAATGATATCAAATTGAGAACACCTTGTCCCCTCTCTTTCTATATCTCTGCACTCCTCTCTGAATTTATTTTTCTTACGTTTAGCTTTATTTATCCTTTCTAGGGGTCATCCCAAACTTGATTTCTCTTTAAATTTACTTGTTGCACGGCAATAAAAAATGGCGGTCGGAGTATGATTTTTCTGAAGTTATTTGATCGAGAAAATTACTCCGCGACCGCCATTTTTTATTGCCGTGCAACAAGTAAATTTCAAGAGAAATCAAGTTTGGGATGACCCCTAGAAAGGATAAATAAAGCTAAACGTAAGAGAAATAAATTCAGAGAGGAGTGCAGAGATATAGAAAGAGAGGGGACAAGGTGTTCTCAATTTGATATCATTTATTTTTAGCTAATTATAATGATTCTTTGAGTGAGGCGTTCTTCTTTTTTTAACCACGAAGTGGTGTTTTTGGGGGGATATCAGTTCTTTTTGTTCGAAAATATAGGTTCATACACTACTGAAACATTAGGAATGACAAAAGTAAATAAGCTGGGAAAATGTGAATGTACCAAGTTGTCTTTTTTAAGTAGCAGTACGTATTTAATTTTTCTAAGGTCAATATGTATTAGGATCACAGATTTGGCCCCCTAAGTTCCCAAAGTGAGTAAATAATATATAAATTTGCAATGCAAGATCTTTTGATTCTATTCTCCACATGATTAGGTTTATCTTTCAATGCTAAATAGACCTCGGAGCCTCCTATGAGGGACACTAAAACACCTGGATTTACAAATGCCAAAGAAATTAATTTGTAATCACCTAATCAAGGTGAGGTAATGAGTTCTCTCCCGTTGACCTTTTCTTACCCGAATTCTCTCCGGCTTGTTGCAGGGGTCACCACGAGTATCTCTCCCGGAAATAAGACCATGCTTTTTTACATTAGGTATTTAAGAAAATGAAAACTATAAAATTATCATTTTCATATAAGAATGGGCCTTTTATAAGGAAATCTTTTAAATCTCTAACTAATGAAAGGCAATGCCTTCAGTGTTTAGTAGAGTTAGGTAAAATACATAGAAGGCCATGCCTCAGGAATATAGTATATAGGGTTAAGGACAATACATAGAAGGCAATGCCTCGGGATTATAATAGGGTTAGGTAAATATATAGAAGGCCATGCCTTGGGTTTATCATAGGGTTAAGAAATATACATAGAAGGCCATGCCTCAGGTCTATATCAATGATTCCTAGGTGTTTCGATTATAATTTTTATGCTAGGCCTAAACTATGTAGGTATAGAATCAGGTAAAAATGCAAGCGACGCGACGGGAAATAATTTGGTGTTGATAAAACCATGAGCGTGAGAGAACTCGGTTGTGAAGTCCCTTTTCAATACCTCACGAGGTATGAGTGTACCCCGGACATAATGGACAGAGAAAAAAAAAAACTTCCCTCAAGGTTATCGAACCCAAGCCTAGTATGCTACCCACTTGGCCAAAGTCACTACTTTGGCACAACTTTTAGTGAGTAGCATCGACATTATGAGAGCTACATAATTCATCATATTTTATCTCCATCCAACCATGATTGTCCAAAATCAATCTCGTAATGCCGCCACAGGTCATTTTCCAATTCTGCAACTTCTAAAATTTTCCTCGCGAGGGTAATGGGGTCGTCATGAAGATCAAATATTAAAGATCGGAAAAACAAAACAACGTTAAGCCCAAATTGAAAATATAGAGCTAAAAAATTTCGTCCCCGCCAGGATTCGAACCCAAGCTGACTGGGTGGCAGGTCGAGCATGCTACCAATAGACAAAGTTATCTTCTACAGAAACGGACCTAAAATGAACTAATCTAATACTTGGAAACTTAATCTTTAAAATTTTGCAGTGAGAGAGCGAGGTAATCTCGAAAAATACATACTGGCCAAGATCTGACCACTAAGCTAAGAATTCGAAGGTACCTACCCGCCAAAGAAAATGAAAAGGCCACCAGGTGCCACCCAGTGGACCGGATGAAAGAATAAAATCAATAAATTTGGTATCTGCTCATCAAGATCTTTCATTTGATACCACTTAAGACTAGTATTATCCTTCAATTCCCGATTTGGGCTCCCAAAACCCGAGGCCGCCCAAATGGGCCGCCCGCTTATAATTTAGAATTTTTTTTTGGTCTGGGCTCATCTCCATTATATCTTGATCACTTTAGACACCTCACTTAATCTTCAGTGCCAAGTTAAAGACACGAAGTCGGGTCTCAAAGGATCCGTATGAAAAAAAAAACAGAAAAAAAAAAACAAAATTATGAATCTTTTCTTGTCTTTCACGATTGTTGGGGGGTCTCGAAAATAGGGTTCCCGGTGGCCTAGGAAGTCAAACAAAGAGTCAAATCAACTTATTTTTCAACGTAGAGCCCATTTCTGCATATAAAAATCGCGATTTTTGAAATTCATGTTGCACTTTTCGCTGGCTGAAAGTACATGAAATGCATGGGAACTATGTTTTCCGTAACCTTACACTCTGCCGGGCTGTCTCTTTCTTTGTATAGGCGTTCTTCACACCTCGGCCGAGGTGTTTGATTTTCAGTCCTAACCGGGTAGTATAAACAAGATACCCAACTATTCTTTTTTGAACTGTACATTTGTTTGTATTTTACCCAATGCACGAATATTTATTTATAATATGAACGCATCATAATAGCACCAAAACAACTGCTGGAATAATGAGTCTCTTAAGGTACTATTCGCCCTACGCGTATCAAAGCTTCATCTGAAGCAGGGGGGACCCAGCAACTGAATCTTGGAAGACGCAAGGCTGGGAAACGCATCAGGCAAAGTCACCCCATCAAATATACATTGTAGAACTTGTCTATACGGCTGGCCGTGAAATGCATATTAATATGGAGAACAGACCCTTTAGAATTATCGGGCAGCATAAATAAGTGTCCAACTGTCCATTATTATTATTGGAAATATTGTTCCACAGGCTATTCAACTTCCAGATCCCTGCCGGGTAATTGGACCACCCCCGTACTAGCCGGCTCAGTTCTACTCAGCATTTAGCAAACAGTCGCCGTAGACTATTCGACTACCCAGCATGCTTGTTCCAGAACAACTGTAGGTACTGTATTATTTATAAGATAAAATCAAATCGCTATATTTTTACGTTCTTGAGTCCAAATTAGGAGATTTCACATTGTTGATTGACATTTTCGCTATCTAGACGTTTCAATTGAGTGAGGGATATGTTGTAACAGCATGTATGTCGAGTACTGACATGGATTGGTCTACCGCAGAGAGCAACTAGTTAGGCTGTGACAATGGATGATGCAATAGTGGCCGTTTCAGAGATAATATCGTGAGACAGTTTATGTATGCTGTCCAAATAGGACAGCTCTAGTAGTCCCATTATATCAACAAGATAATGGACAATGTCCTTTGACCGTAAATCTTTTGTCCGGCGAAATCATGTCGAAGTCAAAAGCTCTGTGCATTTTATTTTTTTAAATATTATACAGTTGACCTCCCCCACCGCTACATGTGATCAAGGAATATTACCTGTTGTCAATACTACATAATTATTTAATTTATTCTACTGACGACAATATCTTGATCGGGCTCCTCAACTGAAAGTCGTTGGTTCGATGCCCAAGCATTGCAAATTTTAGATTGCTGGGTTTCAATAATGGAGACTTTGTAATTGACATAAATATCAACATTATTAATTTATACTTATAAAAATGAAATCTATTCCACTGACTAACTGACTCAATCACTGTGCACTGCGTAATGGTGATGTCTACGTAGTTGAAATTTGGCCCAAAAGTTACTTTCTTGTGAAGATGTGTGTGTTTTTCAACTACTGAGAGTACTGAGGTCATATTCAGACGAGGTTTTAACCCTGCATTTGCCGAAAACTTACCGGCTACCTACATTAACCTGATTCAGCCAACATCACGAGGGTTCGAATTTGAATTAATTTGGTCACCCCATTCAAGTCCTAACCCCGCTGGAAGTTGCTTAACTTCAGTGACAGAAGGAGAACTGGTATATTCAACGTGCCATCGATGGACGCTGTCTGTCTTGATACTATAGATTTGTTGACTTGCTTTCTATAAACCGAGCTGAATTTGCAGCTTGTGGTGTCCACCGGTCGGAGGACACTTCGGACAAAAAAATTCCACTTTTCTACCCTGACCTTGTGCTCACGCGGTCAGGGTAAATCTCTTTTCAAATAGGTGCCTGAATCTAGAGGTTGTATATTTTTTTTCCTTCAAATTTAGTTATGGCTCCCTTTTGTTTTCATTTAATAATGTAAGGAATTTGAGGTCAAACCAAATGAATGAAATCCATAAAACAGACCGCTATAAAAATCTACTGCCCGGCACCGGGAACATTACTGCCTCCTCAAATGTCTGCTGGTCGCCTTATTTTGTTACAAAAATAATATTAAATTTGCCATCAATAAATACCTACTTTCAATAGGTCTTTTTCTTCGTCAACCCTTGTGCATACCGGAAAAGGATACTGAAGGTACAGGTGATTAGATCTAGGTACCTGAACTATATATACAGGGTGGGGCAAAAGTCTGGACACCCCTGAATAACTTCCGAATGCCTTCTTCGGTAAACTTAAAATTTTCTAAGGTAAACCGGGCTAATAAGACCTTCTTTTAGAGTCGGGTCGATTTTTGTTACCGGCCCCCATGTCGGGGCCAGGGGGGCCAACTTCATTTTTTTAAATAGGAACCCCCACCTTGCGATACATTTTTGGAAAGGTCTTCAAATAAGAAATACAATAGTGCAAATTTTATTTTTTTAATACTAAATTGTTTGCAAATGGCGTCCAATTTTGTGTATGCAGTAAAGTCTAGAAACCCCTGAATATCTTTCAAAAGGACTTTCTCAGTAAATTTAAAATTGTGTAGGGTAATCCTTGGTAATTAGACCTTATATTAGAACTGGACCGATTTTTTTTTTACTGGCCCCCATGTCGGGGCCAGGGAGGTCAACTTCATTTTTTTAAATACGAAACCCCACCTTGCGATAAATTTTCGGAAAGGTCTAATTACCCCGACTTACCGTGCACAATTTTAAATTAACTGAGAAAGCCCTTTCAAAAGATATTCAGGGGTTTCCAGACTTTACTGCATACACAAAGTTGGATGCCATTTGCAAACAGTTTAATATTAAAAAAATAAAATTTGCACCATTGTATTTCTTATTTAAAGACCTTTCCAAAAATGTATCGCAAGGTGGGGATTCGTATTTAAAAAAATGAAGTTGGCCCCCCTGGCCCCATGGGGGCCGGTAACAAAAATCGACCCGACTCTAAAAGAAGGTCTTATTAGCCTGGTTAACCTTACAAAATTTTAATTTTACCGAAGAAGCCAGACGAAAGTTATTCAGGGGTTTCCAGACTTTTGCCCCACCCTGTATAATACATATACAGGGTGAGCATAAAGTCTCACCCCACCCCCCATATCTCGAGAATGGCTAAAAATACAAGAAAACGCAAAAAACCCGTATTCCTTAATTTTTAGGGGGATTAATTTTCAGCCAAAAAAAATTTGCCTACACGGCCCCAGTCAGGCTGGGCAGTGGGCATGGACCAACTTTAAAATATTAAATAGAATGGTATGTCTTGTGGCATATTGTTTTAAAGGTCTCATAGAGAGAAGTTCATTACAACAAATTTCAGTGAGCTACAACTTACCGTTCTTGAGATACAGGGTCGGACGCCCTGCGTAATATCCATATATTTTGACCTATAACTCGTTAACCGTAAATTATAGAAAAATGAAATTTGTTGATAATAACTCCTTATGACAAGCACTTTCGAAAAAATTATAACTCGACATACTCTGTTGATATTAGTTTTTGGTCGGTTTCGTCAGCCACCCGGACGAAAAGTCCGAAAAAATTTAACGAAAAAACAAATCCAGTTTTAACTTGTTCGAAAGTTCTTGCGATAAGGAGTTATTATCAACAAATTTCATTTTTCTGAAATTTACGGTCAACGAGTTATAGGTCAAAGTACATATATGGATATTACGCAGGACGTCCGACCCTGTATCTCGAGAACGGTATATTGTAGCTCACTGAAATTTGTTGTAATGAACTTCTCTTTATGAGACCTTTAAAACAATATGCCACAAGACATACCATTCTATTTAAGATTTTAAAATTGGTCCATGCCCAGCCTAACTGGGGCCGTGTAGGCAAATTTTTTTTGGCTGAAAATTAATCCCCCTAAAAATTAAGGAATACGGGTTTTTGCGTTTTCTTGTATTTTTAGCCATTCTTGAGATGGGCGCATTACGATTCGGCCCAAAAAGGTTTATGAAAAAGGTTTTCGATTTCAGGTAAAAAAGGTCACCGAACGATTCGTCCCAAAACGTTATCTTGACCAAAAAATAAACAACACGATTCGGCCCAGTGCAACATTCTAAGTACCGTACATATTGAGGGATATTTTATTATTCAACATTAAATTACGGAATTACCTTCTATGTATATCAGGCTTTGGCCTTCTATGTATAAGGCATGGCCTACTATGTATTTTACCTAACCCAACTATATTCTTGAGGCATGGCCTTCTATGCATTTTACCTAACCCTACTATAAACCTGAGGCATTGCCTTATAATAATGTATTAACCCTAACCCTACTATATTCTTGAGGCATGGCCTTCTATGTATTTTACCTAACCCTACTTAAACCTAAGGCATTGCCTTCTATGTATTATCCCTAACCCTACTATATTCTTGAGGCATGGCCTTCTATGTATTTTACTTAACCCTACTATATTCTTGAGGCATGGCCTTCTATGTATTTTACCTAACCCTACTGTCAAACACTCAAATAAACACTGATAACAAAGATGACTGTTACTGGTTCAAAACAATAACATCGTGAACATCGCCATTGTTCTCAGTTCTTTCAGGGCAACGTTTCCATTCTATTTTATAGGGATTTTTTGGTGGAATGAAAGTGGGACTTTTTGTTAGAATGAAAGTGGGATTTTTTGTGTGGGATCAAAACTTGATAGTGTGTTTTGGGACGAATCGGGTTATGGGCCGAATCATGCTGTCTTTTTTTGTGTATTGTTGGGGCCGAATCATGCTATGGAAAAGGTCTACTCAGGTAATTTGGGCCGAATCGTGAAATTCCCCTTGAGATACGGGGGTGGGGTGAGACTTTATGCTCACCCTGTATGTAGTTATAAAAAAAAGGTTCCTGCACATTAGGTACCTAATTAGTTTTTCTTCTTTCTTTCTACTTATTTTTATTAGTGTCACATGTACTTACTTTTTATTACGTATTTACAGGGGGTAGTTATTTATGATATTATGGAAATGCATGATTTTCCAAAATATTAGTGCTTTCTCTCTGTGCTTTCATAAATACGGCTCTTCGGAGTTCAATCTTTTAGTTTTAGACTGGCACGAGGCGCCTACCAGTCTCAATCAGTACCTCAAAATAATCGTATTTGATATGTCACAACTCCCATCTAAGATGAATAAGCGGGACCCCCCCCAAAAGAATAAGCGGGACCCCCCCAAATTACCGGTAAATTGGGTCGTGTTCCAAAAAGTTCAAGATATCAAAAAAAAAATTACCAAAGTAAACCCCTATTATTTTTTACTCGAAGGAAATGTTTTTCCCTAACTTTGATAGTATCTTTAACCAATCTAACGGATGGATCTAACGGCCCTGTAGCAGAGTGTGGTCGATTTCAGCCAAAAAATTGTGGTTCGTTTGGTATATAAAATAAACTTCCATTCCAAACTTCTCTGGTATGGAAAGTCTCTGGATCTTACCGTTCTCGAGATATCGTGTTTACGGACGGACACACACACACGGACGGACGGACGCACGGACCAATGGAAGAAAACAACTCTTTTGGTATCCTGAGGCTATGATTCGTCTAGAAATGTGAAAAACCGGGCAGGTCAAATTTTCGACGAATGCAATACTTTCCCTATTATAGGATAATGAAAGTAAAAAACTAAAATTTAAAAAAAAGGAAGAATGGACATGAAGATAGCAAGTTGCATGTTTAGACGAGGCTATTTACCGACTCAAAAAAGAAGGGCCATGAGAGTACATGACAAGTTGAAATAAAACTACCAATTCGCTAAAACATGCACACAAACAAAACAGTGTCAAATTGTAAGAAGAATACAAATATGGATTGTACTTACTTTTGTATAAAAGACTAGATACACAAATTGGGCGTTCCTTACAATTAAAATCACAGTGTAGCACTAAAATTAACAAAAAGGATACTCTAAAATTAGCTGTAAAAGGTTTAATTCAACGCGCAGAAATATGAAATGCAAATAATCACTTAACTAGAATTTATTGTAAAATGCTGAAGTCAGTAAAAAAGCGCGCCAAAACAACTGCTACTATTTTATAATGTAGTAATTGTAATTACATAGTATCAGAATGAACTTGAACATTTTGACTAATTGTTTTTCTTTAAAAAAGTGAATTTTGAATGTTTAAATTCCCCAGTTTGGATAAAGTTTACAAAGGTTTACAAAGTTGTCTTATCAGTGTTATTTTCTTCCAAGATTGATAATGTTTGTTCAGAATTGATTTTACAGGCGCTCGAAGTGTCACTGTAAGTTTCGGTCACTAATCTGTTGTTGTCGCTAAAAAATTGGCGAAGTTAATTTTTCTTCAAATGTTCAACTTGTCACAAATTTAATAACAAATAAATGCAAAGAAAATAAAATTTACAATTTCAATTAATTCAAAACGATGCTGACATAATCTTATGCTATCACAATGTATTTTGAACCGATTCCAAAATATCAACTTCTTTCTGGGAAAAAAATTTGGGTTTCATGTGACTTCTAATTTTTGGGAACTATTTTGATAATACTTTCCTTCGTTGATTTAACAAAATCTTACTGTTTTCTTGGTTCAGTTATATTTTCGGTAAACAATTAACTTTTAAAATTTAGATGTTTCACTTTCATTTACATTCGGCACTTTTGGTTGATTTTTAAATAATTTACGATGGCCAAATTTATTTCTTATTTTTCGCGGAGTCTATTTCAGAGTACTGTAAAAAAATACTCTTAATTTTGAATCTGTCACTTTTATTTCTTGGAAAAATATCGTAAACTTCTCACTGCTCGGGAATTAATTTTTATTTATATCAGAAATGTAAAATTTATTTATTGAGAACGCTTGCTGAGAGAATTATCCGATCACGGTTGAATACTTTGTGTAATACAACTAAATTAATACTGAACAGGAACCGCGTGATGGTGAGTGCTATAATAATGAATGATACTGTGTACTCCCTCTATTCCTCTGAGTCTTGTCTTGTGTGTATTGTTCTCAGTGATGATGATGATGATGATGACAGTACCTACTGTGATGATAGCATTTTGCATTCGAAATATCGTTTGGACAAAAAGTCATGTATGAATTTTACTGAAAGTCGAGCTAGTTGCAACCATTTTTTTATATACATACATTTATATATTAAGATTTCTTTCTATCGTTTGTGTTTTGTTTAAGAAAGTCACAGATTATTCAAATATTTTTATGTATTTAATTTTGGTGATACATAGGTTCAATAGATAAAGAGGTTATACCATTCCGGAAAGAACTTGCAAATTAGAGATTAAGAGACATACAGTTGAAATTGAATTATTGTTTTAAGTAGGTACGACTATTTATCTAATTTCTCGTATTTTATTGAAGAATACTTGTCATTGTTTTATTGGATTATGGTTTTTATGAGTTTGAGATGTTCTCCAATTCGCCTTGCATAATGCATAACCTTTGTTTATTGATATATTTGTATGTATGTATGATTTTATTTGTGGTGAAGCACAAGGCCTCTTCACAATTTTTGTGGGTAGCGCAGCATTACAATGTTATAAATATATCGATTATTAACGATCATATTCAATTGTGGAAATCGGTGTCGGAATCTGCAGGTAAGATTTTTTTCTGTCGTTGATTTTAAGATATTTTGCTCAATCAAAGGTACTTCATTGTAGTTCAGTTCCTCAATTTCAGGATTGATATAAATAACTTCCCCTTTGAAAATACCAGAATATAGGTATTATAGCAAAATGGTGCGAATCCACCGTTAGGTTAATTAATTTATTATACACTATCAATTTTTTGCAAAAGGTTCATTAGGTATATTTTATTTCATATTCTCTCCAACTGTGTCTTACTAATGACATTCATTATGACTATAAAATTCAATTACGATTCTATTCTTGTCAATTGCCATTAATATAAATTAATGTTATGTAACTAAATATGTAAGTATATGCAAGGTTCTATGTTGATTATTAATAACTATTATTGAAAATGGGTATTAAAACTTTTTATTAATTATGATGGACGGGGGACTATAAACAGGGAGTAGGCCAGAAGTCTAGATAGGAAAATTCATCAAAGAGTAGACCTGCAGTCTGGCTGAAAAATTTAAATAGGGAGTAGACTAGTAGTCTGGCTAAGGAAATAATGAAAACAATGGCCACTGTTTAGCGGTGGACCACAAATTTAGCAGGAGAATTATAAATAAGAAGTAGTTTACCAGTCTGGCTAGGCCCCTAGGGGATTTAATGGGAGTAAAATGTTAAAGGGTCTAAGGGACTATAAATAGGGAATAGACCAATGAGTCAGCAATTGGCCTTAGAATTAAGTGAGAAGGATTACAGATACACCTGCCAAAACCAATGTCTCTTTGACCCTTCACGATCCGATGGTGTGAAGGGCTGATTATTTCATAACGAGCCCGAAATCCTATTACCATTACAGCCTAAATTAAAAAGCTAATGACACTGACGCGAATCACCTACCAGCAAACTACGATCCCTCTAGTCAGACTTGGATCCCTGAGAAAAATTTTGTGGAATATACGATGCTGTTCGAAACTTTCTTGATTCAGGGGGTCACTATCGCGTTATATATCTAAAACTACTTAATGTCACCGGACACCCGCATCGCATACGCCTAATTGCAACTTCAAATAGCAATTTGTTCCTCGCATTTCCACTAATCTACCCATTCATACAATACTTACCCTGCAATAGCGTTCTTGCCTGCACTATAGCTCAAAATGGAACTCACAGGTCGATTCGTGGCACATGAGTCCACCAAGATCAGATCACCTAGCAGTTAAGCTCTCCTTGTGATGAGTGGTCACTACAGTTTGAAAAAAATTTCTCAGCCAAAAACTAGTAATTTTTTGTGGCGAATCTTTAATTCCTTACTCAACCGTCTCAAAAACTTCTCAATTTTGGATCAATAAAAAAAAAATCTGAACCTTGCTGAATTACTTCGTCATTTTGTTTGTCACGCCACGCCAGTGGCAGCTCGTCCGACTTTAGAAATCAAATTGTCACCTGTTTGAAAGTTATTTTTGCTTATTGTTGCTCTGAATCACTGTTTTTGCCTCCACCCTCTTAAACTTCATTATACTATACTTGTAAGCTCAACATTAGATAGTTTAAATTTTCACGTTTCTTCAACTGATTAAAATTAGACAATATGAGTAAAAGAAGTGAGTTTTTATTGTTGAAATGGATATTTGGGCCGCCCCCTAAATATTAGATTTTTAAGAAGAATTAGCTTAGAATGGAATTACTTGGCTCCACGGCCCCCTTTGAAATATTCTTTTTAGGATTATACTAGAAGGAAATATTTGCCCGGACATTTCAGTTTGATTCACTATCAAATTTAAGACTTGGTTCTTCAAAGGCAAGAATTTATATTTGTGAGTTTCGCCCCAATCACTCAAGTGGTTTTGACGATTAGGACTCAAACATTTCAATTCCTCTGTCTGGCGTGCCCGTCTGTAACTCATTATGAATGAAGTCATGGTTTTCGTAACTAATGATTCACTTGCAATTAGGGAATTAATTTTAGGCCCGCCCGTTTATCATTTGAGCAATTTTCTTTAGCTGATTCATGTATAATAATTTCGCGATCTACCTTTACCGAAAAAATCTGGGGCACGTGCCCCGTGTTTCCCCTAATAGACAATTACTCAAACAAATATAGCTCTTTTCCTCTGAAATTTTAGAAGAAATTTCATTGTACTTTCTTGGTGGCCATATAAAAAGCCTTTATTTTACAGTCTACATAAGGGATTTTAAAATTTTGCGTAAGTTACCGTTCAAAATACAATCATTAATTAATAACCGCAATTGTTATTGCTAAGGATAAAGGATTTTGAACCTTGTTACTGTCTGGAATTTTATTTATTTATAAACTGCCAGGTTACAGAGCTAGTTGTAGAGCTGTCTGCACAATATACTCTCGAAACCATTGAAGACAGCGTCGAGTCGATGGCACGTTGAGTACACCAGGTATCATAGGATCACTAGAGTTAAGCAACGTTCTGCGACTGAGTGGGCAACCTCCAGGTTTGAACTTTCAATTTTCGGTCCAAGCCAGGCTATGTTCGTTTAATGTGGGTCGAAAGTTGCTAAGTTCCTGCAAATCCCCCGTCTCAAAAATACTTCAATATTATTGAGACATTAAGAAAAAAATCCCGCGACATGCTTGGGAATTTCTTCGTCCATTTGTCTTTCACAGCTGAAAGAATGGTCAGCTGCGTCGTGACGTCAAATATCCTATTCACGCCTCGCCTGTTTGAAGTTTCCTTTTGCAAATATTCCATTGCTGCTGAAGTCAACTGATTTGCTCCCCTCTCTTAAATTTCTTTACTAACTCCAACTTGGAAGCTCAAGTCATTTAGATAGTTTTCAACTGCCTTTCATTACTGAATAAAATTACAGAAATATGACAGAAAAACAGAAAAAAGCTGAGAATTTTTATTGTTGACAAAGTGGAAATTAGCTTATTTCTCAGAGAGCTAAAAATTCAGACTCACACCTCAAGACAAAAGTCCTTGTGTCAAATACGTCTCCATTTTGACTAACAAGAAACACCGATAATTTCAGTTTGTACTTTCACCACAAATAAGACCTTGGTTCTTCAAAGAGCCAAGAATTCACCATACATTTGAGAAGTTTTCGCCCAATTGCTCCTCAAGGCAGGGTCGACCACTTAGTGACGTCAAACATCCCATTCCCTCCTGTCTGGAGTTCCCGTCTGAAAATATTCCATTGAAACTGAAGTCAACTGGTTTGCTCCGCTCAAGTAATGCATCACTCTGCCATTACAGCTGAGAATAATTTATTAATGACCCGTCGTTTGTCATGAAGTCCAATTAACCCTTAGCTATTTCATGTGTTTTAATAGCCGCCTTTTTAATAAATTGTACCAGCTGAAATCAGTTGCAGTTGTTGAAAGAAATTACTCAAATCAAATTTATTTATTGGCTGCCATTTTCCTCTGTTTTTAGGAAATTTCATTGTTCTCTTCTGTGGTGTGCGTCTCATTATTAAAAAGCCTTTATTTTATATCTACATCCCAAAGGGACCTTCACACAAAATTTTAGCAGTGTAGGAGTTACCGTTCCAGAAATAGAGCAATCAGTTAATTAATAATACTGCAAGATTGTTATTATTGCTAGAGGAAAGAAGCAGGCTTTGTAAAACCTTGTTATTGGATTACTGTGAAATTTTTAAATTTTATATTTAGTACAACCCTTTGGCAAGGTTACAGCAGGGCTTAGTTTGTAGTCTGATCTTGTAAAATGTGAAATACTTTTATTTATCTCCAATTTGTCTAATTTCTTAAGTTCGAAACACTTGAAATTTTGGACATTTTTGCTGAATTCTGAGATGGATTGGCAGCTGCAGATCTGCTAATTCAGCAATTGTGGAATGTCCGAATTTCCTCAATTCTTGGACTCAATAGTTAATTCTTGGAATCTTGAGTGTAGCTTTTTTTCTAGATTGTTTAATGCAGATATGGAATAATTATATTATATCATTTCTTTCATTAAAATTTTCTTCGAGGCAACCTTGAATTGATTTCTCAGTATGTTAGCTGACATCATTGGTGAGACATAAAGTTCACTCATTATCTCGAAATTGCAAAATCTATAGAATTCGAAACCGTATTCCTCTTATTTTTGGACTTGATTTAATTCATGCAAAAATTTGTCCTTTCATCGGTACATCACTGCATGGACCAATTTGAAATTTAATTAGAATTGGTATGTCTTCTGGCAATATTTTTTCGTAAGTACTACATTAGTAGAGCTACAAATGTATCATTAATGAAATTTTAGATGAGAATCTTAATTCGTATCGTTGCTCGAAACAGCACGTTGCGCTATTTTTAATGTACACACTGATCATTTCTGTACATTATGTACAAATGGTCAATTATCTGTCAATTAATATTTTATCTCTACTAATTAAGTCTGATGCCCTGAGACAACTTTCAAACATTAACTTGATTTGTTTTTGTGTTAAATTATTTTCGACTGTTCGTCCGGCTGGCTGACGAAACCGACCAGAAACGAACATCAACAGAGTATGTCGAGTTTTACCAAGGTCTGGTGTCAGTAAGCTAAAATACCCCCAAAGTAGTCATCATGGCTGTGGAGTAGTGCACTAGGCTTGCACGCACGGTGTCCTGGGTTCGATCCCCGACAGGCTATATTTTTTTCGGATGTTACGTGGTCCGCTTGAACATCGTGAGGAGAAATAAATAGCTATTTGTATGGATAGCGACAAGAAGGGTGTATTATATTTATTATTAGGAGTTTCATAATATTGTGCTACCCTCTAATGTTGTGCTTCATAGTCATACTAACACAAATAAAATTATGCATGAAAACTCTCCACCAAAATGGTCGTTTTATTTACTTTTAACTTAGCTTTAGAAAATTGTGAAAGTTAGAATTTCTACCGAGATTATACAGAGTCGGTAATTCTGTATTCGACAAACTACAGTGCCAATGTGTCTGCTATCTCCATGTATCAAAATCTGCCTTGACAAGTCTAATATAGACAAGCAGGAAGACATTAACTATCAAATGCAATTGTGTTGTATATCAAACATGTGTCCATTTTGCATGTCATAAAAAACGTAATTATAAAATTGATTTTAGAACATTACGTGTCGGTATAAAAGTCATAAATCAAACGCGGCGAGATAGTCATAACCTGTCTATAATCGACCAGCGATTATGATTTGAGATCATGACAAGTGGACTACTTCAGGGGTTCACAAAATTTCTTGTACATAACCCCAGAACGACCAAATGAATGAATTTGATGTACTCGACGAAGGAAAAAAGAAAGTTTGATATTTTTACAAATGCAGATCTTGGAAAAAAGGACATACGAAACAATTAAAGATGACAGAAAGAGTTGAGGAGGTTTTGTTGGAACCAGTTATCAGACAGATAACTGGTTTCATATCAGATGGATAACTGGAAAAAGCAAGCCATTTGATTTGGTTTAAGTTCATTTTCAACTATAAACAAACTATCCAGGGTATACCGGAATATCAGCACAAATGGTTTGAACACAAATGGTTTGTCGGAACGTATAGCAGCATTTGCGATCTCATCCATGCTTGACGTTGCTTTATCCCTGTGATTGAGTGCCAAAGCTTTTTAAAATTCAAAAGAAATTTTCTTATATCTTACTTAGCGATCAAGTGCTATGGTCAATAATATTGTATGGTTCAATGATGTTAACTGAGATGTCAGAACTACGATAGTTCTGACATCTCAGTTAACATCATTGTCTGGTGGGGACGACAAGGAGAGAGTACCATGTCTCGCTAGAGGACTATAAACAGAGAACAGACTAGCCAACCCTTACAAGCCAGGCTAGCTTGCAGTTTCTAAGGGTGTTTAATGGCTTGTACAGAAAAGTCCCAAGTCCTCATGATGGTTGATCGCACATAGAAAATGTGGTTCAGGACGAGCCAACTTTGAAATAAAGTTGGCTGGAGACCATCACTCACCCCTCCAGTTGTAGCCAAGCTAGCTACAACAACAACAACAACTACGATAGTATCAGTTTCATTTCAATCCAGAAAGGACTGAAATAGTGAGGAACAAGACCAAGAAAGATGAGAATAAGTGTCTAAAACTGCTTGTAATCATAAATATTATTTTCATTTTTGCAGGTACGTATTACCTACTAGAAATGTTGAAACAAGAATTGTTAAGAAAGTGCGAGAATCAAGAGTGAGCTGAAGATGTCTCATTCTGTTGCACCGTCACAACCGAAACTGTTTCATTCTGTTGCACCGTCACGACCGAAACTTGTCTGAAATAAAGAAGCTTAAATTCAATGAACCGTACCTCAGCACAAGCAGGGATATTTTTGACGCAGTCTCTCTGTTGTAAGTATTTTTTAGGCATATATAGTTTTATGCTATTTAAAATTCCAATATCTTTTTGGCCATTAAAAGCTCAATTTCTATATGGGTTGCAATGACCTTGCAAGTAGTAGTCTCACATAAAAAATAAATTAAATAGAGGACCAATTATAGGGTCAATTTATGTGATGGAATACCTAACATAAGGTTTTAATGTCCTAATGAAATCGAAAGTTTTCGATACCTATCAGTCATTGGATAAACACCAATGTTAAATTTTATTATAAAATTTAAACTGGAACAGTACGAACCTATTTACATGTTTGGGGCATTTGATTGGTTGAAGATAAAGAAAATATTACTAGGTCATTTCAGAGATCAACAACAGATGAAATTCCTATAATCAGCTGTATTGTGTTGGTCTTCTCTGTTTGGTTCTTAGCTCATCTCATTTCAAAAATAAATTTAAAATGCAGATTCCAAATTTGACGCCCTCATTTAATATTCCATTTATGAAAAGGACGCAGAATGAGAACCAATCAGAATCTAGAACCATTCGTTTGTTTACAATTTGAGAGAAACAGTCGATAAACAGTGCATTTTATTAAGACTGTTCGATCTGTTCCGTTTCAAAATGTAGAATAAAATTTGATTATTCTTGGCGCTTGGCAGAGGTAGGTCTAACGCAGCTACCTAGATCTTTTTTGAAAAGTTATCTTCCAATTTTTTCCGTCATGTAAGATAAACTAGATTATAATAATAATAACATCGCCTTATTTATACTGCCCGATTAGGACTATTACGTCCCATTATACTAGCAGTAAGCCCAAGACGTATTATTATGTGGTAAAAATCCCAGATGGGAGGATAACTTGTCATGTCCTGTCTGGGTTTCGAACCCGCGACATCTTGAATCTCTGGATTCAAGGTTTAGGGTAGGTTATGCTAGGTTTATGCTTAGCTAGGAACGTATACTGATTTTACCACTACAGCTAATATTAGGGCGGAATGAGTGAACACGATGATAATAATAATGAATTTTATTATTTATCTACAATGTTTTACTACATATAAAGTTCCCTCTAAGTACTAGGTGAACTTTTAGGGAAAATAGACAGTAGGAAAATTTATAGTTCAAAGAATAGAGACTGAGTAGGGCAAAGGCTGAAATTCCCCTATTTCAATGGTCAATTGAAAATCTTGTGAAACACACACTGCTCAATGCTCAAGCTCATGAGCAACTCAAAACTTGTGTCGATTCCGCCCTTACTCTCTAGACATGGCACGCTCTGTGAATATGAATGACATTGTCATTCCTGGACATCTGTCGGGAACTTTCTTTTAATTGCAATATCAATCACATTAAACTTTCATGTAATGAATTTATTGCGAATTCATCGGAATTGTAACATGCATTATTAATGCACTTGGTCGGTTTGCATGCATCTATGTCAGGTCTGCTCTGTTACAGTTCTTGTTTGACGCAAGAATATGGTAACGGGTGTTTTTTTAGAGGTGAGTTCTTCAAATTGGCACCATTGAAATCAAAAGCAGCCATTTTGAAAAGTGGTAGTTATTTCCTTTGCTGTTGTGTCACATTGTTCATTTAAATTTTTTCGCTACATATAAGAAACTAACTCGTTTTGACCGCATTGAACAGCCCAAACAAATTGTGCAAATTTATGCAAACAACTATGGTTTGGATATTTTAATTAAACACTCCTGGCTTTAGGACCATTTCAGGGGTGTCTTAATCGTCAATCGAAATTAGTTCTATAAAATACAATCGTTAGAGCACAACATTTTTCGTGTTATTGCTGTTGTACGGCCTCAGATGCTTGAAAATTGGTCAATAATTATACAGCTTGTGAAAGAAAGCACTCCATGTATTCTAACATCGAAAACAGTGGATATATTTTCAAAGGATTGGCAGTTGAGTCCATGGGCCCTTTCTGCCAGGAGATGAATGATCTTGTCGAAGAAATGGGGGAAAAATTAAAAGAGAAAAGTGGAGAACCAAAAGCCAAGACCTACCTCTACCAATCCCTGTCCTTGGCGATCCAGAGAGGGTATTCTTGGGACTTTTCCTCCCAATCCCTCTCTGGACTTTATCTACCAACTTTGATAATTATGTTTGTTGTTTAATAAATAAAACATACATACCTCAAAAATTGTGAGAAAAAAAAAAAATTAATATGGATAGCAGGTTTGTGAGTTTCCAGCGAATGGAGGGTAACTGAACCGCCATGATATGACCATGCAGATGAAAGCGACGTTAAACCGAAATTGAAAAATAATAATAATAATTATACAGCTGAACTGCGCTTAATTTGAACTAGCCATATGGCTAATATGCCAAAATTCCGCCAGAAATCCTATTCAAGCACAAATGACATACAACAATTACCTTTGTCTGCCGTTTCACAGACCATCCAGAGGAGAAACAGCTCGAGCATGAGAGGCACACTTCCTCTCGGTAGTGATTTGTATTATTTTAATCATCAACATAAAAAAAAACCTTTGAAATTCCTACGTTGCGGGACCACGAAATATTCAATCGTATATTGGACAGAACGAAGAGTTTTTTTTTAAGCTTTATTAGGTAGATATTTTTTAAGCTTTATTAGTTTTCATAATATCTCCAAAGCTATGAAGAAAAAACACTGCCAATTATGGACACAATACTTCCTCGTGATTGCTTCACATTGTAAACACGTGCCAATTTTGAGATTTTATAGAAAATTACTTGTATCTCCAAAACGGCTCAACCGATTTTCTTCAAATTTGTTTTATATGTTAGAATATCGTATTTTCTACATTCTAAATTCCACAAAAAATTCTGTATCGGCAAGTCGTGGTCCTTATTTTTTTTACTTTTTTGTCCAAAATTTCGGATTTTCTTAAATATCAGAGTCAAATTATAATTAATTTAAAAATAAATATAAATAACCTCTGTAAAACAATAAAATGCATATTCTTACAAAATTTCATCGAAACCGGGTGTACCGTTCACGAGTATAAGCGCTTAAGTAAAAAGTTAGTGGTCAGGCGCATGGTCTCTTTCACCCAGAACCGCTGGTATGAATTCGATGAATTTAAAATGGGACCATCTACACAATGTCTCCTAGATATGTGCAAAATTTCATCAAAATCGGTCGAGTAGTTTCCGAGATTTGCGCGTTACAAGGAATCGTTTTAACAGACCGACAGACGGACACAAAACCAAATTTACTCAGTAGGTTATGAAAAAAAAAACACTGCCAATTATGGGCACAATACTTCCTCGTGATTGCTTCACATTGTAAACACGTGCCAATTTTGAGATTTTATAGAAAATTACTTGTATCTCCAAAACGGCTCAACCGATTTTCTTCAAATTTGTTTTATATGGTAGAATATCATTTTTTCTACATTCTAGATTCCACAAAAAATTCTGTATCGGCAAGTCGTAGTCCTTATTTTTTTACTTTTTTGTCCAAAATTTCGGAATTTCTTAAATATCAGAGTTAAATTATAATTATTTTAAAAATAAATATAAATAACCTATGTAAAACAATAATATGCATATTCTTACAAAATTTCACCGAAATCGGGTGTACCGTTCACGAGATATAAAAGTTTATGTAAAAAGTAAGTGGTCAGGCGCATGGTCTCTTTCACCTAGAACCGCTGGTATGAATTCGATGAATTTAAAATGGGACCATCTACACAATGTCTCCTAGATATGTGCAAAATTTCATTAAAATCGGTCGAGTAGTTTCCGAGATTTGCGCGTTACAAGGAATCGTTTTAACAGACCGACAGACGGACACAAAACCAAATTTACTCAGTAGGTTATGAAAAAAAAACACTGCCAATTATGGGCACAATACTTCCTCGTGATTGCTTCACATTGTAAACACGTGCCAATTTTGAGATTTTATAGAAAATTACTTGTATCTCCAAAACGGCTCAACCGATTTTTTTCAAATTTGTTTTATATGGTAGAATATCATTTTTTCTACATTCTAGATTCCACAAAAAATTCTGTATCGGCAAGTCGTGGTCCTTATTTTTTTTACTTTTTTGTCCAAAATTTCGGAATTTCTTAAATATCAGAGTCAAATTATAATTAATTTAAAAATAAATATAAATAACCTCTGTAAAACAATAATATGCATATTCTTACAAAATTTCACCGAAATCGGGTGTACCGTTCACGAGATATAAAAGTTTATGTAAAAAGTAAGTGGTCAGGCGCATGGTCTCTTTCACCTAGAACCGCTGGTATGAATTCGATGAATTTAAAATGGGACCATCTACACAATGTCTCCTAGATATGTGCAAAATTTCATTAAAATCGGTCGAGTAGTTTCCGAGATTTGCGCGTTACAAGGAATCGTTTTAACAGACCGACAGACGGACACAAAACCAAATTTACTCAGTAGGTTATGAAAAAAAAACACTGCCAATTATGGGCACAATACTTCCTCGTGATTGCTTCACATTGTAAACACGTGCCAATTTTGAGATTTTATAGAAAATTACTTGTATCTCCAAAACGGCTCAACCGATTTTTTTCAAATTTGTTTTATATGGTAGAATATCATTTTTTCTACATTCTAGATTCCACAAAAAATTCTGTATCGGCAAGTCGTGGTCCTTATTTTTTTTACTTTTTTGTCCAAAATTTCGGAATTTCTTAAATATCAGAGTCAAATTATAATTAATTTAAAAATAAATATAAATAACCTCTGTAAAACAATAAAATGCATATTCTTACAAAATTTCATCGAAACCGGGTGTACCGTTCACGAGATATAAGCGCTTAAGTAAAAAGTTAGTGGTCAGGCGCATGGTCTCTTTCACCCAGAACCGCTGGTATGAATTCGATGAATTTAAAATGGGACCATCTACACAATGTCTCCTAGATATGTGCAAAATTTCATCAAAATCGGTCGAGTAGTTTCCGAGATTTGCGCGTTACAAGGAATCGTTTTAACAGACCGACAGACGGACACAAAACCAAATTTACTCAGTAGGTTATGAAAAAAAAACACTGCCAATTATGGGCACAATACTTCCTCGTGATTGCTTCACATTGTAAACACGTGCCAATTTTGAGATTTTTATAGAAAATTACTTGGGTCATTTTCATTTATCTTGGGCATATCATGTCCGCAACCTTTCTCCTTTAATAAATGTGAAAATAATAGAGATATATGACTAAAATCTATTTGATCACATAGGAAACAATTTTTTTTATAAATTACAATAATAAATTGTCTTTTAAACTAATGTGGAGACTCAAAATTGCCAGTTATGTAAGTAACGTTCATGATATTTTAGGTGTCCCTTAGTCTAAGATTTTACTGTGTCTGATAGAAAAAAATGTATTTCTCCCCATTATTTTCACCAAAATCCAATATAAATGAGAAAAATACAGTTTATTTAGGATGTGACCATTAGTTTTCATAAAAATAATAATGTTCACCTCATTCTACAGACGTGTAAAGTTGTGTCCCTACGAAGAAAAAAAAATCTCCGTCATGAATGTTACCCCCAAAAAAATGTAAACCATTATGAAAAACCCTTAGAATGAGAAGCTAGCAGCTGCCGCCATTTTGCTTCTTACAGATGACATTGTTTTTGTTTTGAAATTTCCTGTCAGTTGGATGTTGGATGGAGTACAGTGAGGGACAATGGTGGGTCTAATTTTTTTTGACAAGAACGTTACGCGGTTTTTTAAATAAATTGTAATGATTATTTAATATATAATGTATTTCTTTAATTCTTCTGCAGGTCCTCTTTCCAATCAAATATTTTTTTTTGTAAAGTGAATATTCTTTTATTGAGAAAAGATTGTTTTAGTGGCGTGTTACTCATGAACGTTACCGTCATGAACGTTACCCGTGGTCGTGAACGTTACCTGGTACGTTAAGTTTTTGTAATTTTGTGTGAAGAGGTAGCTGCTAGAAATACTCTAAATGAAAGCTTTTGCTCAAAGGTATTTGTCTTAGTCTTCTGAGCCTAAAAATTGTTTAGGAAAAAGGTAACGTTCATGACTTGAAAAAATCCAATTGCCCAAGATAAATGAAAATGACCCACTTGTATCTCCAAAACGGCTCAACCGATTTTCTTCAAATTTGTTTTATATGGTAGAATATCATTTTTTCTACATTCTAGATTCCACAAAAAATTCTGTATCGGCAAGTCGTAGTCCTTATTTTTTTACTTTTTTGTCCAAAATTTCGGAATTTCTTAAATATCAGAGTTAAATTATAATTATTTTAAAATAAATATAAATAACCTATGTAAAACAATAATATGCATATTCTTACAAAATTTCACCGAAATCGGGTGTACCGTTCACGAGATATAAAAGTTTATGTAAAAAGTAAGTGGTCAGGCGCATGGTCTCTTTCACCTAGAACCGCTGGTATGAATTCGATGAATTTAAAAGGGGACCATCTACAGAATGTCTCCTAGATATGTGCAAAATTTCATTAAAATCGGTCGAGTAGTTTCCGAGATTTGCGCGTTACAAGGAATCGTTTTAACAGACCGACAGACGGACACAAAACCAAATTTACTCAGTAGGTTATGAAAAAAAAACACTGCCAATTATGGGCACAATACTTCCTCGTGATTGCTTCACATTGTAAACACGTGCCAATTTTGAGATTTTATAGAAAATTACTTGTATCTCCAAAACGGCTCAACCGATTTTCTTCAAATTTGTTTTATATGGTAGAATATCATTTTTTCTACATTCTAGATTCCACAAAAAATTCTGTATCGGCAAGTCGTGGTCCTTATTTTTTTTTACTTTTTTGTCCAAAATTTCGGATTTTCTTAAATATCAGAGTCAAATTATAATTAATTTAAAAATAAATATAAATAACCTCTGTAAAACAATAAAATGCATATTCTTACAAAATTTCATCGAAACCGGGTGTACCGTTCACGAGATATAAGCGCTTAAGTAAAAAGTTAGTGGTCAGGCGCGCATGGTCTCTTTCACCCAGAACCGCTGGTATGAATTCGATGAATTTAAAATGGGACCATCTACACAATGTCTCCTAGATATGTGCAAAATTTCATCAAAATCGGTCGAGTAGTTTCCGAGATTTGCGCGTTACAAGGAATCGTTTTAACAGACCGACAGACGGACACAAAACCAAATTTACTCAGTAGGTTATGAAAAAAAAACACTGCCAATTATGGGCACAATACTTCCTCGTGATTGCTTCACATTGTAAACACGTGCCAATTTTGAGATTTTATAGAAAATTACTTGTATCTCCAAAACGGCTCAACCGATTTTCTTCAAATTTGTTTTATATGGTAGAATATCATTTTTTCTACATTCTAGATTCCACAAAAAATTCTGTATCGGCAAGTCGTAGTCCTTATTTTTTTACTTTTTTGTCCAAAATTTCGGAATTTCTTAAATATCAGAGTTAAATTATAATTATTTTAAAAATAAATATAAATAACCTATGTAAAACAATAATATGCATATTCTTACAAAATTTCACCGAAATCGGGTGTACCGTTCACGAGATATAAAAGTTTATGTAAAAAGTAAGTGGTCAGGCGCATGGTCTCTTTCACCTAGAACCGCTGGTATGAATTCGATGAATTTAAAAGGGGACCATCTACAGAATGTCTCCTAGATATGTGCAAAATTTCATTAAAATCGGTCGAGTAGTTTCCGAGATTTGCGCGTTACAAGGAATCGTTTTAACAGACCGACAGACGGACACAAAACCAAATTTACTCAGTAGGTTATGAAACGTCCAGAAATATGAAAAAAATTGAAATCGGAGCAAAAAATATTTTCTTTTAGAAAAACGAACACAATACTTCCGATTTCTAATATTAGAAATTTCTCGGAAGTAATTGAAATCGGAGCAAAAAAATTTTTTTTTTTTTACAAAAACGAACACAATACTTCCGATTTCTAATATTAGAAATTTCTCGGAAGTAATAACCTATTGATACAATTCAATAAATCATATTCAAGTGCTGCTGGATGCTAATTTAGACAGAATTCTGTGCTTGGAGAAAAAAAAAATCTGTTTAGAGCCGTACCTATTTAGACAGATTTTTTTTTCGTTGGAAAATATCTAAAGTATGATTTTTTATAATATGAGTACATTGAGTTCGTAACGTAATGCCGTAGTAAGTAAAAAAGTACGTAGTTGAAAAAATCGAGAAAAAAGTGTCGGAGAATTGCACAAATACAGTTGAATAATTGACCAAATTTAGGAGGAACTTGCTTCATATGAAGTTGTGTACATTCCAGCCACCCCGTCTGCCAATATCTGGGCAATTATTTGAAGCAACTGCACCGCACCACACTATCAACACCATAATTCAAACAAGCCAAACCACGCACCTCTTGCATGCTGATCATTTTTTGTGGACACGTTGTTCCATTTGAATAAAAATCTTGTCTCACGGTGTTTCACGTACAAGTCATAAAAAGCAACGATAATCGACTCACAGAAGACGAATGAACGACGTTTCACATGTGTTATGGGTGTTTTTATGACTGCTTTGTATTGGTGGGTCTTTGTAGTGGACTGTATTTTTTATGATGGTGAATTCTACTTGCTCCGAAATTTGGCTGGGAAGTAAGCTGAGCAGATATGTTTGGTGAACAACTTTTAAAGCTTTATTGATGAACAGTATGAAATATGACACGAATTCCCCCATGTTTCTTTCGGTTGAAAGCTTGTTTATGTATTGTCCAGTAATCACTTTGGAAATCATCTTTGGGACATTTTCAAGGCGAAATTTTCTGTTAAAAAATACAGCTGTCAGTTTTAGTCGTTGTGTCATTTTGCTGAGTTCCTGGTAACTTTTGTGAAGTAAAGAGATGAGAATTTGGGCCGGTCTAGGAGTTCAGATCTTCCAGCCAGTGCATAAGTGTTTCTTCGTATGCTTCAGATATTGATTTTATAAATATAGCACCTAAATTGCTGGAATATAGGATTTACTTCTAAGTCTTGTCATAACCTTGCTGTGCATCATTATGTTTTTACTAACTGACCTCAGTAGCTTGATCGATAAGGTGGCAGACTTGTAATCTGGAGGTCGGCGGTCCGAGACCCAAGTTCAGTAAAAATTTAGCACCCTGAGTTTGAGTAATAGTGACATCACGAAAGCCATTAACACCAATATGATAACTTCTTATGTTTTACTATGGTTCTTTTTTGTTAACTGTGTCTACATCGAGTTTTGATGGTCACAAGCTTGGTTGGACTACAACTTACTGTCTCCTGGATTATGATATTGTTTGCTCATTATATTTGCAAATTGTGCATTCCAAATTTCTCTTGTCAAGTGAATAACTTCTAAACTTCATATTTCAGAGAAAGTTGTGTGTTCGCTTCATTGCAACTAATCGTCGGATTGCTACTACCAGTCTACCACCATGAAGTTAAGGTTGTGTTTATTTTTAGATCAAATTTATTCTTTTGCGTTCTTTCAAATATAATAATTTAATTTGCGATATTCTGAGGTCCCTATTGAATATTCGTGTATGTGAATCTGTCCAATCAGAAACCTACCTTCATATATTAGATACGAGTATACAATATTATAATCCATATACATCGACGACATTGTAACATTTGCTCACAAGAATTTCAAAATTGTCCTAGTGTATTTCATTTCTTATTTTTGCAGTTTGCAAATTTAATGTTTCAAATGTTTTTGTAGATCACAAGACTGTATGGATGCCAAACACATTATCTAGTTGGGTTTCTTTGTATTCATAGAAGAAAGAGGACATACGAGGTTTGGCTATTAAGTTCGTAGACTCTTTCCATAAAACGATGTGTGTTTAACTTACCCAACTTTAGTAGTTATCCCCTTCAATGTACTCCCCTCCTCTATCCCTACAACGTTCTAAGCAATTTTTTCATTGATCGAAACAGTGGTGGAGGTCATTTTGTGTGAGGCCTTTCAAGACTTTTGCCGGTTTTTTCTTAACGTCATTTACGCTGTCAAATCTGGTACCTTTCAGGGTAGATTTGATTTTTGGGAATAAGTAAAAGCCGCACGGGGCCAGGTCGGGTGATTAAGGAGGGTGTTCCAACACTGGAACGTTGTACTTGGATAGGAACGTCTTCACGGAGAAGGCACTGTGGACTGGCGCATGGCACCATTTTTGCGCAAACTTTTGTCATGTTGAAATTTTCGTGCAAAATTTGTCTCACACATTATCTTTTAATTTTAAGTGTATCAGCCATTAGTCCTAGAGTTAATTTACGGTTAGAACGAATCATAACACCAATTTTTTCAATGTTTTCGTCAGTTTTTGAGGTTTGGGGGCGACCAGGACGTGGATCGTCCTCAACATCTTCCTGACCACCTTGAAACCGTTTAAACCACTTATAAAGGGTTGATCTTTTCAAACATGACTCCTGGTACACTGTCTTTAACAAAGAAAAAGTTTTGATCAGCAAGTTTTACGTAAAATTCAATAATCACTCGTTGCTCAACGTTTGTATCAATCATAATTCCGGCAAAATTAAAAAAGGTGTCTTGCGCGTCGGGCTATTACAACAGAACTAATTACAGTACAGGCATGTGACAGCTATCAATCAAAACACAAGACTTGAAGCTTTCTAAAGATGTTCATCATATCTTCCTAGCATGGACAGCTTTTGCGTAGCGGCTCGCGTCTACGAACTTAATAGCCAAACCTCGTATAACTTCTGTTCAACTTTAGATTGTTAACTCCCAGTTAGGTCCTAAGTAATGCAAATACAGTTCAATCAAGTCTTATAAATGTAGTTCCTGAGAAATACCCTTGTATAGAAGAATATAAAAAAAGTTGAGCTCTCTATACATGAATCGTGTACAATACTTATAAAGATCCCAAGAGATAAAAAAGAAACATTGATTCTGTAGTTCACGCCCGTTACTCAAACCTGATCGAACCATAGACTCCAAAGTGTCTAAGTCAAAAAAGAGACTTGAATTCCTAAAGCATGAGTCATAGAGGCTGAGGTGTTTCTCAAAGTCCCCGAGGCTTCCGTCAGTTCACTAATTAATATCTATGAAACCTTCAGTAGAAATTGGGTGAGATCTCTCTTGGTTGTTAATTATAGACAAAAGAAAGTGACCATAATGATCCTGCTCTTTGCTTACTCACGCAGAGGTAATATTATTTCAGATGTGGACTTACCTGAGGAAACAATTCTCTTTTTCTTTCACTTTGCCTTACTCCAAACCTACTTGGGGACCGCATTGTTCTTCTTCATAGTTGAAGTTGTTTGGTTCTGAAACTTTTATTTATACACTTTACAGCTTCGTGCCCTTCCTAACTCCAATCCTGTTAAAGGTGCCAAATATTTGTTTGTCTGACAAAGCTGGTACCGTTTAACGTCCCCTAGGGCGACAATTCCAGGGAAACAATTCTAAAAAACCTTATTAAAGTTATGATGAAATGATAGTATATTCAGTTATTGCCGATTTAGTGATGCCGCTTTTGGTCGTTTCTCATGTAAGTAACACTCATATTTCCTCACGAGGCTCGAGTAGTAGTCACCTACGAGCAAGCCGAATGCGCGACCCACTCAGCCACGCTGTATAACTCCTAAATGCATGATTTTGTCGGCTTGTTAGACAAGTGCACCAATAAGGAAAATGAATGCAGAAATGTACCAGTAATATTATGATTTATTGCGTTATCAAATAAGTAACCTAATAAATAACCGATTTGATAAATATCAAAGTGGATATGATAAATAACAGAGTCAATTATTTATGAGATCCATCATGTTCTACTTGTGAGGGTGGCAATTGGCGTATCTTTGCTGATTTATGCATTTTGTCTAGATGAGCGTGCGGATTTGTAATCGCCATCTAAGATTAGTTGCGAATTCAAAGCTCAGTTTCTTTGTGAGTTTGAGTTATGTTTCTTTGAAACGCCCACTCGGATTTTTTGTTATGTGATGAGTTATTAGAATAAAGTCTTCCTATCATTTTACTTCCTTTTAAAAAGTAGATATTTAAAAAATAAATTAAATTCTAATTTTCGAGAATTAAATGACTTTTTCACGTATGTACTGTAAAGAGGAACAAAAAGTAATGTAGTCAAAAGCTGAACTCCCAAACACACATTCAATTGTATTTGGAGTTGTCCAAAGATACAAAATTATACCAGTAAACACCAAGGTGTATTAAGGTTTATGTTATCATTTTGTGTGTAAATTGTGAATACCAGGGGAATGTCACCATTACTCCAACCTTTTTTTTTAAACTAATGTTCACCTCGGGACTCAAACTAACGAGCTCTAGCTTACAAATCTGCTGTCTTAACGATCAAGCTGCTTAGGTCATGCGAAGGAGGAAACACTAAAGTGGGTGAATCAATTCCAATCATATTGTCCGCTTCCTAGAACATGTAAGTCTACGTCTTGAATTTCATCTCAAGAGATAAGATCTCTCAAGTCCTTCCTGAATCTTTTGAAGCACAACTTTTTCTTTGAATGGGTGTTCTCTTAGACGATTTCAAGTTAATTAACTTGAGGATTAACATAAAACAGTTCCTAGATAGAGTTTTAAAAGTTGCACTGATGGTATCAAAGTTAATTAGAATTATATCCCTGCAAACCATATTTTGCGACAGTTTGAAGACATTAAGCGTTTGTGATGTATGAGTTTGCACAATATTATGCAAGAGTATGACTACCTACTTTTTGACTAAAAATATACAAAGTACAAATCTAATAAGTTACACTGATGCTATCAGAAAGTTGCACCAATTATAGTAATTTTAATTACAATCTTATCGCTGTAAACAATATAGCTGACAAAGGTTTGAAGACATTTTGATATGTTTCATGTTATGTTGCTGAAGATTATATGTATAAGAGTTCCAATTAAATCCATTCAACATCATTGTGTTGCGTCATTGTGAACAACATTGAGGAAATCCTTTAAAATTTTCAGCACTACCCAAGGAAGGAGAATACTAATGCATAAAGGCCCCTAAAACCATCCAATTCAATTCAGGAAATGGTTCATTAATTACCCTCCCCTGTGTACAATAATATCATTTATTACTTGTTTTGTATTCAACACTACTTCACTATCCAATACATTAAATTTATTGTAATGTTGTTATGAATGCAATATTCCATGTTCTGTTTTACTAGCAAAACTTGTAACTTTAAATATAAATGTGGTGTGGCAACTTTTATTCAGTGCCTACTTAGATCCATTAGTTCAATAGAATATTTGAATCTGGCAATTCTAACACGTTAATTATGACTTTGACTCGTATACTCCAGGGTAAACACAGATTACTTGAGACTAACAACTGCCACACTCCATATTATAATTTGTGATAATCTCAAGAGTGCACGGTTACTCAAAGAAGCTAAAATTCTCCATACTTGATACTTGAACTAGTACGTGCAACGTTGGTGACAGTTGGCTATTTAATTACTTTAATCTATGTGTTCAACTGTCCATGTGTCTGTGTCATGGCGTGAGGGATTCACGGTGGTATTAACACTTTTGAACGCCCCGAAGCAATGTTCTGGGCTCCTTCAGTGTCTTGCGTGTGGTGGCTAGTATTAAAAAAATAAAATACTATTAATATTGATATTAACAAACTCCAAAGAATGTACTTAAATTCACTTGCCTTCTTAATCTGTACCATAAATATTTTTGCAGTTCTTGTTGTTCTTAATCTCTGTAGCAGAATTTCAATAAATCATGCTATTGATTGTAATAAATTATTTCACCCCAGTAGGTAGCATTTAAACAAACAAGCAGTAGTTAATCCATTCGCTCAAGTATTTCATCTATATCATTCATTATTATTTATTTAGACCAGTCTTTTTTCTGTCCTTTACAAATTTTAAATTGAGATCTGTGATTATTCAACTTTGACTTACTCTAGTTTAGTTTTCTGAATCACATTACTTCAATTAATCATATCGAATATTTTTGACACTTCTATTTTTTTCTCCTTTGGTTTTTTACCTTCATTTATTCAAAAGTGATAAAGTATTCTTTTAATTTTTTTCTTTAATTTGCTTATAGGAATTCAGTATGACATTCTATTCATTCTTACCTTGCTTTCCGTGACCATTTGGTGTCACTATATTGATAGTGGTTGAAGAGTTATTTGAAGCATATTACTTCTCTTGGACCAAAGTATCAAAATTCTGGGCTCATTCATTTAGCTATATTCAACCATTTTCTCTGTTGTGCAGAGTGATTTTTTGGTGTTGGTGATGTGGTCATGAATGCCTTTAAATACTAAAAAGCTTGACCTTGTAATGTCAATTGCTTTAAATAAAGTACTCATGAAAGTAATTACTTGTATAGCACTGCTTTAAAGACTTTACCTTGTAGACTAGAGTATAATTGAACTGATTGAATTCGTTTGGTCTACGAGTCAAGTCTACTTGTGAAGCAGAAAAGAACAATAGGAACATAAAAAATTACCAAATTTTACACTTCCTGAATATCAAGCAGAATATGGACAAGCTTTATTGTTGTTGTCTTATTGCTACTATTTACCATTATGTGTTCTTTGCTATTCAAATTAAGCTGCCTGAAAATCAGCCCATTTAAAACCAATCTTTGAACAATGACATCATTTTTCATGTTTTGAATTTTAATTGTTCAAATTCCATCTAGAAATAGTTGTGACATCATTTCTTGTCATGTAGATTTTTTAATTTTGGCGGCCATCTTTTTTTCAATTATTATAAGTCAACACAAGGCGTTATATGCATAGACCATCTCCCTCTTCATTTGTGCCGAGAACCAGGTACTCATTTAATTCATTTTCACAATGCAGAATTGAATCCGTTTGGCTTTCTAATATCTACTTATGGTGTGTAGTGTGTACCTATACTAAAGTGTACATGGCACATAGCTTCCAAACGTCGGCGTTGCACAGTTGGACTTTTGAACAGGAAATTTGGTCTTGATTGCATCAATTGAGAATACCTATAAAATTTGAAGAATTCCTACACTAAGCAAAACAAAATAAGGGCCCCAAGTATTTTTATAGATTCGGACCTACTACTTCAAATGTATAGGTTTAAATATGAAATAAAAGGTTGTAATTACTCCAATACATTCTTCTCTAACTATTGAGATAAAACCAAACAAGTTTTCATTAAAAAAATTCAAGATTTTTATTTATTTTTTGAAAATGGTCGTTTTAGAACAAACTTGAGAATAAAAGTTAAGACGCTCGTTGAACCATCACAACAGCATACCAAGAAGGAATTGAAATTTATCGGCTCCTTAGTACCGAGTGTGACCTCCACGATCTGTTACACATGTCTGGACTCTTCTTGGTATGCTTTGGATGAGTACATGAATGCGCTCTTCCGGAATCCTGTTCCATGCAGCTGTTACCGCCTCCATGAGCTGATCTTGAGTCAGGATCTGGTCTTTTAGGGTTTTAATCTCCCTCTTAAGGTAATCCCATGCATGTTCAATAGGGTTGAAGTCTGGGCTTATCGCTAGCCAGCCGAGAACTCTGATTCCCGCTGCTTGTAATACCTCAACAGTAGCTCCTGCCGTATGGGGGCGGGCATTATCATGCATGAAGATAAAGTTGGGCCCGCTTCATTTGCTAAATGGAAGCATATGGGGAACGATGACATTATCCACACAAATTTGAGAGGTTACCGTTTCGTCAACAAGGAAAACCAGGTCGGTTTTCCCTCTGCTACTGATGCCACCCCACACCATGACATTTGGTCCCCCATCAGGATCTGCTTCATGATTACAAGAGCTCTGAAACCTTTCTCTTATGCGTCGGAACACTCAAATACGTCTATCGTCGCTTTCAAATTTCACTTTACATTCATCTGAGAAGAGCACACAATTCCATTCCTCATCAGTCCAGTGCAGGTGTTCTCTAGCCCACCTTAATCTTACAGCGCGGTGTCCAGAACTAAGTTTAGGTTTACGAACTTTTGTCCTGGAGCGAATTTGTACCTCTCTCAATCTATTGTGAATAGTTTGAGCACTTACAACTGTGTTCGAGTACTCCTGGAGGTCCATTTGTACGCGGGGGCCGGATGTGAACCGTTCCTGCAGGGCTGTCCTGGCTATAAATCGGTCTTCTCTCCCAGTGGTTGAGCGCTGTCTTCCACTTCCTGGTCTTCTTGATGCATTTCCAGTCTTTTGGTAACAACTCCATAGATTTTGAATGGCTCGCCGTGACACTTAGAGCCTGTTGGCCACACTCCGCTGAGAAAGGCCCTCTTTAAGTAGAGTTACGGCTCTGATACGCAATTCTTGACCTAAATGGTGTTGAACTCTCGGCATGTCGATTAGAAACACTAAAAAAGACTTTAAATCAAGAGGAAAAGTTATTAAGAAAAAATATTAAGGTAATCAACCAAACCGTTCGAGATTGGAACATTAACTGTTTTGATTATTATCTCAAATAATGATATTTACCTCATGCCATCTATACAAATTCGGGTCACAATTCATACTAATAAACAAGATAAGTAAGATAACAAGAATAAACTTTCAATCGAAGGTGTACTATACACGATGATCTTAGAAAATACAGGTGGCCCCTATTTTGTTTTGCTTAGTGTATAAAATTTAACAAATTTTACTTGCTTGTACGAATATTAGATTTTTTTGTTGTAAAATATTCAAGGTTTACGAGAATATACCTTTAAAAAACTGTGATACACTTATTTTGAAACAAAAAGGTTTCAAACTTAATATAAGTAACAAGATTTTGTAGTTTGAAGTGATTGAACCAATATAAGCGTATGGGGTTATTCTTACCTTGAAGGTTATCCGAACTAGAGTAAAAACCTATTTCTTGAATCTTTGTTTCAATTGAAAATGAGAAATTCGTACTGATTTTCACTATGAATCCATTTTAGTTCAAATATGCTTGAATGCAAAACAATATCTTACAATTCTCAAGGAAACACTTAAAAATGTATATCAAAACGAAACTATCCAATTATAACGAAACCTTCTCAAATGCTCTAATGGTTACTTTTATGGATACTTGAATAATAACTTTTTCAACTGCTATTAGTTATCTTGCGGAGCGTGTGTTTTGCCGTATCATTCACTGGGAATACCAGCAGAACTTCGAATTTCCCGTCTTCGAGACGGGCCAGCACGCCAGCAGTCAAAGTTGAACAGCCGTTTTTAAACAAAATATTTCGTATTGAAAATGTCCAAAGAATAATATATTAATTTGTAACTAAAAACACAATATTTTGTTAGAAAATTACAAGATTTTTTTCTTCATTGTTTCAAAGGGAAATGTTGTAATCAATGCGCTGTCTCCAGTGGAACTGATGATCACTGATTTTCAAACGGTTCTTGAAGTTTTAAAATTACCTACCTTAACATCACAATTTGAGATGGTCTAGTGTCGGCCGATCCCCCACCAGAGATTAAAATCCTGTTAGGAAATTTATATACCCATTGTCTTTTGTATATAACAATAAATGCCATATAACAATTAATAGTAGTTACATATAGCCAAGCTAAAGGTATACGTTGCTGGAACTTTTATATGTAACAGTAGATACTCGAGTACATACATAGTCATTAAAAATCTTGTGTCTATATTTTCTTCTTTCGTGCTTGGGTTACATACAATTTAAAACAGAAATAACTTTCTGTGTAGGCTCTACAATTAGAATCAGAAATAAATCAGAACTTTGACTGATGTAATATCTAAGGCATCCACGGTTGAACTTAGAAATAACCGAGACCTTTCGAACTTCACAGTGATGTAATTCTTAAGAAATCCACAATTAGAAAGAGAAATAACCGACAGCTTCGGAACTTTCCTGATGTAATATCTAAAACAAAAGCAGAACATTAGGACTGTCAGATGTGTCGCCAATGACTCGCCATGAGAAGTACGCGTGCTTGAAGAAAATATAGGTGCAGAAGTGAATTGTTACTTTGTATTTTCATAATGTGATTATTATTTTTTTTCTGGTTTAACGGCGCTTTAACAAGGCGGTAGGCCTGTCGTTCACGCCGGTTGTTATTATTGACTGTCGTGAAAACACTTAATTGACACAAATGCATTCATTTCAAATTATTTGAGAAGTAAAGAAATTTTCTCTACAATCTGTTAGCTTATATCGCAAATATTCTCACAGTCAAACTATTAACATAGTCGAGACAGTAACAATTCTTGTTAGGTTGAAAAATGATGCCCAGTATGTAGAAATGAGAAAACGTAAACTGAGCAAAGAGTAAACTGGTGTGAAAACATCACCCATCAAAGCTATTCTGTACTTTGCCTTCACAGTGCTGAATCTTCGGTTCTCTGAGCTCCAGACATCCCAGGACATCTGTTTCTGCCTAGTAGCCTCATCACCAGGAGCTGTTCAGAACACAGAGAACCGTACCTTCTTTTTTTTCAACAAATCCTCAAATATTTACATTTTGCTTGAATTTGAGACACATCCACTAATTTCTGTGGATTTTGTTTGTTTGATTTTTTGTATCGATTTAATATCATGTAGTGATGGTCCCTAGCCTGTTGAACAAATGGGTAACAAGCAAGGTATCACACCTTATCAGGCACCATCCTGGCCTAAATCAATGGGTCCGTTGTACCAAAATTAAAAGATAATGATTTTTCAATTAGTATCAGTAGAAACTGATTGTAATTGTTGCATTGTAATGTGTGACCTAGCCAAGGCATTTGATAAGTTGGGCCACCGGCATATTACTCAAACTTTAGAATCATTACCTCTTCCTGTTGATCTAAAGAATATAATTGTAACCCTTGCTACAACAAATTCTACAAAAATAGAACTGAATAAAAAGTTTTCAAGTCCAATTGATCTGCGCTGTGGAGTAGGTCAGGGCCTACCCCTCTCTCCAACCATCTTCAATCTCTGCCAAGATTTCGTTCTGAAACAGATCTCTGACCCAAGTGTAGCGGAAGAACATGGATTCTTGATGTCACCAGATGTTGCCAAACTCTCAATTCTCGCTTTCGCTGATGATACGACTATAATTGCAAAGGATGAAAAAAATGCCGTCATGCTTGTAGAGTATCTTCAAACATCTTTTGCTGAAGTTGGCATGGTCATAAATCCCTTGAAAGTCAGTCGCTATCAATGTGAAGCAAGGATTAATCAATGTTGAACATCTCTCCCTTTCTGATGGATCACAAATACGCTCTATTGATGTAAACGAAAGCATCCGCTACTTGGGAATCAACTTCTCCAATGGTATAGTTTTTGACAAGAGAAAGTTCATCGCTGAATTTGAAAGTGACTTTCGAAATCTGATCACTTCACCACTTCTCCGCGGTGATCAAAAATTAAACATACTAGAACAATATGTATTCCCAAAACTTGTGTATCCTCTACAAACAACACCAGTAGATCTCCTTGATAACAATTTTCTGGACTCTGTCGATTCCATCATCAGACAAGGTGTTCGTGAGATTGTGGGTCTTCCAGCTGATACTCCAATTCCTGTTTACTAGAATAGTTCGAGTTACCTGGGAAGCTGGTCTGCAACATATTAATATTTGCCAAACACTTCTGAAAGTTAACGACCCACACCTCCATGTTGCACGAGATTGTGAAACCGAACTGCAAGGCTGTAAGATTCGTCTCAATATCATAAATCAACAATCCGTCCGAGCAATGAGAACTCACTTGCGAGAAACAGAGTTCGACAAATGGAAGGGAATGGTACAAAGAGGTATTGGTATCCAATGGTACAAGTCATGTTCCACTACAAATCAATGGGTATCAAATAAACAAGGTCTTACCAGTAGTGAGTGGACGAATGCACTGAAACTGTCAATGAATTCCATGGCAAACCGGGCGACAGGTGGCAGGAGTCAAGGAAATCGCCGCTGCAGGAATCCTACCTGTAGCGAGAACAACCTAATAGAAACGATTCCTCATATCCGTGGCATTTGTCCCCGCTCTGAACTCCTACGAACCTCGGCACACCACAAAATCCGTACAGCTACAGCTGACCTCTTCCGTAAAAAAGGATGGGAAGTTCATGAAGAAGTGCATTGTGAGGCCCTTACAGAAGATGGAGGACAACAAAATAGAAGAGTGGATATCATTGCCATTGACCGACGCAATGGTAAAGCTATGATCCTTGACCAAATATAAATAATGACTCAAGACACAAATATAAATAATGAAAAAAGAGCGATTTACGAGCCGACAATTCCATACTTCCAGCAAAAATATGGAATTTCCCAATGGACAGTTCATGGAATTTGGTTTGGTGTTCGTGGTACTGCATCTCCCTACCTCGTCAACTTTTTCAAGTCCCACAGACTCAAGAAGAATGATTTGAAAAAATTATGTTTGACAGTCTTGAAAGACACCCTCCACATCATCCAAAGACACTTATATTCATAATTCAAATTTAGTTGTCCAAAGTTAATAGACTTTTTCTCAGTTATAAAAAAAAAAGTTTAAAGTAATATTTGGTATACTGTGTCTTTGGGCAACTCATTTTATGTGAGCAGTTCGGAATAATAAAGTTTATTTTGTTTCCCTCTAGTACTGATACCCATTGAAAAGTCACTATTAGTTGGTAGTATCAGTGCTCTCCCCCTCCTGAACCATGAGGTTGGTTCAGGAAGTGGGGAGTATGGTGATGGGGGCAACAGGAGAAAGCAGATCATTTTCTCACCTTCGCCAGAGAATAAGTGTGTGGTAATCCAGAATGGAAACACAAAAGTAATGTGCAAAAGTAATGAACAGAAAAGTGTAAAGTTTTTTTTTTTTTTGATAAAATTTATACATGTTGTAAAGATTAATATTTTTTTTTTGTTCTTCCGTTTAACCTTTCAGATACGGGATCATAAGTATGAGACTGCTCCATACAGCTTACTCATGCAGAGTTTTTCATCGCTTGAGCAATGCTAGCTAATGCAACAGTAAGTAATCAATTTTAGCCTAATTTGAAACCACATCAGCGTCACTTACAAGCTTAGAGGGAAATATTACAGTTATTTCATTCAAGAAGCGGAAATTTTTTGTTCGAAAATCCCTCAGCAGGGATTCGAATCAAGAGACAAATGTGTTTACTTTTTCCCCACGTCAGGTATGACTGACCCTGCATTGCAAATAATTTGCAGTTTGCACACACGGATATCTCTCTTTCTATCTCCCTCCCCCCTCTGCTGACGTAAACGAGCACACACACGAAACAAATCATTAGCAAAGAAAATCCCGACTCATGTTCATGATACTAATTAAGTTCATTATGACGTCATAAGATTAGATAATATTAATAATGAACAGCAATTGTAACAAGTATAATTGTAATCCGTGAAACCATATATTGTAGATTCGCAGACTGCAATTGCTATTACTAACCATGTACCATTTATCTCATCGGCGCGGCGTGGCGGCGCGGTGACCCAGAAATCAAAACCGTAGGTTGGTCGAACATTGGAAAATTTCTTGAAAATTGTGTTGAATAATTGTTTTTTGTTTCGGTTACCTAGGAGGTCATTTGAGGCGAATTCCAAACAATCTAAAGAGCGCGCGATTAGCTCAGTGGTTAAGCACTCGCTTGCCATGCGGAAGGTCCCGGGTTCGATTCCCCGTGCCGACAAAAATTTATATTCTTAGATAATTGTTTGTAAGGGAGACCTTACGGTGCGCTCGTGTTGACCCAGCACCTAATTGGGAAATATTGTGTCACTTCTCGCCCATCAGAGGAGAGATATACTACGGGATGGGCAGGCTACAACACAGACCACAAGCGTTTACAGTAGCTCCTGTTTCATGGCTACGAAATAAAAACGGCTGTGAAACACTCATCTTTAAAAATGGAAAAAAATGGGGTTTTACTTTGATATTTTTCTTTTGATATCTTGAACTTTTTGGAACCGGTCTCCCATTTGGGGAGGATGGGATGAACTTTATTATTTTTCATCCTGTATGGGGATATAAGGGATTGTGACGTAACATATCAAATCCAATTTTTTTTTTGTGATGAAGAAGAATATAATTTTTTATCTAATTAGGCGCTTTATCACTGTGTTACAACAGGTCGTTCGCGCCGAGCATATGACATTTATGTTCCACTAACCGCTGCAGTTGAGTAATTAATGGCGGAAAATCGTCTGCTTTGTGCAAATTAGGCGGTTTGAAAGGTTTTCCTAGCTTACTCACTGTCTATAATCATGTACTTATGCCCCGAATATAGACAGATAATTAAAAAAGTAATACTGTAGGGAACTTTCAACCAGGGTGAAAGTGATCGAAAGCTATTGCCTGTTTTGTCAGGACTTGTAATTTGTGTAAGGGCGAATGTATGTAGGTACTCTCACAAGAGAAACCAATTCAATCCAGAATCATAAAAACGTCGCGAGCTTGGCAAATGGTCTTTTAAAACAGCAAAATTTTATTGAGAAAGTGAAATATAGACCGTACATAATGATTTATGCATTTTTTGCCCGTGTGTCTTTCAAAGTAAAACAGGATCGCATTTAATGGACTCTATAAACTACAAAAGGAATCTTCATACAAATTTTCATAATTTACTCATGAAATATGTACAATATACATAAGACCTGTTTGACAGCTCGGTGTATAGAGACATTTCAATCGGCAGTATAAACAAGGTATATTTTATTCTAGTACGTGTTACCATTCCAGAGACACAGCCGTCATTAAAAGTGTTTTCCCTGAAAGAGGCAGGAGAGAACAGAATGGAATAATTCAGCGGAAACTTCTGTTTACTCACAAAAGTATTTCTCAAAATCACCTTACCACTCGAAGTACCGACCTCCAGGTTACAAGCGTACTACCTAAACGATCATGGTATCGGTTTTGTTTTCTATTGGACAACAAGTGGACACAGTGAAGAGTAAGTAAAGGAAGTCAGGAGTGCAATGGCGACTCCGCTGACTATTGAGAAATTTTGAATGAAAAGTAGGATAGGGAATTTAGGGTTTCATAGAGAATCGTTTTCCATGTGAGTAGTAAAATATTTTGATAGGGTTGAGTTTCAAAGGAAATTTCTCGAAAAAAAGATCATGTATTTCTTGAACACACTAAATATCTTAGAAAACGTGCTGATATCTCAATATAACTTTATCATAAAGGAAATTTCTTCTCATCACCACATTTAATTAGACGTTTATGGTTGCAATCTGAAGTGATGTGTTCCCTTACCCTGATTTGGGAAATAAGCTGGACATGGGAGTTTTTGACTTTTTTGGACAAGATAACCTTGCCTCAAAATCACAATAGCACTTACCGTCCCTCCCAAGTACCATACTTTCTATGTCAAATCGGACCAACTGTAGTTCCTGAAATGCTAGTAGCAAAATAAGACAGTTTTCCCAATATTTATCAAAATCATTTTTTTTAAATCTACATTCTAGAAGGTATTTCTGTTGTGATCTTTCTAGAAAAGCGTGGAAAAGAACTCAAGGCTAGTTTCCTTATAAGAAAAGAAAATCAACAACAAGTGATGATTCAATTGGGAAATGAAGACTCAGCAACGATCCCACATTTTCCATTGGAGAGACGTGCTTTGATTTGTCAACTATCGGAGTCTTCCATCGAACGGCCCTGTGTCTTCGATTTCTTAGGAGTCGGAACAGTCCGCATGGTGTCGTGGTCCGATGTTTCATTGATATGGCCCGGACATGACGAGTTGTGTCCTCCGACCATTTGCCAACTTGTGTAACAAGCCAAGTAAAAGCATTCAAAGTTGCCGAGATATTCAGGGTGTGCGAGAATAAGGTATTCATAAAAAAGAAGGTCGTGTGCAAAAGAAAGAAGTAAAAGCAAAAGGTCTAATGGAATACGTAAAAGGAAAAGCAATTGCTCTTTTTCGTATTTATGTCTGCCCCGGTAGCTCAGTGGTAAAGGCGGCACTCTGTGAATCCAGAGTTTCCAGAGGTCGTGGGTTCGAAACCCAACCGGGACATGACAAGTTATTCTCCCATTTGGGATTTTTGCCACGTAATAATATGTCCTGGGCTTACTGCTGGAATAATGGGACTTTAGTAGTCTTAATCGGGCATTATGAATAAGGCGATATTATTATTATAACCATTTCCTTTTGCACAGCAATTACTTTTGCTCACAAGCTATTGCTCCATGTTCAAGTTAGAGGAGCTATTAATAAAAGGAAAAGTTCAGCTTTATGAATATCCATGCACAAATTGTGTCATTTACTTGCAAAGAAAGAAGAGCAAAACATTAGAATACCAACTGAAGCAATTCCTTAGAATATTGCAAGGAAAAGCTTTTGCTTCTCTTTCTGAACACGGCCCATTGTGTTTGTCGATATCTATCTATCTTCAATCCTGAAAAGTATGAAAATCGGTGTAGTAAATAAGACCATATAACCAGGTTCCGGATATAAATGGATCTGCATATGTCCCTTCTTGCGTATTTTTTTGTTTGTTGGCAATAGCGATTTCTAAAATTACGAAAACAAGCTACAAGGCAAGCACACAAGACCTGTATATCTGTCAGTATAAACAGAAAAGTGTGAAGCTGTATGACCCTGTAATTCAGATTGACCGATGATCCTTTCAATTAAATCGACAAAGAGAACAAAGTTGTCCTGAATGTTTCAAGTCGTTCACATGATGACCAACTTGAATACATTATCGTCCATCCGCAATAATAGTAATAGTCATCTTCCTTCAGTTCCTGCTATACCAACCAATGTTTTGTCACTTATACATTATGTTCTGTGCTATTAGGTTAGGTATTTGTATGGGTGGGACTATTTAGAATATCTACTGTAGATATATCAAGTATTGTAGCCATTAGACATGTTAGGTATAGTTGCCTTTCCGGAATTGTCACGATTGGACACTTTTACATAAGGAAACTCATACGGATTGAATTTTAACAGATCCACAATCTGACAGAATACTCGTATGTTGATGGAACATGATTGATTCGTATGATTCGTAGTTTCCTATAATTCAATGCCTCATGTATTGAGGAAATTACAAATTCATCTAGAATTTTATCGAGGGCTTCATTTATAATTTCATCTAGGTATATGAGTTATTCCGTTGATTACATGTGTAGGACGTTGGTTAACCGTGGTAGAATGAGGCGTACTCGTTTCTGACTTTGAGATCTCCAACCCCTCATCTCGATGGCTATTATAGAGTTGAGTGCCTTATAAATGGCATTATGACTCATTTCGTGAAAGTCGGTCTACCTTAGACCTTGACCGTTTCTCATGTAGCGCAAAATACACCGATTTCCCGGTCAATTTACGTTCGATTGGCATACTTGTACTTGATTGATTTGTATGATTTCTTTGCTGTGTCTTCTTTGACTTCTGGATTTTGTTGTCCTAATGTGCTATCAGGTGAAAGGACGAAACCCTGTTAATACAGGAACAGCTTATTTATTTTTAAGGAAAATTTACGAGACATTTACGAAATATAGGTAACTTTGCCTCAGGTGAGAATCAAACTTCTAAAGCTCCAGAACTTCTAGCCAACCAGGCTGCCTAAATTCATCTAAGTGACTATAAAATCATAGCTAATTGTACGTTTACTGTGTGGAAAGCTATAATTTCCCAGCACTTATTCCGCTGGAGATAATGGTAAGTAGTAATTATACTCTAATGTTTCTTGTACTCGGGGAACCTGTGAGTCGCCACGCAGTCTGAGTCTTCTCATAGAACATTTAGGGTGATTCATGAGACGAAAAGACTTATATCGGATGTTTTTTTTCAATTTGGGTTTAACGTCACTTCAGCGGCATGTTCCTATCACGACGGAGGTCTTACCCTCCATTCGCTGGAAATTCACAAGCCAGCTACTCAAATTAATCTCACCCAGCCTGAGAGGGCCAGTCTCACGAGGGTTCGAATTGTATGGTCACCCATCCGAGTTCTAAACTCAGCCAAGACATGACAAGTTATCCTCCCATTTGGGATTTTTACCGCATAATAATATGTCTTGGGCTTACTGCTGGAATAATGGGACTTAACTAGTCCTAATCGGGCAGTATAAATAAGGCGATATCATTATTATTGTATATGTCGAGAAATTTTCACTTTGAGCTGGTATGTTCTTTTTGAGAACCAATGAAACCCCACTGAAAGTTCACTCTCTAAGAATCAAGGTGTATTTAAAGTGTAACCCAATGATGGGTCTAGCCAAGAATACAAAGGCTCGAACCTCGGGGTCACCCACCGAGTCTTCACCTTGCTGGACGTTTGCTGAACATGGGCGCCCTTACCAGAAATTATGGTGTATTCAACTTTCGTTCCTCTCAGTAGTTTTGGATCACCCAAGTTACAGTAATCTAGTAATCTCTCATCCGTAATTATTTTAATAGGACTGGTTCGCTGTGGTGTCTATACACAAGATACACATTCACACCACATACTCGTATATATTTACACATAGCTCTAGCATGCTGTACCTTGAGCGATTCAATATGGGAATAGCAAAGTCTTATAAGAGCTATTCTTATTTGGCTAATTAAATCTAACATGTTAAGAAATTGTGTTGGCTTTACGTGAAATTATAAACGGTGTGTCCAGGCCTGAATTTCAGGGGTTCAGTCTTGAATATTGCATTTTTTGTTTTATACCAAGTTTATACTCTCTTTACTCAAGAAGTGAAACAGATCTTTTGTATTTCATTGGTAAATATTGGTGAGTGCTTTGAAACCAAACTTTTGATTTAATTAGTTACTTAATCTTTTCCATTGGTGTTTACTAGTTTTTTTCCAGTCCGTGACACTACTGCAGGCTTCTTTCCTGACCTTGTTGATACTACTTGGGACTTCTCTATTGTAATACAAGGGGTCATCCATACAACTATGATCAATCCATTCATTAAGTAATAGATTCAGCGATTCAGGTAATGAAACTCTACACTCCCAACCTCCATTTAGTTAGTCAAAATCTTTGTTAGGTGACTAGAACTGGACAGTGAAACGTTAACATGTACCCAAAAACTTTAGGGATTAGTCCATTGGTATGCGCTTGTAAAGGACAAAGACAGCAATACCACTTTTCTACTTTTTGGGTTCTGAGTTGTTAGACAGCTGATTCGAGAAGCTGGATAAAGTGATGACCTAAACAGGTAACCATCAAGAATACTCCAGGTAGACCTGGTAGTAAATTACAGTCTACTGGTCTTATACTCAGAGAATTGACGAAAAGGTCATGCTAGATGTGGATTACCAGACTACCAATAGTATCACCATTGTGGTCATTATTAAAAATCCAATCATAATAAGAATTATTATAAAAGCAAAAGAAATCAAGCTGCCCTCTCTTAAAGGCCCTGATAAATGTCGAGATGAATCATAGGTCTCAAATTCACCGCCGCAAAGACCCACTTGTGCTGTGCGTGTAGAAAAAAGCGAGCGAGAGAGAATTGGACTGAAATGACTTGCAGGCATGAGGCCTAAATTGAAATGGGATGGACTAACCAGAAGGTCAGGCTGGATGAGTCATTCGGATCACGCCATGAGGCACTTCCTCTTTGGAACACCTTAGACAGAGAGGGCGCTGGTGTCTGATGCCAAACTAAACTGGGGTGATGGAGAGAGAGAAGTGGTTTTCTGGTTCATGGAACACCTTAGACAGAGAGGCGCTGGTTTTTGAATGCGTCAAACCTAAAACGTGGGGTATGGGTATGGGAGATGACGTTTGTTGGTAATGAACACCTTATACAGAGAGGCGATGTTTTTGATGTCAAAATAGAATAGGTTGATGGAGAGAAGGTAGTTTTTTGGTTTATGGAAGGGCTGGTTTTTGCAGAAATCGCAGTTGTAGTCTATCTCTGTAGTGCCTCCTGTACCATCCATTGTTAAAGTAAAAAAGTGACCGACCTCAGTCGCTCGATCGATAAGGCGGCGGACTCGTAACCTGGTGGTCGGTGGTTTTATTCCAAGCTTGGTGAATTTTAAACAAACAGGTTTGATTAAAGTGATGTTGGTGAATTTTAACCAAGCAGGTTTGATTAAAGTGATATTGGTGAATTTTAACCAAGCAGGTTTGATTAAAGTCATATTGGTGAATTCTTAACAAGCAGGTTTTACTGTTGCTACTTCATAATAAATTATTCATGTCAACAAATTTTAACATTAAACTCTATCCAAACAAAAGTATTATATCCCGTCGTGCTATGTGTACATTATCAAACTAAATCTGAGTTTTATTAGTTGTTTAACGCTCTAAATAACACCAAGTTTCATGTTGTGGACTTGTGAGGGAATTCTATTGGTTGAGTAGTTACTCTCCATGTGAATTCTACCTTATCCTATAATTATCATAAACCTATTTAAATGCAATAAAACATAATCGTCATATGCAAATGAGAAGATCTTACAATTTATTCCCATTCCTGATGGTGACAAAGTTACTTAAGAACCAACTGTGAAGTGGAAGTCGTAAAAAATTGCAAATCGAGTTCCTCCGTTTGCCAAAAAAATCTCGTGTTATTTCCTCAAGAAGGACAAGAAGGTTCTTGAACTTTTGATAAATAAGCTATTTTCGTTTCCAAGTTACAGGAAGTAGTGCAAATATACGAATTTTCAAAGAATAAAAACAGATTTCACCTTCGGAAACAGGAAAAATTCTATTTATAGTTCCTCAAGAAAAGGAAATGATGTGCGAAAATTGGCACGCAAATGAATCAATTTGAATTGAAATGAATTTATAAACATGCAAATTGCTGATTAAAAAAAGGTACCTACATTTATAAAATTGCAAAAAATGTTACTTTTTATTTTGCTAATATGAAGTCAATAAAATTTTATTACTTCTCGCAGAAAAAGAAATATTTTAATTTGAAATAGGTAATTTAATTTTTTTTTTTTTTTGCAAAAAATGGTACATTTTATCTTGATAACATGAAGTCAATAAAAGTTATTATTTTTTGCAGAAACAGAAGTATTCGACTTCAGTGTTGGCATATCCTTGATTCTTGTGGATATTTTGGACTTTACATACGAGTACATTACAACTAGTTCAGTACAGAAGGTACAGGTAGAAATATTACTAGGTGAGTACCATGTACTATCAGATAAATTTGGTAGTAGATAGAATTATAACATGGGTATGTATGTTGTTCATGAATCAGTTCGCATGGCGATGGGTATGTAGGGATTGTAGGGTTAGGAAAAATACATGTAGGACAAAGCCTTGGTTCTACATAATAATATAGTAGGATTAGGAGAATTGGGTATATTAAGACTAGTAAAAATCCATGTAGGGTAATGCCTGGGTTGGTCAGGTATCATCATCATAGGGTGGCGTCATCGTGAGCGATAGTAGCCAGACAGTGGAGGAATGACTCAGCACTTCTACCACTGTCTTTACAAGGAGGCTAATGATTGACAAGGCCCCCAGAACCAAGCCAATGCTGGTCTACTCCCTGTTTACAGTCCCCCAGCCAGACTGCTAGTCTACTCCCTGTTTACAGTCTCCCAGCCAGACTGCTGGTCTGGCTGGGAGACTGGTCAGGTATAGCGTTACTTCAATAAACCTTTGCATATGTACTAAATAATAAATGACCTGTTGCTTATGTTGGATATCTTATTTTTTTCGGCCTCCACTCAAACAGAAGGTCAAACTGATGGCTTTACTCAAGTAGTACTTGGGCAACCTGATTTTTTACCATTTTTTTATGAGTAGTTCATATTTATTTGTTAACGTCATTATGTAGAACGTTGACGTAATTCTGTTCGTACATGAGTGACCTCATTGGTAGTTTAATTTTGTAAAAAAGGTCAAATTGTAATAAAAAAACACATACATTCTACATCAATATCATGTAGATTTGTTATGTATAATGATATATTTATCATTTTTTTAGGGTCCGACACACTTTTTAATTTTACTCCGATGAATTTCTAATATTTAGAAATCGGAAGTATTATTTTTTTAATATGTCTATGATTCAATATACGAGTATGTATATAAATGAATAGTAATATAGCAACAATGATACATAAGCAAATAAATATAAATGTTTAGTATATTTACAAGCGAATTCTACGAATTCCTTGAACAAAATCCCAAGTTCGTTTTATTATCTCGCAAAGTGTGACTTACTTTTCTACTGAAGTCCCAGGGGTTGCTTTCCACACGGTAAGACGTTCAGTACTGACTCCTGTAAGATGAACTTTCGTGATGTCTCGAAATTGACGAGTACGCAAGTTTTCTCAATAAAGTAATAATAATTATAGACACTTAGTTATACTGTCGGAGTAAGACTGGCCGAATTAATAAAACTGGAATTAATCTAAGATAAGCCAGACTCTCTTTTAAGTCGAGTTATAGCGGGATGTGTCTGGCTGGAACTCCCACTTGAGGAAGGATCTGGCTTATCTGAAATTTAATATATTTTATAATTAAACCTGTTTTATAATTCAGGCCCAGTCCTTTTATTTTAACAGTTGTTTTGATATAATTTATGTGGTCAAATTTTCAAATATACGAGTAAAAATTCATTGGGATTTGGTGGGATTTGAGTTAGCAGATCCTGATGACAAGGGCTCTATCACTCGAACACGAATGTATGGATGGGTTAATAATTAAACACATATAAATAATCTTCCTGGGACAATCTCAGATTTTCTTATAAATTTTCCAAGGTACAAGTATTTCTGAATCATGTAATTACCTGCTGACATGGTACACAAGGACACAATCTACATTGTCTCACCATTTCCCAGAGCTCTCTTGCATATGCATATCCGGGCGGAATCTTTTCGATTTTTTTTTTTTGCACAAACTTGGAAACAATGGTTCCATGGAAGAGTTGCGATTTCTAAGAATCAAGGAATCAATTTATTATTCAAGCACCAAAGAAAATTCTTAGATTCACAGAACAATGTAACACTTTTAGAATATACATGATAGAAATCTTCTGGGGAACAGGGAATGATACACATTGTCGTGATATTGCATAAGCTAGGATAAAGCTTTTCTGATTATTATTAGAGTTTTCACATATTACAAGAAAATTAAATATTTCCATCAATTACAATTGTGATTAAAATATCCTACTTCTGGTTCTGTGAGCTGTAGAGCTCACTCTGATTCATTAGTCGTATTGAAAATGTCACTGAAAGCATCTAGATCATTAGGCCAATTTTGTGGTTGTCAGTCATCCCCGGGTTGACCGATGTGGCCCAAAAACTATCCTACAACTTATTCTGGGACCCAAATGATCATGAAGATTGATTAAAATTGAAGCATCCGTTTAAGAGTTCTCGCGTTACAAACAAACGGACAAACTATCTGCATAATCGCCTGGTTAAAGTCACCAAATTAATAGCATAATTAAAATAATAGACATTTTGTAATACCTTATTGGAACTGAATAATGATCTGAATATTAGAAATAAATTTTCTTAATCACAAGGAAATTAAATTTTACTAATTTTGGCCGATAAAATAATTCAGCTCATTCGTAACCAAGTTCAATCTTTTTTATTAAAATATCATTACAACATTTTTTCCAAAATCTCCAAATTGCTCTAAATTTTCCGTGTTCACAATAAGTCACCCTGCTCTTCCGCCATCCGATCGCAATAAAAATCATGGACACAAAATGGAAAGGATTCAAAACAGATTAATCGAGATCAAGAGAAACCGGACGGCCACTGAATGGTTGACGAAGATGATGAAAGACAAAACTTCGTCACGAATGGACATAACAGCGTCACGGATAGACACGAAAGCGTTACGGATGGACACGACAGCGTCACGGATAGACATGTAAGCTCACAGATGGACACGACAGGTTCATGGATGGACACGAAAGCGTCACGAATGGACACGACAGCGTCATGGATGGACACGACAGCGTCATGGATGGACACGACAGCGTCATGGATGTCCACGACAGCGTCATGGATGGACACGAAAGCGTCATGGATGAAGGACGTACAAAGATTGGTAAATGGGACGAGCATAAGGTAGGACTCTCCCATGGTGCAGTGGTCTAAAAAAAAACTCTGCTAGTTGCAAGGTAAGTGGTTAAAGTAGAATATCTGAGCTCAAGAAAATCATAAAATGCGTTTTTATTTTCATTATTCCTCTCCCCTTTCTTCTCCACTTACTTGTTGCCATAAACCATGATATTTTTTTTTTATCTTTTAAATAATTCTGTTGTGGTGACTGTGGTGTGTTCTTTATACACACTATCCAATCGACTTCAATGAGATTTGTTAGACGTGTCCGTTAGACCCCGAAAAGTTCACGCGATATAGTCTCCCCCTTAAACAAAAAACAGTCTCGGAACCATCTCCGAGATCTAGGAACGAGATTGTATCGTCCTGTCTCGGATCCCAAAAAATGATATCGGAGACACCTAGGAGACCATTCGGAGACTGCTGCGGGACAGTCTACGTCCGCACCGTAGCGTCGATTGCTGGTGCTCGAGATTGCTCCAAGATCGGTCTCGGGAACTGTCTCCGAGATCATTCTCGGGGACCGTCTCCGAGCCTTCTCGGAACCGTCTCCGAGAACATTCTCGGGGACTGTCTCCGAGCCTTCTCGGAACCGTCTCCGAGAACATTCTCGGGGACTGTCTCTTCTAGACCACAGACCGTTTTAAATACCCTGGGAATTTTAGCTGTAAAACCACCTAAAAATAATACGACACATTTTTATAATAGAACATTTTTTTTATTGTGAAATATAAAATAAAATAATTAAGAACAAAACAAAAAAAAAAAAAGAAGAATACACCTTAAAGAATGAAAAATCCCAATAAGAGACTAGGAACAATTGGAATAAAGAGATTGCCATAGGCAATAACCAATAACCCCGCCCTTTAGTTAGGACATATGTATAGGACATTGGATACGAATTCAATTTTTAATATTAATTTTTCGAGTTTAAGTCAGTTCTAACTCAGTTAGGGTCCATTTCTGACCCCTAGTTGATAGAGATAATTTGACCTTATTTGACCCAAGGAATCTAAGGTATCAATATATTTATGCAATCAATTTAGAAACATTAGAAAAAAAATTGACATGAAAATAAAAGTATCACATAAGTTCACATCTTAAAAGTATCTCTATCTTTAGTCACAGCAGACTACCCAGACGGCACAGAAAGTGTTTAAAAAGATTTTAAAAACACTTATTTTGACAAGATTCAAACATTTTATAAAGCTTATTTTGACAAGGCTTAACATTTTAGAAACACTTTTATAAGCTTACTATTTCCTCCCCCTGAGCATTTTATTAAGCTTATTTTTACAAGGTTTTGGAAATTGAATACCTACTTAATAATTAAGGGGCTCCATATTGAATTTCATACCACCGCCATTGCCCGGAAAAAATTGAAAATTGTGATTTCACAGGAAATTTTTAAAATTAATTTGGATTTGATGAAAAATATACTATTTCAAGGCAATTTGGTTCTACAATGATGAAAAGCTGTTGATGAAATGCTAACATTAATAAATAAGAAGACAATTTGTGTTTTTCAGTTTTATATTTTTCCATTTTCATGGTAAAAGAATTAAAAGCAAAAATATGTAACAAACAAAAACATGAAACAAACAGAATATAATACATAGAATCAGCAGATAAATTAAACCAAGTGGACTTAATTAATCTAAATCTATTATACATATAGGTAATTAAGAGAGAGATGTGCTGAAATGTCATCCTCCTGCCCAGCAGCAGGCTGCCCAAAGACAAAGAATACCAGAACAGAAGTTGAGATTATTAAAGATGAAATTAGGAAATAGAACCCAGAGAGAATTTTGACTATAATATGGCATTCATAAAAAAAAGAACAGTCTTCCAGATTTTTTTTTTGTTTGATTAAAGTGGGTTTAACCTCAATTGCATAGTCATATCATGACCGAGGTTTTACCCTCATTTGCAGGAAACTCACAAACCTGTTACCCACATTAAGCTCACCGAGCCTGGGTTGGGCCATTTTATTCTGAATTTACTGGGAATAGTACCAGGTAGCCACATTAACGTCACCCAGCCTGATAAAGGCTGTACATACACATGTCAGCCTCATATTTTCTAAAGAAGGAGAATTATCTGTTTCACAACAACAAAAATGAACCAAAATCTTTAGATTACAGGGAGTAGTCAAATCTTGAATAATACAAGCTACTGTTTTAAAAATTAAAATTAATGAACACATTATAGTAAAAAATGTACTTATTACAAGTAAAAAAACTGTCTAAATTTGCAACACTTAATACTTCTTCTAAACTTACAATATTTTTTTTTTTATGTTATAGCTGGTTCATGAAAAACCCCTGTCCTGATTTGAGATAGTGAGGATGGGAATTTCATTCTGAATTTAATGGGAACAGTACCAGATACCCACATTCACCTCACTCAGCCTGAGTAGGGCTAGATATACCAGCCTCACATTTTCGGAGAACAGATTTATTTATTTAAAATAAAAATGGGGGTTGTATACTGAATTTACTGGGAATAGTCCCAGCTACCCACATTAACCTCACTTAGCCTGATAAGGGCTAGGAATGCCTCATTTTTAAAGGGAACAGAATTGCTGTTTGAAAGAAAAAAACACTGCCAATTATGGACTCTATACTTCCTCGTGATTGTTTCACATTGTTAACACGTGCCAATTTTGAGATTTTATACTAAATTACTTGTATCTCCAAAACGACTGCACCGATTTTCTTCAAATTTGTTTTATATGGTAGAAAATCGTTTTTTCTACATTCTAAATTCCACAAAAATTTCTGTATCGGCAAGTCGTGGTCCTTATTTTTTGACTTTTTTGTCCAAAATTTCGGATTTTCTTAAATATCAGAGTCTAATTATAATTAATTAAAAAATATATATAAATAGCCTATGTAAAACAATTATATGCATACACACACAAAATTTCATTAAAATCGGGTGTACCGTTCACGAGATATAAGCGTTTAAGTAAAAAGTTAGTGGTCAGGCGCATGGGCTCTTTCACCAAGAACCGCTAGTACGAATTCGATGAATTTAAAATGGGACCATCTACAGAATGTCTCCTAGATGTGTGCAAAATTTCATCAAAATCGGTCGAGTAGTTTCCGAGATTTGCGCGTTACAAGGAATCGTTTTAACAGACCGACAGACCGACAGAACGACAGACCGACAGAACGACAGACCGACAGACCGACAGACAGACACAAAACCAAATTTGCTCAGGAGGTTATGAAACGTCCAGAAATCTGAAAAAAATTGAAATCGGAGCAAAAAAATATTTTTATGATTAATGCATGGAAATTGGTACACTTTAGAACAGTAAACTTTTTAAAGTAGAGAAAAATTTCTTTTTAGTTACACCCTAAAACTATGATGTAGGAACTTTAGAAGAGTCAACTTGTTGGACTTTTATCAGAAATTGTTAGATATAATTATTTTGTGTAAATCATCAATTTGTAGTCACTTTCACTTATCCCATGTCAGGTTCAATATGTTTGAGGAGGGAGGCAGCTTGAATAGGTTTCTTCAGGTTGAAGCTATGTTGGATTGGATGCACAATACATGTAAACAGGTGGAAAATATCATGTGGATTTCCTCCATAGATCATAATTATTTTAGTAGTAGTATCTATTGATTGAGCACCAAGTTCTTCACGTTCTTTAACTGAAGACGGCTATTCTAGCCTTTATCTTGGTGATAATTATTTTAAATGCTAGGTCCAGTTTAAAAAGATATTATGTTTGCAGACATATTGACCATTACTTAAATTACTTAAAACACGTTTTATTAAATCACTTATTTGGATGAGCAGAAGTCACTGATGCGAAATTACTTATGAAGTTATCTTAGGAATGAGATTACACATAATATTGACGGTAGTT
>CM044955.1:51373529-51413489 GCA_024516035.1 Bactericera cockerelli
CCGTCTTCGAGACCGGCCAACAGTCCAAGTTGAACAGCCGTTCTTAAACAAAATATTTCGTATTGAAAATGTCCAAAGAATAATATATTAATTTGTTACTAAAAACACAATATTTTGTTAGAAAATTACAAGATTTTTTGCTTCATTGTTTCACAGGGAAATGTTGTAATCAATGCGCTGTCTCCAGTGGAACTGATGATCACTGATTTTCAAACGGTTCTTGAAGTTTTAAAATTACCTACCTTAACATCACAATTTAAGATGGTCTAGTGTCGGCCGATCCCCCACCAGAGATTAAAATCCTGTTAGGAAATTTATATACTCATTGTCTTTTGTAATTAAATGCCATATAACAATTAATGGTAGTTACATATAGCCAAGCTAAAGGTATACGTTTCTGGAGCTTGGATATGTAACAGTAGATACTCGAGTACATAATATGTATTATGTACATATTACATATTATGTACATAGTCATTAAAACTGTTGTGCCTATATTTTTTTCTTTCCTGCTTGGATTCCACACAACTTAAAACAGAAATAACTATCTGTGTAGGCTCTACAATTAGAATCAGAAATAAATCAGAGTTTTGACTGATGTAATATCTAAGGCATCCACGGTTGAACTTAGAAATAACCGAGACCTTTCAAACTTCACAGTGATGTAATTCTTAAGAAATCCAGAATTAGAAAGAGAAATAACCGACAGCTTTGCTGATGTAATATCTAAAACAATAGCAGAACTTTAGGACTGTCAGATGTGTCGCCAATGACTCGCCATGAGAAGTACGCGTGCTTGAAGAAAATATAGGTGCAGAACTGAATTGTTACTTTGTATTTTCATAATGTGATTATGGACTGTCGTGAAAACACTTAATTGACACAAATACATTCATTTCAAATTATCTGAGAAGTCATGAAATTCGCTCTACAATCTGTGAGCTCATATAGCAAATCTTCTCACAGTCAAACTATTAAGATAGTCGAGACAGTAACAATTCTTGTTAGGTTTAAAAATGATGCACAGTATGTAGAAATTAGAAAACGTAAACTGAGCAAAGAGTAAACTGTTGTGAAAACAGCACCCATCAAAGCTATTCTGTACTTTGCCTTCACGGTACTGAATTTTTGGTTCTCTGAGCTCCAGACATCCCAGGACATCTGTTTCTGCCTAGTGGCCTCGTCAGCTGGGAGCTGACGAGAACCGTACCTTCTTTATTTCAACAAATCCTCAAATATTTACATTTTGCTTGAACTTGAGACACATCCACTAATTTCTGTGGATTTTGTTTGTTGGATTTTTTGTATCGATTTAATATCATGTAGTGATGATGGTCCATAGCCTGTTGAAGAAATGGGTAACAAAGTATCACACCTTATCGGGCACCATCCTGGCCTAAATCAATGGGTCCGTGGTACCAAAATTAAAATGGAAACAGTGCCAAGTACTATGCTACTATGCATATGAACCGACCTCAGTAGCTTGATCGAGTCCCGGTGGTTCAAGTCCCGGTTTCAGCGTAGATTTAGTAAAGCGAAATTGACTAATTGTGATAACACAATCACAAAAGTGATTAACACAAATATGATAAGTAAAACTACTATGCATATGAGTGAAGATTTTTATCTATAGAAACAAACTTTGGTCAAATAGTCTTCTGTTTTACCTTTCAGATACGGGATCATATTTATGAGACTGCTCCATACAGCTTATTCATGCAGAGTTTTTCATCGCTTGAGCAATGCTGGCTAATGCAACAGTAAGTAATCAATTTTAGCCTAATTTGGAACCACATCAGCGTCACTTACAAACTTAGGAAATATTTCAGTTATGTCATTCAAGAAGCGGAATTTTTTTGTTCGAAAATCCCTCAGCAGGGATTCGAATCAAGAGACAAATGTGTTTACCTTTTCTCCACGTCAGGTATGACTGACCCTGCATTGCAAATAATTTGCAGTTTGCACACACGGATATCTCTCTGTCTCTATCTCCCTCCCCCCTCTGCTGACGTAAACGAGCACACACACGAAACAAATCATTAGCAAAGAAAATCCCCCGACTCATGTTCATGATACTAATTAAGTTCATTATGACGTCATAAGATTAGATAATATTAATAATGAACAGCAATTGTAACAAGTATAATTGTAATCCGTGAAACTATATGGTGGATACGCAGACTGCAATTGCTATTACTAACCAACTAACCATGTACCATTTATCTCATCGACGCGACGGCGCGGTGACCCAGAAATCAAAACCGTAGGTTGGTCGAACATAGGAAAATTTCTTGAAAATTGTGTTGAATAATTGTTTTTTTGTTTCGGTTACCTAGGAGGTCATTTGAGACGAATTCCAAACAATCTAAAGAGCGCGCGATTAGCTCAGTGGTTCAGCACTCGCTTGCCATGCAGAAGGTCCCGGGTTCGATTCCCCGTGCCGACAAAAATTTATATTCTTAGATAATTGTTTGTAAGGGAGACCTTACGGTGCGCTCGTGTTGACCCAGCACCTAATTGGGAAATATTGTGTCACTTCTCGCCCATCAGAGGAGAGACATACTACGGGATATGGGCAGGCTACAACACAGACCACAAGCGTTTACAGTAGCTCCTGTTTCATGGCTACGAAATAAAAACGGCTGTGAAACACTCATCTTTAAAAATGGAAAAAAATGGGGATTTACTTTGATATTTTTCTTTTGATATCTTGAACTTTGTGGAACCGGTCTCCCATTTGGGGAGGATGGGATGAACTTTATTATTATTCATCCTGTATGAGGGTATAAGGGATTGAGAAGTAGCTTATCAAATCCAACTATTTTTTTGGGATGAAGAAGAATATAACATTTTTTTTCTTCTAATTAGTCACTGTGTTACAACAGGTCGTTCGCGCCATGACATTTATGTTCCACTAACCGCTGCAGTTGAGTAATTAATGGCGGAAAATCGTCTGCTTTCATTTATGTTCCACTAACCGCTGCAGTTGAGTAATTAATGGCGGAAAATCGTCTGCTTTGTGCAAATTAGGCGGTTTGAAAGGTTTTCCTAGCTTACTCACTGTCTATAAGCATGTACTTATGCCCCGAATATAGACATAATTAAAAAATTAATACTGTAGGGAACTTTCAACCAGGGTGAAAGTGATCGAAAGCTATTGCATGTTTTGTCAGGACTTGTAATTTGTGTAAGGGCGAATGTATGTAGGTACTCTCACAAGAGAAACCAATTCAATCCAGAATCATAAAAACGTCGCGAGCTTGGCAAATGGTCTTTTAAAACAGCAAAATTTTATTGAGAAAGTGAAATATAGACCGTACATAATGATTTATGCATTTTTTGCCCGTGTGTCTTTCAAAGTAAAACAGGATCGCATTTAATGGACTCTATAAACTACAAAAGGAATCTTCATACAAATTTTCATAATTTACTCATGAAATATGTACAATATACATAAGACCTGTTTGACAGCTCGGTGTATAGAGACATTTCAATCGGCAGTATAAACAAGGTATATTTTATTCTAGTACGTGTTACCATTCCAGAGACACAGCCGTCATTAAAAGTGTTTTCCCTGAAAGAGGCAGGAGAGAACAGAATGGAATAATTCAGCGGAAACTTCTGTTTACTCACAAAAGTATTTCTCAAAATCACCTTACCACTCGAACTACCGACCTCCAGGTTACAAGCGTACTACCTAAACGATCATGGTATCGGTTTTGTTTTCTATTGGACAACAAGTGGACACAGTGAGAGTAAGTAGAGGAAGTCAGGAGTGCAATGGTGACTCCGCTGACTATTGAGAAATTTTGAATGAAAAGTAGGATAGGAAATTTAGGGTTTCATTGAGAATCGTTTTCCATGTGAGGAGTAAATATTTTGATAGGGTTGAGTTTCAAAGGAAATTTCTCGAAAAAAAAATCATGTATTTCTTGGACACACTGAATATCTTACAAAACGTGCTGATATCTCAATATAACTTTATCATAAAGGAAATTTCTTCTCATCACCACATTTAATTAGACGCTAGTGGTTGCAATCTGAAGTGATTGTTCCCTTACCCTAACTTGGGAAATAAGCTGGACATGGGAGTTTTGGTCTTTTTTGGACAAGATAACCTTGCCTCAAAATCACAATAGCTCTTACCGTCCTCCCAAGTACCATACTTTCTATGTCAAATCGGACCAACTGTAGTTCCTGAAATGCAAGTAGCAAAATAAGACAGTTTTCCCAATATTTATCAAAATCATTTTTTTTTATAATCTACATTCTAGAAGGTATTTCTGTTGTGATCTTTCTAGAAAAGCGTGGAAAAGAACTCAAGGCTAGTTTCCTTATAAGAAAAGAAAATCAACAACAAGTGATGATTCAATTGGGAAATGAAGACTCAGCAACGATCCCACATTTTCCATTGGAGAGACGTGCTTTGATTTGTCAACTATCGGAGTCTTCCATCGAACGGCCCTGTGTCTTCGATTTCTTAGGAGTCGGAACAGTCCGCATGGTGTCGTGGCCCGATGTTTCATTGATATGGCCCGGACATGACGAGTTGTGTCCTCCGACCATTTGCCAACTTGTGTAACAAGCCAAGTAAAAGCATTCAAAGTTGCCGAGATATTCAGGGTGTGTTGCGAGAAAAAGGTATTCATAAAAAAGAAGGTCGTGTGAAAAAGCAAGAAGTAAAAGCAAAAGGTCTAATGGAATACGTAAAAGGAAAAGCAATTGCTCTTTTTCGTATTTATGTCTGCCCCGGTAGCTCAGTGGTAAAGGCGGCACTCTGTGAATCCAGAGTTTCCAGAGGTCGTGGGTTCGAAACCCAATCGGGACATGACAAGTTATTCTCCCATTTGGGATTTTTGCCACGTAATAATATGTCCTGGGCTTACTGCTGGAATAATGGGACTTTAGTAGTCTTAATCGGGCATTATGAATAAGGCGATATTATTATTATAACCATTTCCTTTTGCACAGCAATTACTTTTGCTCACAAGCTATTGCTCCATGTTCAAGTTAGAGGAGCTATTAATAAAAGGAAAAGTTCAGCTTTATGAATATCCATGCACAAATTGTGTCATTTACTTGCAAAGAAAGAAGAGCAAAACATTAGAATACCAACTGAAGCAATTCCTTAGAATATTGCAAGGAAAAGCTTTTGCTTCTCTTTCTGAACACGGCCCATTGTGTTTGTCGATATCTATCTATCTTCAATCCTGAAAAGTATGAAAATCGGTGTAGTAAATAAGACCATATAACCAGGTTCCGGATTTAAATGGATCTGCATATGTCCCTTCTTGCGTATTTTTTTGTTTGTTGGCAATAGCGATTTCTAAAATTACGAAAACAAGCTACAAGGCAAGCACACAAGACCTGTATATCTGTCAGTATAAACAGAAAAGTGTGAAGTTGTATGACCCTGTAATTCAGATTGACCGATGATCCTTTCAATTAAATCGACAAAGAGAACAAAGTTGTCCTGAATGTTTCAAGTCGTTCACATGATGACCAACTTGAATACATTATCGTCCATCCGCAATAATAGTAATAGTCATCTTCCTTCAGTTCCTGCTATATCAACCAATGTTTTGTCACTTATACATTATGTTCTGTGCTATTAGGTTAGGTATTTGTATGGGTGGGACTATTTAGAATATCTACTGTAGATATATCAAGTATTGTAGCCATTAGACATGTTAGGTATAGTTGCCTTTCCGGAATTGTCACGATTGGACACTTTTACATAAGGAAACTCATACGGATTGAATTTTAACAGATCCACAATCTGACAGAATACTCGTATGTTGATGGAACATGATTGATTCGTATGATTCGTAGTTTCCTATAATTCAATGCCTCATGTATTGAGGAAATTACAAATTCATCTAGAATTTTATCGAGGGTTCATTTATAATTTCATCTAGGATATGAGTTATTCCGTTGATTACATGTGTAGGACGTTGGTTAACCGTGGTAGAATGAGGCGTACTCGTTTCTGACTTTGAGATCTCCAACCCCTCATCTCGATGGCTATTATAGAGTTGAGTGCCTTATAAATGGCATTATGACTCATTTCGTGAAAGTCGGTCTACCTTAGACCTTGACCGTTTCTCATGTAGCGCAAAATACACCGATTTCCCGGTCAATTTACGTTCGATTGGCATACTTGTACTTGATTGATTTGTATGATTTCTTTGCTGTGTCTTCTTTGACTTCTGGATTTTTTTGTCCTAATGTGCTATCAGGTGAAAGGACGAAAGCCTGTTAATACAGGAACAGCTTATTTATTTTTAAGGAAAATTTACGAGACATTTACGAAATATAGGTAACTTTGCCTCAGGTGAGAATCAAACTTCTAAAGCTCCAGAACTTCTAGCCAACCAGGCTGCCTAAATTCATCTAAGTGACTATAAAATCATAGCTAATTGTACGTTTACTGTGTGGAAAGCTATAATTTCCCAGCACTTATTCCGCTGGAGATTATGGTAAGTAGTAATTATACTCTAATGTTTCTTGTACTCGGGGAACCTGTGAGTCGCCACGCAGTCTGAGTCTTCTCATAGAACATTTAGGGTGATTCATGAGACGAAAAGACTTACATCGGGTGTTTTTTTTTCAATTTGGGTTTAACGTCACTTCAGCGGCATGTTCCTATCACAACGGAGGTCTTACCCTCCATTGGCTGGAAATTCACAAGCCAGCTACTCAAATTAATCTCACCCAGCCTGAGAGGGCCAGTCTCACGAGGGTTCGAATTGTATGGTCACCCATCCGAGTTCTAAACTCAGCCAAGACATGACAAGTTATCCTCCCATTTGGGATTTTTACCGCATAATAATATGTCTTGGGCTTACTGCTGGAATAATGGGACTTAACTAGTCCTAATCGGGCAGTATGAATAAGGCGATATCATTATTATTGTATATGTCGAGAAATTTTCACTTTGAGCTGGTATGTTCTTTTTGAGAACCAATGAAACCCCACTGAAAGTTCACTCTCTAAGGATCAAGGTGTATTTAAAGTGTAACCCAATGATGGGTCTAGCCAAGAATACAAAGGCTCGAACCTCGGGGTCACCCACCAAGTCTTCACCTTGCTGGACGTTTGCTGAACATGGGCGCCCTTACCAGAAATTATGGTGTATTCAACTTTCGTTCCTCTCAGTAGTTTTGGATCACCCAAGTTACAGTAATCTAGTAATCTCTCATCCGTAATTATTTTAATAGGACTGGTTCGCTGTGGTGTCTATACACAAGATACACATTCACACCACATACTCGTATATATTTACACATAGCTCTCGCATGCTGTACCTTGAGCGATTCAATATGGGAATAGCAAAGTCTTATAAGAGCTATTCTTATTTGGCTAATTAAATCTAACATGTTAAGAAATTGTGTTGGCTTTACGTGAAATTATAAACGGTGTGTCCAGGCCTGAATTTCAGGGGTTCAGTCTTGAATATTGCATTTTTTGTTTTATACCATGTTTATGCTCTCTTTACTCAAGAAGTTAAACAGATCTTTTGTATTTCATTGGTAAATATTGGTGAGTGCTTTGAAACCAAACTTTTGATTTAATTAGTTACTTAATCTTTTCCATTGGTGTTTACTAGAAGAGTCTGTTTTTTTCCAGTCCTTGACACTACTTCAGGCTTCTTTCAGGCTTCTTTCCTGACCTTGTTGATACTACTTGGGACTTCTCTATTGTAATACAAGAGGTCATCCATACAACTATGATCAATCCATTCATTAAGTAATAGATTCAGCGATTCAGGTAATGAAACTCTACACTCCCAACCTCCATTTAGTTAGTCAAAATCTTTGTTAGGTGACTAGAACTGGACAGTGAAACGTTAACATGTAGCCAAAAACTTTAGGGATTAGTTCATTGGTATGCGCTTGTAAAGGCCAAAGACATCAATACCACTTTTCTACTTGTTGGGCTCCGAGTTGTTAGACAGCTAATTCGAGAAGCTGGATAAAGTGATGACCTAAACAGATAACCATCAAGAATACTCCAGGTAGTAAATTATAGTCTACTGGTCTTATACTCAAAGAATTGACGAAAGGTCATGCTAGATGTGGATTACCAGAGTACCAATAGTATCCACCATTGTGGTCATTATTAAAAATCAAAACATTATAGTTAGTTAGTTATCATATTTGTGTTCATCATTTTCATGATATCACAACTACTCAAACTCGCTTTACTAAATTTACGCTGAAACCGGGAATTGAACCACCGACCTCCAGGTTACAAGTCCACCGCCTTATCGATCAAGCTACTGAGGTCGGTTCCATTATAAGAATTATTATAAAAGGGTTGGGTGGAAGAGATTGCCACAGGCAATAACCCCGCCCTTTAGGTAGGACATTTCTCTTTTTTTTTCGTTCTTGTATATATGTTTAATCTTTTTGTTTTTCTTTATATTTTACTGTGTTCTACTGTATATATTTTTTGTTCTATCTAATAAAGCTTAAAAAAAAAAAAAAAAAAAAAAAAAAAAAGGCCCTGGTGAATGTCGAGATGAATCATAGGTCTCAAATTCACCGCCGCAAAGACCCACTTGTGCTGTGCGTGTAGAAAAAAGCGAGCGAGAGAGAATTGGACTGAAATGACTTGCAGGCATGAGGCCTAAATTGAAATGGGATGGACTAACCAGAAGGTCAGGCTGGATGAGTCATTCGGATCACGCCATGAGGCACTTCCTCTTTGGAACACCTTAGACAGAGAGGCGCTGGTTTCTGGTGCCAAACTAGACTGGGATGATGGAGAGAAGGTGGTTTTCTGGTTCATGGAATACCTTAGACAGAGAGGCGCTGGTTTCTGATGTCAAACTAAACTGGGGAGATGGAGAGAAGGTGGTTTTCTGGTTCATGGAACACTTTAGACAGAGAGGCGCTGGTTTTGATGTCAAACTAAACTGGGGAGATGGAGAGAAGGTGGTTTTCTGGTTCATGGAACACCTTAGACAGAGAGGCGCTGGTTTTGATGCCAAACTAAACTGGGGTGATGGGAGATGACGTTTGTTGGTTAATGAAACACCTTATACAGAGAGGCGATGTTTTTGATGTCAAAATAGAATAGGTTGATGGAGAGAAGGTGGTTTTTTGGTTTATGGAAGGGCTGGTTTTTGCAGAAATCGCTGTTGTAGTCTATCTCTGTAGTGCTTCCTCTACCATCCATTGTTAAAGTAAAAAAGTGACCGACCTCAGTCGCTCGATCGATAAGGCGGCGGACTCGTAACCTGGTGGTCGGTGGTTTTATTCCAAGCTTGGTGAATTTTAAACAAACAGGTTCGATTAAAGTGATGTTGGTGAATTTTAACCAAGTGAGTTTGATTAAAGTGATGTTGGTGAATTTTAACCAAGCAGGTTTGATTAAAGTGATATTGGTGAATTTTAACCAAGCAGGTTTGATTAAAGTCATATTGGTGAATTCTTAACAAGCAGGTTTTACTGTTGCTACTTCATAATAAATTATTCATGTCAACAAATTTTAACATTAAACTCTATCCAAACAAAAGTATTATATCCCGTCGTGCTATGTGTACATTATCAAACTAAATCTGAGTTTTATTAGTTGTTTAACGCTCTAAATAACACCAAGTTTCATGTTGTGGACTTGTGAGGGAATTCTATTGGTTGAGTAGTTACTCTCCATGTGAATTCTACCTTATCCTATAATTATCATAAACCTATTTAAATGCAATAAAACATAATCGTCATATGCAAATGAGAAGATCTTACAATTTATTCCCATTCCTGATGGTGACAAAGTTACTTAAGAACCAACTGTGAAGTGGAAGTCGTAAAAAATTGCAAATCGAGTTCCTCCGTTTGCCAAAAAAATCTCGTGTTATTTCCTCAAGAAGGACAAGAAGGTTCTTGAACTTTTGATAAATAAGCTATTTTCGTTTCCAAGTTACAGGAAGTAGTGCAAATATACGAATTTTCAAAGAATAAAAACAGATTTCACCTTCGGAAACAGGAAAAATTCTATTTATAGTTCCTCAAGAAAAGGAAATGATGTGCGAAAATTGGCACGCAAATGAATCAATTTGAATTGAAATGAATTTATAAACATGCAAATTGCTGATTAAAAAAAGGTACCTACATTTATAAAATTGCAAAAAATGTTACTTTTTATTTTGCTAATATGAAGTCAATAAAATTTATTACTTCTCGCAGAAAAAGAAATATTTTAATTTGAAATAGGTACATTTAATTTTTTTTTTTTTGCAAAAAATGGTACATTTTATCTTGATAACATGAAGTCAATAAAAGTTATTATTTTTTGCAGAAACAGAAGTATTCGACTTCAGTGTTGGCATATCCTTGATTCTTGTGGATATTTTGGACTTTACATACGAGTACATTACAACTAGTTCAGTACAGAAGGTACAGGTAGAAATATTACTAGGTGAGTACCATGTACTATCAGATAAATTTGGTAGTAGATAGAATTATATAACATGGGTATGTATGTTGTTCATGAATCAGTTCGCATGGCGATGGGTATGTAGGGATGTAGGTTAGGAAAAATACATGTAGGACAAAGCCTTGGTTCTACATAATAATATTGTAGGATTAGGAGAATTGGGTATATTAAGACTAGTAAAATCCATGTAGGGATTGTAGGGTAATGCCTGGGTTGGTCAGGTATCATCATCATAGGGTGGCGTCATCGTGAGCGATAGTAGCCAGACAGTGGAGGAATGACTCAGCACTTCTACCACTGTCTTTACAAGGAGGCTAATGATTGACAAGGACCCCCAGAACCAAGCCAATGCTGGTCTACTCCCTGTTTACAGTCCCCCAGCCAGACTGCTAGTCTACTCCCTGTTTACAGTCCCCAGCCAGACTGCTAGTCTACCCTGTTTACAGTCTCCAGTCAGACTGCTGGTCTGGCTGGAGATGGTCAGGTATAGCGTTACTTCAATAAACCTTTGCATATGTACTAAATAATAAATGACCTGTTGCTTATGTTAGATGTCTTATTTTTTTCGACCTCCTACTCAAACAGAAGGTTAAACTGATGGCTTTACTCAAGTAAATACTTGGCAACCTGATTTTTTACCATTTTTTTATGAGTAGTTCAGTATTTATTTGTTAACGTCATTATGTAGAACGTTGACGTAATTCTGTTCGTACAGTGACCTCATTGGTAGTTTATTTTGTAAAAAAGTCAAATTGTAATAAAAAAACATACATTCTACATCAATATCATGTAGATTTGTTATGTATAATGTATATATTTTGTATACATTTTTTTAGGGCCGACACACTTTTTAATTTTACTTCCGATGAATTTCTAATATTAGAAATCGGAAGTATTATCTTTTTTAATATGTACCTATGATTCAATATAAGAGTATGTATATAAATGAACAGTAATATAGCAACAATGATACATAAGCAAATAAGTATAAATGTTAATAATATATTTACAAGCGAATTCTACGAATTCTTGAACAAAATCCCAAGTTCGTTTTATTATCTCGCAAAGTGTGACTTACTTTTCTACTGAAGTCCTAGGGGTTGCTTTCCACACGGTAAGACGTTCAGTACTGACTCCTGTAAGATGAACTTTCGTGATGTCTCGAAATTGACGAGTACGCAAGTTTTCTCAATAAAGTAATAATAATAATAGACACTAAGATATACTGTCGAGTAAGACTGGCCGAATTAATAAAACTGGAATTAATTTAAGATAAGCCAGACTGTCTTTTAAGTCGAGCTACAGCGGATGTGTCTGGTTGGAAACTCCAACTTGAGGAGGATCAGGCTTATCTTAAATTTAATATATACCTGTTTTATAATTTGCCCTAAAGAGTCCTTTTATTCTAACATTTGTTTTGATATAATTTATGTGGTCAAATTTTCAAATATACGAGTAAAAATTCATTGGGATTTGTGGGATTTGAGTTAGCAGATCCTGATGCTATGTAGCTTACAAGGGCTCTATCACTCGAACACGAATGTATGATGGGTTAATAATTAAACACATATAAATAATCTTCCTGGGACAATCTCAGATTTTCTTATAAATTTTCCAAGGTACAAGTATTTCTGAATCATGTAATTACCTGCTGACATGGTACACAAGGACACAATCTACATTGTCTCACCATTTCCCAGAGCTCTCTTGCATATGCATATCCGGGCGGAATCTTTTCGATTTTTTTTTTGCACAAACTTGGAAACAATGGTTCCATGGAAGAGTTGCGATTTCTAAGAATCAAGGAATCAATTTTTATTCAAGCACCAAAGAAAATTCTTAGATTCACAGAACAATGTAACACTTTTAGAACATACATGATAGAAATCTTCTGGGAAACAGGGAATGATACACATTGTCGTGATATTGCATAAGCTAGGATAAAGCTTTTCTGATTATTATTAGAGTTTTCACATATTACAAGAAAATTAAATATTTCCATCAATTACAATTGTGATTAAAATATCCTATCTAGTTCTGTGAGCTGTAGAGCTCACTCTGATTCATTAGTCGTATTGAAAATGTCACTGAAAGCATCCTAGATCATTTGGCCAATTTTGTGGTTGTCAATCATCCCCGGGTTGACCGATGTGGCCCAAAAACTATCCTACAACTTTATTCTGGGACCCAAATGACCATGAAAATTGATTAAAATTGAAGCATCCGTTTAAGAGTTCTCGCGTTACAAACAAACGGACAAACTATCTGCAAATCGCCTGGTTAAAGTCTACCAAATTAATAGCATAATTAAAAATAATAGACATTTTGTAATACCTTATTGGAACTGAATAATGATCTGAATATTAGAAATAATTTTCTAAATCACAAGGAAATTAAATTTTACTAATTTTGGCCGATAAAATAATTCAGCTCATTCGTAACCAAGTTCAATCTTTTTTATTAAAATATCATTACAACATTTTTTCCAAAATCTCCAAATTGCTCTAAATTTTCCGTGTTCACAATAAGTCACCCTGCTCCTCCGCCATCCGATCGCAATAAAAACCATGGACACAAAATGGAAAGGATTCAAAAGATTATTCGAGATCAAGAGAAACTGGACGGCACTGAATGGTAGACGAAGATGATGAAAGACAACGACTCGTCACTGAAAGACATAACACGTCACGGATGGAGACACGTACGGCGTCATGATGGACACGAAAGCGTCACGGATGGACACGACAGCGTCACTGGATGGACATGTAAGCTCACAGATGGACACGAACGCGAACAGGTCATGGATGGACAGGACAGTCGATCACGAGATGGACACGATCACGACGGTCATGGATGGACACGACAAGCGTCATGGATGGACAGGACAGCCGGTCATGGGATGGACACGACAGCGTCATGGATGCACACGAAGCGTCATGGATGGACACGAACAGCGTCATGGATGGACACGAAAGCGGTCATGGATGAAGGACGTGCAAAGATTGGTAAATGGAAGAGCAGAAGGTAGGACTCTCACATGGTGCAGTGGTCTAAAAAAAAACTCTGCTAGTTGCAAGGTAAGTGGTTAAAGTAGAATATCTGAGCTCAAGAAAATCATAAAATGCGTTTTTATTTTCATTATTCCTCTCCCCTTTCTTCTCCACTTACTTGTTGCCATAAACCATGATATTTTTTTTTATATCTTTTAAATAATTCTGTGTGTGGTGACTGTGGTGTGTTCTTTATACAACCATCCAATCGACTTCAATGAGATTTGTTAGACGTGTCCGTTAGACCCCGAAAAGTTCACGCGATATAGTCTCAGGTCACAAAATTAAGCAACACTAAGAAAAATGATTGCCATGAATTTCTTAATTGAAATTGACACTGCCTTTCATTTCAACACCACATGATGTGTATGTGGTGTGTGTGGGTTTGTTTGTCTGGTATGTATGAGTGTGTGTTTGAGAAGAATGTAGTGTGTGTGTGTGTTGTCTGACGAAGCGGGTGCAGTCTACTAGTAACTAAATAGAAACTATTACCTAAGTAAAAATAGAGTACCTTACCATTTTCTATTGAAAAGTCACCAGTTAAAATAAATTAAGAAAACAAACATTATTTCATAACAGAAGTGTAACTATTCCATTAAAAGTCACCAATTCATATATAATAATTGAAAAGTCACCATATAATGTAACATTCTTTAAACGTAAGTAATGAAACACTCAAAAAAAAAAAAAAAAAAAAAAATAGAGATAAGATAATATGAAAATTACAGTTGCAATGAATTATAAGAAACGTTATTTTTATTTACAGGTTAAAATGTTGAAAAGAGAGTTGGTAATAATTCAAGAAAAAAATTAATCTAAGCTGTATACACTGAGGAATTATCTCCAAATATGAGACGAAAAGAATCCAAAGAAGATAATTATACCCGTAAATCTCAAATTTATCATCCTGAAATAAAATTTATTCAAAATACCCTTCATTACAAAAAATCAAAGGCATCATCGACACATCTAAAATGTAGTGATTCCAGTCTAGTAACTATCTTTCTTAAAATCACATTTCAAAAAAACTCCCTGATTTAAAAATATCCTTCACATGACCAAATTCTAGTAACAATAATTCCCAAATCAAAATTTAAATAGTAATGTCCCCTACGAGTCAAATTTCAAAGAATCCTCACTGGAAAAAAAATCTATCCCGCCCAAATAAAATTTCAAAGAATCCCCCCTTAAAAATGTACCATTCTCAGGTCAAAATTCTAGTAATCATCACCCAAATCAAATTTCAAAGAACCCTCACTAATATAAAAAGGTACCTATAATATTATCCTAATTTCAAAGAGTAATAAACCCCATCAGTAAAATTTCTAAGAATCCTCCCTTGAAAAACGGATCATTGACAATTCGAAATTCTAGTAACTTTCTTCCCAAAATAAAAAATAAAAGAATCCACCCTAAAAATCCACATCCCTCCTGGAAAAATGAGTACCTGTCCAAATTCTAGTTACTATGCCTACCAAATTAATTTTCAAATAATCGTCCCTGGAAAAAAGAATACTCCACTAGTCGAAATTCTAGAAACTATCCCCCCAAAACAAATTTCAAAGAATACTCCCTAGAAAATGTATCCTTCACATATCCGAATTCTAGTAGCCCTCCTACCCAAGAAAAATGTTAAAGAAGCCTTCCTAAAAAAATATCTTCCACCTGTGCAAATTCTAGTTACTATAACAGTGTAGAGTTATAGTGATGTAACTAGGGGTCATGATTCGACACAGCCTCCCAAATTAAAAGAAAACGAAGAAGCACAGTGTGGCTTCCGAGAGGGCAGATCGACCATAGACGCGATAAACGAAGTCCTAAAAAAGCAAAGGAAGCGTAAATTATGCGCTCTTACTATGGTGGACATAAAAAACGCCTTCAATTCTTTGCCTTGGAAGGGTATGATGGAACAACTTAAAAAGAAAAACCTTCCCAATTACTTGGTGAAGTTGTTCGGAAGTTATTTTAGCGAAAGAAGACTCGAAATACATGAAAACGTTGAGCTGGAACTAACGAGCGGGGCCTCACAGGAATCAATGTCCGGCCCGACGCTCTGGAACATTTACTACGATTCCGTACTAAAACTGCAACTACCAACCAACTGCAAAACTTTAGCGTACGCCGACGACCTGGTACTCTTAACAACTGGATCTACAAAAGAAGATATCGAACAGGCTACAAATAGCGCCATGAATACTATAATAGATTGGATGAAAAATGCGCAGCTAGAAATTGCACCATAAAAAACTGAAGTGGTCCTACTGGCAAGCAAGAGAAGCTGCAGAAAGATAACCGTGAGAGTAGGAGATCTAAGTGTTGAATCTAAGAAAAGTGCGAAATACCTCGGAATAATACTTGGAGAAAATCTGAAAATGAATGAGCACATAAAATATGCGGTAGCAAAATCTGAGAGGACCTGTGGGATGCTGTGTAGAATCATGCCAAATGTGAGAGGACCTGACAATTCCAAAAGAAAACTATTGGCGACGGTGGTTTATTTCGCCTTGTTATATGGGGCACCTGTCTGGGGAGACGCAGTAAAATGGAAAAAATACATACACCTCCTGGAAAAAGTACATCGAAAAATCATGCTGCGGCTTTGCCGAGCATACCGCACATCTGCAACAGCCGCAATCCAGGTTATATCAGGGTCCTTACCTGTGAAATTCATGGTCGAAGAGAGAAAAAGAACATACGACATTTTTAAACAAAAAGAAAACACAGAAGTTATAGAGTTCTAAAATTCAAGAGCTAAAAGAAGAAATGATGCAAAAGTGGAGAGAAAAATGGCAACCAGAAAACACCAAGGGAAAATGGACAAAGAGACTTATAAACAATATGGACTGCTGGATAAATACAGTGTGGCGCAGCTATGCCTCGTGAATTTGAAACAGTCGTCAAATCGTCAATGTTGAAGGTATCGGGTTGAAATAAATTTTAAAATGTTCAGTAACAAGGGCATTTTATTTAAGAAAAGAAAAATATTCAATTATGATCAATGATGTCCATCAAATGACTTCCTTCTTGGGCGATGCATTCTTGGAGTCAAGCCTAACACGTTCCACATTCTCCGGTGTTCTTGTTGTTCGAGGTTGAGTCTTGTTCCAAGTCGGTGCACATGAACCCCCGTTTCACGAAATTTTCGTACCCACTCCTAAATCGAATCACGATAGGGAACAGCACCACGATGTGGGACGTTTAAATGGCAGCGGAAGGCGCGCGTGACTGAAACGATAGATTTGTTATTTCGCAAAAATTGCTCTACAGCGAAAACACGATGCTCCACGGACCAGGTCGGCATTGTTACTGAAACTGCCCTTCCTACCTTTCAAGAGGGGTTGGTCGTCGACCCCGCCATCCCCTCCGTTCGGCCGTACTAGCCGTTTCAAAAACGCGAGAACCTGCGGCGCCACCCTGTAGAAAGCACGGAAATGTCTCATATGAGCTATGCCAATTCCTGACCGGCCATGAACATTTTGGAAAATTCCAGTGTAAAATAAAATAAGTCAGGACTCCAAAGTTCCCCCAAAGACAAAAAAAATTCCCCCGAAAAGAAAAAAAATAAAAGGATCCCCCTGATATAAAAATATCCTCCACTCTTCTAAATTCAAGTAACTATCCTTCCCTTATCAAAGTCCTCCCTGAATTCACAATTCGAAATAAAAGCAACTTTCCTCCCAAAATTAAAAAGAATCCTCTAATACTCTAATCTAATAACTATTGATCCCAAATCAAACTTCAAAGAATGCTCAAAAAAGGTATCATTCTCAAATCAAAGTTTTGCTAAAAAATATTCCAAATCCATAAGTGCCCTGCCCCAAATAAGTTTCAAAAAAATATTGCATAACTCGAAATTTCAAACTATTATCTCCAAGACAAAAGTCCATGCAAATTCAAAAGTCGACGAAGACCTCAATGATCATGACAGGGAACAATTGGACCACAATAGACAAAGAACATTTCTTTCGCATGTCTTCACTCCAGACTGACATCTAGTGAGGTCGCGATGATACTGATGTTAATATTGACGTTAATGATGACAGAGCAAGCAACATTACTGATAATAATGTTCATGGGAAGACCCTTTCTCCATATGAGAATATTTTCATGTCCCCACAGTAGTGATATTGAAGATGAATTCTAGTAGTGATTTTGAATGAGAAAAAAATGCAATAGAAAACCAAGATCTCATGCAAGGAAATACTGACCCACATGTAGTGACTATGTGTACTACCCTGAACAATATGCACTAGGATCTAATGGAGACATTAGATTAAACATTTAGATCATGGAGTAATCATGCCACTGAAAAACATCGAAAATATGATCATGCATCAGAAGATGTTCGAGGTTCTTTCACCCCCCTCATTTGTTCAGTAGAAGGAGTAATGCATTACTGAATACGACAATTATCTGAAAAGAATGGCTAAATGGAATAAAACTTTTTCCAATATTCTAGCAATTATCGATCATTCGGGCTGTCTCTCTTAGACTCAGAGGTACATAAGTCCACCTTATGAAGATGGAGCTGGATTACTAGTGATCTACAGTCTGTTGATTAAACATAAGTTATATATTTTTTATTCAAAATTGAAAAAAAAAAAAAAAAAAAAAAAAATAGATCATGGAGTTCAGTGCTATGAAATGATGTAGACAGATGGAGAGATAGATCATGAAACAAGCTAATGTGATTAAGAATGCAAAACAATACAAGATTCAAAAAATAAGAAATTATTTGACAGCACAAGATTTGATAGCCGTTTCAATTTACCATTCGTCTGAAGTCTTTCATTGGAGAAATGTAGTAGAAATAGAATCCTTGGGACCTTATTCAAGATATGAATGCTGTGTGTTTGGAAATGTCACTAACATCAATATTGAATATTAGGTGAGTATTAATTGAATAATGTACTCAAGGTTGTGTAGGTAGTCTTACTTTTATTATATGGTGACTTTTCAACTAAAATAGAAAGAAAAAAACAAAATACTTTTATTTCCTATATTTGAAATGATTGGTGACTTTTCATACACTCGATTTGATCAGAGACTTTTCCTAACCTGGGTGACTTTTCATAATGATAAATTTATCAATATTTTAAAAAAAATAATGAAATATTTTCTTCAAAAAGAAAACATTTGTATCTCCTTAAATAATCATAGTAAAAAGAAAAGAACCCGAATAAATCGCGAATATTGTTTTTGTAACTTCATAAATTCATAGAATTGGATGATTGAAATATTAACAGGACATAAAAAATATTTAAAAGATTTGAAAAGATCATTTTTCAACATTGCCTAATGGTTATACTGATCTTATCTTCCAAAGTATTTTATTAATGAAGACTAGTCTTTATTAATACATATTTCTCAACTCGAGAACACCGCTATCTCATGAAGTGTCAATGTACAATTGTACATTGCATATTCATATGTGTTAATCAAAGACGTGATGTCACAACTACTCAAACTTGCATAAATATTTTTTTTTCTGTACTTGGGGCTCGAATCACCGACCTCCAGATTGCAAGTCAACAGCCTTATCGATCAAGCCACTGTGTTTGGTCACAAGTAATATATTATTTTTAATTTTATCAGCATCATCTAATAATGCATTTGGTATTTCGATACACCTTCTGTGGCAGAAAAAAAAATATTCACAAGAGCTGCTATCTTCATTATTAGATTATTTTATTTAAAAAAGCTACACATATATGAGTAGTTTTGTTTGTTAGATAATTTTTAAAAAAAGAGCTACCCATAGATGAGTAGTTTTCTAGATAAACTCAGCTTCTCTGGACGTCATGCTTGCAGAAGATAATTGATGAAAATTATAGGGACAGATGCTGCTGGGAAGTTAAGTTTTTTATTCAAGCAAGGGGCTGATTGAATTGAAGATGAATTCACTTAATCATAAGGCAAAATGTCGTGGTCAATTTATTTCCCGAACATAAGTCGGTGAAAGTGAGTGTACCCGCGCTACGGACGTATTGTTACATTGCATTACATTTTGTTGGGATTTCCTTTGAATCTCTTGAACTGTTTATCTCTGTTGTAAATGCCTAATTGTTGGTTAAGCCAATTACTAATGAGAAAATTTCACCAGGGTATGTGGTTACAGTAGGAATAGCACTTTGAGGGTCAGGTCAAGTCAGGTGGTAGAATGTAAGCATTACCTACATTTTGGCTGAATTAAAAAACAAAAAAAAAAACAAAAAATAAAATAAAAAAATCCTCGAAGATAAACAATCTCCTGCTGGTTTATTAGCCTAGTGAATTTGAATTCTACCTCTCGTTATTATTCATTCATTGTTGGCTACTCCGGACAGCTAAGGCTGGGCGAGGTTAATGTGAGATACTAGGTTTTTGAATTTTCAGCGCATGGAGGGTAAAACCCCCGTCTCAAATGACCGAATGTTAAAGAGAGGTAAGCTCCAAACAACAAACGTCTTGAAACTTATGTATGAACTAGCGGGCTATCGCCCGCTTTGCGGGCCGAGGCATGGCCGTGCGGAGAAATAGCGGTGAAAGCAAAAAATCCTTTTTCGCCAATGGCAGATGTTGTAGTGGGAATTTCGAAAAATCCCTATAAGACAAAGCTACCTACCAAATTTCAGCTTCCTAGGACTTACCAGTTTGGAGAAACACTGATGAATCAGTGAGTCAGTCAGTCAGTGAAACTCTCTTTTATAAGTATAGAATAGATAAGGTCGCAGGACGCGTCGTATGTTCTTCTGCCGCAGGACCACCCCACTTGCACGAATAAAAAAGTAAGCACACACAAGACAAGTTCAAAGTTATGATGAGGGCGGTAACTTTGAGTTCTATATTTAGCTCCTTCAGATCTCTTTCATCAGACATCGAAGTAAAACTTCTCATATTACTTCCGAGTGCATTGATATGTACATCGGAAATATTGTGTGTGTGTTTCTTTTTGGTGAAAGATGAGTTTTTCACAGCCTTTTTTATTTCGTAGCCATGAAACAGGAGCTACTGAAGACTTGTGGTCTGTGTTGTAGCCTGCCCATCCCGTAGTATATATGCCTTCCCTCTGATGGGCGAGAAGTGACACAATACTTCCCATTTAGGTGCTGGGATAACACGAGCGCACCGGAAGGTATCCCTTACAAACAACTGTAACCAAATTTTGAATACAGATTTTGTTGGGGCGGGGGTTCGAACCCGCGACCTTCCGTATGGCAAGCGAGTGCTTCACCACTGAGTCGAAGTTCACTTAGCTTGTAACTTTCTTTTCTTCCTTTTTGATTTTGTTAAATACCTCAGAACATTATGTAATTACTATCGATAGTTGAAAGTCGGTAATTTTTATCGCTAAAATACGATGACTTTGCATGAGGGAGTGGTGTGTCCCCAGAATTGGCAGTGTATTTTCAGAATCAGTATAAACAGAGAGTTTATACTGATTCTGAAAATAGCATGAAGAAGCGAGTAGTGAACGCATAAATTGTAAGGAAGAAAAATTACGACGGTATGATGAAGTTTAAACAACCATTTCTTGGTCGAAGATGTTTGAATCTCCGGTTGTGTAACATCGTGGGGTATGCCCACTGGGCAGTACGGGGCTATTAATAGCGCTCATTGTTCCTTCAAGTTGTGGGGTTTGCCCGAAGCTCTATCAACTTTTCAATCTCAAAGTATCTCTCGGTCAAGTCCAGATCCGGGCGGGACTTCTGAACCAGAGGTTGATGGTTTGAAATGGAGATTTATTGTTGAACCAGTTGCTGACCTATGTTTTCAGAAGAGGCAGAACGAGTATCATAATTATTATTCAATGTGCAATACTTTAAATATTGGTCATACAAACATAATTATAGAAATAGAAGCATAGAAATAATATACCCACATACATACATAATCATACATATAGAAATAGAGGCATAAAAATAATATACCCACATACATACATAATCATTTATTTATTTACACTTTATTAATTGGAAATATTATATACAACACAGATAATTACAAATTAATAAACAATAAAAGAGAAGTAAAAAGAGAGAGAAAAAAAATATATACATAATATATGTCCTAACTAAAGGGCGGGGTTATTGCCTTTGGCAATTTCTTCCACCCAACCCTTATTGGTTTGGGTGGAAGAGATAGGTATGTCTCTTAGTAGGTAGATAATCATTTAGGTATGTCCTGACTCAAGGGCAGGATTATTTCCTTTGGCAATCTTTTCCACCCAACTATTAGATTTCTAGTCCATTTTCCGAAATATATGTACAATTCAAGTACATTCATATGATATAATCATATGTACATATTTACCTTCCTAAATCAATCTTATTAATGTGGCAGCAGCTTTATCGTCCTACAGGACCGAAATAGGAAAGTTATGTTTGGAAAAGAAATGAGGTTCCATAATCACAGATGTGACTTTATGATGATAATTATTTCTACCCGCCTTACCTTAATTACCTCGGTACTCGAATCGATGAATTCCTGATTAGGAGACCCCTATTCGACACTTGCGGAAATCTTTTGTTTACAACCGATCATTTGCGACAGTGAAAAAAGGTTTCAAACCATACATTTGCGACAATATATTGCAGGTATAGATTTCAATGTTTCATACAGTGTGAATCAAATTTTAGTTCGTAATGGTAGGTGTATGTTATTTGATTTTGTTTGATTGGAAATTGATGGGTAAGTGAATTTTTTGTTAGAGGAATTTTGTAGTTAGGTAGGGTTAGGTAAAGCTAACAAGGTGAGATTGCACGGTAGATCACTGACTTCAGTTTGTCGGGTAGGATGGTTGGGTGAGGGGCTTAGGTTAGGTTGAAATTAGCGCAGGCGGTTAGGCCGGGTCGCACAGCGGGGTTATTGCCTTTGGCAATTTCTTCCACCCAACCCTTATTGGTTTGGGTGGAAGAGATAGGTATGTCTCTTAGTAGGTAGATAATCATTTAGGTCATTTAGGTATTTTGTTAGAGGAATTTTGTAGTTAGGTAGGGTTAGGTAAAGCTAACAAGGTGAGATTGCACGGTAGATCACTGACTTCAGTTTGTCGGGTAGGATGGTTGGGTGAGGGGCTTAGGTTAGGTTGAAATTAGCGCAGGCGGTTAGGCCGGGTCGCACAGTCGCTGTGCGACCCGGTCTAACCCTGCGCTAATTTCAACCTAACCTAAGCCCTTCACCCAAGCTATCCTAGCGGCTAACGAAACACATCATTTATTATGTAGGTACACTTTTTTTTATCAAACCATCAACATTTTATTTGGAAAGGCCATCAATATTTTAGTCAACCCGGTATTTATTTGGAAATGCCGAAATGAACAAAGGAGTTAACTTGTTCCTTTGTCTGTCTGATATTGTCGCAAACGTTACAGTGAATACCTTTTTCTGTTGTCGCAAATGTCGGATTTTTTAAGATAAATTGTCGCAAGTGATCGGTAGCCTAGGAGACTACTGTCATCATAATCGTTCTACCGAGATAGTTTTCCTATTGATCATTACCGTTTAAGTACCTAATAGTATATTTAAGTATGTAGATAATCACGCTTTATAACAGAACTTTTTATTTTTATGTGCAAGGCAATTAAAATCACAGGTGATAGACTTGATCCATCCCACTGCATGAGGCAATGTACCTAACATGCAGGTAGCATTACCTCGTTGTTAGGTACAGGTAGATTTAATTAAATTTCGTACGAAAATCTTTCATGAAACCTCGTGAATGATTTTGTGATCGCAACGGTATGAAACCTCAATACAACAATGCCTAACATTGAACGAGCTGACATTGAGGACGATTTGAGGTCTGCCAAATAGAGTGAGGTTCTGACGCGGCACTCCCAGTCTCGCTCAGACGGCTTGGCACCGCTCAGACAGGAGACCAGTTCGCCTGCGGAATGACAAGAAGTGATCTCCCGGCCGAGACTGTTGAGACTCAGACGAAATTGAGGGTAACAGGGTGAAATGAACTGGAAAGGTGATCTGAAAGCGAGTGAAATATGCTACTAGTCGGCTTACACACAGGTAACCTGGGTTCGAATCCTGGCTCTGCATTGTACCAAAAAGACAATATACTTGAATACGTTACCGACCTCAGTAGCTTGATCGATAAGGCAGCGGACTTGTAACGTGGAGGTCGGTGGTTCAAGTCCTGCTTTCAGCGTAGATTTAATGAAGCGACTTTGAGTAGTTGTGACATCACGAAAGTGATTAACACAAATATGATAACTTTAACTTAACTAACTACTTGAATTCGTTGAGGTGAGAATATCATCGACCGGCGGCGGTCTTGTAACCTGGAGGTCGTTGGTTCGAGTCCCAAATTCGGTAAAAATTGAGCAGTGTCAGTTACTGAGTTTGCGTAATTGTGACATCACGATGAACATAAATATGATGTCTTAAAAAAGGTGAGAATATCAATGTGGTCGAAATCCTATTCGAGTATAATCGGAAGCACCTACCTCTGTTTCTCGATAGATTATGCGGCGGAGTGGTAACCTGGAGGTCAGAGGTTCGAGTTTGGGTTTGAGTAATTATTACTTACATAACCTTTTTTTACGAGTATTAACACAAATATAATATGACAACCATTTTTTTTAGAAGCATATAAAAGTATATAGGACAAGTTCTCAATGATACTTAGTGCCACTCTGAGGGAAACTGAATAGCTAAACATACGTATTCTACTAATGGTCGGTAATTACTTGATTTTGAATAATTAACGTTGTTACCGTTAGTAATTTTCTGTTTGCATAATATGCCTTGTTGCTTCTGTTTGCAGAAGACCATCAAGAAGAGACTATCCTTACCTAAAGTAGATAATGTGTCTGGTTGTTTACCAACTATTCCAGAATAGCCATACTCCACCAGAAGGTATCTATGTTTACCAAGCCCAAACATTAGGTTTCTTTACCACCAGTCTCGATGCCACATTGAATACACCAGTTGAAGACGCTATTGATTTGTATTGTTTTTTTGGTCTGCCAAATCTGATGGTAACGCCCTCCAGTGTCTCACTTCTTTTCGAGACATTAGTTAAATAATAATTAGCACCAAAACAATAATTATACTCTTTAGTGGAAGGTGACCACCAGGCGAGGTTAATGCTTAAAGCATTTTCTACCACCTCAGAGTTTTATTATTATGTGGTCATATACTCAAATTAATGAGAAAAAGTTCATGCATTGTAGTGAGCTATCGGCCCTCAGTCAGTGAATGACTGAAAATTTATTTTATTGAGTAAACCTAAGTTTAAAACTTTTTCCCTTTTCTTTTGATTTCAGGTTATAAATTAACACGTCAAATGACCAAGTTCCTCATATCGCCATACGTGTACTAAAATTAAAAGAGATTTTCCAGCAGTATGGATACCATAAATTTTAACAGGATTACACAAAAAAACTTGGACCTATTTACTAGTTGATGACTAATTTGCTGTGTGATGTGATGATCAATTGATATCAACAATTCAACACATATAAAAACACAATTATCTACCTAAGAACTTGTAGAAAGAAGACATTTTATGCAAAGATCTGTGTATGTGCAATAAGAAAACTATATTTATAAATACCAAAAGAGGATCCACCAGTCAGGGACAAAAAACATTTTTGAAGTCAAAGAGTGCTGTGATTCAGCACGTAGTAATAAAATTTTTTTGGCTTTAATTTCAAGATTCTCAAATTGCTTGAGCTCTTTCACCCAATAATAAAAAAAATGGCTCTGCACATAGGAACCCTCAAACTTCCGTCAGCAGGGACCGAATCCACCTGCCTCACCATCCTGCAAGGTGATCACGTCTACTGCCTGACCAGCGCAATGTGTCTGGCGCCTTACTTCAACCAATCAGAAGACACCCCGGAGATCAGCAAAATCTTGCATGATGACTCACTCTCTGCTGAATTGACCGATGTAGGAAGTCTGAATTTTCGCGGGGCTCAAACGTGTCAGCCAAAATCAAGCAGAGCGGAGATGCTAGGAAGTAAAGTAACTTCTAATTCTGACGAGACGTTAAAAAATAACTTAACACGTTGTAAAGATCTGCCTTGTCAGACGACAAGAAAAACACCTTATTCTGAGCAGACACTGAAGAAAAACTTAACAAGTTGTAAAAATTTAGTTAGCAAAGAAGAAGCATACAAACAAAATGCCGCGAAAAGAGTGAATTTAAACAGTGTAAAGTCTGATTCAGTCAACAATAATAATGCTGACATTGCTGGAGCAACTCTCTCAGTGAGAGACAGGGTAACTGAAAACAAAATAATTCACACGAAGCATTTGTTTGATAAAGTAAACAACGTGAACGCCCGATCAGATATCAATGCTGATTGCAAAGGAAGACTCGATACAACCCGTGCGGACTCATCAGATCATTATTTCGAGTCAGCTCCAACAGAAGATTCGCAACTCAATTCAGCAAAAAGTCCAGCTGGGAGAGTTATACAACTTGACAACAAAAGTGTAGTAGTGAAACCCTGTTTTGTTCACCAAATGCCCGAGGTGCAACAGACATTGAGGAGAATATTCAAGTCCCAGGATTTCAAAATCAACGATCGTGATATGTCTCAAAATGAACTCCTCTTCGAATTGGCATCAATCGTGATCATATTTGGTAAGAGTAGACCTTGATCTTCACTTTAAATTAATACCACACTTTTAAAAGTATACTTTTTACTTTCAAGTAAGCGAATAATGCCTCAGCTCAAGCTCACTTGCTCGTGGTCGAGTCGTTAATACGCTAGCATGGTAATCCAGGTAGCACAGGGATCCGTTGGTTCGAATCCCACCCAATGTATGAGTTAATCCTCATTTATTTGAGACTTTGAACACATAATAATGACAATAAACACCTGCTAAAATAACTCACCGAACCCACGACCAGAACCCTGGCGCTGCCTTAACTACAGATCTAATAGAGAAAAAATCATCAATTTTAGCTTTGAATGAGTTTGTGGATGGAGCATTAATCATGGTATCAGTTAATGAATTCCAGTTACAAAATAACCTGTTATTAAAAAAATTGATCGACTTTTTACATTATAATTATGTCTTTTTTTTCTTGTTGCATCCTCACAGGTACATCAAAAAGCAAGGACAACCTAGCCCCCCTCCTACAGACCCTGCACTCCCTCATAGCCCCCCCTACCCAGGGGGCCCCGGTTCTCGTAGTATCCAGCCCCTTCTCCCTGCCCGCGCTACGCCACTGCTGGAGCCAGGGCATCCTGGGCTCTGTCCTCACCCCGCCTGTCTTCCTGACGGACGCTAGTCTCACCCCAGGGGCGGAGGGTTCTCCAGTCTTCAGGTGAGACCCTGGCTTTTTTTTTTATATTTATTCGTTTTCATTTTTTTTTAACAAAAAATATGAATATCGTCAATTTAAATTATAAGCACAGTGAAAATCAAATATATGTATGATGTCTATTCCCTTATGATGTCTATTCCCTTGGATTTTCCTCTATTTATCATTATTGTGTTAATCACAATGTCTCTTTCTTTGTATTGTACATGGACATTCTTACACATCGCTTTTCTAAATATCTGTTTCTCTTGGGACTTAAGCTACCGATTACAAGTCCGCCGTTTTATTGATCAAGCTACTGATTTCCTCTGGAGGATTTACGAATATCTATTAATCCGACCCTTACGAATATCTATTAATCCATTCCATTCTGATCTACCGATATCCTTGAGTTCAAATTTATTGTATTTTTTTTTGGTATAACAAGACTTTATAAAATGCAGTAAAATATACAATAAATCAAGAGGTGCTATATTAAACTGTTAGCATAATGGGACTCCCTGTCTCGAGCCGACAGTCTAAATAAAGCACTACTATACTATATTAATAGACTCTTACGAATATCTATTAACCCAGATAACGCGGTGAAATTTTTTGTTTTATTTTTTTGGAGTGATATAAATTGAGTCCTGAATCAAAATAAGTGCTGTCAACTTATCACTCGGACTCAAAACAAAGAGCTTATGGTGTCGCCAACTAACCTCAACAAGCTGAATTAATTAGAAAAATTCCACAACGTAGTACCTTTCACCAGATGGGGCTGACGTCCTTCCAGAAGGACGTCCTTCTGGAAGGACGTCAGCCCCATCTGGGTTAATCCATTCCATTCTTATCTACTCATATCCTTGAGTTCAAATTTATTTTATTTTTTGGTATAACAAGACAAACAATAGTTAATTTTCTGGCCGATCGATGTCTCATTTTTCGTTACACCAATAACTCCAGCTTGGATCTTTACAATTGGTGTAAAATGCCTGATAATTTTTATAGTACACAATGTGCACTACACGCTCATCTCGAACAAAAAACTTCATACATTTATATTTTGCAAGTACAGAGTTAGTGAAGTTTGTGTGTTAATAGTTAGCTTTTAAAAAAATTCTACCAGTTAAATCTCAGAGTCTGATTATTAAAAATTCTACCAGTTAAATCTCAGAGTCTGATTATTATCAGATTACAAAATCATCCGACCTCAGTAGCTTGATCGATAAGACGTCGAACTTGTAATTGGAGGTCGGTGGTTCAAGTCCCAAGTTAAGCTAATATTTAGTCAAGCGAGTTTGAGTAGTTGTGATATCACGATTGTGATAAACATTAACTTGGTCACAAAATCAAAGAAATGAGGAAAAAATCCAAGCAGTGAGTGGGATCCAATTGTCAGATCCATGCACTAGATTGTTTACATTACAAGCCTAGCGCCGGCACCGTGGCCACATTGACAACCAATGCTTGATGGAAAGGGGGTAAAATTACGGTCAGAGGAATCAAAAAACAAAGCATCAACATTATAAGAAAGACACAAACCGCGTTTTGAAACTCACTTTTTGTAAGATGATTACAAAAAAATGTGAAAAACTGACTATCGAAAATTTTGGGCGATTCCATTACTTTCTTCTCTATAGGATATCATCATATCATAGGGTGGCGTCATCGTGAACGATGGCAGCCAGACAGTGGAGGAATGACTCAGCACTTCTACCACTGTCTTTACAAGGAGGCTTATAATTGACAAGGGCCCCCAGAACCAAGCCAATGCTGGTCTACTCCCTGTTTATAGTCCCCCAGATAGACTCTATAGGATAAGGGAAGTAAGAAGAATATATTCTTATAAATGAGAGGTCTCTTTATTTTCCTTTCAAGTGCTGACGGTGGACTGGTCGGGATTGTGGTGTGCAGTCTGTTTCGCAACCAAAGTGAAGTCATCTCCTTCTCATTGGGCGTGTCCTTGCTCCCCATGTTCCAAGATTTGGGAACCGCTGCATCTAACAGTGAGTTTAGTGATCCACCTTATTGCTCGATCTATAGGGCGGCGGACCAGGAGGTCTATGGTTCGAGTACCAGCAATTGGAAATATAATTCCCCAGTTCAAGACGGCTATACCACCCAATAATATTTATATGATTGGTTGTGAAAAAAAAATATAGACGTAGACGCTTGTGGTCTGTGTTATACCTTACACATCTCCAAGTATACCTCCCCTCTGATGGGCGAGAAGTGACAATACTTCCCATGTAGGTGCTGTGTCAAGCTTTTAAACAATTGTAAACATATTTTAAATACAAAATTTTCGGGTCTACGGTTCGACCTTTGTATCTTACCACTATGCTGCCAGCCTCCGTGACGTAACGGTTGTGACTACTGCCCGTAGTCCAGAGATCCTGAGTTCGATTCCCGGTTGAAGCAGACTTTTCGCACAGAAAATTCTGTTCCCACCGAACATGTGAGGCTGGTAATTCCGACCCTACCCAGGCTGGGTGAGGTTAATGTGGGTAGCTGGAACGATTCTCAGCGTATGGAGGGTAAAACCCCCGTCCTGTCTACCTCAAGTCAGGACGTTAAAACCAAATAGAATCAATGGACATGAAAGGATCGGGGCGTCCATATAATCTTCTCACCACCGTGATTTAGGTATCAATACCTATCTCACGGACACGGAATTATTTACCACTAAGCTAATCGTGTAATTCAATTAACTTTCTCTCTTTTGTAATTTTAGTCCAGACTAGCTCACACCTGACACTTCGTCACCGCAAATGTTTTCAGTATCCAGGATCGAGCCAAGCAGTTCAGTCATAGCCAGACACGTGGTTCTAGTACGCTGTGGAGCTAGCTGGGGTTCCGGGGTGATACTGGATGCTAAGGGTGGCATTGTTATTACCTGCGCCCATGTTGTTGCAGTGAGTACTTCCTACGTCTGTCCCGGTAGCTCAGTGGTAAAGGCGGCACTCTGTGAATCCAGAAATTCCAGAGGTCGTGGGTTCGAAACCCAGCCGGGACATGACAAGTTATCCTCCCAATTGGGATTTTACCACATAGTTAAATGTCTTGGGCTTACTGCTGGAATAATGGGACTTTAATAGTCCTTATCGGGCAGTATAAAAAAGACGATATTATATTATTATTATACTATTATTACTTCGTTATGTGAGAGAAGTAAGTTATCATATTTGCGTTGATCACTTTCGTGATATCACAACTACTCAAACTCGCTTTACTAATCTACGCTGAAACCGGACTTGAACCACCGACCTCCAGGTTACAAGTCCCCGCCTTATCGATCAAGCTACTTCGTTATGTTTTTCATTTTAATTTGTAAATTGTAAATAAAGAAGTAGTACATTATTTATTGGCATACTAGGTAAGGAGCTCTTGTCTTGAACCGATAGTCTAAAAGCTCTCTAAAGTAAAGCACTGCAATACTATATTTTACTATATTGGATGCTGCTACAGTAGGTAGGTTCCTTATGCCAGTAAATAGTCAAAGAAACCCACCACTAGCCAGCGTCAATGCCACGTTGAATAAACAAAACTTCTTAATATTGCGGAAGTTCAGTTAAGCAACTTCCTGCAAGGTTAAGACTTGGTGGGTGACCAGGTATGTTCGAGCAGTCGTGGTGCTGACGGATCCCATGTACCTTGGCATGTCGAGGTTGATGTAGATAGCTGGTTTTTTATGAGTTTCCAGCGAATGAAAGTTAAACCCATATTTTCAATGACCTTCTATGTCCAAAATTGTCCATAAGAGGTTGAACTACACAAGAAAACTATTTTAAATTTAAACTACCATTGATTCCTGCCATCGTCGATGGTACTTTGATTACACTCGTTCTATCACTGAATCAACGCCCAGCGAGATTAGGACTTTGATGAGTAACCCGGCCCAACCCAGGCTGCGTGAGGTTAATGTGGTTAGCTGTTTGGTGAGTTTCCAACCAATAGAGGGAAAAACCTCGTCTCAATTCGAAATTAGTTGTTAAAAGGGCCACCTATGATGACAAGACTTGTAACTTCAAAGTGAGAGTAGTATGATAATATTATGTTTCCATGATTTCAAATTCGCTCAACTATTTTCCTTACAGGCAAATGAAGACATAGTCATCAGCTACCTAAACGACAGCCACCTAGCGTCCCTGGTGTTCAAGACATCTGGTGACAGCGCTTTCGATCTGGCCTTGCTGTCTACTCGCTGTGAGCTCCGTCATGGACTGTCTACAAAGTTAAACCCGCGCCAACCTCTCCTAGGTAATCCATACGAACCTGGTTTCACTTAGCTCAGAATCTCTACTTTTGTTTCTTCTTGAGAAAATTTCTGATTTATTAGCTGGAACTTCATTTTTATCGAACGGAAATTTTTTTTGTTTCTCAAAATTAATTCTCAAACAGACACATTCTTATGAGTTAAGCTACATTTCCTGAAGCTAAATTTTCTGAAAAACACATTCTTATGAGCGATTCTGTTCGGAAATTTCATAGTTTACTCCATCCTCCTTGTCTGATTCTTTCTCTGAAGCTTTGATTGATTGGTGTCACATTTTTTGTTGTTCTTGTTGTTCTCTTTTTTTGTTCTATTCTTCTTCATTTCATTTGCTCGACAGGCAGTGGCGTAACATGCGCAGGCTATCCGGTGTTCAACGAGCATGCGCAGTCTCCTCTCACCGCCACCCTCTCTAGCGGCATTTGTCTCCAAACTACAACAAACTACCTGCGCCCCCTGGCGGCATTACATCCAAGCTTCACGAAGCAATCACATCGTCACAGCGCTCAAATACAACGCCCCTAGCGGCGACTCTACGAAGCTTCACCCCGAGCTGGTCATGCTACAGTCGACCTGCACAGTGCATTCGGGGGTCAGTGGAGGAGGGTTATTCGACAGTGGTGGTGCCCTGGTGGGGTGATGGTATGCAATGTGAAGAGCTCGTGGGGAGACGCCACTGGTATTCCACCCTTGCTTGAACATGGCCGTGCCTATCTGTGCGATTCAGGCCACCCTGGCGGAGTATTTGGAGAACCAAAGGTGAGAATTTGTTTCAATTGAGATTTGAGTAAAGAAAGTGGAACAAATAAAGAGATATGGCAAACAATCACTCCTCAATTTTTTTTATTCTGAAATATAATCAAAAGTTCCTCCATATCATCTGATATATTTTTTTTTTTAATTCCAGATACTGCTGTTCTTGAATCATTGAACGTTTCCACTACTGACGTCAAACGTATCTGGAATTTACAACCGATCCGAAGTAAACTGTAGGATGTCCGGGTGGCGAGCAATAATAAGGAGTGAAACAGCTATACCCTGACTGGCCTAATAATCATAAAGTTATCATATTTGTTAGTTTACCTTTAGTTACTAAATCACAAGGAGTGAATACCACATTTACTTAAATCGACTTACTAAAATTGCCACAACTCGAATGAAATGACACCTACAAAAACTGCAGCTCTGCAAAATATTTGGAAGCAAATGATATTAAAAAAAAAAAAAAATACAGTGGAATAGAGCGAAAGCACTGGAGGAAGGTATAATCGAAAGCCACGTATAAGCCAGCCTCAATGGCACGTTGAATACACCAGTTCTCGTTCTGTCACTGAATTTAAGCAAGCGATGCTAGACTTGGATGGGTGAATTCTAGTAAAACATGACTAGAATTCATACGAATTACTAGAATTTGTACATTCTAGTTCTAGAAATACTAGAAAAATACATCACTAGAATTCATACGAATTACTAGAATTTATACATTCTAGTACTAGGAATACTATAGAATACTAGAAAAATACATTACTAGAATTCATGCGAATTACTAGAATTTGTACATTCTAGTACTAGAAATACTAGAAAAATACATTACTAGAATTTGTACATTCTAGTACTAGAAATACAGGGTGGCGCCGCAGGTTCTCGTGTTTTTGAAACGGGTAGTACGACCGAACGGAGGGGATGGCGGGGTCGACGACCAAGCCCTCTTGAAGGGTAGGAGGGGCAGTTTCAGTAACAGTGCCGACCTGGTCCGTGGAGCATCATGTTTTCGCTGTAGAGCAATTTTTGCGAAATAACGAATCTATCCTTGCAGTCACGCGCGCCTTCCGCTGCCATTTCAACGTCCCACATCGTGGTGCTGTTCCCTATCGTGATTCGATTTTGGAGTGGGTACGAAAATTTCGTGAAACGGGGGTTCATGTGCACCGACTTGGAACAAGACTCAGACTCAACCTCGAACAACAAGAACACCGGAGAATGTGGAACGTGTCAGACTTGACTCCAAGAATGCATCGCCCAAGAAGGAAGTCATTTGATGGACATCATTGATCATAATTGAATATTTTTCTTTTTTTAAATAAAATGCCCTTGTTACTGAACATTTTAAAATTTATTTCAACCCGATACCTTCAACATTGACGATTTGACGACTGTTTCAAATTCACGAGGCATAGCTGCGCCACCCTGTACTATAGAATACTAGAAAAATACATTACTAGAATTCATACGAACTACTAGAATTTGTACATTCTAGTACTAGAATCCTAGAAAAATACATTACTAGAATTCATACGAATTCTAGTAATGTTGGCTATTCCCGCCCCCACTCAGGCAAGGTGAGGGTAAATTGAGTTTCTGGTTTCTCGTGATATGACTCGTGATAAGCGACGAAAGTAAATAAATTAATAATATCTTAATAACAATGGAATATTTGGTGATTCAGTAAAATTACATTTTTTTAACACTTAGACGACCGGGTGTACCACCGGTGGTACACGCACGTTCGTACGGAATGGACCGGGTGTACCACCGGTGGCACACAATGTCGGAGAGCCGTAATATCGCCGGTCCCACAAGAGAATTCACGAAAAACCATGCCGGTCGTCTAAGTGTTAATGTTTAATGACTTTGGTGTTTTTTGATATATATATCTTGGTGATTCAATAAAATTGTATTATTATTTTTTAATTTTAAAGTCATATCAATGTATTTTAGTCAAATATACTGTCCAAGAGATGAACAATAAATTCTTAAATAAGTATTGTCAAATGAATACCCTCCCTTTTTCATTTCGTATCCATGTACAAAGCTTCTTCATATGCTTGTGTTCAGTGTTGTTTGCAACGTCACCCACCAGGTAGTCAAGTAACACAGAGCAGCTATTTGGACAGTCAATTTTATCAACAATAGAAGAGATGGGCGTATAATTTAATCTTTGCACTTGGCCGGGGCTGTTGAGTGAGCATGGTCTACCTGATTCTTATGGCTGCGATAACCCAGGTATTGGAATCTGCCTTGTAGGATAGCTCCCATTAAAAAAAAAAAAAAATGTTTCATATTGGCTGCGCAACAACTAATGGGAAACCGCTCATCTATTTTCCGAAATCAAAGGCTATAGGCTTTTATTTTAGTACTTGATTCTAGCATCTCCTCCGTCGAATAGGTACTAGGAATTATCACTTGATTTACAAAAAAGTATTTTTAATAGTTCCTCAAAATTAAAAATAGAAACTATCGGAAGAAATACATTATTAAACTACAATAATCCTATTTTTTCACATTTTAATTTGTCCAGACACCTAATTAAGACAAGCGCTCTTTCTTCAAATGTACCTTTATATCAAAATTTGGAAGAAGAAATATCATTTTATAATTTTCTAATAACTCTTTGAATGTAATTATAAGTTTCATAATTTCCTACTAACTCTTTGAGCATTCCGTTTTAACCTTGTCTTTCCTGATGACAATATCAAAGTCACTCACGGAAACGTTGGGCTTAACCCTTACATTGACTTTCACATATCCTCTCTCCTTGAAATTCCTGCACTGGTCTTCAGACAACTCGTATATCTGTCGGCACTTCTTGCCCACACTTCTAGGAACTTGCTTATTTTCTTTGTACGAGTTATCCTCTTTTGGATGTAAGGAATGATTCCTGTCTCTCCGATCTCTCTCATCAGTGGAAAAAGAGCTCGTTTCCTCCATAATTTTTTTCATTTTATCGCAACGGCAGTATTCAATGTCACAATAATTTCTACCTTTACGTCTTGTGTCCTTTGGCTCTGGGTTCTTTGGACGTACTTTAGTGTCAATGTACTTACCATCATGATTCCTATCTTTGTTTTCTTGTTTGTTGGAGTGACTTGCCATTTTTCGCTCCCGTTCGCCTTCTCCATGTTGAGAGATCTGGCACATCTTGTCAGCTTTCTCAATTTTGTTTCCATAAGTTCCTGTACATGCTCTCTCTACAATCACGTCCGCGCGATTCTTCCTGGAGTCGTGTGAGTCCCTCACAGGGACCCTCCGCTGTCGGTCGTCGTCCGCATAATTCCTTGCGCAATAATCTACATTTTCACGATGTTCATTTACACAATGTCCTCCTCTTCTTGGCGGCCCTCCTTGCGAGTTTTGATAACTTAAAGCATAACGTCGGCGCTGTCTAGAACTCGGTCTGGATTTGTGCACATTGCGCGGACGCGGATTCGGATCATGTCGATAATCTAACAACCACTCGTCTCGCTTCAGCCTCATCTTTGCGGTTTGACCCAAGGTGCAGGTTTCCCGATATAAATAGTCGCCGTATTTTTTGACCACCCCAATAATCGCTTCTTTATTGGTTGAAAAGTCATAAGCCGGGTTTGCACTTTTACACCGGTAGTCTTCGTTATTCTGCCGCAAGACATGGGTTTGTGAATCGGGAGAGTTCCAGCAGAGCGTGTTGTAAACTGAGCGCTTCATTCGGCCGAGTAGAGAATCGTGTATATCCTGTGAATCACAGTCTGGTGTGGGGTTAGAGTTGGTTGTGTGTGACGTTTGCATGATTTTAGACATTGCACTCTATGATACGACTTGAAATCCCACTAAGATCAAATCAGATAAAACTGATACTTTGATGAAATGTTATGTTGTAGAAAATATTAAAAAAAATATATTTTCGATTTCCTAAGTACTTCCATTATTCTACTCTTTGCAATCTCGTTCAAAGGAATTAAACATATACTCGTTAATTTGGATGTGTTTTGTTTTGTTGTGTAGTATAAAGTGGATTCGAAAATTAGAAGGGAATATTTTCAAGTAGAAACTATGGGAAAACTGTATCGACAGCCATTTCTACTGGCCGGAAGTGAAATATTTATTTGTAATGGTTTGTGTGGAAATAAATGAAGCCAGCGCTGAAATTGAGCAACCTCCAGCGAGGTTTGGACTTAATAGAGAGAAAGTATATTTATTTATATACGGCCGTGTGACGACTACGTCACTTGACTACAAAGTCCGGCTTTCTGGACATTTTTTTTAAGTAGATTTTTACAATATTTCAAGGTGAATGTGGAACATTTTCATCAACATTTTTTTTTTTTTTTTTAATTTGTTTGGTTAATGGAATAAGTGGTAATTGAGAATTTGAACTGAATCTTTCAAGATTTTTAAACTCATATCAATGATCTTCTTATTGGGGATTCCCAGATCACGCAACACTGAGAAGGTGAAAGAAGGTATTGCACCTCGTGCTCCAAATAAAAGTCCTATCACCTTGAACTTGTTGGCTTCTATTTGGTATCTACGAGCAAGATCCCCAATACACGGCTCGTAAATGGATTTCTTTTCTCTGTCCACTTCATCAGCTTGAGAAGCATTTTTTTCAAATCTTACTGTTGGGTCAAGAATGAGCACTTGACTAGAATCTGATTTTACAGCAATAATATCACAACGACGAGTTGAAGTGTCGTCCGAGAGACAGCTGATTTCCTCGTCAACATTCCATCCAAGGTGGCGCATTTCACTTACAATCCCCCAAAAATACACTTCGTGTGCAAAAGACGCCAAGAAAATAACAATCCTTCTTAAATAGAATTACCTTGAAAATGTTTGCCTAAAAAGGAACTGATATCAAATGAGGGCCAAGTTCTTGTAAACTGGATATTATCTGCCCACAAAAGAGTCTCAAGTACAGGAATCAAGCTGACAATTGGATATGATATTTCCCATTTTTCTGCTTTTTAACAACACTAAAATTTAACATTAAAAATCTTGGCAAGTTCAAAGCAATTTTTGATGTTTCAAACTTGCCAAGATTTTTAATGTTAAATTTTAGTGTTGTTAAAAAGCAGAAAAATGGGAAATATCATATCCAATTGTCAGCTTGATTCCTGTACTTGAGACTCTTTTGTGGGCAGATAATATCCAGTTTACAAGAACTTGGCCTTCATTTGATATCAGTTCCTCTTTAGGCAAACATTTTCAAGGTAATTCTATTTAAGAAGGATTGTTATTTTCTTGGCGTCTTTTGCACACGAAGTGTATTTTTGGGGGATATCAGGTATTTTTGGTTGGTTACATTGTTTCCCATTTGCTTAATTCAACACAGAAACTAAAGTATAATTTATTTTAATGAAAATATTCATGGCTTTTTTTTCTATCTCACCATCTCTTTACTACGGCCCAATATTTCTAAAATACCATGAATTTTTTCAAGGTATGTGATTTATTATCAATACCTAGGTGCATACAGATTACAGAATGTTTCGTTGTATGATGAGTAGTTATTGTATGAGTAACGACCTGATAATTACCAGGGTATAAATTAATGAAATAGAATTCTAAAAGTGAAGTACACTATACTTACTAATAAATAAATGTGTTTCTTTGTGTTATTATATCACAATTTTAGTGGGTAGCGCAGAATTATAGGACTTTTCTATCTTTAATTTCCCAATATCTTTTTTTTTCCCTAAAATTTCGCCAATGGTCGCTGCTAACATTAAAGCAGCTATAGTAGACGAGATCTAGCATGTCATATGAATCATGGATGCGCAGTGTACGATTTCATGAACATACGGATTGAGAATATAATAAGAGTGGTGTGCTCAATATTGATGGAACAAACACAAACAAAATCTTCTATATATTTCCTATCTTGTGTGGGAGGCTAGGGTCTAAGGTCCAGAGTCTACAATGTGGCCACCTATTAAGGTATTTCAACTTTTGATTTTTTGAGATTAGATAATTTTTTATAAATAACTCTCAAACGGTTCAATCTGCTTCATTTTATCAAATTTCGGACATTTACTTTTGGTTAATACAACTTGTTTTAATCTTAATATATAAATGTCAAAGTCACTGACTGACCACTCACTGATCATCACTCTACAGCCCAAACCGTAAGTCCTAGGAAGCTGAAATTTGGTAGGTAGCTTTGTCTTATGGTCTAGATGTGCAATAGGACGGGATTTTTTGAAATTCCCACTACAACACCTGCCATTGGTGAAAAAGGATTTTTTGCTTTCACGGCCATAACTCGGCCCGCAAAGCGGGCGACAGCCCGTTTGTTTTCATTAAACTTGCAATTATTTTCAAAGGGTTTTGATTGGAGCGATCTGGGATACTACCTGCATACCTTTTTTTTCATCTCTGTTTACACGCAACAATAGTGCTGCAATTACGTAAACAGGTTTGAGGGACACTGCATACAGTCTAAAGACCTATATCCAGGCCCTCCCTACATCTTTGTTTAAATTGTTCCAAAGTGAGATCGAGATCCAAATTTGTACTGTTACAATAATTATTAAATATTATAAATAGTTTAAAATGCTGAGTTAGTGGTCGTTCTCTCAGTGACAGTTGTAAATTGGGCACTTTAATCAGTATTTTCTCAATTAGCCCTGGACATATAATGGTGTCATTACTGAGGCCATGTATGAAAATTCGTTGGTAATACATTCGTCTTCTTTCTAACTGGCCTATACAAAGTTGTTCCAGTAAATCTGAATATGAGATAGGATTTGGATAGGCAGGATGGAAACCATTATATTTCGAAAACAACATTCTCACGAACCTTGCTTGAATTTGCTCGAGTTTTTTTATGTGGTACTAGCCGTTTGTCCGTGCTTTGCAACGGGACTAAATTTCAAATTTACTAAGGCATGGCCGTACTGCTGGACAGCAATGCCTTTTTGAACTTTTTATAATTTTTCTGGACAAAGCGATAATGGTTTTGGGGGGGTCAATTCTGAGACATTTTTCGCTATCTCTTACCGTTTTGGCTAAACAACTCCGGACAAACAAACAAACAAACATAGGTAGTCCTTTTTTCTGTTTTATATATAGAGATTGGTGTTTTGGAGCCCATATAATGGCGGCATACTCGAGTTTACTTCTAACAAGGGCCGTGTAGAGTGTCACAATTGTGTCAAAATCGTTAAAGAATTTAGAATGACGAAGTACAAGACCTAGGGTATTATTAGCAGGAGAGGTAATATTTGTATGCTGATCAAATTTAAGATTTTGTTGAAAGGTAACGCCTAGGTCGTTTTTCATTGTAACTCTATTTAGATGGATATTATTATTGTGTATTCATGATGTAAAATTGCTCTTTTTCTTGTTATGGACATGACCTCACAAATATTTGGGTGAAATTGTAATTTGATATTGGCTAACTAAGTACTAACTGAATCCAGGTCCTCCTGCAACAACTGGCAATCACCACCGTTATCAATGTGCCTGTATAATTTAAAGTCATCCGCAAAAACAAATAATTTGTTTATACCCAAAATAACGATATCCGAGGTTAATGTTTACTAACATGCTTCTTTGAAACACTTAAGGATCATGCTGATAACAACATGAACTTTATTCGCACCCTTGTCCGAGATCGAAAAAGAGATAAATACATTCTCAAGGTAGATTTGTAAATCTAGAGCCACCGCACATTTCCCCTCTTTGGTATCCTTACTCGGCACCAAAGGGGAGGTTCATATGACAAGCTACATCTCGTCTACTATACTCATTTTTCGTCACGAGGTATGAGTGATTCGCACCCCGAACACCCTAGTACAGAGCATTTCAAATAAAAATTCTACCCAGTTAACGGAATATGTTACATCTATTGTTTGATACAACACGTGCTGGACTGGTTTGACTGGTACAATAAAAGAAAAGAGTTTTATTTGTCTTTTTTGCAAGAAAGGTTCAATGTATTACGTAGGTACCCTTTCGTTAGTGTCTAGGTACCTGCATGTAAAGTCAAACCTATTTTTTCGAACTCGTAACAGGTGATTTTCTTGGAATTGTTTTTACAACTATACTCATTTTGGTATGTATGTGTATTATGTATTCTTTGTGTCATTATCAAATTCCCATTCAGGTTCTAGGTCAACACAAGAGTTCAAGAGAACAGGAATCGCTTATGAGCACACAATAATATTGTAACCAAATTAACTATA
>CM044955.1:51413589-51627771 GCA_024516035.1 Bactericera cockerelli
GCACTTCCCGACTACCTAGAAAGCTGAAAATTTTGCATGATTGTAGGGTTTATTGTAAAAGTACAGGGAAAAATCTGAAAACCGGAATTTTTTCACTTATCATGGTGTAAAACGGTGTCGTTTTAGGGAGAAAATATATAATCGATTATTAATCTAAATTATGAAGCACTTCCCGACTACCTAGAAAGCTGAAATTTTGCATGATGGTAGGGTTTATTGTAAAAGTTTAGGGAAAAATCTGAAAAAGTTCTAAAAAACTGTTAAAAGGTGTCGTTTTAGGGAGGAAGTATACTATATTATGTATATAAATTATGAGGCACTTCCCTACTACCTAAAAAGCTGAAATTTTTTATACTGGTAGGGTTTATTGTAAAAGTACTGGGAAAAAATCTGAAAACCGGAACTTTCGCACTTATCATGCTGTTAAGCGGTGTCGTTTTACGGAGGATATATATAATCGATTATGGATCTAAATTATGAGGCACTTCACTACTACCTAGAAAGCTGAAATTTTGCATGATGGTAGGGTTTATTGTAAAAGTACAGTGAAAAATCTGAAAATTGGCACTTTTGCACTATTTCTGCTGTTAAACGGTGTCGTTTTAGGGAGCACTATTATTATGTATATAAATTATGAGGCACTTCCCTACTACCTAAAAAGCTGAAATTTTGTATACTGGTAGGGTTTATTGTAAAAGTACTGGGAAAAATCTGAAAACCGGAACTTTCGCACTTATCATGCTGTTAAACTGTGTTATTTTAGGGAGGAAGTATACTCGATTATGCACATAAATTATGAAGCACTTCCCTACTACCTACAAAGCTGAAATTTAGTATGGTGCTAGGGTTCATTGTGAAAGTATAGGGAAAAATCTGAAAACCGGCACTTTCGCACTATTTCTGCTGTTAATCGGTGTCGTTTAAGGGAGCATATTAAAGTGAATAATCTTGAAATTTTTAATAAAAAATAATGAAACGTGCTGGGAAACGAACCATTTACAAAAAGTAATGATATCCCACAAAAAACTACCGTTAAAAAAAGGGCCAAGTTCCAGAACAGAACTATCCAAAAAGGTTTCGCCAATGAATGCAGTGATATCTTGTTTGCGGTCAAGTTATCTTGGTACTAAACTATTTCTTTTATTAAACCCCGTTTTCTGAGTTCCTCATTTGGTATGTTTTTAAATGCAAAATATCCTCTAACTTGGCCAGTTTTATGACATCGGTTGTATGGAATATTACGACTATATGTATAGGTACAGAATAACAATATAACCATCACAAGGAGCGACACTGGCCAAGTTAGAGGATAGTTTGCATTTAAAAACATACCAAATGAGGAACTCAGAAAACGGGGTTTAATAAAAGAAATAATTTAATACCAAGATAACTTGGCCGCAAACAAGATATCACTGCATTCATTGGCGAAACCTTTTTGGATAGTTCTGTTCTGGAACTTGGCCCTTTTTTTAACGGTAGTTTTTTGTGGGATTTATTATACGTGTCCGTTAGACCCCGAAAAGTTCACGCGATATAATCTCAGGTCACCAAAATTAAGCAACACTAAGAAAAATGATTGCCATGAATTTCTTAATCGAAATTGATACTGCCTTTCATTTCAACACCACATGATGTGTATGTGGTGTGTGCGTTTGTTTGTCTGGTATGTATGAGTGTGTGTTTGAGAAGAATGTAGTGTGTGTGTGTGTGTCCTGACGAAGCGGGTGCAGTCTACTAGTAACTAAATAGAATTTATTACCTAAGTAAAAATAGAGTACCTTACTATTTTCTATTGAAAAGTCACCAGTTAAAATAAATTAAGAAAACAAAAATTTATTTCATAACAGAAGTGTAACTATTCCATTAAAAGTCACCAATTCATATATATAATAATTGAAAAGTCACCATATAACTACTTTAAAACGTATAATGAAACACTCAAAAAAAAAAAAAAAAAAAAAAAAATAGAGATAAGATAACATGAAAATTACAGTTGCAATGAAATATAAGAGACGTTATTTTTATTTACAGGTTGATATGTTGAAAAGAGAGTTGGTAATAATTCAAGAAAAAAATTAATCTAAGCTGTATACACTGAGGAATTTATCTCCAAATATGAGACGAAAAGAATCCAAAGAAGATATTATATCCCGTAAATCTCAAATTTATCATCCTGAAATAATATTCAAAATATCCTTCATTACAAAAAATTCAAAGGCATCATCGACACATCAAAAATGTAGTGATTCCGGTCTAGTAACTATCTTTCTTAAAATCACATTTCAAAAAAACCTCCCTGATTTAAAAATATCTTCTACATGACCAAATTCTAGTAACAATAATTCCCAAATCAAAATTTAAAGAGTAATGTCCCCCACGAGTCAAATTTCAAAGAATCCTCACTGGAAAAAAGATCTTCCATTAGTAAATATTCTTGGAACTATCCCGCCCTAATAAAATTTCAAAGAATCCCCCCTTAAAAAATGTACCATTCTCAGGTCAAAATTCTAGTAATCATCACCCAAATCAAATTTCAAAGAATCCTCACTGATATAAAAAGGTACCTATATTCTCCTTATAAACTCCATCAGTAAAATTTCTAAGAATCCTCCCTTGAAAAACGGATCATTGACAATTCGAAAATCTAGTAACTTTCTTCCCAAAATTAAAAATAAAAGAATCCATCCTAAAAATTCCACATCCCTCCTGGAAAAATGAGTACCTGTCCAAATTCTAGTTACTATCCCTACCAAATTAATTTTCAAATAATCGTCCCTGGAAAAAAGAATACTCTACTAGTCGAAATTATAGAAAATATTCCCCCCAAAACAAATTTCAAAGAATACTCCTTAAGTCATAATCCTAGTAACTATCCCTCCCAAATCAAATTTCAAAAAACCCTCCCTGGAAAAAAGGATCATCCATAAGTCTAAATTCTAGTAACAATCTCCCACAAGTAAAATTCCAAAGAATATTCTTTAAAAAAAATATCCTTCACATATCAAAATTAAAAAAAGTAATAAAAAAATATCGTCCACCTCTCCAAATTCTAGTTACTATCCCCCCCAAAACAAATTTCAAAGAATACTCCCTAAAAAATGTATCCTTCACATGTCCGAGCCCTCCTAGAAAAATTTCAAAGAAGCTTTCCTAAAAAAATATCTTACACCTGTGCAAATTCTAGTTACTATACCTCCCAAATTAAAAGAAAACGAAGATTTGTCCGAAGCACAGTATGGCTTCCGAGAGGGCAGATCGGCCATAGACGCAATAAACGAAGTCCTAAAAACAGCAAAGGAAGCGAAAATCAAGCGAAATTTATGCGCTCTTACTATGGTGGACATAAAAAACGCCTTCAATTCCTTGCCCTGGAAGGGTTTGATGGAACAACTTAAAAAGAAAAACCTTCCCAATTACTTGGTGAAGTTGTTCGGAAGTTATTTTAGCGAAAGGAGACTCGAAATACATGAAAACGTCGAGCTGGACCTAACGAGCTTGGCCTCACAGGGATCAATGTCCGGCCCGACGCTCTGGAACATTTACTACGATTCCGTACTAAAACTGCAACTACCAACCAACTGCAAAACTTTAGCGTACGCCGACGACCTGGTACTCTTAACAACTGGATCTACAAAAGAAGATATCGAACAGGCTACAAATAGCGCCATGAATACTATAATAGATTGGATGAAAAATGCGCAGCTAGAAATTGCACCATAAAAAACTGAAGTGGTCCTACTGGCAAGCAAGAGAAGCTGCAGAAAGATAACCGTGAGAGTAGGAGATCTAAGTGTTGAATCTAAGAAAAGTGCGAAATACCTCGGAATAATACTTGGAGAAAATCTGAAAATGAATGAGCACATAAAATATGCGGTAGCAAAATCTGAGAGGACCTGTGGGATGCTGTGTAGAATCATGCCAAATGTGAGAGGACCTGACAATTCCAAAAGAAAACTACTGGCGACGGTGGTTTATTCCGCCTTGTTATATGGGGCACCTGTCTGGGGAGACGCAGTAAAATGGAAAAAATACATACACCTCCTGGAAAGAGTACAGCGAAAAATCATGCTGCGGTTCTGCCGAGCATACCGCACATCTGCAACAGCCGCAATCCAGGTTATATCAGGGTCCTTACCTGTGGAATTCATGGTCGAAGAGAGAAAAAGAACATACGAAATTTTTAAACAAAAAGAAAACACAGAAGTTATAGAGTCTAAATTCAAGAACTAAAAGAAGAAATGATGCAAAAGTGGAGAGAAAACTGGCAAGCAGAAAACACCAAGGGAAAATGGACAAAGAGACTTATAAACAATATGGACTACTGGATAAATAGAAAGCACGGAAATGTCTCATATGAGCTATGCCAATTCCTGACCGGCCATTGACATTTTGGAAAATTCCAGTGTATAATAAAATAAGTCAGGACTCCAAAGTTCCCCCAAAGACAAAAAAAGACAAAAAATTCCCCCAAAAAGAAAAAAAATAAAAGGATCCCCCTGATATCAAAATATCCTCTAGTAACTATCCTTCCCTTATCAAAATTCTCCCTGAATTCACAATTCGAAATAAAAGCAACTTTCCTCCCAAAATTAAAAAGAATCCTCTAATACTCTAATCTAATAACTATTGATCCCAAATCAAACTTCAAAGAATGCTCAAAAAAAGTATCATTCTCAAATCAAAGTTTTGCCAAAAAATATTCCAAATCCATAAGTACCCTGCCCCAAATAAGTTTCAAAAAATCATTGCATAACTCGAAATTTCAAACTATTATCTCCAAGACAAAAGTCCATGCAAATTCAAAAGTCGACGAAGACCTCAATGATCATGACAAGGAACAATAATTGGACCACAATAGACAAAGAACATTTCTTTCGCATGTCTTCACTCCAGACTGACATCTAGTGAGGTCGCGATGATACTGATGTTAATATTGACGTTAATGATGACAGAGCAAGCAACATTACTGATAATAATGTTCATGGGAAGACCCTTTCTCCTTATGAGAATATTTTCATGTCCCCACAGTAGTGATATTAAAGATGAATTCTAGTAGTGATGATTTTGAATGAGAAAAAAATGCAATAGAAAACCAAGATCTCATGCAAGGAAATACTGACCCACATGGAGTGATTATGTGTACTACCCTGAACAATATGCACTAGGATCTAATAGAGACATTAGATTAAACATTTAGATCATGGAGTTAAGTGCTATGATATGATGTAGGCAGATGGAGAGATAGATCATGAAACAAACTAATGTGTGTAAGAATGCAAAACGATACAAGATTCAAAAAATAAAAAAATATTTGACAACATACGTAAATACGAAAACATATTATAAATTATTCAAGATATTATTTGACAGCAGAAGATTTGATAGCAGTTTCAATTTACCATTCTGCTGAAATCTTTCATTGAAGAAATGTAGTAGAAATAGAATTCTGGGAGCTTATTCAAGATATAAATGCTGTGTGTTTGGAGATGTCACTAACATCAATCTTGAATATTAGGTGAGTATTAATTGATTAATGTTGTGTAGGTAGTCTTACTTTTATTATATGGTGACTTTTCAACTAAAATAGAAAGAAAAAACAAAATACATACTTTTGTTTCCTATACTTAAAATGATTGGTGACTTTTCCTAACCTTCGTGACTTTTCATAATGATAAATTTATCAATTAAAAAAAAAAAAAAATGAAATATTTTGTTCAAAAAGAAGAAAAAAACATATGTATCTTCTTAAATAATCATAGTAAAAAGAAACCCGAATAATTCTCGAATATTGTTTTTGAAACTTCATAAATTCATAGAATTGGATGATTGAAATATTAACAGGACATAAAAAATATTTAAAAGATATGAAAAGATAATTTTTCAACATTGCCTAATGGTTATACTTATTTTATCTTCCAAAGTCTTCATTAATTCCAAAGCCTTCATAAAGACTAGTCTTCATTAATAAATATTTCTCAACTCGAGAACACCGCTATCTTATGAAGTGTCAATTACATTGCACATATACATATGTGTATCACAGTCGTGATGTCACAACTACTCAAACTTGCATAAATATTTTTTTTCTGTATTTGGGGCTCGAACCACCGACCTCCAGATTGAAAGTCAACAGCCTTATCGATCAAGCCACTGTGTTTGGTCAAAAGTAATATATTATTTTTTATTTTATCAGCATCATCTAATAATGCATTTGGTATTTCGATACACCTTCTGTGGCAGAAAAAAAAAATATTCACAAGAGCTGCTATCTTCATTATTAGATTATTTTATTTAAAAAAGCTGCACATAAATGAGTAGTTTTGTTTGTTAGATAATTTAAAAAAAAGAGCTTCCCATAGATGAGTAGTTTTCTAGATAAACTCAGCTTCTCTGGACGTCATGCTTGCAGAAGATAATTCATGAAAATTATAGGGACAGATGCTGCTGGGAAGTTAAGTTTTTTATTAAAGCAAGGGGCTGATTGAATTGAAGATGAATTCACTTAATCATAAGGCAAAATGTCGTGGTCGATTTATTTCCCGAACATAAGTCGGTGAAAGTGAGTGTACCCGCGCTACGGACGTATTGTTACATTGCATTACATTTTGTTGGGATTTCCCTTTGAATCTCGTGTACTGTTTATCTCTGTTGTAAATGCCTAATTGTTGGTTAATCCAATTACTAATGTGAAAATTTCACCAGGGTAGGTGGTTACAGTAGGAATAGCACTTTGAGGGTTAGGTCAAGTCAGGTGGTAGAATGTAAGCATTATCTACATTTTGGCTGAATTAAAAAACATAGTAATGGAATCATCTTAGAAATCCAAGATTAGCGTCAATGGCACTTATAATTAGAGCGCACGAATAGAGTCGACTCAGTGGTGAAGCACTTGCTTGACATGCGGAAGGTCCCGGGTTCGAACCCCCGTGCTGACAAAAATTTGTATTCAAAATTTGGTTACAGTTGTTTGTAAGGGATACCTTCCGGTGCACTCGTGTTGACCCAGCACCTTAATGGGAAGTAGTGTATCACTTCTCGCCCATCAGAGGGGAGGCATACTACGGGATGGGCAGGCTACAACATAGACCACAAGCGTCTACCGTAGCTCCTGTTTCATGGCTACGAAATAAATAAACGGCTGTGAAACACTCACCTTAAGTGGCAGAGAATGCCTAAGGCATTAACTTCGCCCCGGGTTACAAAACAATTGTAATTAAAAATTAACATTGATCTTTATTATTTTTATTTTTTTTTTTGTACATATTTCTAAGTTTTTTTTTAAATTATTGTTATCCTTGTTGATGATTGTTTTGTAAAAATAAATAAAGCGTAAATAAATAAAAAATAAATAAAAACTGTTCTCATCAGATCTTAGATTTATAATATAATAGTTTTATTGCGTGAGTTACTTGTGTATGCGTAAAATTTTCAAAAAAAAATAAAAAATAATAATAAAATAAATCCTCGAAAATAAACAACCTCCTGCTGGTTTAGGAGCCAAGTGAATTTGAATTCTACCTCTCGTTTTTGTTGGCTACTCAGAACAGCTTAGGCTGGGCGAGGTTATTGTGAAATACTAGGTTTTTGAATTTCCAGCGCATGGAGGGTAAAACCCCCCAATGACCGAATGTTAAAGAGGGGTAAGCTCCAAAGAACAACATCTTGAAACTTATGTATGTATAAGGTTCGCAGGATGCGTCGTATGTTCTTCTGCCACTGGACCACCCCACTTGCACGAATAAAAAAGTAAGCACACACAAGACAAGTTCAAAGTTATGATGAGGGCGGTAACTTTGAGTTCTATATTTAGCTCCTTCAGATCTCTTTCATCAGACATCGAAGTAAAACTTCTCATATTACTTCCGAGTGCATTGATATACATCGGAAATATTGTGTGTGTGTTTCTTTTTGGTGAAAGATGAGTTTTTCACAGCCTTTTTTATTTCGTAGCCATTAAATAGGAGCTACTGCAGACTTGTGGTCTGTGTTGTAGCCTGCCCATCCCGTAGTGTATGCCTCCCCTCTGTTGGGCGAGAAGTGAATACTTCCCATTTAGGTGCTGGGTCAACACGAGCTCACCGGAAGGTATCCCTTACAAACAACTGTAACCAAATTTTGAATACAGATTTTGTTGGCGCGGGGGTTCGAACTCGGGACCTTCCGTATGGCAAGCGAGTGCTTCACCACTGAGTCGACGAAGTTCAAAAGTTCACTGAGCTTGTAACTTTCTTTTCTTCCTTTTTGATTTTGTTAAATATCTCAGAACATTATGTAATTACAATCGATAGTTGAAAGTCGGTAATTTTTATCGCTAAAATACAATGACTTTGCATGAGGGAGTGGTGTGTCCCCACAATTGGCAGTGTATTTTCAGAATCAGTATAAACAGAGAGTTTATACTGATTCTGAAAATAGCATGAAGAAGCGAGTAGTGAACGCATAAATTGTAAGGAAGAAAAATTACGACGGTATGATGAAGTTTAAACAACCATTTCTTGGTCGAAGATGTTTGAATCTCCGGTTGTGTAACATCGTGGGGTATGCCCACTGGGCAGTACGGGGCTATTAATAGCGCTCATTGTTCCTTCAAGTCGTGGGGTTTGCCCGAAGCTCTATCAACTTTTCAATCTCAAAGCTTCTCTCGGTCAAGTCCAGATCCGGGCGGGACTTCTGAACCAGAGGTTGATGGTTTGAAATGGAGATTTATCGTGGAACCAGTTGCTGACCTATGTTTTCAGAAGAGGCAGAACGATCGAGTATTATAATTATTATTCAATGTCCAATATTTTAAATTTTGGTCATACAAACATATAGAAATAGAAGCATAAAAATAATATACCCACATACATACATAATCATTTATTATTTACACTTTATTAATTGGGCATATTATAATTATTATATACAACACAGATAATTACAAATTAATATACAATATAAGAGAAGTAAAAAGAGAGAAAAAAAATATATACATAATATATGTCCTAACTAAAGGGCGGGGTTATTGCCTTTGGCAATTTCTTCCACCCAACCCTTATTGGTTTGGGTGGAAGAGATAGGTATGTCTCTTAGTAGGTAAATAATCATTTAGGTATGTCCTGACTCAAGGGCAGGATTATTTCCTTTGGCAATCTTTTCCACCCAACTATTAGATTTCTAGTCCATTTTCCGAAATATATGTACAATTCAAGTACATTCATATGATATAATCATATGTATTTACCTACCTAAATCAATCTTATTAATGTGGCAGCAGCTTTATCGTCCTACAGGACCGAAATAGGAAAGTTATGTTTGGAAAAGAAATGAGGTTCCATAATCACAGATGTGACTTTATGATGATAATTATTTCTACCCGCCTTACCTTAATTACCTCGGTACTCGAATCGATGAATTCCTGATTAGGAGACCCCTATTCGACACTTGCGGAAATCTTTTGTTTACAACCGATCATTTGCGACAGTGAAAAAAGGTTTCAAACCATACATTTGCGACAATATATTGCAGGTATAGATTTCAATGTTTCATACAGTGTGAATCAAATTTTAGTTCGTAATGGTAGGTGTATGTTATACCTTTGATTTTGTTTGATTGGAAATTGATGCGTAAGTGAATTTTTTGTTAGAGGAATTTTGTAGTTAGGTAGGGTTAGGTAAAGTTAACAAGGTGAGATTGCACGGTAGATCACTGACTTCAGTTTGTCGGGTAGGATGGTTGGGTGAGGGGCTTAGGTTAGGTTGAAATTAGCGCAGGCGGTTAGGCCGGGTCGCACAGCGACCCGGTCTAACCCTGCGCTAATTTCAACCTAACCTAAGCCCTTCACCCAAGCTATCCTAGCCGGCTAACGAAACACATCATTTATTATGTAGGTACACTTTTTTTTTATCAAACCATCAACATTTTATTTGGAAAGGCCATCAATATTTTAGTCAACCCGGTATTTATTTGGAAATGCCGAAATGAACAAAGGAGTTAACTTTTCCTTTGTCTGTCTGATATTGTCGCAAACTTTACAGTGAATACCTTTTTCTGTTGTCGCAAATGTCGGATTTTTTAAGATAAACTGTCGCAAGTGATCGGTAGCCTAGGAGACTGCTGTCATCATAATCGTTCTACCGAGATAGTTTTCCTATTGATCATTACCGTTTAAGTACCTAATAGTATATTTAAGTTTAATAATATATTTATGTATGTAGATAATCACGTTTTATAACAGAACTTTTTATTTTTATGTACAAGGCAATTAAAATCACAGGTGATAGACTTGATCCATCCCACTGCATGAGGCAATGTACCTAACATGCAGGTAGCATTACCTCGTTGTTAGGTACATGTAGATTTAATTAAATTTCGTACGAAAATCTTTCATGAAACCTCGTGAATGATTTTGTGATCGCAACGGTATGAAACCTCAATACAACAATGCCTAACATTGAACGAGCTGACATTGAGGACGATTTGAGGTCTGCCAAATAGAGTGAGGTTCTGACGCGGCACTCCCAGTCTCGCTCAGACGGCTTGGCACCGCTCAGACAGGAGACCAGTTCGCCTGCGGAATGACAAGTGATGTCCCGGCCGAGACTGTTGGGACTCAGGCGAAATTGAGGGTAACAGGGTGAAATGAACTGGAAAGGTGATTTGAAAGCGAGTGAATTATTTTTCAATGCTACTACTAGTCGGCTTACACACAGGTAGCCTGGGTTCGAATCCTGGCTCTGCATTGTACCAAAAAGATAATTGAATACGTTGAGGTGAGAATATCATCGACCGGCGGCGGTCTTGTAACCCGGAGGTCCGTGGTTCGAGTCCCAAATTTGGTAAAAATTTAGCATTGTAAGTTACTGAGTTTTCGTAATTGTGACATCACGATGAGCACAAATATGATATCTTAAAAGGTTAGAATATCAATGTGGTCGAAATCCTATTCGAGTATAATCGGAAGCATAAGCTTCCTCTGTTTCACGATAGATTATGCGGCGGAGTGGTAACCTGGAGGTCAGAGGTTCGAGTTTGGGTTTGAGTAATTATTACTTACATAACCTTTTTTTACGAGTATTAACACAAATATAATATGACAACCATTTTTTTTAGAAGCATATAAAAGTATATAGGACAAGTTCTCAATGATACTTAGTGCCACTCTGAGGGAAACTGAATAGCTAAACATACGTATTCTACTAATGGTCGGTAATTACTTGATTTTGAATAATTAACGTCGTTACCGTTAGTAATTTTCTGTTTGCATAATATGCCTTGTTGCTTCTGTTTGCAGAAGACCATCAAGAAGAGACTATCCTTACCTAAAGTAGATAATGTGTCTGGTTGTTTACCAACTATTCCAGAATAGCCATACTCCACCAGAAGGTATGTTTACCAAGCCCAAACATTAGGCTTCTTTACCACCAGTCTCGATGCCACATTGAATACACCAGTTGAAGACGCTATTGATTTGTATTGTTTTTTTTTTGGTCTGCCAAAGCTGATGGTAACGTCCTCCAGTGTCTCACTCCTTTTCGAGACATTAGTTAAATAATAATAGCACCAAAACAATAATTATACACTTTAGTGGAAGGTGACCACCAGGCGAGGTTAATGCTTAAAGCATTTTCTACCACCTAACCCTCAGAGTCTTATTATTATGTGGTCATATACTCAAGTTAATGAGGAAGTCATCCCTACGCTACCTTGATTACCAGACTAGCGCCTTAACCACTTGACAACCAGTGCAAAACAACTGTTGTTATAAAGAGACTCTTTAGAGTCTTCAATCAGGCAGTATAAGAAGTTTTGAATTTTCTTAATTTCTTATTATTAGAGATATATTCAAATGATTGTATTACGATGATACAGCGATCAGTCAGTAAATGAATCAGTGTGTATTTTCAAATCACATGCTCATTATTAAACCTATTCTTATCCTTAACTTATCGTTGTGAAGGAAATTCACTCAATCATTGAAAACCCTATCTATGAATGAGTCAAATAAATTATTAATCAATACCTACTTGTTAAAAAACAAAAATGCACTCATTGATACACTTATCTTTTTAGAGATATATTAGGATGATCATAGTACGATGATACAGCGATCAGTCAGTGAATGAATCAGTGTGTATGTTTGAATCACATGTTAATCATCCCATCTATTCTATTCCTTAACTTATCATTGTGAAGGAAAATTCACCCAATCATTAAAAACCTCATCAAAGAATGAGTCAAAAATCAATACCTAGTTATTAAAAAACAAAAATGCACTCATTGATACACTGATCTTTTTATCTGGCTGTATGGAATGGCCGTGCCTACCAATGCCAAAAAAATCTTTTTTATCTTTTCGGAGATATAGTGTTCGCTCTATCTCCGACAAGAAAAATAAGCAAGACTGTTCCTTAAATCGGGCTGTAGTGAGCTGTCAGTGAATGACTGAAAATTGCTTTACCCAAGTTTAAAACTTTTCCCCTTTTCTTTTGATTGCAGGTTATAAAGCAGCGTCAAATGACCAAGTTCCCCATATCGCCATACGTGTACTAAAATTAAAAGAGATTTTCCAGCAGTATCGATACCATAAATTTTAATAGGATTACACAGAAAAACTTGGACCTATTTACTAGTTGATGACTTTGTTATGTGATGTGATGATAGATTGATATCAACACATATAAAACACACAATTACCTACCTAAGAACTTGTAGAAAGAAGACATTTTATGCAAAGATCTGTGTCTGTGCAATAAGAAACTATATTTATAAATACCAAAAGAGGATCCACCAGTCAGGGACAAAAAACATTTTTGAATACAAAGAGTGCTGTGATTCAGCACGTAATAATAATAGTTAGTTTAAAGTTATCATATTTGTGTTAATCATTATCGTGATATCACAACTACTCAAACTCGCTTTACTAAATCTACGCTGAAACCGGGACTTGAACCACCGACCTCCAGGTTACAAGTCCGCTGCCTTATCGATCAAGCTACTGAGGTCGGTTCACGTAGTAATAATAATAAGAAGAAAAAAAAAAAAAAAAAAAAAATGGCTCTGCACATAGGAACCCTCAAACTCCCGTCAGCAGGGACCGAATCCACCTGCCTCACCATCCTGCAAGGTCATCACGTCTACTGCCTGACCAGTGCAGCTTGCCTGGCGCCTTACTTCAACCAATCAGAAGACACCCCGGAGATCAGCAAAATCTTGCATGATGACTCACTCGCTGCTGAATTGACCGATGTAGGAAGTCTGAATTTTCCCGAGGCTCAAACGTGTGAGACAAAATCAAGAAGAGCGGAGATGCTAGGAAGTAAAGTAACGTCTAATTCTGACGGGACGTTAAAAAATAACTTAACACGTTGTAAAGATCTGCCTCGTCAGACGACAAGAAAAACAACTTATTCTGAGCAGACACTGAAGAAAAACTTAGCAAGTTGTAATAATTTAGTTAGCAAAGAAGAACCACACAAACAAAATGCCGCGAAAAGAGTAAATTTAAACAGTGTAAAGTCTGATTCAGTCAACAATAATAATGCTGACATTGCTGAAGCAACTCTCTCAGTGAGAGATAAGGTAACTGAAAACAAAATAATTCACACGAAGCATTTGTTTGATAAAGTAAACAACGTGAAAGCCCAATCAGATATCAATGCTGATTGGAAAGGAGTACTCGATACAAGCCGTGCGGACTCATCAGATCATTATTTCGAGTCAGCTCCAACAGAAGATTCGCAACTCAAATCAGCAAAAAGTCCAGCTGGGAGAGTTACACAACTTGTGAACAAAAGTGTAGTAGTGAAACCCTGTTTTGTTCACCAAATGCCCGAGGTGCAACAGACATTGAAGAGAATATTCAAGTCCCAGGATTTCAAAATCAACGATCGTGATATGTCTCAAAATGAACTCCTCTTCGAATTGGCATCAATCGTGATCATATTTGGTAAGTAACGGTAGACCTTGATCTTCACTTTAAATTAATAGCACACTTTTTACTTACAAGTAAGCGAATAATTCCTCAGCTCAAGCTCACCTGCTCGTGGTCGAGTGGTTAATACGCTAGTATGGTAATCCAGGTAGCACAGGGATCCGTTGGTTCGAATCCCACCCAATGTATGAGTTAATCCTCGTTTATTTGAGACTTTGAACACATAATAATGACAATAAACACCTGCTAAAATAACTCACCGAACCCACGACCAGAACCCTGGCGCCGCCTTGGCTACAGATCTAATGGGACACTCTAAAAAGATTAATAATAATAATAATAATAATAGAAAATCTTATAAGGGCAAAGTTTTATAAGTAAAGCTATTAAGCCCAGAACAAAATTATGAGGTTATGTTATACAATTGATGCATTATTTAATAGAGAAAAAATCATCAATTTTAGCTTTGAATGAGTTTGTGGATGGAGCATTAATCATGGTATCAGTTAATGAATTCCAGTTACAAAATAACCTGTTATTAAAAAAATTGGTCGACTTTTTACATTATAATTATGTCTTTTTTTTCTTGTTGCATCCTCACAGGTACATCAACAAGCAAGGACAACCTAGCCCCCCTCCTACAGACCCTGCACTCCCTCATAGCCCCCCCTACCCAGGGGGCCTCGGTTGTCGTAGTGTCCAGCCCCTTCTCCCTGCCCGCGCTACGCTACTGCTGGAGCCAGGGCATCCTGGGCTCTGTCCTCACCCCGCCTGTCTTCCTGACGGACGCTAGTCTCACCCCAGGGGCGGAGGGTTCTCCAGTCTTCAGGTGAGACCCTGGCTTATTTTTTTTTTATATTTATTCGTTTTCATTTTTTTTTACAAAAAATATGAATATCGTCAATTTAAATTATAAGCACAGTGAAAATCAAAATATATGTACGATGTCTATTCCCTTATGATGTCTATTCCCTTGGATTTTCCTCTATTTATCATTATTGTGTTAATCACAATGTCTCTTTCTTTGTATTGTACATGGACATTCTTACACCTCGCTTTTCTAAATATCTGCTTCTCTTGGGACTTAAGCCACCGACCTTCAGAGTACAAGTCCGCCGCCTTATCGATCAAGCTAATGAGGTCCTCTGAAGGATTTATTTTTGTGTTTACACCTGTGCGAAGAGCACTAACAGGCAATAACTAACGCATTCTTATATTATAAATGCTTTATAAAATGCAGTAAAATATACAATAAATAAAGAGGTGCTATATTAAACTGTTAGCATAATGGGACTCCCTGTCTCGAGCCGACAGTCTAAATAAAGCACTACTATACTATATTAATAGACCCTTACGAATATCTATTAATCCATTCCATTCTGATCTACCGATATCCTTGAGTTCAAATTTATTGTATTTTTTTTGGTATAACAAGACTTTATAAAATGCAGTAAAATATACAATAAATAAAGAGGTGCTATATTAAACTGTTAGCATAATGGGACTCCCTGTCTCGAGCCGACAGTCTAAATAAAGCACTACTATACTATATTAATAGACCCTTACGAATATCTATTAATCCATTCCATTCTGATCTACCGATATCCTTGAGTTCAAATTTATTGTATTTTTTTTGGTATAACAAGACTTTATAAAATGCAGTAAAATATACAATAAATAAAGAGATGCTATATTAAACTGTTAGCATAATGGGACTCCCTGTCTCGAGCCGACAGTCTAAATAAAGCACTACTATACTATATTAATAGACTCTTACGAATATCTATTAATCCATTCCATTCTTATCTACTCATATCCTTGAGTTCAAATTTATTTTATTTTTTGGTATAACAAGACAAACAATAATTAATTTTCTGGTCGATGTCTCATTTTTCGTTACACCAATAACTCCAGCTTAGATCTTTTCAATTGGTGTAAAATGCCTGATAATTTTTACAGTACACAATGTGCACTACACTTTCATCTGGAACAAAAAACTTCATACATTTATATTTTGCAAGTACAGAGTTAGTGAAGTTTGTGTGTTAATAGTTAGCTTTTAAAAAAATTCTACCAGTTAAATCTCAGAGTCTGATTATTAAAAATTCTACCAGTTAAATCTCAGAGTCTGATTATTATCAGATCACAAATTCAACCGACTAGCTTGATCGATAAGATTTCGAACTTGTAGTTGGAGGTCGGTGGTTCAAGTCCCAAGTTAAACTAATATTTAGTAAAACGAGTTTGAGTAGTTGAGATATCACGACTGTGATAAACATTAACTTGGTCACAAAATCAAAGAAATCAGGAAAAAACCCAAGCAGTGAGTGGGATCCGATTGTCGGATTCATGCACTAGATTGTTTAAATTACAAGCCTAGCGCCGGCACCGTGGCCACATTGACAACCAATGCTTGATGGGAAGGGGGTAAAATTACGGTCAGAGGAATCGAAAAACAAAGCATCAACATTATAAGAAAGACACAAACCGCGTTTTGAAACTCACTTTTTGTAAGATGATTACAAAAAAATGTGAAAAACTGACTATCGAAAATTTTGGGCGATTCCATTACTTTCTTCTCTATAGGTTATCATCATATCATAGGGTGGCGTCATCGTGAACGATGGCAGCCAGACAGTGGAGGAATGACTCAGCACTTCTACCACTGTCTTTACAAGGAGGCTTATAATTGACAAGGGCCCCCAGAACCAAGCCAATGCTGGTCTACTCCCTGTTTATAGTCCCCCAGATAGACTCTATAGGATAAGGGAAGTAAGAAGAATATATTCTTATAAATGAGAGGTCTCTTTTTTTCCTTTCAAGTGCTGACGGTGGATTGGTCGGGATTGTGGTGTGCAGTCTGTTTCGCAACCAAAGTGAAGTCATCTCCTTCTCATTGGGCGTGTCCTTGCTCCCCATGTTCCAAGATTTGGGAACCGCTGCATCTAACAGTGAGTTTAGTGATCCACCTTATTGCTCGATCTATAGGGCGGCGGACCAGGAGGTCTATGGTTCGAGTACCAGCCATTGGAAATATAATTCCCCAGTTCAAGACGGCTATACCACCCTATAATATTTATATGATTGGTTGTGAAAAAAAATATAGACGTAGACGCTTGTGGTCTGTGTTGTACCTTACACATCTCCGAGTATACCTCCCCTCTGATGGGCGAGAAGTGACAATACTTCCCATGTAGGTGCTGTGTCAAGCTTTTAAACAACTGACATATTTTGAATACATTTTTTCTGCTCTGGGGTTTGAAGCTCGTATATTACCACTAAGCTAATCGTACCAGTAATTAAATAAACAATAACAAGAGCTTCTTGAAGTAATACCAACGTGGTTCCAGGAAATAATAAAGAAGAACGGAGGGGTTTTAGCGGGTGAGCCGACAGAATTGGTGCCCTTCAAGAGGGGCGACACACCATACCCTGCCGGCAAGTCCCGTATATCTTTCAGCACTGAGCTTTTGCTGAAGGAATCTTACAAGATTTTCCCCCTCAAAAAAAGAAAAAAAAACACTGCCAATTATGGACACAATACTTCCTCGTGATTGCTTCACATTGTAAACACGTGCCAATTTTGAGATTTTATAGAAAATTACTTGTATCTCCAAAACGGCTCAACCGATTTTCTTAAAATTTGTTTTATATGGTAGAAAACCGTTCTTTCTACATTCTTAATTCCATAAAAAATTCTGTATCGGCAAGTCGTGGTCCTTATTTTTTTACTTTTTTGTCCAAAATTTCGGATTTTCTTAAATATGAGAGTCAAATTATAATTAATTTGAAAATAAATATAAATAGCCTGTGTTAAACAATAATATGCATATTCTTACAAAATTTTATCGAAATCGAGTGTATCGTTCACGAGATATAAGCGTTTAAGTAAAAAGTTAGTGGTCAGGCGCATGGTCTCTTTCACCCAGAACCGCTGGTATGAATTCAATGAATTTAAAATGGGACCATCTACAGAATGTCTCCTAGATGTGATGTGTGCAAAATTTCATCAAAAACGGTCGATTAGTTTCCGAGATTTGCGCGTTACAAGGAATCGTTTTAACAGACCGACAGACTTTTAGACAGACAGACAGACCGACAGACAGACACAAAACCAAATTTACTCAGTAGGTTATGAAACGTCCAGAAATATGAAAAAAATTGAAATCGGAGCAAAAAAATATTTTTTTTTACAAAAACGAACACAATACTTCCGATTTCTAATATTAGAAATTTCTCGGAAGTAAAAGAAGCTAATGGTGTATAATTGAATAACACCATTTACTTTTTTTCTCTCCCTTTTATAATTTTGTTGTTGTAGCCAGCTTGGCTGCAGCTGGATTGATGGACTCCCTTTCTCTCCCGGCTCAAACGATCGTGAGGGCTGGAAATTTTGATCAGTAAAATGGCGTCTGCTTGTTCTTTTTAGCTGCAGTTTTTTAAAGTGATACTGTGTTTAGTTTTTAACCTCCTTGGCCAAATTAGATTTTTGTTTACATTTCAACTTGATGATTTTTTTCAAATCTCGCGAGAAGTGTCAAATTGAGTAAAAGTCTCAGGAGCGAAAGGGTTATTTCAAAGTTGGCTCGTCCTGAACCACATATTTCTATGTGCTATCAACCATCATGAGGACTTGGACTTTTCTTTGTAAGCCATTATACCCTTAGGAAACTGCAAGCTAGCCTGGCTTGTTAGGGTTGGCTAGTCTGGTCTCTGTTTATAGTCCTCTAGCGAGACACTGTTCTTCTCCCTGTTTAATGTCCCCCAGGTAGACCTTTTGTAATTTTAGTCCAGACTAGCTCACACCTGACACTTCGTCACCGCAATTGTTTTCAGTATCCAGGATCGAGCCAAGCAGTTCAGTCATAGCCAGACACGTGGTTCTGGTACGCTGTGGAGCCAGTTGGGGGTCCGGGGTGATACTGGATGCTAAGGGTGGCATTGTTATTACCTGCGCCCATGTTGTTGCAGTGAGTACTTCCTACGTCTGTCCTCGTAGCTCAGTGGTAAAGGCGGCACTCTGTGAATCCAGAAATTCCAGAGGTCCTGGGTTCGAAACCCAGCCGGGACATGACAAGTTATCCTCCCAATTGGGATTTTTACCACATAATAATATGTCTTGGGCTTACTGCTGGAATAATGGGACTTTAATAGTCCTTATAGGGCAGTATAAAAAAGACGATATTATTATTATTATTATACTATTATTACTTCGTTATGTGAGAGAAGTAAGTTATCATATTTGCGTTGATCACTTTCGTGATATCACAACTACTCAAACTCGCTTTACTAAATCTACGCTGAAACCGGGACTTGAACCACCGACCTCCAGGTTACAAGTCCGCCGCCTTATCGATCAAGCTACTTCGTTATGTTTTTCATTTTAATTTGTAAATTGTAAATAAAGAAGTAGGTACATTATTTTATTGGCATACTAGGTAAGGAGCTCTTGTCTTTAGACGATAGTCTAAAAGCTCTCTAAAGTAAAGCACTGCAATAATATATTTTACTATATTGGATGCTGCTACAGTAGGTAGGTTCCTTATGATAGTAAATAGTCAAAGAAACCCACCACTAGTCAGCGTCAATGCCTCGTTGAATAAACAAAACTTCTTAAAATTGCGGAAGTTCAGTTAAGCAACTTTCTGCAAGGTTAAGACTTGGTGGGCGACCAGGTATGTTCCAGCAGTCGTGGTGCTGACTGATCCCCATGTACCTTGGCATGTCGAGGTTGATGTAGATAGCTGGTTTTTTTATGAGTTTCCAGCGAATGAAAGTTAAACCCATATTTTCAATGACCTCCTATGTCCATGAGAGGTTAAACTACACAAGAAAACTATTTTAAATTTAAACTACCATTGATTCCTGCCATCGTCGATGTTACTTTGATTACACTCGTTCTATCACTGAATCAACGTCCAGCGAGATTAGGACTTTGATGAGTAACCCGGCCCAACCCAGGCTGGGTGAGGTTAATGTGATTAGCTGTTTGGTGAGTTTCCAACCAATAGAGGGAAAAACCTCCGTCTCAATTCGAAATTAGTTGTTAAAAGGGCCACCTATGATGACAAGACTTGTAACTTCAAAGTGAGAGTAGTATGATAATTATGTTTCCATGATTTCAAATTCGCTCAACCATTTTCCTCACAGGCAAATGAAGACATAGTCATCAGCTACCTGAACGACAGCCACCTAGCGTCCCTGGTATTCAAGACATCTGTAGACAGCGCTTTCGATCTGGCCTTGCTGTCTACTCGCTGTGAGCTCCGTCATGGACTGTCTACAAAGTTAAACCCGCGCCAACCTCTCCTAGGTAAACCATACAAACCTAGTTTCACTTAGCTCAGAATCTCTACTTTTGTTTCTTCTTGAGAAAATTTCTCATTTATTAGCTGGAACTTCATTTTTCTCGAACGGAAATTTTTTCTGTTTCTCAAAATTAATTCTCAAACAGAAACTCTCTTGCCAACTTTGCTTGGCTCGTCCTGAAAAACTATTTTCAGGTATGTCTCGGTAGCTCAGTGCTAAAGGCGGCTCTGTGAATCCAGAGATTCCAGAGGTCGTGGTTTCGAAACCCAGCCGGGACATGACAAGTTATCCTCCCATTTGGGATTTTTACCACATAATAATATGTCTTGAGCTTACTGCTGGAATAATGGAACTTTAGTAGTCTTAATCGGGCAGTATAAATAAGACGATATTATTATTATTCTCATGAGCGATTCATTCTGTTCGGAAATTTCATAGTTTACTCCTTCCTCCTTGTCTGATTCTTTCTCTGAAGCTTAGATTGGTGTCACATTTTTTGTTGTTCTTGTTGTTCCTTTTTTTTTATTCTTCTTCATTTCATTTGCTCGACAGGCAGTGGCGTAACATGCGCAGGCTATCCGGTGTTCAACGAGCATGCGCTGTCTCCTCTCACCGCCACCCTCTCTAGCGGCATTGTCTCCAAACTACACGAACTACCTGCGCCCCCTGGCGGCATTACATCCAAGCTTCACAAAGCAATCACAAAGCGCTCAAATACAACACCCCCTAGCGGCGACTCTACGAAGCTTCACCCCGAGGTGGTCATGCTACAGTCGACCTGCACAGTGCATTCGGGGGTCAGTGGAGGAGGGTTATTCGACAGTGGAGGTGCCCTGGTGGGGGTGATGGTATGCAATGTGAAGAGCTCGTGGGGAGACGCCACTGGTATTCACCCTTGCTTGAACATGGCCGTGCCTATCTGTGCGATTCAGGCCACCCTGGCGGAGTATTTGAGAACCAAAGGTGAGGATATTTGTTCAATTCAGAAGTCACCGTGGCAGAGTGAGTTAGCGCGCTAGGCATTGCACACACGGTGACCTGGGTTCGATCCCCAGCGGGGCAGGATTTTTTCTGCTCTGTTCTTGGGTGTTCGGGGTCCACTCATACCTCGTGAGGAAAAATGAGTAGTTACTTGTATGAGTAACGACCAGTGGCGGCATTACCAGAGTAAAAAGAAATTAATGTAATAGAATAATTCGAAATGTACAGGAGGCTCTTAGTAATGCTGCGCTACCCACAAAAAATTGTGAAGAGGACTTGTGCTTCACCACAAATAAAACCATACATACATATTTGTTAAATTCAGATTTCAGTAAAGAAAGTAAACAAATAAAGAGATATGGCAAACAATTACTCCTCAATTTTTTTTTATTCTGAAATACAATCAATAAGTTCTTGTTATAAAAAGAAGAAAAAAAAAAAAAAAAAAAAAAAATCAATAAGTTCCTCCATAATATATCATGTGATGTATTTATTTTTTAATTCCAGATACTGCTGTTCTTGAATCATTGAACGTTTCCACTACTGACGTCAAACGTATTTGGAATTTACAACCGATCCGAAGTAAACTGTAGGATGTCCGGGTGGCGAGCAATAATAAGGAGTGAAACAGCTATACCCTGACTGGCCTAATAATCATAAAGTTATCATATTTGTTAGTTACCTTTAGTTGTGATGCCAGTGTTACGGTGACTTTACTTAAATTCGACTTACTAAAATTGCCCCAGTTTGGGAGTGGAACCACCGACCTCAATGTTGTGAGTTTGCCTGCTGAACTCTTAGATAGGTAAAGATAAGTGTTTTAAAATAAATCTGATAAGTGAGCAGTATCCTTAAATATATCATATTATTATCTCTCTCTCTCATATGAGTTCGAAATACTTTTTTGACAAAGTCATATTTTTATAAAGTTTACTCGAGATTTTCTAACAGTTTTGTAACCCGAAATGTTTTGAAATTCCTGCTAAACTTTATCGAGTTATTGGGTAACTTTTTGAAAAATTACGTAGCAAATGACTTGTTTCTTTTCAATAGCTTTTTATATTGTTTTATCTATACTTAATGTGCTAGAAAAGTTTAAAGTAGTGAGTCCCATAATAGAAAAAAAATCAGTGACAAAAACCAAAGTATTATTAGATTAAAAAAAAAAAAAAAATAGAATTGAAAACAAAGCAACATATTCCTAATGTACTAGAGAAGTTTAAAGTAGTGTGTCCCATAATAGAAAAAAATTCAGTGACAGAAACCAAAGTTAGATTTAATAAAAAACATAAAAATAGAATTGAAAACAAAGCAACAGACTCTATGACCACTGCTGAGAGTCACCAGTGAGTTACAACTCGAATGAAATGACACCTAGAAAAACTACAGCTCTGCAAAATAAATGGAAGCAAATGAAATTAAAAAAAAAAAATACAGTGGAATAGAGCGAAATTGTAGGAGGGTATAACTGAAAACCACTTATAAGCCAGCGTCAATGGCACGTTGAATACACCAGTTCTCGTTCTGTCACTGAATTTAAGCAACCGATGCTAGGACTTGGATGGGTGAATTCTAGTAAAACATGACTAGAATTCATACGAATTACTAGAACTTGTACATTCTAGTACTAGAATACTAGAAAAATACATTACTATAGTTCATACGAATTACTAGAATTTATACATTCTAGTACTAGAAATACTATAGAATACTAGAAAATACATTACTAGAATTTGTACATTCTAGTACTAGAAATATTAGAATACTAGAAAAATACATTACTAGAATTTGTACATTCTAGTACTAGAAATACTATAGAATACTAGAAAAATACATTACTAGAATTCATACGAATTACTAGAATTTGTACATTCTAGTACTAGAAAAATACATTACTAGAATTCATACGAATTCTAGTAATTCTAGGCTATTTCCGCCCCTACTCAGGCAAGGTGAGGTTAATTTTATTTGAGTTTCTGGTTTCTCGTGATATGACTATGCAATTGAAAGCGACGAAAGTAAATAAAATTAAAAATATCTTAATAACAATAAAATATTTGGTGATTCAGTAAAATTATATTTTTTTAAAGTTTTGTAATGACTTTGGTGTTTGTTGATATACAGGGTGTCCATAAAGTCTGGACCCGCCCCCCCATCTCGGGAACCACTTAAAATATTGAAAAACTCCAAGACACCTATTTCTTCGATTGTAGGGGGATTTATTTTAAGCTAAAAAAAAAATTGCCTACACGGCCTCAGTCAGGCTGGGCATGGACCAACTTTAAAATCCTAAATAGAATGGTATGTCTTGTGGCATATTGTTTTAAAGGTCTTATTGAGAGAAGCTCATTACAATAAATTTCAGTGAGATACAACTTACCGTTCTCGAGATACAGGGTCGGACGTCCTGCGTAATATGCGTAATTTTGACCTAGAACTCGTTAACCGTAAACTATGGAGAATTTTTTTCTTGTTAATAATAACTCCTTATTGCAAGACCTTTCAAACAAGTTAAAGTTTGATTTGATTTTTCGTTAAAAATTTTTCAACTGTTCGTCCAGCTGGCTGACGAAACCGACCAGAAACTAACCATCAACAGAGTATGTCGAGTTATAACATGTTCGAGAGGTCTTGCCATAAGGAGTTATTATTAACAAGAAAAATTTTCTCCATAATTTACGGTTAACGAGTTAGGTATAGGTCAAAATATATGGATATTACGCAGGACGTCCGACCCTGTATCTTGAGAACGGTAAATTGTAGCTCACTGAAATTTGTTGTAATGAACTTCTCTCAATAAGACCTTTAAAACAATATGCCACAAGACATACTATTCTATTAAGGATTTTAAAGTTGATCCATGCCCAGCCTGACTGGGGCCGTGTAGGCAATTTTTTACTTTCCTTATCTATAATAAGGAAAGTATTGTATTCGTCGAAAATTTGACCTACCCAGTTTTTCACATTTCTGGACGAATCATAGCCTCAGGATACCAAAAAAGTTGTTTTCAGCCATTGGTCCGTGCGTCTGTCTGTCTGTCTGTCTGTCTGTCTGTCTGTCTGTCTGTCTGTCTGTGTGTGTGTGTGTAAACAGGATATCTCGAGAACGGTAAGAGCTAGAGACTTGAAATTTGGTATGGTAATTCATTTTATACACCAGACGAACCATGAAACTTTTGGTTGAAATCGGCCGCATTCTGCGGCCGCAGGGCCGCAAATATTAGCCGCAAGCGCCGCTTCTTTAAATTGGTTAAAGATACAAAAAAAGTTAGAGAACAACATTTTCTCTGATTAAAAAAATAATAGGGGTCTATTCTCATCATTTTTTTGATATCTTGAACTTTTTGGAACCCGGCCTCAATTTACCGGTATTTTGGGGGGACCCGCTTGGACTAACTTTTTTATTATTTACCCCAGAGTGGGGGTTGCGACATATCAAATCCAATGATTTTAAGGTGCTGATTACGAATTTGGCACTGATTTTTAACTATCCGTTCCCGTTGAGTCACCAGTGGCGGAATTCGACTTCTTTTTGGGGATAAGGAAAGTCGTGTGATGTTTACACCAGATTTTTTTAGCTTAAAATAAATCCCCCTACAATCGAAGAAATAGGTGTCTTGGAGTTTTTCGATATTTTAAGTGGTTCCCGAGATAGGGGGGGTGGGTCCAGACTTTATGGACACTGGAGACCCTGTAGTGTATATCTTAGTAATTCAATAAATTTGTATTATTATTTTTTTTTAATTTAAAGTCATATCTATGTATTTTAGTCAAATATACTGTCCCAAGAGATGAACAATAAATTCTTAAATAAGTATTGTCAAATGAATTTCGTATCCATGTATGAAGCTTCTTCAGATACTTGTGGTCTGTGTCACCCCCCAGGTAGTCAAGTAACATAGAGCAGCTATTTAGAAACAGTCAATTTTATCAACAATAGAAGAGATGGGCGTATAATTTAATCTTTGCACTTGAACGGGGCTGTTCAGTGAGCATGGTCTACCTGACTCTTATGGCTGCGATAACCCAGATATTGAATCTGCCTTGTAGGATAGCTCCCATTAAAAAAAAAAAGAAATTATATATCTTATATTTTCCGAAATCAAAGGCTATAGACTTTTATTTTAGTACTTGATTCTAGCATCTCCTCCGTCGAATAGGTACTAGGAATTATCACTTGATTTACAAAAAAGTATTTTTAATAGTTCCTCAAAAATAAAAATATAAACTATCGGAAGAAATACATGATTAAACTACAAAAATCCTATTTTTCACCTTTTAATTTGTTCAGACACCTTATCAAGAGCTCTTTCTTCAAATGTACCTTTATATCAAAATTTGGAAAAAGAAAAATCATTCTATAATTTCCTAATAACTCTTTGAATGGAATTATAATTATGTTTCATGATTTCCAACTAACTCTTTGAGCATTCCGTTTTAACCTTGTCTTTCCTGATGACAATATCAAAGTCACTCACGGAAACGTTGGGCTTAACCCTTACATTGACTTTCACATATCCTCTCTCCTTGAAATTCCTGCACTGGTCTTCAGACAACTCGTATATCTGTCGGCACTTCTTGCCCACACTTCTAGGAACTTGCTTATTTTCTTTGTACGAGTTATCCTCTTTTGGATGTGAGGAATGATTCCTGTCCCTCCGATCTTTCTCATCAGTGGAAAAAGAGCTCGTTTCCTCCATAATTCTTTTCATTTTATCGCAACGGCAGTATTCAATGTCACAATAATTTCTACCTTTACGTCTTGTGTCCTTTGGCTCTGGGTTCTTTTGACGTACTTTAGTGTCAATGTACTTACCATCATGATTCCTATCTTTGTTTTCTTGTTTGTTGGAGTGACTTGCCATTTTTCGCTCCCGTTCGCCTTCTCCATGTTGAGAGATCTGGCACATCTTGTCAGCTTTCTCAATTTTGTTTCCATAAGTTCCTGTACATGCTCTCTCTACAATCACGTCCGCGCGATTCTTCCTGGAGTCGTGTGAGTCCCTCAGAGGGACCCTCCGCTGTCGGTCGTCGTCCGCATAATTCCTTGCGCAATAATCTACATTTTCACGGTGTTCATTTACACAATGTCCTCCTCTTCTTGGCGGCCCTCCTTGCGAGTTTTGATAACTTAAAGCATAACGTCGGCGCTGTCTAGAACTCGGTCTGGATTTGTGCACATTGCGCGGACGCGGATTCGGATCATGTCGATAATCTAACAACCACTCGTCTCGCTTCAGCCTCATCTTTGCGGTTTGACCCAAGGTGCAGGTTTCCCGATATAAATAGTCGCCGTATTTTTTGACCACCCCAATAATCGCTTCTTTATTGGTTGAAAAGTCATAAGCCGGGTTTGCACTTTTACACCGGTAGTCTTCGTTATTCTGCCGCGAGACATGGGTTTGTGAATCGGGAGAGTTCCAGCAGAGCGTGTTGTAAACTGAGCGCTTCATTCGGCCGAGTAGAGAATCGTGTATATCCTGTGAATCACAGTCTGGTGTGGGGTTAGAGTTGGTTGTGTGTGACGTTTGCATGATTTTAGACATTGCACTCTATGATACGACTTGAAATCCCACTAAGATCAAATCAGATAAAACTGATACTTTGATGAAATGTTATGTTGTAGAAAAAATTAAAAAAAATATATTTTCGATTTCCTAAGTACTTCCATTATTCTACTCTTTGCAATCTCGTTCAAAGGAATTAAACATATACTCGTTAATTTGGATGTGTTTTGTTTTGTTGTGTAGTATAAAGTGGATTCGAAAATTAGAAGGGAATATTTTCAAGTAGAAACTATGGGAAAACTGTATCGACAGCCATTTCTACTGGCCGGAAGTGAAATATTTATTTGTAATGGTTTGTGTGGAAATAAATGAAGCCAGCGCTGAAATTGAGCAACCTCCAGCGAGGTTTGGACTTAATAGAGAGAAAGTATATTTATTTATATACGGCCGTGTGACGACTACGTCACTTGACTACAAAGTCCGGCTTTCTGGACATTTTTTTTTAACTAGATTTTTACAATATTTCAAGGTGAATGTGGAACATTTTCATCAACATTTTTTTTTTTTTTTTTTTAATTTGTTTGGTTAATGGAATAAGTGGTTATTGAGAATTTGAACTGAATATTTCAAGATTTTTAAACTCATATCAATGATCTTCTTATTGGGGATTCCCAGATCACGCAACACTGAGAAGGTGAAAGAAGGTATTGCACCTCGTGCTCCAAATAAAAGTCCTATCACCTTGAACTTGTTGGCTTCTATTTGGTATCTACGAGCAAGATCCCCAATACACGGCTCGTAAATGGATTTCTTTTCTCTGTCCACTTCATCAGCTTGAGAAGCATTTTTTTCAAATCTTACTGTTGGGTCAAGAATGAGCACTTGACTAGAATCTGATTTTACAGCAATAATATCACAACGACGAGTTGAAGTGTCGTCCGAGAGACAGCTGATTTCCTCGTCAACATTCCATCCAAGGTGGCGCATTTCACTTGCAATAGTGGACCTCACGGTGTGGTGGCGAGTATTTCGGAGGAGCTCATTCTTGCGGCAGGAACCAAGTACATGTGGGAGGGTTTCTATCTCTGTGCAGCCAGAGTGGCGACACAGGGTTGTACCAGTGGTCCTGCCGGGAATTGCTCGAACTCCGGCAATATTTGCTGACATCTTGAGGGCTGCAGTCCATTCACTTGAAGATAGAGTTTGTTTATCATATTTAACGAAATATTTTTTATTAAACTTAACTGCTAAATGCATCTCTGCATCTCTTTCATTTTTTTAAAAATATTTTTTAAAACCATCCATACTTTTTCATTGACTTGAACTTCTGTCTTGTTCCTCTCAATCTTAAGGATACCGCTCTCACAATTGGCAGTTGAATCTTGGCTTTCAACCAACTGTAAATTTGAGAATAACTCCTCTAGTATATTCCATTTGTAAAATGCTTTAACTGTTCAATGCACAGCACCTCTGAGTCTCATAAAGTTAAAGAAGGAGTACGTCAACCTCAGAACCCCCAGGAAGAACCTTCGGCCTAGGACGACAGCTCCATTATAAAACCTCAAATGGTTCCTGCGATGCAATCTCCTCAGAATCAAACACAAATCCCTTCTCGTGTCCACTGAACACTTGTGCCAGGCACAGTTGAGTACAGCTCTCTCCATGGAGGCATTGCCGTCATCCAGGATCTCTGAAGCGTTGCAGAGCAGGAAATAAGCCATGGCCACGGCAGCTATTTCGCCCGAAAACTTGAGGTACCTCATCGGACTCAGGGCGGTAGGACTCAGCACCATCTGGTAGAGGCAGAGACAGAACATGAAGTTGTTGGCGATGATAAACACGAACATGACGGGACTCCATAGCTCCAGCAGCTGAAATATAATGAAAAAATTAGCAAGCGTCAATTGGATACGAAAATTCCAAACAAGAAACACCATGTCCGAATATCGCTGGACGTTGCTTCACTGAGGATGATACGGAAACTCGTTTATTCAACGTACCATTAACGCTGGCTAAGTTGAGGGTGTGGGTACATTCTAGAAGAGGATCCGTTTGAACAACTATGCCATGCGCACTTAAGAGAGAGGCTGATGCTACAGACCTCGTATCAACACAATTTATGGACATGGAAAGACCCAGAACATTGCTTCTGGGCCTCCAAGGGCTCCATCGTGATCTACTCATGTCCATCCAATGACATATCTCTCAGGTACACGTAAGTAAACAGAGAACAGATTAGCCAAACCTAACAAGCCAGACTAGCTTGTAGTTTTCCAAGGTTTTGATGGCTTATAAAGAAATAGGCCAACTTCTCACGATGGATGATCGCGCATAAAAATTTGTGGTTTTCCCACAACTTTTCCATTTAAGTTGGCTGGAGATCATCACTCCCCCCAGCTGCTTACAACAACAACAACACGTGGGTAAGTGACTCAATTTTAGATAAATCGACCACCGATATACATAATTGGCATCATTACCTACTTCTTAAAGTTAACATCATGTCTTATAGTAACATCGTGATTTCAGATAACTTAACCAAACACTGTGTTAAGCGAATTTTAGATGTTACATTTAAAGACCTCACTTTTCTTCGGGCTACGGAAGAGAAGCAACGTCAACCCCATGCATACGACATTCATTCAATTAAGCCGATTGTTCCGTCACAAATATTTGCTTTTTTGGCGATGTCTAGTCTAAAAAAGACGCTGTGTACATACCTCATCCTGGAACCGCAGCAGCTGTATATGGTACTGGACAATCTGCTTGAGACAGCACTTCTCATACTGTTTCCGAAGACTCGCATCTTGTGACGAAATCGAAGACTTGGGTCCTGCACTTCTCTCTCGAGGGTCCACTTGACATTCATTCCTCGTGAAGTCTGTGTAGAAAATTCGGTTCCCTTCCGCGTCCGTATGCTCTTCGCCCAACTTGGCGAGAAATTTGCTCAGGATCTCGTACTGCGCGCGCAGATGTATGATAGCGACGGGTAGGAATGTGATGATGGCATTCGTCGCGAACACGAACACGGTGTCCATGTAGAGAATGTAGACGAACACAGCCTCGTACGTCCAGGAGTCGGACTCGTCGAGGAACGGGAACCTGAGAGTGACGGGATGGCGCCGCTCCGGGTGTGCTGTCCTGTAGGTGAGGCGCCGGATCTCCAGCTCCGCCGGGTCGGTGGGCAGGAGAGCCTCCATGTTGGCGCCTAGTGTCGCCGCGGCGATACCGGTGAACACGGCGAAGTGCGTGAAGTTCCCGTGGCGCTGCGCCTCAGGCAGTATCTCCTTGTCCCGGGCAAACACATTCCGCTCATACTCGATGAGCCGGTTCAACTTCCGCGTACTGCAGGACAGATGGAACGCGATGATCACCACTTCCAGCCCGACCAGGTCTTCCAGAAGCACCTGGCAGAATTCGGGGAAGTAGCGCGTGGCTCTGGTTAAGGTGTTGAAGTTGTGCGTAAATAAGTAAATGAGCCACAGGACGCTTTGGACAGCGACGTGGATGCGCTGCAGAGTGGCTCTGCGTTTCGTTGTGAAGCGGTCCAGATTGATGAGACCCGCATATTCGAGGGTTTTGAAGATGAACTCGATAGTGACGATCATCTGACTGGCGATGTTCCAGGTGAGGCGCGTTGAATGATAAATCTTGAATCTACCGATCTGAAATAAAAGAGTGGGCGGGTCCACAACATCCTAATGGCGCCATCATGTGGGTGTAAATTATAAATAATTATAGGTCTTGAGGGGTAAAATCAATTGAAAATAATTATGTCGTGTTCTTGTGTACAAAGACGGCACGTATTCCCCTTCGAAAAGACGGATTAAATAAATAATACTAGTACACCTCAGGCATACGTTCGATGTTAAGAGACGTTGAGCAACAGAGCAAGACTGATTACAGATATGATGGGGTGATGGGGCCAATATTTACCCTTACAATTTTATTCACTTCATCGAGGTCAAGAATATTCTTTAAAAAGAAGACAAGTCTGTATGACGCATTGGAAATTCAATCCATTCCAATTAAAGCTATCAATTAGACACATTTAACTTAGTATATTTCTTATCTTTTAATTGAGGTTAGTTTTTGTTTGTTTGCATAGCTATTTGCTGGTTTTTCTTGGTGTTCGTTTTGAAAAACATCTCAATTAAAATGAAAAGAGCTAGTTATTATGGAGGAAGAGAACTAAGTGTAAAATAGTACACTGTTAAAACATACCATAAAGCACTTTCACACACGTATGAACTTGTCCCCTTTATGTTAATATTTGCTGAGCGGGCCGCAAGAAGGAGCTCGCGGGCCGCGGTTTGGACAACCCTGATCTAAGTGAATATATTTATTATTATCTTGAGGAAAAGATGGATGAAAATAATACAGTAAAATTCTCTCGGTTAACAGAAAATTAGTTTTATTAAAAAAGGTGTATATAAAAAATATTTTAGTATAAAATTTGTGAAAAACAGTTCTTTTTAGTAAATAAAATCTACAAGGAAGTAATAACTAATCAGTTCCTAGGGGTGAAACACGGAAGAATGTGGGAGAAGGAATGACAATGATAAATTAGTGAAAAATAATATTACCTAATAAATAAATAAAAACTTGCGATAACACTTTAAATAAAAACTTGCAATATCATTGATCGGAAGTCATAATGCTTTGAATTATTTATCATTTACAGCCTTAAAATTAAACATTAAAAACAATTCACACGACTAGGATTAAAATACTTTAGTTGAAACAAGACTGTCGTAACTAATTTTACCATAGATAGCTGTCGGTTAAACAGTGGAAGAAAATACAGGCAGTGATGCTATCAAAATCAGTGCGGTAAATACAATGGAGAACAGAGAAAAAAAGACCAAGATACTCTGGGAAAGCATAAGTCTTAACTTCAAGGTATCCTGCATTGAAGTCTCACAGCCACACCATTTCAAATCATATATGCCCGGGGTTCGAACACGTAACATTCTTATTAAAAGGCAAAAAAATTATCACTTGACCACGGAGTTCGGCAAACTATAAAAATAGAGCTTTATTTAGACTGTCAGCGCAAGACAAGCACCTTTATTTTTCATTTTTTTTTAGAGGTTAATGTTGTACTACCCTTAAATTCAAAACATACACTATGCATATTGATTGATATTGCAAAGTCGGAAAGTGATGAAATTTCAGTAGGTGAAGAGTGTTCCAGCATGAATAATTATTTTTTATCACAATAACCAATTTTATTTCGACAGTAACTTATTTAGGGAAATTTGATAAATGGTAAAATCACGATAGCCAGCGCCGATGGCGCGTTGAATGCACCAGTTCTCGTAGGATCACCGATGTTAGCAACGTCCAGCGAGGTGAAGACTTCGAGATGCTGGCATTTCGGCCCAATTCAGGCTGGATGAGGTTAATGTGGGTAACAGGGTTGTGAGTTTCCTGCGAATGGAGGGTAACACCCCCGTCGTGATATGACCATGCAGTTGAAAGGAACTTTAAACCCAAACTAAAAAAAAAATATCACTAACTACTTTATCACACTCCTGACAAATAGTACTACCTATCCTAATTCGACAGCATACATATTTATCGTACTCCTGATAAATAGTACTATCTATACTAATTCGACAGTATACATATTTGTCATACTCCTGACAAATAGTACTACCTATCGTAATTCGACAGTAAACATATTTATCGTACTCCTGATACATAGTACTACCTATCCTAATTCGACAGTATACATATTTATCATACTCCTGATACATAGTAGTACAACCTAACTTAATTCGACAGTATACATAATAAAATGACTCGGAGCCTTCTTACAGAATATTGTAATGGTCGGGACTCGAACAGCCTACCTGTGAGTTGAGAGTCCGCTGCCCAACTATCCTGCTATCAAAGAGTTTAGCTGACGTAAGTACATTAACAAAATAGGAAATATACGTAAAGCAATATGACCAGATAAGGATTACTTTGCAAAGAAAAATACTTTTCAATAAACCTTTAGTAATATGTTAGGTATTTACAAATGTTACACAAATGTATTTTTATTGAATCGATATTGTTATCCCTTGAATTTCATCAACATTGTGAAAAATTCAACATATTGATAAAAGGATATAAAATCCTGAAAAAATAATAGTACTCTGAGTGTTAGGTTGTAGAAAATGCTTTAAGTGTTAACCTCACCTAGTAAGGTGACCTTCCACTAAAAGGTCTATTTTTATAATTACATATTATTAACCGAACACAGTGAGATTCTGTTATAACTTGCATAGTAGTATTATTATTATTATTATTATTACTAGTTATTCTGTGAACTGTAAACCTCGCACAGATTCAACTATCGCACTATAAGTGTTCAATCAACAAGCATGAGCTAGTGATGGCAAAAGCGCGAGGCGAGGCGAACTTTGGCTTGACTCGCGCTCGCCTCGCAGGGCGCGAGGCGAACTTTTTTGAAACTCGCGCTCGCAAAATTTTGAGTTCGCCTCGCCTCGCGCTTACGTCGGTTCGCGCTCGCCTCGCCTCGCAGTTCGCGCGAGTTTAGTTCGCACAGTTCGCCCCGCGCTTCCAGAGTGTCTAGTGCTAAAAAAGTATGAAAACAATGCAGAATCGTTCTTTAAAAAGGAATAATAAAATCTCTGTTTTTTAACAATTCTTTTGATATATTTAATGCATATGTTCACAAGTCGTTCGACCGAAAAACATATCAAATATGGGACACAGTACACATACCTAGCTATAGGAATTTTTAATCTGGGAAGGATTTTTTAATGTTAGGTATCCAAATCATGCCAAGATGCCCATTAATATTGTCTTTCACACGAAAAACTAACTACAACTTCTTTCCTCATTTATTGTATTGTCTATCTAAGGGTTGAATTTTTGCCTTCCTCCTTTTCAATTTAATCTTCATAAGAATGAGTCATTCATTTTCGGTTCGTTATTTATACTTGATGGAGCGGTGTGTTACCTATCAATTTCTTGGAATTGGAATGGTTTTTGAAAAACCTACCTTTGTCCAGATTCTAGTTTGTAGGTTTAGTAATTACTGAAAATATAACAGTCAAAATTTGCACTACACTAAACAATGGAATATATGTAATTATAGGCACGGCTGGTGCTAGGGAGCTGCGGAACTGCAGCACGCCCGGACGAAAAAGAAAAAGGGAAGATTTCTCAAGTCCTTGCTCGTACACAATGAAAAGCATGACACATTTCTAAAATAATTCTTATGATTGGCATGGTAAAGAAACTCAAACTCAATAAATACTGAAACTGCGAATCTATAAATCCCATGTTAGTCCGATTTATGTGGCAGCACCCCAAAATTCCAAATGGCTTTACTTTTCAAAAAAAGCCGCTTGGTATTTTTAATTCTAATAAAATGATCTATTAAAACGCTCCTATTGCAAAAGTTTCCCTATGGGATTACCATAGTATTTAGCGCGAACTGCGAACTGTTCGCGCGAACTAGTTCGCCTCGCCTCGCAGAAATGACGGTTCGCGCTCGCGCGGGGCGAGTTTTTTTTACAGTTCGCCTCGCGCGAACTTTTTTAGGTGCGAGGCGAGTTTTTGCTAAACTCGCGCTCGCAGTTCGCGCGAACAGTTCGCCTCGCCTCGCAGTTCGCGGCCATCACTAAGCATGACGACATCGAGGCCTTATTTTAATACCCCACTTGATAGGTTTTCCAACGACTCGACAAAATTTCAAGAGTCTTGCTTTTTTAATACAAATAGAAAAATCGTTTTCAATTTTCTGCAAAATGGCCCCCATTTGGCCCCGAGTGGCCTGATTCGACCCAAAACTATAGGTAAAATACTATAATCCCAATGAACATGTATACAAAATTTCATCAATTTTGAGGACTCCGTTCGAGAGTAATCGCGGAACAGACAGATACACAGACAAACGAAAGCCAAATCGTCCAGTATGCAAGTCAAAACAGAACCTCACTGTGTTCGGTTAATTATTAATTACCCTTTGATTATAGAGAATTATACATACATACATATACTATTGTCAGTTACACCATACGAGATCACTACGGACTTCCAAGACATGTTTCCTGTAGGGCGCAACATTGTGTCCCGAATTAATTTGAATGAATGGGAAGTGTTGCAAAGCGTTGCGAAGCATTTGATTCTAAAGCAAGAGCGGAGAATGAAACGTGTCGCTAGGTTTCGAAACAAAATGTTGCGTTCAGTAGGAAACCAGCTTCAGTCCACCCGAGAGTGCTATACAGGGTCCACCATGGATCATGAACCATTTTGAAATGCCTTTATTTTAAAAACTGAAGCTTCATAATCAATTTTTCTTTCATGGGATACAAGCAAATAGACTGCCATTTATTGTAATACTCACCATTCACGTATTGAAAATAATAATAATACTCTTTAGTATAAGGTAACCACCAGGCGAGGTTAATGCTCAAAGCATTTTCTACCCCCTAACCCTCAGAGTCTTATTATTATGTGGTCACAAACTCTAATTAATGAGGAAATTTCGTGCATTGGGTGGGATTCGAACCAACGGATCCCTACGCTACCTGGATTACCAGACCTTAACCACTTAACTACCAGTGCACAGAAGATCATATCACGGAGATGTTGGCTTTAATGCAGTGCATGGATTCAGAGCTTAGACATTCTCTTAAGTTAAGCATCGCTTTTACCAACATGTATTCGGGGAAGCAATAATTTCTAGATCGAATAGCATCTTTCCGATTTACCCAAATTATGAACAGCTCGAGCGAATGACCGCATTAAGGGCAACTAACATCGTCAATTTGTCATGGTGATAGATGTTATCTTCAAAATGTGAATTAGAGTATTACAATAAATGGCATTTTAATTTCTAGCATTCCATCAAAGAAAAAATCATACCTATTAATAAACATGGGTTAACCCCGTTCATTTGTAAAAAAAAATATCTGAAACTCCAGTTATGAAAATATAGGCATTTCAAAATGGTTCACTGTTCTCAATAATCACTGCATTGTATAGAACTAAGAATTCAAAAAAGTAGACATTACTGACCACAATAAAATTGTGATATCCAGTATCGAATACATCAGAGTAATAGTTTATGTAATCGATCCAAGGACTCTAGACTGTCAATCCTCCAGACAGGCGGCTGGTGTGCCTATTCTCTTATGCATCAGAGTAATAGTTTACCACTGCAAGGTATCGATCCAAGGAGTCTAGACTCTCAATCCTATAGACAGTCGGCTGCTGTGTCTATTCTCTTATGCATCACAATCCTGCCTTGCACGTCACTCGAGTAAAAGAGAACGTTGTTGAAATCGTAGTCAATCTGAAATAAAAAGAAACTTATTCAAGAAACATGATAAAAGTAAAGTGAAAGAAAGAATGATTTCTTTCTGTTGAAGCTCACGACCTCTTCACAATATTTGTGGATAGCGCAGCATTACTAAGAGTCTTCATATTATTTTCTTAATTCTCTGGTAATGCCGCCACTAGTTGTTACTCATACAAGTAACTGCTCAATTTTCCTCACGAGGTATGAATGGACCCCGGACATTCAAGTACAGAGCAAAATTCCTGCCTGCTGGGCATCGAACCCAGGTCACCGTGCATGAAAGGCTGCAAGCCCAGTACACTACACCACTCGGTCACGGTGACTACTGATATGATAAAAGTTATTCGTATACAATAATATATTTTCACTACTAAACAATCTATACTTATAAAAGAGAGTTTCACTCACTGACTCACTGATTCATCACTCTTTCTCCGAACTGGTAAGTCCTAGGAAGCTGAAATTTGGTAGGTAGCTTTGTCTTATAGTCTAGAAGTGCAATAAGACAGGATTTTTCGAAATTCCCACTACAACACCTGCCATTGGCGAAAAAAGATTTTTTGCTTTCACCGCTATTTCTCCGCACGGCCATGCCTCGGCCTGGGGTTATTGCCTTAGGCAATCTCTTCCACTCATCATCAATACGGGCGACAGCCCGCTAGTTAAATAATAAATTTGTTATTAAATCAATATTTCTGTAGGTGTTCATTCAGGAGATACATGAAGGTCGATGATAAAACAGAATTAATTTTTTGATATCTTAGAAGCCAAATAAAAATGGCTTAGGATGGCTCCTCTGTAGAAAAAAAAAACAAAATATAATTTATTTATTATTGTTATTATTATAATTTAGATCCTCCCTCAAGTCGGAGATTCAACCAATCACAGCGCACTATAGCCCGACTCGAGAGACAGTCTGTCTGGCTTATCTTGAATTTATTCCTGTTTTATAGTTCGGCCCTAAAGAGTCACTCACCGCGGTCATCTCGTACTTGCTGTCAGGGATACTCTCAATAGGGGCCACGGGGGCCGCCTTGAGGTAGCTCCTGAGGGCCCCCTTGGTTCCTACGAACACGTCGAACTCATTCTGCTTCAGGCAGTTCAGCTTCTCCATGGCACCGGGCAACTGCAGGACTGATTGCTGGGGGGATTAGAATTCATCATCATCATCATCATAGGGTGGCGTCATCGTGAACGATGGTAGCCAGACAGTGGAGGAATGACTCAACATTTCTACCACTGTCTATACAAGGAGGCTAATAATTGACAAGGGCCCCCAGAACCAAGCCAAGGATTAGAATTGGGTGAGGTTAATTTGGGTATCAGGTTTGTGAGTTTCCTGCGAATGGAGGGTAACACCTCCGTCGTGATACGAGTATGACCAATATGACCATGCAGTTGAGAGCGACGATAAACCCATGGAAAAAAAAAATAATAAAAGTTATAGGACTTGTTGCAAAATCAGACTTAATGGTCTCACAAATAATAATTCGGGGTTAAGTGGCAGAGAATGCGTAAGGCATTAACTTCGCCCCGGATTACAATACATTTAAATTTAAATATTTTTTTTTCTATATCTTTTTTTGTAAATATTGTTAATTTTTTTTATCTTTGTTAATAATTAATTGTTGTTTGTATTGTATAAAAAATAAAGTGTAAATAAATAAATAAAATAATTGACCGAATTAGCTTCTACTCGAGCGTTTAAATTGGAATTTGTGTTGCATAGTTGATGCAATTTTAATTGTTGTTTTAATGTTGGTCGGATCAACATTAAAGTCAAAGAAAAATTAAAACAGCTGATTCTACAATCTCGTTCGCAGCAATTTTTTGTGTGTCGATTTCTTAATCAACCAATAAGATAGATGCCTGCTGCTGTGGCGTAATGGTTCTGACTATTGCCCGTAGTCCAGAGTTCCCGAGTTCAACTCCCGGTTGGGGCAGACTTTTCGACGAAAATTTTGTTCCATTAAAACACGTGAGGCTGGCATTTCCGGCCCTACCCAGGCTGGGTGAGGTAAATGTGAGTAGCTGGTACGATTCCCAGAGAATGGAGGGTAAAACCCCCGTCTACTGAGATCAGTTGATTCTAATTGGTTTTAACGTCCTGACTGAGATAGATAGTCAGGACGTTAAAACCAAATAGAATCAACTGGTCACAATAGATCTAATTAGGTCGCAGTGTTGATTGTAAGGGTTCCACTGAAAACCCTGCAACCAGGTCAGATAATAATAATAATAAGATAGATCGTAACAAAAAGCAAACAACATTTTACCAGTGTGATACAAGTACTTAAACTTCAAACACGATGAACACTATTTTAATTTCTCCGTTAGGCTTAAAGGATCTCTAGATAACACTCCGATTAGTGTATAACTATGCAAAACACCAATTATAAGTTATTATAATATTAATTTCCAATCTCAAGGGTTGGAGGCCTCATAAGATTCGCTCACTATTTAGTAGGTATTAATAATTTATTTAGCTAATTGAGGTGGTTTTCCTTTGCATTTTTTTTTTCTTTTTTCAATTTGCTTTTTCCCAAATTTACTCACATTGTTTAACCTTTTCCTGAGGTTGGTTGGTTCTACCACTCTTACCTAACCACACTTTACGTCTGGATGCACTTTATAACGCCAGTCCAGTTAAGGGCCCCAATGATTTGTGTTAGTGTCTTTTGGCCTGATAAAGACCCTTTTTTCAAGTTCCATAATAATAATACTCTTAGGTAAGGTTAATCCTGCATTTTCTACCAACTAACCCTCAGAGTCTCATTATTATGTGTTCATACACTCAAATGAATGAGGAAAGTTCATGTATTGGATGGTATTCGAACCAATGGATCCCTACGCTACCTGGATTACCAGACTAGCGTGTTAACCAATTGACTACCAATGCAGTATATATTTGTATTTGTATATATGCAACAGAAAAACAATATGTAGTAAATGGAAAAACAAAAATGACATATAAAATGAACAATTAAATGTGACCGTTACATTAGGAATAAAATAGGACAAATAAATAAAGGACAAACTTGTTTTCAATTAAAAATCAATAGTAAATATACGTTTATTTTGAAATCAAGACCATTTTTTAACATTTTTGCGAGATTGCTCTGGGTGGATCTATAATACTTACCTTCCTTGGCATTTGTCTTATTAGGTAGAATTTTAATCTAAACTTCAGCCACGCCGTGGACTTCCCTTCTAGTTATTCATCCTGACAGTCATGAAATTAATAAAGGAAAATCCCGCCTTCAATATTTTAAGAAAAAACACCCACGACAGAACCATAATGCGTTTGGCTGTGAGTATATATTTCGAAACTTGAGAATATATGATCAGTTGACAGATATCCCGTTTTAACTTTGGACTGCAGCGGTACCATTGACTCTGGTACAGCGCTTTTCGTATGATATTGTTGCACTCGTTCAAGCTCTCCGACTTGGCCATAATTAAGGAGAACGCATAAAAATATGGGAGGAAAAGTGCGACAAATTTTATGCCATCGTTGAGTGGCAGATATTTGAAAAACGCGATATGGTAGAAGAGGACGACCCAGTGAACCAGAGCTATTCCGAAGACGATGTTCTTCACGAAGAGTGACAATCTTGTGGCCTGAAGTACAGAAGAAGAAAATCAAATTTCAATTAGGACATCGGGTAATCAAGGTTTCTATTTATGTTTCCTCTCTTCCTCTGTTCTGGCTTCTAATTATCTTTCTCTCTCACTCTACAATAACATTAGGACATAGGGTAATCAAGGTTTTGCCGACTTCGCGAGCCATGCAGCGGAAAAAAAAACGTCAGAATGTACATCCTCCCGTTATAGTAGGAATCTTCTTCCTTTCAATAAGATTTTTTTTTTACTTTCAAAAGATTTTTCTTTATTGAACAATTACGTTTCATCTTCTTTAATGAATTTAATTATGAGGAGATAACTTGTTAATTAAATAAAAATTAAAAATATGGCAAGTTTAAGGGACCCATAATGCAAAGCATGGGTCCAACACATGAATAAATGCCCACATTGCAAGATAAATCTTTGTTCTTAATTTCAATTATCCAAGACCTAGATTCTGTCATCTTAGAGGCCACGCACAGACGCACATACTATACAGGGTCCACCAAAAATAAGGAGCCACTTGAAATATCAAGAAAACGGATTTAAATTTTGGAAAATACTAAAACACTTGTAACATTTGGTATATCAAGCGGAAATTTTTTTACTGGCTTTTGTTTTTTTTTTATCATTACATCTAAAATAAAATTTATTGTGAAAATATTAAAACCCGTAAGCAGTCCTAGTCTACAGCCTTATTTTAAAGTTTTAGTTTTTAGGATGTTAGGTTCTCGATTTGCAATAAAAATCAAAAATAACTGAAGTAAATATAAGTGAGACCTGTCAATTAAAAGATTAAACTTATAAATATTTTATTATTAGACTTGTAGCTATAACAATGTAGCGCGTGCGCAATTCTCGTATAACAACATTTGTCTTGTGCTTCATTCCAGAAAGCACTCTCACTTTCAGAAACCCCAAATTTCCTTTTCAAACAGCAAATTTCTTTCAAATAACGAAATCAGAGTGTTTGTTCACCCAAATGACCGAATCAGAAAGATTTGAGGATTATGAGAGTGAGAAAGCTTTCTGCAATAAAGCCCTGGAACCTAATAGCCAGACTTGGTATACACTCTGGCCTGGGCTAGGTACTTACCTGGGACATAAAATTATTCAATTCCTGATATCGCTTTAAAATTAATCTTAAATAAAATTCTTGATATTTCTGCTCTGTGGTTTTTTGCAGTATTATTTCTTTTAGAAATCCAGCTGTCTCCTTTTTCCACATGACTGCGTTTCTTCTTGAAATGATGTTTAGATCCAAAACTTTTGCTCGTCTGAAATCAATATTCATAACAGTTAAATTTTCATTGATTTCTCAATCAGCAGTATGTTTGTGACAATGAAAAAAATGGAGTATTCCAAGATGCAAGTGTTCCTTAAGTTACCAAAATATCACATTTAATGCCGGGTTATTCCCTCATTTTTCTATAAATATGAAAAATGATGTAATGTAAGTCAGTAGTTCTAGATTAGGAATTATCACAATCTATATCTATAAAAGAAAGCTGTCTGTATGTGTGTATGTATGTATGTATGTGTGTATGTATGTATGTGTGTATGTATGTTCTTTATACAAATCCACACCGTTTGACCGAGAAACCTGAAATTTTGTACATAGGTCCCTTTGGATCAGGAAATTCTTCTAGGCTAGATTATATCTCCCTGAGGTTAAGCTACAATGAGTAAGGATAAAAATGGATGGGTGACGCAAAAATAATTCACGTTTTTTGACAAAAATCACATTTTTTCTCGAAATTTGTCGCGACGACCTATCAACTCAAAGCGAGAAAGTTTTAGGCAAGGGTTTGAGCTTTCAATTGACATATCGATCGCGAATTTCTGATGAGCCGTTCTTGAGCTACGCCGGGTAAGGTAAAAAAATGGATGGGTAACATGTAAAATATTCACGTTTTTTGACCTAAATGACATTTTTTCTCGAAATTTGAAGTGACGACCTATCAACTCAGAGCGAAAAAGTTTTAGGCAAGGGTTTAGGCTTTCATTTGACATATTGACCGCGAAATTCTGATGAGCCATTCTTGAGCTACGCCGGGGAAGACCAGAAAATAGATGGGCGACAAAAAATATTCAGGTTTTTTTTCAAACCTAAATGACATTTTGTGTGTGTGTGTGTGTGTGTGTGTGTGTGTGTGTGTGTGTGGCGTGGTGTGGTGTGGTGTGCGTGTGGGGCGTGCGTGTGGGGTGTGCTTGTGTGTGTGGTGTGTGTTTGTGTGTGTGTGGTGTGTGTTTGTGTGTGTGTGGTGTGTGTGTATGTAGTGTGTGTATGGTATGTGTGTGTGGTGTGGTGTGTGTGGTGTGTGTGTGTGGTGTGTGTGTGTGGTGTGTGTGTGTGTGTGTGTGTGTGGGGTGTGGTGTGGTGTGTGTGTGTGTGGTGTGTGTGTGTGTGTGTGTGTGTGTGTGTGTGTGGTGTGTGGTGTGTGTGTGTGTGTGTGTGTGTGTGTGTGTGTGTGTGTGTGTGTGTGGTGTGTGTGTGTGTGTGTGTGTGTGTGTGTGTGTGTGTGTGTGTGTGTGTGGTGTGTGTGTGTGTGTGTGTGGTGTGTGTGTGGTGTGTGTGTGGTTGTGTGGTGGTGTGTGTGTGTGGGTTGTGGATGTGGGTGTGTGTGATGTGTGGGTGGGTGTGTGTGGGTGAGCGTTGTGTGTGTTTGATGGGCTGGCGAAGCAGCGGGTGTAACCCGCTAGTCACAAATAAAGTAAATAAACTAAGATGTTTCCTCACCTGTTGTCTAACAGTTGCTTTTCAGTGATATATTCCCCGGTCGCAACATCCGTGTAGTAGATTCTCCTGCCTCCCATATCCTCATGTCTCGCCCCAATCAACCTGACAAAGTTCCCGAGCATCCTGTACTGGGCTTCAAGTGGTGTCACAAGAATCGTATCCATAGACTGGAATGCAGTCAACGTATTGGCCACTACAAGCATGCCATAAGTCAAAGAGAAATACATGAATATGAAATACTTGAGCTCGGTGTAATCTACAAAGCTTGGGGACCACAAGGACACAGGAAAAATTCTGTGAGGATATTTCCTCGCGGGAAGCGTTGTATCAATTTCTACGGTTGGTCCTGATGAAAGCACAAGGAGGGGTATGAAAAACCAAATCAAAAGGCACAAGTTAGAGAGGCCGAATAACCTTCTCAACTCCCACTGCTCTTGCGCGACGTATTTCTTGTGAATCTCAAGGTTGGACACTTTGAATATTTTTTCTTGTTGGTCAAACACTTCGATGAAATCTTTAAAACGGATTTTTACGCTTGCAACACTAGCGGCACACATGATAACAGTAAGAACTTCCTGGAGTCTCGATAAGAAAAGGAACAGATCACATGTGGACACCAGAAACAAATATAAAGCCATCGATATAATGTAAAAAATGGAAAATAAAATCATGAAACTCTCGAAAATATACTTGTGTACTGTCTCCATCCACAAGTGAGGATAAAAGTTTGGTACACAAATCCAACCGAATATGTGAAAGGGAAACAGCAGCACGTAGCGTCTTGCTTTCGTGTAATCCATGTCCATGCTCACAGCTCAGCTGGATCAAGATGGAGATCTCCCTCGGCGAACGTCTTGGAAATGATTGTTTAAACAAGCTCCTTATTTTAAAATCTAGTCACCTTTATCAGTGCCGGCGCAAGGGGGACAGGTGTGGCCTGCCTACAGGCTCCAGGTAGAACAATCTCTACTTAGGTTAGCTCTCTCAAAACATGTGATTTTCACCACTTCCCTATTGAATAAATAAAAATAGTTCATTTAGAAAAATGAACTATTTAGAAAAATGAACTTTTACGGGGCACATTTTCGCGCAAAGATAAAGCGTATTTTTTGAAGACGCCATTTCAGATACAAGTGATTTCTGATTTATAAATTTTCAATTAACCTTATTTATTTAAACTTTTTTACAGAACAATCATCAATAAAAAAAACAACAATCAATTAAAAACTTAAAAATATATACAAAAAAGCAATACATACTTCCGATTACCAATATTAGAAATTTCTTGGAAGTAAAAATACGGAACATTATTAATTATTATTTACAGTTGTTTTCTTATCCGGGGCGAAGTTAATGTCTTAGGCATTATCTGCCACTTAACCCCGATTTGCCATTTGAAAGTGATACCATTGATTTGAGAACGGCGCCGCCTCAAGAGTACTGTCTTAGTCACGGCTCTTATTCGTTTACTTGAAAAATGTTTGCCTGTCTCCTCCTCCGTGGCGTAATGGTTGTGACTACTGCCCGTAGTCCAGAGATCCCGAGTTCGATCCCCGGTCGGAGTAGACTTTTCGAAGAAAATTCTGTTCCCTCCAAACACGTGAGGCTGGCATTTCCGGCCCTACCCAGGCTGGATGAGGTTAATGTGGGTAGCTGGTACGATTCGCAGCGAATGGAGGGTAATACCACCGTCCAGATCAGGACGTTAATAATAGAATCGTTGGCGTTAGGAAGGGCATCCAGCCATAAAACACGTGCTCCACCCTACCAACCTCAACCATGAGGTTGAACAATGCCGACCCCAAAAAGCAACATAAGCTAATATGGGATAAAGGCAAGGGAGATATATATGTTTGCCTGTCTCCCACTCGAAGCCGAACAGTTCATTTTACAAAGCGCACACTCACATGTTCCTACAACATTGTTGATGTATTACTAGAATTCCAATCTGAGACTCGCGTGAAATCCAGATCATCTCGTATTTGCATCAATGTCAAACAATCTTTTGTACAAAAGGAAATGTTAAAATTAGATTTTTTAAATGTAATTGTGCCTCGGAACCGCTTTCGCATTACTTCAGGGAACATTACCTTTACACACACAAACAAATCATTTACAATTTAAAATATGGTATTTTGAATCTCTTCTCTGATAAGTATCATCTTTCAAAATGACCCTGCCTGTATTTAACCACTCTTCTATTATTTTTTAAATCCAATTACAGAGAAAGTAATGACCATTTTTCAGAGTAAAATGAATCAGCACAAAATACTAAACGTTCAAGGACGGTTAATCGTTCTATTGCTTTTTCCTTTCAATATTATAATAATAATAATACTCTTCGTCTGTCACGGTAGCTCAGTGGTAAAGGCGGCGGTCTAGTAATCCAGAGGTCGCGGGTTCAAAACCCAGCCGGGACATGACATATTAGCCGTATTTTTCTTTCTAACCAAAGTGGATGCAACTGGAATAAAATGAACAAACTCGAAGCAAGTCATTTTTCTTTTGGAAGAAGAAAAATGTTCTTCCAGTTTGGTTAACCAAAATGGATTTAGAAAATTCTTACTTCCAGTTCTTTTATTGGTTAAGTCCATTGTTTATCTTTAAAAGTACCGAAACGCATTTTTCTTTCACGAATTGTGGGGAAGCTAAACCGGAAATATTTGGAATAAAATGGAAACATTTGGAAATACCGAACCTGGAAAAAAAAAAAAAAAATATCCAAATAAAAATACCCCTATAAATCTAGAAATCCTTTAAGCCTAATGAAGAAATCGACTGATTAGTTCATTGCATAGTGCTAATCGAGTTGTTTTAATGGCGGTTTCACAAGTTATGTTACAAAAAAAGATGAGCGCGAATAAGATGTGTAAATTTTAAATTTGATTTTAATGTTGGTTTGACCAACATAGTACCAATTAAAGAACAATCAGTGATGTGACCATTCAGTTGAAAGCGGCGACGAAAAAAGTATTATCAACTTTTTTAACTGCAACGAAAATTCAAATTCTGCCACACGAGTAGAAGATTAACATTGGTCAATCATTTGTGAGGCATTAAGTCTGACTTTGCAACACCCTACATAACTTTAACTTTTCTGTTTATTGAACATGTGCAATTGTGCACCGTTGAATAAGAAGTTTACCATTTGACAGATTTACATGCCGAATTTAGAAAATTATGAAAGCAGAAAATGTTTTATTCTTTAGATCTTTCCCAAAAACTTTGACCTCTGGAATATTTTTGATTGCAACTGCCGATTTTATGACTCGTAGAACACTTGGATATATAGGGGACACCCTGTGTATGTGAACGTCAAGAATTTAAAATCCGATTTATAATTTTGTCTTCTCACGCTTCAAGCTAAATGACACAAAATAAAATTCAACACTTGATGAGACAACTACACATCAAAATGTTTTTTTTTTTTTTTTAAGGAAAAATTCTGATTTTTTTATGTAAATAGCATGTCTGTCTTCTAAGTACATAGTCAATACGCTTCAAAGATGGTTATATTACGCCGTTTTTTTAAATTATATTACGCCGTTTTTCGCTGGACGGTTGAAGATACTAAAAAATGTATGAGAGTAGGAATAGCCACCAGTGTCGCAATTTCGATTGTCAGTTGGTGGACGAATATTTCTAACTTGATACTTACAGACAGCACTTTGAAGTTCCGGTCCAGAATAGTGAGGGTACTCCGGGTGTCTCCTATCACAATAGTTCCCTCCCTGTAGGAGTAGGACATTATCTTGCGGCACTGGGGAACAGAAAGCCGGGTGTATAAATGAATAAAATGACATGAAATACTTGCAATTTATACAAGACAGTGCATTTTTTTTTTTTTTTTTTTTTTTTTTTTTTTTAAAGGCCTGAGATATCGTACATTTTTTTTAAATATAAAAAACGTGTCCCAGGGACCGTCCTTCCGGAAGGGAACCGAGGATGCAAGAAGCATTTAAATAATACAAAACAATACTCCACTCTGTTTACCCTGTAAGAATGAGACTAAAGAGTCCCTTTACTCTCACAGTCACAGTCCAAACAAGGTCTCATATATTTATGTTCGAAACTCAAGGGAGGTGCTGAAGAGTTTGCCAAAAGCTGTATCACCTCCCTATATTAGATTATTACAATTTGTATCTAAAGCTTGGTCTAAAATTGTTTATAAATAAATATGTGAGGATTTGACACAAAACAGAACTTTTCTCACATTTTAATGTCATAATAAAACTGAAGACGACTAAACTTCAACAAACTGGTCGTGTTGCAAGAGTAGACAACTTTAGGATATCCCAACTCCAACTAGTACTATTGCAATCGTGATGGATAAAGAACAAGGGACAGACCAAGAATGCGCTGGGAGAACAACATAAATGCGGATTGTTAAACTATGGGGTATCACCTCATGAGTGGAAGATTGCATTCCACAAGATGATAATAATAATAATTTATACTGCCCGATCAAGACTACTAAAGTCCCATTATTTCTTTGATTCCGTTATAATTAATGAGAGAAAAAATTCACATTTAATTCTTTTAGGTGATTATAATTTACCATTTATCACTTGGTCACCCCTTGAAAAAGATGGGCAAGTTTTCCTTACGCATGAATATGTCAACCGAGAGGTGTACTCACAGGGTGAAATTATGATCGACTTTAGTAAATTTCACCAATTAAAACAGATCAATACTATCAAAAATGATAACGATAAGATACTTGATTTAATTTTTACGAATCTCAACTCATTGCACGTATCTCACAGCGATGAACACCTTATCCCCGAGGATATCCACCACCCGCCCCTCTCCCTCCTCCTCTTTTTAGAGAAAGATAAAGTACGAACTTTATCACAAGAAAATAAAATCTCAGTGTACAACTTTAAAAAAGCTAATTATGAACATATTAATAAGTTCTTTAACGACATAGAATGGAAAAAAGAATTTAATAACCTAAATATTAACCAATCAGTAAATAAGCTTTATGATATTTTGAATTCCCAAATCAACCTTCATGTCCCAAAAGTCACAATAGGAGACTTTAAATTCCCAAAATGGGTTAATAGTGAACTGCGAACACTAATAATAAATAAGAAGAAAGCACACAAACAATATAAGCAATCTAGTGCAATATCAGATTACCATGAGTTTTCGCAGTTAAGATCACAATGCAAAAAACTAAGTGCTTTATTGTATGAAAATCATTGCAAGGACACTGAGTCTATGCTATGCAAAAACCCAAAAAGTTTCTGGACATTTATGTCAGAGAAAAGAATAACCAAAGGCTTACCTTCTGTTATGAATTTCAATGACATGTCATCACACCACGAAAAAGAAATCGCAAATTTATTTGCACTTAACTTTGGATCAGTGTATTCTAAAGAAATTATCGTTCCACCAGAATTCTCATACAATAAATACACCAACATTAATCACGATCATGTAAACTTTAGTGAATCCGAGATTAAAGAAGCCTTATCTAAGGTAAAGGAGGGAGCGGCGCGAGGGGTGGACAATATCTCACCATTATTTCTTAAGAAATGTGCTTCACAGCTCGCCTGTCCTTTGACACTTTTATTCAACCAATCACTGCAAACAGGTACTTTTCCTGATAAATGGAAAGCAGCTCTCATCACTCCAATTTTCAAATCAGGCACCAGAAGTGATATTATTAATTACCGCCCAGTATCCATTATTTCCATAATACCTAAGTTATTCGAGAAACTTACATATGATAAAATAAAAGGTAGTCTGTGTCCACTCATTATCGACAATCAATTTGGATTCATGAAGCAGCGATCCACTCTAACAAACCTAATATCATTTAATCATTATGTCAGCGGAGCTTTGGAAAAAGGCAGTCAGGTGGATTGCATATACACCGATTTTTCCAAGGCGTACGACAAAATAAATCATAATATTCTCATATCGAAACTATCCGCCTTGGGAATTTCGGGGTATTTGCTGCAATGGATCCGGAGCTTCTTGTCGGAGAGGACACAGATGGTAAAAGTAGGGAATAGCCTTTCTGACCCCTTTTACGCCAATTCAGGCTGCATACAAGGCGGACATACTTCTGGTCTATTTTTCGCCCTATTCATTAACGACATAGCGGAAGTACTGTCTGACATGAATTTCTGGATGTTCGCAGATGATCTGAAGGTTGCATCGAGTGTCGGGGGACAGGGGGATGTGAATAGGATCCAGGAGTTGTTGTTGCGTCTCTATCACTGGTGTTCCACAAATAAGATGGAGTTGAACATAAAAAAATGCTTTGTCATGACATATCACAGAAATAAAACACCTATCCTGGGATCATACAGCATCAATAAACAAGTACTGGCCCGACGTGACGTAGTGTGTGATCTGGGGGTCACGTTTCAGAAGGACTTGGGATTCGTCACTCATATAGATCGTATCAAATCTAAAGCTATAAAAATGCTTTCTTTCATCTACAGAAATACCAAGGACTTCTCGAACGTGGCAACCTTAAAGACCCTCTACTATGCGTACGTCCGATCAATACTGGAATATTGCTCTGTTGTATGGTCACCAGAATATAAATGTCATACTAAATCTCTAGAGTCCATTCAACACCGATTTTTAAGAATAATAGCATTTAAGTCAAATACGCTGATCACAAATCATGATTACTCTGAAATAGAATCATCCAATAAAATTTTAACTCTAGAGATTAGACGTCAGTTCAACGACCTAATGTTTCTTTTCAAACTATTAAATAATAGAATTTTTTGTCCAGAAATTATAAACGAATTAAACATCAGAGTACCAATTAGAAATACACGTGAAAAGAAATTATTTTACATTAAAAAATTCAGAACCAACAAAGATGAACATACAGCGACTGTAAGAGTTAAAAAATTGTGGAACGAAGCCAGTGATGGGGGCGTGGATATCTTTTCGGATCCTCCGGGAAGGGTAGTGGACCTAGCAAGATCAGGAAAGCTACCATTCTCTTTAGCACCTAAAATTTAAACTTTAATCTTAATTTAATGCTAGTAACTTATTTTATTTTAAGCTATTATATTAACCAGTTAAGGTAGTTAGGATTTTAGTTTTTTTTAATATAGTTTTTAATATATAATGTTAAGTAAAAATGTATAATGGAACCCCCGTTCATGTAAAAAAAAAAAAAAAAAAAAAAAAAAAAAAAAAAATTATTCCAGCAGTAAGCCCAAGACATATTATTATGTGGTAAAAATCCCAAATGGGAGGATAACTTGTCATGGCTCGGATGGGTTTCGAACCCACGACCTCTGGAAACTCTGGATTCACAGAGTGCCGCCTTTACCACTGAGCTACCGGGACAGACTTTTTTAGAGGGTTGCTATCGATCAGACATACTGTGCTAGAGCTGCCGTCAAAATAAAGGCGGCATACATATATGAAATATATAAGTTCTCAGGAAAAACTTATAATTATACACAACTCTTGGTAAAACAAATATTTATCTTCATATTATTTCGAGGTATACATATTACATATACATTATACAAATACGTAGGCGGATTATTTGTACAAGCATTTGTATACAAATTTGTTACCCCACAAAAAGTTCGTGTTCGTTTCAAATTTGCACGCACGGTGACCTTGGGCACGGTGACCCTGCTTGGTCCACTCATACCTCGTGAGTAAAAATGAGTAGTTACTTGTATGAGTAACGACCAGTGGCGGCATTACCACAATATAAAGAATGGTGGAGTGCATTGTCACTAACAGCCTGATTAAGCACGATCATTGTGTATTAAGTTGATTTTTATTTTTTATTGATGTTTATTTACAGAGGAGACTAACTTAACTATCAGATTTTTTTAAATTAAGTTGATTAATTTAATCTGTTCATTAGCCACTATGCATTAGGACCTAAAGTAACTATCTCTGTATGGAATGGCTTTACCTAGCAAATTGTGTATTAAGTAGAGTTCTGGGCTTAATAGATTTACTTTTAAAACTTTGCCCTTATAAGATTTTCTATTATTATTATTATTATTATTTAATGGAAACTCACCGAGGGTCGCATGGTAGCCAACACCTTGTTTTGCCTCAGGTCGAAACAGTTGAGCGAGCTGTTCACCCCCGCTATGTACACGAGGGGGTGCTGTAGGGTGACGCCCTGGATAACCCCGGTCTTGCCCCCCAGGGCGGCACTGACTTGGGGGGGGTCGTGGGGGGCCTGGCGGGTGTCGTACATCGCCAGCTTGGAGTTGAACAGACCGGCCGCCACCAGGGTGTCCTGGCAGGAGAGGGAGAGGACGGTGGCGTCGCATCTGAGGATGGTATGACGTGTGGTATTACTAGCGGGATGGTATGACGTATGGTATTACTAGCGGGATGGTATGACGTATGGTATTACTAGCGGGATGGTATGACGTATGGTATTACTAGCGGGATGGTATGACGTATGGTATTACTAGCAGGATGGTATGATGTATGGTATTACTAGCGGGATGGTATGACGTATGGTATTACTAGCGGGATGGTATATCGTATGGTATGACGTATGGTTACTAGCGGAATGGTATAACGTGTGGTATTACTAGCGGGATGGTATGACGTATGGTATTACTAGCGGGATGGTATGACGTATGGTATTACTAGCGGGATGGTATGACGTATGGTATTACTAGCGGGATGGTATGATGTATGGTATTACTAGCGGGATGGTATGACGTATGGTATTACTAGCGGGATGGTATGACGTATGGTATTACTAGCGGGATGGTATATCGTATGGTATGACGTATGGTTACTAGCGGAATGGTATAACGTGTGGTATTACTAGCGGGATGGTATGACGTATGGTATTACTAGCGGGATGGTATGACGTATGGTATTACTAGCGGGATGGTATGACGTATGGTATTACTAGCGGGATGGTATGACGTATGGTATTACTAGCGGGATGGTATGACGTATGGTATTACTAGCGGGATGGTATGACGTGTGGTATTACTAGCGGGATGGTATGACGTATGGTATTACTAGCGGGATGGTATGACGTATGTTATTACTGTCGCCCGCTTTAAGGGCCGAGGCATGGCCCGCAAAGCAAAAAATCCTTTTTCGCCAATGGCAGATGTTCTAGTGGGAATTTCGAAAAATCCCGTCTTATTGCACATCTAGACTATAAGACAAAGCTATCTACCAAATATCAGCTTTCTAGGACTTACCAGTTCGGAGAAACAGTGATGAATCAGTGAGTCAGTCAGTCAGTGAGTGAAACTCTCTTTTATAAGTATAAATATATGATTTTATTATATTGTACAAGATAATATATATATGAATGTAGGGTTGGGTGGAAGAGATTGCCACAGGCAATAAGCCCGCCCTTTAAGTAGGACTTTAGCTTCTTTCTCTTTTTTGTTCTCGTTTCTTTGCACAATCTATTTTGTTCTACCTAATAAAGCATACTATAATAATAATAATATACTGGTAGTCAAGTGTTTAACGCACTAGTCTTGTTATCCAGGTAGCGTAGGGACCCGTTGGTTCGAATCCCACCCAGTGCATGAATTTTTCCTCATTAATTTGAGTTTTTCACCACAGAATAATAAACCTCTGAGGGTTAGGTGATAGAAAAGCATTAACCTCGCCTGGTGGGGTTACCTTCTACTAAAGAGTGTTATTATTATTGTAATGAGACAAATCTTCAGCATATAACATTCTTTTTATAGTATATGAGAAAGAGCTTAAATTGAACGTGATGTAGATCTACAAGGCTTAATTGTAAGTGGAAATATTTGTAAATCTACAAGGCTTACTTGTAAGTGGAAATATTTGTACGTCTACAAGGCTTACTTGTAAGTGGAAATATTTGTACGTCTACAAAGCTTACTTGTAAGTGGAAATATTTGTAAATCTACAAGGCTTACTTGTCAGTGGAAATATTTGTAAATCTACAAGGCTTACTTGTAAGTGGAAATATTGGTAAAGTCCTCCAAGGACCACAGCTTGAACGTGCTATCCCACGCCCCCGTACAGAAGGTTTGGTCATCGCACGCGTCCACGCACCACACCCAGCCTTCGTGGGCTGGGTAGATGTGCTTCACCAGCGGCTGGTCGGGCTGGCACGTGTTCCACACGCCTATGGTTCGATCTCGCGAGACTGATATGCAGAGTCGGTTATCCTGAAACGAGTTTGATCAATATCATTTAAAATCCAAACATTGGTTTTGCCTGAGTGACACTTTATTTATTTTTAACATCGCTTTTAATAAAGGCGTCTTTCATAAAAATCTTTTTATGGTTACAAATAATAGGACCTGGTTCCACAAAGCTCCTGGCTATAGAAAATTCGTAGTTACCCTAAATAGGTTAAGGTCAAATCACGCACTTTGCAAGGCTTACCTACATAAAATTAATATTGCCCCCACGGACTTGTGTGACCTTTGCTATGAAAGAGAGGACAACCTTTAATTTGCTGAAAAGTTACAAACCAGCTACTCAAATTAAGCTCACCCAGCCTGAGTGAGGCCGGTAATAGCGAGCATCACAAAGGTTCGACATAACGAGAACTAGTGTAGTAAATTTAGGACGTGTAGTTTCTAAATTTCAGCAACGGCAATGTTCAGCGAGGTTAAGAGTTGTGTGATCTTGTATTATTTTAACTCGAGAACCACAAGTCAGATTGAGCTTATAGTATATTTATATTATTTATGAATAATAAGATTTAATTATATTGTTTCCATGGGTTTGGTTTTGCGTACATTATTACATGGCCAATTAAGAGTGAACAGCTCAGTGGTCAAGCACTCGCTTGCCATGCGGAAGGTGCCGGGTTCGATCCCCCGTGCCGACAAAAATTTGTATTCTTAATTTGGTTACAATTGTTTGTCTGAGTTACCTTCCGGTGCGCTCGTGTTGACCCAGCACCTAAATGGGAAGTGTAGTGTCACTTCTCGCCCATCAGAGGAGAGGCATACTACGGGATGGGCAGGCTACAACACAGACCACAAGCGTCTACAGTAGCTCCTGTTTCATGGCTACGAAATAAAAAAGGCTGTGAAACACCACCGCTCATCTTTAAAAAAAAAAAAATAACTCGTGATCTCGATTTAGTCTAATGCCAGCCTCCGTGGCGTAACGGTTGTGACTACTGCTCGTAATCCAGAGATCCTGAGTTCGATTCGCGGTTGGAGAAGACTTTTCGCACAGAAAATTCTGTTCCCTCCGAACATGTGAGGCTGGCAATTCCGGCCCTACCCAGGTACGATTCCCAACGAATGGAGGATAAAACCCCCGTCCTGCCTAATTCAAGTCAGGACGTTAAACCAAATAGAATCAATGGACATGAAAGGAGCCTAGACATTGGATCTGGGCGTCCATATAATCCTCTCACCACTGTGATCTCTCTCACGGACAAGGAATAATTATTATTAGTAAGTACCTCGAATCAGTTAAAAAGTCCTGAAATCAAATAGTAAAACTACCAGAAAGCAGTACAACTTACACATACTAACTTGAGCTGGTTTACAGATGAGATGTGCACATCCTTCAGATGCACAGTCCTCATCTGGGCGCACCCCGCATCCTTGGCGTCCTGCAGGAACTTCCTGTTCACTTCCACATCGTAGACCACGCGACTCCAGGGCTTGTCCTCGTTATCTGTAGAATAGAGCAGATGGTGTATTAGACGTAATAGAAACCTCTTTATAATAGATAATAATAATAATAATTCCGTGTCCGTGAGATAGGTATTGATACCTAAATCACGGTGTTGAGAGGATTATATGGACGCCCAGATCCAATGTCTAGGCTCCTTTCATGTCCATTGATTCTATTTGGTTTTAACGTCCTGACTTGAGGTAGACAGGACGGGGGTTTTACCCTCCATTCGCTGGGAATCGTATCAGCTACCCACATCAACCTCACCCAGCCTGGGTAGGGCCGGAATATAATAGAGAAAATCTGATGTCCCTGCGTCACCTGTTTATGTGTAATAGAGAAATGGTTATATTAGACGTAATAGAAACCTCTTTATAATAGAGAAAATCTGAGGTCCCTGCGTCACCTGTTTATGTGTAATAGAGAGAAATGGTTATATTAGATGTAATAGAAACCTCTTTATAATAGAAAATCTGAGGTTCCTGCGTAATAGATGTGAATGTGTAATAGAGAACTGGTTATATTAGATGTAATAGAAACTTCTTTATAATAGAGAAAATCTGATGTCCCCGCGTCACCTGTTTATGTGTAATAGAGAAATGGTTATATTAGAAAGCTTTTTAAATTAGAACTTTTACTGGGTCTCTTAGTGTGACAAGTCTGTGTAAAACATACAGTTTCACTTTAATATTTCTTTTCCTATGTGCTATATCTTATATGTAACTATGTAATGTAAAAGAAATGTACCTACAATAAAACACATTATTATTATTGTTATTACTATGTCCCTTGGGTTATATTATATTCAGGTTCCACTGTATATGTATATTTTCAGATGATTACAAGAATAATTTTAACAACGTACAATACATCTCCTGTTGTGACAATCAATCGCTCATCTTGTCCCATAATTCATTATCACATCAACAAACCATCCTGAAAATAACCATCATTATTCACTTCATGTGAACACAAGTAATCATAGTAGTAAGTTATCATATTTGTGTTAATCACTTTCACGATATCACAACTACTCAAACCAGCTTTACTAAATCTACGCTGAAACAACAGACCTCCAGGTTACAAGTCCGCCGCATTATCGATCAAGCTACTGAGGACGGTAGTACTGTGTCTAATGGCAAGCATCGATAGTCGATAGAGATATCAGTTGTTTAAAAACCAGACTGTCCCGCAAATCGTGTTAGAGTGCCTTGTGATTGAGGGTGTTTATCTTAAAATTAATCCTAGTTTTATAATTCGGTCCGAAATGTTTCTACATTAAATGATTATACACTTAAAATATTCCCGAAAGTACTGTGCGCAAATTTAGGGAATATAGTAGAATACAGAAGGAGCTCCGCGTTCTATTTTACATCATAGACCCCTCGAACATCTGGCTTGCCCTATCTCTGGAATAGAGTACAAAATAAATTGAAAAAAAAACTAATAGAGTGGAATGGTTTCACTGTTAGTTATGTTAATATAGGTCATATGGCGCGTTACTCTTGACGAGAGCTCGCCTTACAGTACATATACAAGGTATGATAAAATATAATATGTAACAGTCATTACGAAATATATGTAATTCAATAGAAAAGAGTCGAAATTCGTGTTTTTCGACAGTACTCAGTCTGTCTGGAATGACAGACTGACAACTGTCACTGTCATAGTACTCTTATTGATGGACATTTTACTTCCGAGAAATTTCCAATATTAGGAATCGGAAGTATTGTGTTCGTTTTTGTAAAAAAAAAAAAATATTTGTTTTGCTCCGATTTCAATTCATAATTATTTCTGGACGTTTCATAACCTCCTCAGCAACTCTGGTTTTGAAACTACTCAACGAATTTTGATGAAAATTTTCACACATAATTATAGGAGACGATCTGTTGATAGTCCCATTTTTAATTAATCAACTTCGCACGAGCGGTTCTGGGTGAAAGAGACCATGCGCCTGACCACCAACTTTTTACTTAAACGCTTACATCTCGTGAACGGTACACCCGATTTTGATGAAATTTTCTATGTATATGCATATCACCGTTTTACATAGGTTATTTATAATGATTTTTTAATTAATTATAATTTAACTCTAATATTTAAGAAAATCCAAAAAAATTGACAAAAAAGTGAAAAAATGAGGCCAATTGATTGAAGGAAATTGATCAAGCGGTTTTGGAGATACAAGTGATTTAGTTTTAATTTCAAAATTGCCACATGTATATGTTACGGGAAAAGCTAGGAGTGCGGGAAATCCTAGGTTTACCCGGGTAAACCTAGGATTTCCCGCAATTGTTGGGAAAAGTCCGACATGAATTTTTATTTCGGGCTTTTACCGATCTCTTTCGGTTAATCCTAGGTTTTCCCAACATCAATCGGGAAAAGCCCGAAATAAGACATTCATTTGGTCATTTCGGACTTTTCCCAAGAGATTCCGGGAAATGTGATATTGTGTGAAGATTTACACCCGTATTTATGAACAGCGAATTTTGTCTGAGCACTGTCTCAAGCAAGGTATTGGCCAATAATATTAAAGGAAGTCATGCTGCAGACCATGCTCAGACGGCGTTTTCTGTTCATAAATACGGCTGTTAATGTCTGAGACATGTTTAAACCTGTTGACTTTTGTTTGAACGCCACGCTTTTACCAGGAAATCTTAGGATTTCCCAAGGACCCGCGGTAAAAGTAAAATATACATAATAGGGGCTAACCTAATAACCTTAAAAAGTAGAGAAAAAAAGACTAGAGAAAATGAAGTACAACACAATGGTATTTGTTTATTTAACAGGTAGAAAAAGTGTTTGTTTTTTTATTTTTATTTAAAAAAATTCAATCAAATGTTTGATAAAACACGTAAAAAAATAAAGTTTTTCTCTTATCGCTATCTCTTACTGTTTCCTGTTTAAGTAGGTAAATGTGTATATTTAAACACTGAAATATAAAAGGTTTGATAAAACAGATACCTATGCTCTGAAATCAAATCACACTATGCTCTGAAATCTTTATCTCTTTGGAAGATGTAAAACATGAGGAAATAAGTCTTCCTCAGATGTTTCAAAACAATCATTGGTTGGTGGACAAGGGTTCAAAAAGTGTAGCTGTTTAAATAAATGTACAACCAAGAAGTGTCTTTGTCGAGCTGCTAATATGAAATGTAATTCCAAGTGTCACAGTTCACAGCCATGCTCTAACAAATAATAAGAATGTAGGATTTTTTACTTTTTGTTTTTACATTTTTACTTTTTCTTGATATATGTTTTATCAAACATTTTATATATCAGTGTTTCACTATATGTACCTACTTAAACAGGAAACAGTAAGAGATTGCGATGAGAGAAAAATATTATTTTTTTAGGTGTGTTTGATAGGTATCTGTTTTATCAAACCTTTTATATTTCAGTGTTTAAATATACACATTTACCTACTTAAACAGGAAACAGTAAGAGATAGCGATAAAGAAAAAACATTATTTTTTTACGTGTTTTATCAAACATTTGATTGAATTTTTTTTAAATAAAAATAAAAAACAAACACTTTTTCTACCTGTTAAATAAACAAATACCATTGTGTTGTACTTCATTTTCTCTAGTCTTTTTTCTCTCTTCTTTTTAAGGTTATTAGGTTAGCCCCTATTATGTATATTTTACTTTTACCGCGGGTCCTTGGGAAATCCTAAGATTTCCCGGTAAAAGCCCGAAATTTTTATTGAATGAACATAATTTTACACATTTCCCTACCTGCTTCGGGAAAACCTAGGATTAACCGAAAAAGATCGGTAAAAGCCCGAAATAAAAATTCATTTCGGGCTTTTCCCAACAATCGCGGGAAATCCTAGGTTTACCCGGGTAAACCTAGGATTTCCCGCACTCCTAGCTTTTCCCGTAACATATACAATGTGAAACAATCACGAGGAAGTATTGTGTCCATAATTGGCAGTGTTTTTTTAGAAGGGGTAGGGAGATGAAGAGAAATAGAGGGCGGGGGGTCTTGCCTTGGAATAAAACTAACAAAAAAAAAAAAAAAAATCAAAACAAATTTTTAACTCGAAATTAAATTTTCGATACTTGTTGACCGACCTTTTTGCAGTGAATTTGAAAGCGTGTGAACGGCCCTTCTTATCTTAAAAAAGTTGTGGCGGTAACATTCAAATTTCGTTATCAAATGTCCGCCCTTTTCGTTTCTCTTATCATTTCAATTTTTAAATCATCACATAACTTATAAATTCATAATATTCTTGGTTTTACATGTTATGCTGATTATTGAGGTACCTTAAACCTCACGAGTACTGAGCATCTACTGATCACAATAAAACAGGTGAGTAAAATTAGCCCCTAGGCCCTAGGGTATATGCTCATAGGGACAATTAATCAATAAATCAAAACACTTTTCATGTAATTAGAATTATTTACATTATCATGTATATTAGTTTCAGTTACCTAGATAATTAATTCACAACTAGGTATTTTTTTAGTAACTCCTCCTCATTTTTCAGTCTTCTGCAATAAATATTTATCTTTGGTTTTATTGAACTCATATTTAGTTATTTTTCTCTTAAAATCTCTGATTGCACATAGAGGGGCTTAATTTGTTGGATGTGTTTCTAATCAAATGTAACCTTTCCTAAGCTAAGAAGTCTTGGTCTCATTCTTATATACTACATAACATAACATTAGTAATAACATATAAATTATAATATTTTATACACTGATAAAATGGAACATCTACTAAATCAGTGGTGCCCAACTGGTGGATTGGAATGTCTTCAAGAAAAAATAGACAAATGTAAAACATCTTAACTCTTGAACTAAAGAAATTAGTCCTCAATTCTACCATCTTGTATAATTTGCAAGGGTTCTCCATATACTTTCTCTGAATTTTAAACAGGTTGTTATTTAAGGGATTTCTTTTACAATGTATGGTACCTACATACAATGTATATTATTATAAAAAATAAAAAAAAATTGGTTGTATAAGCTCCTGTAGCAAGTAATTGCAATTTTACTTCGTTCAAAATCCTAGTTGTTTTCATGTAAAAGGAGTACCTGCCATACCTATTATATACTGGCTAATTTTATCATGTATTCTGATAATGCTAAGCAAGTTTGTAATTTATTTATTTTATTTGCGTATTATAATTATTATGCTTTACAAAATGTTTACATTTTTTTAAAATCTAGACACTATAAAAGGTTTCAATGGAAAGTTGATTAGAACCACTGTATTTGAATGACAAAGCAAATTCATATAATATATGAACATCACAAGTGTTAATTGGAGCAATGAGTCACTGATTATTCAATGATTTTTATTTACAAAATAAAAATCTTGCTGGCTATTTATTAGTGTAGTGAGGTTGCCTAATGACCATATTTTTAAACTCAGCTATATCACATCAAACATTATCTTTGTTTGATATTTTACGGTGTAATATTATTGGTTTCAAAATGTAAACAAAATTTATTTTACAGCTCACACTGGAAAGTACTTGACTTGTTTCATTTAGATAAGATTTGTATTTTATTGTCCTGAGCTGACAGTCTAAAATGTCTATTTCACTTGAACTCAACGGAACTAATTGAGGAATATACAATAGTTCATTATATAATGAAGAAAAGGAAACATTAAAAATGTTTGGAGGATACTTTCGGCAGGCTGTGGCAGCATATATAGGTATGTACATTTTTTTGTTGTTGTTAAATATGATTCTTTATGAATACTTGGCACTCTACTCAAGTCACATTTTCTTTATTAATTAAAACAATAATTATTACATTATTATTATTATTTTTAAAGGAGAAAAAAGTTAGATACTATGTACTTAAATTTTAAAGAGGTATGTATTTAAACTCTAACCCCATTGTATTATTTTGCACTAAGAAAGGTTATAGGATTTAAATTCCCTAAAATAGAATGTCTTGGAAGCTAGATATTTAATGATAAGAGATTAGAGGAATATATTTCATATGATAATATTCTATTTATAAATACCTAGGTATATAAAATTAGTGTAAGAAAGTGATGAAAGAGAAGGGTAAACCTATAATCACATTTTTACATTATTTCATTTCAGCTTGTCTTACAACATTCTTGGCTGGATGTTGGATCTCATGGGCGTCTGTCTCTCTGATCAAACTAAGTGACACAGAACTCGACACGGAACACATTGGTTTCCGCCTGAGCAATTATGAAATCTCCTGGATGACCTCTCTGCTGGATTTGGGAAATGCTTGCAGCCCAGTGCTAGCCTGTCTTACAATGAACAGAATAGGTCGCAAGTATTCATTAATACTATCCTCTGTATTCTTCTGTGCCCCCATACTATTCTTACTTTACCAAGATGTAACAAGCCTTTACATAGCAAGATTTTCTGTAGGCTTTGCTAAGGGCATGTCCTTCACAATCATTCCTCTCTACCTCAGTGAGATTGCTGATACTCGTATACGTGGCACACTCATTTCTTTAAACACAGCCCAAATGTATATTGGACTTACCCTGATTCTGCTTGTTGGACCATTCATAACTCTAAATACATTAAGTATTGCTTTGTGTGTGATACCTTTTATTTTCATGGTTTCATTTTCATTCATACCAGAATCTCCACATTACTTGGCATCTGTAGAAAAATATGCTGAGTCAAAGAAGAGTCTTGAATGGTTTCGAGCTACAGAAGATGTGGATGAAGAATATGAAGCACTAGTGCGGAAAGCTAAAGCTGATATGCAGGAGAGTAGCAGTTTCAAACAACTCTTCACAAACCCAATGAATAGACGGGCTTTGATTATTGTGCTAGCACTTTCAGGTCTTCAGAGACTGGGGGGTATTACTTCATTAACAGTGTTTGGACCAAAAACTTTTCCCAAGACCAATTTTAAATTATTTGATCCAGCTCAAAGTTCTTTAATTCTAATGTTGAGTCTAATAGCAGGTGCTGTAACACAAATTCGCTTAACTGATATTTTAGGGAGAAGAACACTTCTTATAATATCTAGCTTAACAGTATCTGTGCTTCTGGTGTTGATGGGGCTCTATTTTATGTTTCCTAGTCTTGAATATAGCTATGTGGTATATATTCTTCTTATTGCTTATGGATTTGCTTACCATGGAGTTGGCTGTGTTCCATTTATATTAGCAGGTGAGCTATTCCCTATGAACATTAGATGTCAGGGATCTACATTAGCTGCAGTGTCCATGGCAGTTGGATCTTTCTTCACAAACAAATTTCATCTTCTTCTGGTGACTTTTACAAATACATGTGCTATATTTTGGATTTATGCTGCTTTCAATGTGCTGATATTTTTGTTTGCTATTAGATATGTGTTTGAAACCAAGTGTAGGTCTTTTGCAGAGATACAAATACTTTTGGCAAAAAGTTCTCAAGCAAAACAATTAAATGTAAAATAATACTGAAATTTCATGTGCTTCATGTCAGTAGTTATTTAGTAGAGAGTGGTAGGATTGGCTATGATAATTTTACTTTCTATTAACTGTAAGGTATAGAAAGTATCATGTTGTATTCAAATACATGTTTTATATGAGTTATTATGTCACAACTTTTGAGTACCTAGTTTAGAAGCAATGATTTGGAAAAACCAGGCTCTTGGTAATGTTGTGTAAACTACAATTTTGTTGGTTCTTTCTTCACTACAAATCATTCAAACTATTATTAACTATTTCACTAGGTAGTAATTACAAGACCACTTATCACATTATTAGTCCAAATAACACATTTGCTTGTATGACCATCAATAGTCATGCATTTCATGCAATTCATACAAATTGCTACTTATTTTTTCTCACAAGGTACAAGTAGACAGCCATGTGACATTTAATTCAAAGCCTTATAACTTTCTGATTTTGCTGGAATTCAAACTCATAAAAGCATCCATATTTATTCAAATATGTCTGAACAGTGTCGGGGGGTTATTTTTCTATGCATATTCAATGAAACCTAGTCTGATTGCTATATGATATATAACAAAATACCTACATAATATATCTCTATAAATGTTATGTTGTTATGTCAAAGTTGTTTCCTACTATCTGAAGTCTTCCAGTTTTTTAGGTACTTATTTGTTTATAAAATATAAGATAAAACTTACACAAGTGCAAAAATACAATTTATTCCATTGTTAAGTATAAATAGTTTTACACCCTTTATATGTTTTGATTTTTTTCTTTCCTTTTAATTTGGATTTAATGCTACCTTCAACTGCATGTTCATATCACAACTGTTTTGATTTCAATTCATTTTGTTCTTGCAGTTATTTGGTATTATACTGCGGTAAATATCCAGGTCAGTTAGGATGACATCCCATGGATTGGCTGATATTTGATCTTTGAGGCAATTTTCTAGCAATAAAACACAATATACTTCCTGGCAAATTATATAAGGTAATTCAATTTTATGTCAGTGTGTACCATCTCAAAAAAAGAAGAAGAAAAATAGCACTGAGACCATTAGTGTTTTAAATCAATATAAAGTTATGCTAGTGAATTAAATAATTAAACATTTATACTGTTGGATTTATACTTACTAAACATGCACTCAGGTTCATTGAACAAAATAGTTGTCTTGGGATAGGTGATATTCAGTCTATTTTTCCACACATATTCATCAGATATGATGCTGTCAAATCTTGTGCATACTTTCTTCAAACAGTCCAAAATGAAGATGCTGTCTAGGGAGGAGAATATGTAGAGGAAAATCTGTGGAATGAAAGAATCAGATTCATGAAGGTAAACATTAAAAATGTAATTGAGATAGATTTTATTTCTTTCTTTTTTTTGCTGCAAATTACAATTCAGTGAGTTACATAAAATTAATGAAAATATCATTTAATGTTTTGAATATAGTAGTAAGGTACATCATTCTTTAAATAGGTGGGTCATTTTCATTTATCTTGGGCATATCAAGTCCGCAACCTTTCTCCTTTAATAAATGTGAAAATAATAGGGATATATGACTAAAATCTATTTGATCACATAGGAAACAATTTTTTTTATAAATTACAATAATAAATTGTCTTTTAAGCTAATGTGGAGACTCAAAATTGCCAGTTATGTAAGTAACGTTCATGATATTTTAGGTGTCCCTTAGTCTAAGATTTTACTGTGTCTGATAGAAAAAAATGCATTTCTCGCCATTATTTTCACCAAAATCCCATATAAATGAGAAAAATACAGTTTATTTAGGATGTGACCATTAGTTTTCATAGAAATAATAATGTTCACCTCATTCTACAGACGTGTAAAGTTGTGTCCCTACGAAGAAAAAAAAATCTCCGTCATGAATGTTACCCCCAAAAAAATGTAAACCATTTTGAAAAACCCTTTGAATGAGAAGCTAGCAGCTGCCGCCATTTTGCTTCTTACAGATGACATTGTTTTTGTTTTGAAATTTCCTGTCAGTTGGATGTTGGATGCAGTACAGTGAGGGACAATGGTGGGTCTAATTTTTTTTGACAAGAACGTTACGCGGTTTTTTAAATGAATTGTAATGATTCTTTAATATATAATGTATTTCTTTAATTCTTCTGCATGTCCTCTTTCCAATCAAATATTTTTTTTTGTAAAGTGAATATTCTTTTATTGAGAAAAGATTGTTTTAGTGGCGTGTTACTCATGAACGTTACCGTCATGAACGTTACCCATGGTCATCAACGTTACGTGGTACGTTAAGTTTTTGTAATTTTGTGTGAAGAGGTAGCTGCTAGAAATATTCTAAATGAAAGCTTTTGCTCAAAGGTATTTGTCTTAGTCTTCTGAGCCTAAAAATTGTTCAGGAAAAAGGTAACGTTCATGACTTGAAAAAATCCAATTGCCCAAGATAAATGAAAATGACCCAGGTAGCATAGAATGTCAGGGCTCTTCTACATCTATAACCCAGCAATCTACTTACCTAATGTAATACCAATATAACAGAGGTTACCTATTTCAAAATATAATAACTAGATATCATATTTGTGTTTATCACAATTCGTATACTAAACAATTACCCAACTTTGCTTTACCTATGCTTAACATGGGACTTGAACAACCAATTTCCAGATTACAAGTGTTCAACCAAATTGATCAAGCCACTGAGGTTGGTAACTATTGTACCCAAACTATGATACTAATTTATTATTGTAAGATTTAATCAAGAAAAGCTATACATATTCAACAAAACCAAATCTCTGAAGGTATTCTCACAATGTTGTTTTCTCCCATGTATATTCCAACTGTTTGTAACAAAGCAAGATATGATAGGAGCCATTCTAGGTGTTTTTAAAACACACATTTGTAGTAGTACCATGACATTCTAGACTTGATCTCCTTAAACCAAAAATCTTTTGTCAATTTTCATTAATTTTTTATACTTTGAATGAACATCTGTCATAACTTTGTTATAGAGATTTCTCTTTGATAATAGACTTGTTCTTTAGCCAAGGTGCAAAATGTGGAAAAAACACTCAAAAATGAAATTTAGGGTCTTTGGAAAACTATTTTCGATTCTAAGCATATGCAAGTAACACTAGAAATTAGGAGATATCCAACTTTCTAGTCATTTTTACTGGTCTCTACTAGGAATTCTACTAAGTAGGGATCCAGCTCCACCAATCAGAGTGACCTGTGTAGTTTTCAGCGATTCGCTAGATATCGTACTTACTTCGTTAGGTAGATCCAATATATTGGTCTCTCTATGGTCGTCAGAGTCCATTTCTAGATAGGATAGCCACTACCTAAAGGATTTTAAGTGTAACAGGAAAAGAGAAGGAAATTTCTTCAAGAAATTTATAAATTTAATGATAAACAAAAATTTGAAAATTATATTATTTTTTTGTGTGAGCGCATGCGCAAAATACCTACACCATTTTAATCCACCGGAATTACGACTTAAGTTCAGTGATGACGCCAATGATATTTTTATAACTCGGTCAGTGCCGAGTGGTGAGAGTCTGCTTCTAATTTTATTAGTAGTTTGTGGTTCGATTTCTAGTTATGTCAAAAGAATATTCGGAAAGTCTATTGAAAATTAATAAATATCGTGACCAATTTATGAAATAAGTTTTCAACTATGAAAAGGGATCTTGCGATCTAAGTTTACCTACCTACACCATACGAAAAATGTATCTAAAATATTTTTTTGGAAATAGATACCCTCACTAGGTTAAAATTTTCAACTATATCAGTACCTACCTACATTTTGTATTTGTTTAGGTGATACCTACACAATTACACACCCACTCAAAATGACTTTAAGAACTCTGATAAACCAACGTAGATGGCACGTTGAATACAGCCGTTCTCGCAGATAACTGACGTTAAACAACATCTAGCGAGGTCAGCAGTTGTTGCATGATCACATTGAACACTGAAGTTCAAACAATCCGGGCTAGTCCAAGCCCAACCTAGGCTGGGCGTATGAAAGGTAACCGCCGGATTTTTTCCCTTAGGTAACACGAGGACGAGGAGTTTGGGAGATTTAATTAAGGTGTGCCATGGCATATTGTTGTATTAAGACTGTAAGTACCGTATATATTCACCTTACAAATTGGCACTACAGCTCTGTCCCGGTAGCTCAGTGGTAAAGGCGGCAACTGTGAATCCCGAGATTCCAGAGGTCGCGGGTTCGAAACCCAGCCGGGACAAGACAAGTTATGCTCAAATTTGGGATTTTCACCTCATAATAATGCGTCTTGGGCTTACTGCTGGAATAATGGGGCTTAATAGTCCTAATCAGGCAGTATAAATAAGACGATATTATTATTATTATTATACTGCCCGGGTTGGGCCTTGGCCTCTTCAACAATGCTTCGCCATTCAACTCTGTTGTTTACTATGTCTTTCCATTCTCTGACTCTAATCATTTGCAGGCAAGTGATATTTTTGGACAGAAAAAAATATTTGTGAAAGAAGTTAAATTCTTAAAACCAAAAAAATATTCATTTTTTAATACCTAGATAGCTCTGAAAGATACCAATCATGTTCACAATGATGGTCATACATCACTCATCACAATATTTTGTCATAAGAATTAGTCATCGATTTAATTCCGCCTGTTCCAAACAGTAAAATCTGTTACCTTCTAGATTTTCGTTTTGATATTAAAGGAGAATTAAACAAAATTAAATCTCTTTAAAATGAGCATCTATGTAAATTAAATTTATTTTATAGGTAGGCACCTATATAGTTATTTATTTCTTTTCAGTAACGTAATAAAATCCGGCCAAATCCCGTCTCAAGTCTTAGAGATATTCTTTTCTCAATTAAAAAATGTCTTTAATTAATTTTATTTACAATTTATTCCTAATAAAAAAAGGTTTTTATTTCTTCAATTAGCGTAATTGAAGAAGGATTAGAGCAGCATTAACGCTCTTACTTACAAATTAAATCTTGGGAACGAAGGGACCGGAGAAAATAAAGGAGGGTTTTATACAAGTTGATGAAATGGGACTTACAGAGTTTTTGTGAATTTTATGAACCTACGTACGTACGAGTAATCTAGCTGACAGTATAAAATTGTAAATAGGCAATACCAATACATACATAGGCAATAACCCCGCCCTTTAGTTAGGACATTTTTTTTTTTCTTTTTTTTTTTCTTGTTTATATTATTAATATTGTCAATTTTTTATTTAATTTTTACCATTATTTGTCTGAATATAATGTTCTACTAATAAAGAATTTCTAAAATAATAGTAATAATAATAATAATAAATATTGAGATACCGAGTGATAGATTGATAACTATATGAATAACGAGTGAGTCGTTTTTGCTTTAGTTGGCAGTTTACATTCATCCGAAGTCAGCAGGGAAGTGGGCATGACCAGGATGTAAAATCTCACTCCCCTGCTCATGTCTTCACTTCTACTGCTTTTTCTCCTGATAGTATGATGTTTCTGATAGTATGACAGACCTACAGGGCCCCACTAAGGTTGGGTGAGGTTAAATTGAGTTGCTGAGGCGTCTAACTAGAAATTGAGGATAAAAACTTAGTCATAGCCATGAAACAACAGCTACTGTAGACGCTTGACGCTTGTGGTCTGTGTTGAAGCTTGCCCAATTACCCATCCAGCTGTCTGATGGGCGAGAAGTGAGACAATTCGTCTTGCCATTTAGGTGCTGGGTCAACACAAGCGTACTGGAAGGCGGAGGGCGTCCCTTACAATTGGTAATGGAAAAAAATGCAAGCTTAAAAAAGTTCTTGTCATAATAAATTATTATATCTTTTAAAAAAGTCAAAGTATCTTTTCCATGTCCTCTCCTAGAATCCCAACCTTCTGATTGTAAATTCAATATCTACCGCGTTAATTTTATTATTTAATATTGGAGGGGATCCCTTGGTTCGAATCCCGAAGTATTACCGGAGAAAAGCAAAAAATATTTTTTGCCGGACTAAAAGGTTTCTTTAGTCCTAATCGGGTAGTAGTAGTACAAAAAAGTGTCTATTATTATTATTATTATTGGTATACATACAATTCTATATTTTTCTACATTAGGTGTGAAGAACAACCCCTGATCCGTGTCGCTAACCCTGTCAACTCCCAGGAGAACAATAACAGATTTCACTGGATCATTTGATAGCAGAACAAAATCAATTCCCGTAATTGCATTGAAAATAATAATGTAATCCCTAGGATCGGGGGGAGAAAGGAAGAGAGATGGGGAGGACAAGGATCGAGAGAGAAAGAGAGATGGGGGATAAAGTGTGAGAGAGGAAAGGTATAGAGAGATGGAGGTTAAAGAGAGAGAGCGAGAAAAAGACAGAAAGTGAGACGAAAGGGATGAGGGGGGAGAGAGAGAGAGAGAGAGAGAGAGAGAGAGAGAGAGAGACGAAAGGGACTAGGGTGGATGTGGGTGCGAACTTCTCTGTATCCTATTAACCTGCACCTCCACCCCCCCCCTCTCTCTCTCTCTCTCTGGCTCTCACTCTAACACCCCAATAGTGGAGTGATTTTCACAAACAATTTGCTACTAATATATTTAATAGGTTTTTCCTCTCATTTGAACAGGGTGGTGAAAGATTGCCTTTTACAAATAAATCCAATACCATACTTTTAACATTTCACTACACAAAAATCTAATGCCCAGCTGGGATTGAACCTGGTTGGGCTTCTTACTCGACTGTAGGTAGTATATCAACCCAGCTGAATCTCAATTCGGGATTATTTAAATTTCAAGTGGGCATCGATTTATATTCATGTTAGAATATGTTGTTTATTCTATTAATAAATTTTATGAGAAAAGCAAAATTTTCAATAACCAATATTTCCCCGTTTAATCATCAGACATTCAAATTAAAATCCTTTGAATAGTATGAGTTGTACTATAATTATTTTTTAATTTTCTAAAGCTATAGCCAGCCTCCTTGGCTTAACGGTTGTGACTTCTGCAGGTAGTCCAGAGATTCCAAGTTCGAACCCCGGTTTGGGCAGACTTTTCGAAGAAAATTCTATTCCCTCTATTTTTTTAAATACCTAATTTTTAAATTCAGTATTGAGAATTTATCAAGTATGACTTTTCAATATGTTACTCGACAAATATTACGTTCGATAATAATGCTGAGGTTGCTCGGTTGTCCTTTGTCAACCCAAAAAATCTTACTCAGCGCCATCACCCTGTAAACACATTAAAGTTGTCCTTAATACATTTAAGTTGTGCTTAATACACTCACTTGTTACCCAAGTCCCCCTTCCGTGTCTTTTACTTAAGTGAAATGAAGTTTTATGTTTTTCTTAGATAATGTCTTATTTGACAACAAGGATGGCTTTCTCTCAATCCCCTGATCCTTTTCTATTCCGAGACTCACATAATATTAAAACATGGTTTCGATTTGATAGATAAAATGGATTGTTTTAAAAATATAAATAGATATAAGACCTCGTTTAGGGCTGGTAGGAACTAGGAAATTTTGTAGTCCTAACCGGGTAGTAGGTACCTACACATAAGAAAATTTTTCCTTAAATATGTTAAGGATAAGTTAAACATGATTGTTACTTTCTATTTACCTACCTACGAGGCACTTATAGAAAATATTGTAATCGTTTATTATTATTTTTTTATCGGAATTGAGCAGACAACATTTCTGGTCGAATTTTATAAGACTATCCTGGATTCCAAAAAAGTGATTTTTTAATCAAATGGTGTGTTTCAAGTGTGAGCTTATGATTCACCGGAGTACGATGTAAATTTTGCATTAATTTGTACCTTCAAAGCGATACAAATTCGCATCCGCAATTTGTATCGCAATTTCATGAAAATCGCCGACTCTGTTTCTAGCTTATAACGCCATAACATTTTTAATTTATAAATATCTCGTAAACGGTTACAGATATCGAATAGTATCACTGGACTCACAGGGCATTGTTAACTGTTCAAAACAAAATGAAACCTTATAAGAAAAACGACACTTCCTTTTTACATCCAAAATTCTCGAATTTTTTATGCTTTCCAAATTAAACAATACATTTTGTCTTTATTCCTCTGTTGGAGAGTAAAAAAGGGGGAAATACGCTGGCAAGAAAATTCACACAGGGATAAGAAAAGTAATTCTCCGGAGATTGTTGATTGTAAATCACACGAGAAACACATAAAGAAATAAACAACATTCATAAATTGAGCATTTTCATAAAACATGCAAACTCCGAGTCCGTATCCTTCACCCTATTTAGCTTTACACTGTGTGTTGGTATCAAATTTTCTCACTTTTTTGCTTCTGTTTCTAGACTTTCTTGATGGGTTTGAAATTTATTTTGTTGACTTTTGTTTCATTTTAAAATTAAATATTAATTTGAATTAGTTATCAAAGTCAATCATTTGTATTGAAAGACTTTATTCAATAATAGCTAATTATAGAGAAACCTCAAAACTGAAAACATTAATAATATTAAGTAGGTACCTACATATCTCTGAAATGGTATTATAACCTTGTAGTCTAGATGTACAATAAGAAATGCTTTTTTGTTACTCCAAAAGTCCAAGCGGGACCCCACACGAAATAAAATTAAGTTAACTCATGATATTTGTGGTAATCACAACTACTCAAACTCGCTTTTAAATATTATTTTGCTTAACTTGGGACATGAACCACCGAACTGCGATTCGCCAAGTCCGCCGTCCGCCGCTAGTTCGCCGCCCTATCGATGAAGGTTGGTCCTATCGATGAAGGTTGGTCCTATCGATGAAGGTTGGTCCTAATATCGATGAAGGTTGGTCCTATCGATGAAGGTTGGTCCTATCGATGAAGGTTGGTCCTATCGATGAAGGTTGGTCCTAATATCGATGAAGGTTGGTCCTATCGATGAAGGTTGGTCCTATCGATGAAGGTTGGTCCTATCGATGAAGGTTGGTCCTATCGATGAAGGTTGGTCCTAATATCGATGAAGGTTGGTCCTATCGATGAAGGTTGGTCCTATCGATGAAGGTTGGTTCCCACACGAAATAAACTGTGGAATGTGCCACACAGCGACCAGTGTGAAATATTGCTGTTCTGAGAACTTTCTAGCAAAAAAGTTCAATTTGTTTATTGTTTTTTGAATTTAACGTCGTATGACCTGGTATGACCTTGCACTTGAAAGCAAATGCATGGTCATGCCAGGACCACCATTCGATGGACAAACAACCCAGCAACTCAAATTAACCTCAGCCAGCCTGAGTGAGACCGGCAATAATTACTATTCCGCTGGTTTCAGCTAGTCGAAAGAAGGTAGGTGACTAATAAAAAGTATTAAAAAAAACTATTAATATAAAATATTGCAGAGCTAAAGGTTAGAAGGTCTTACTACCGCACAGAAAACAAGAGGAAACAGTAATAATTTTCGAACGACTTGTCCATGTATTTCATTGTTATTACGGTAGCGAAATGAAATATTAAAATAAGAAAGAGTCAAAGATTAATCGGCAATAAAAATCTAGTCCAAACTTGTGCTTTTGAAGGAAGCAGTTCTGCACTGAATAAATATTTAGGACCTTTGAGTTTAGAGTTGAAAAGTTCACGCTTTTAGGTTTTATTGCTTTCAAGATTTTATCGGATGAGCATCTTTTTTGTTGTAGTCAACTGAACGGTCATATCACGACAGTATTTATACCCTCCATTCGCTGGAAACTCACATACTAGATTTTCAAATCAACTTCTCCCAGCCTGAGTGGGGTCCGGAATAGCCAGCATTACTAGAATTTATTCGTATTTGAACAATAACACATGAAACATCTAAGTCCTAACCTTACTGGACGTTGCTTAACTTTAGTAACAAAACCACTGGAGTATCAAACTTGCCATCGACATCAAACTATGGGTAACTTTAATTCATTTTTTTTTTACATTTTTACAAAGGTTGACAAGACATTTTAATAATTTTGAAACATTTTTACAAAGGTTGACAAGACACAAAATTGAGCTAAAAATATTGTGATAAGAATTTCATTCATATCATGAAAAAATACCTAAAAACATACAAGAATACATTGCGAGGAAAAACTTCACCTGGAATAAGTTCGTGGTACATACTTTCAAACTTTTATTACTTTAACTCACATCTGGGACTTGAGTCTCTATGTCTCAAGCTGAAAGGAAGCAACTTTTTCACTGACATCAATGAGATCACTCTGGTCATCTGGGGAGTGTTCAAACAGAGGATTGTCATCGTAGAGACCTTTGTTGAGTAAGATGAAGGCCGCCACAAACTGGATAGGGTCCGGGGGCCGGATCTCATCTATAATACACATTTAATAATAAATCTATTATGTACTTAATTTACTCATCTAATATTTGCAAAAGTTAAAATAAAAACTAAAAAGTCCACAAAGACATGTAATCGCTAATAAGATAGTGAAAAACTACAAATAAGTACTCCATGAAAATATAATGAGATTTTTTTAAAATACTTTATTTATTTATTTTCTTTATAAAGAAACATTTTCTTTATTTATACAAAGGTACTTCTCCTAAGCTTTGAAGGGCTTCTAAGAGTTAGTTTGATACCTAACTGATTAAAGTTTTTTGAAAAGTTTACTGTGTCCCAAAACCGCTTTCGGATTACTTCAAGGTACTTTATTACACCAAAGCCAATCTGGAAACGGAAAAACTCGGTCAGAATTTTCCGCTTCGACCGGGATTCGAACCCTCAACCTTCGGGTCAGTAACCAATGCTCTTAACCACCGAGCCACGGAGGGTGACAAATTACACAAACCTGCCTTTCTAAAACTTCATGAGCATTTCATTAGTACAAATTTGTACATTAACCCATTCTCACCCAGGTGTCTCAAAGCGTCCACCAGAATCGGCGTGACTCCTGTGTGTTCCAAATAGTAAATGTTCGGACACAGTTGAATCAGCAATTTCCTGAATTCTGCTGATTCGTCTATGTCGCTGACGCAAGATGAGATGAGACGCAGTCTGATTTGTTCATTCGTCATATGCGCTGACATAATGCTGAATTTGGTGTGTTTGTGGTCAACTTAATCAGATTCTTTTTATTAAATCAACTTTTATTAAACATTCATATAATTTATGCACATCCAGTCAAAGTAGGCAAGGAGTTGCAATATTGATTTATTTCTTACTTGAAGAAAAACTTATTGGATCAAGTGAGAGAATTTAAATTCGAAGTTAATTAATTGAAAATAAAAGAAAACTCAAGGAAATATACATTTTTAAATACAAATTAAGACCTTCTTCTTGGTTTTTCTTTAATATAATACGACTTGAAAGGAGAAAATGTATCAGATTATTTAAATATACCTAGGAGTAGGTAGGTAATAATTAGAGGACTGATTTATTGGATGAAGAAGAAAAATTGATACATTTACAAACTGAGAGGTCTATTTGGTTGACCATTCTGATTGGCCTGTAGACAACGGAGATAGCTTTTAATACACTAGTTCCTCATTGATCACTGAAGTTGAGCTCCGTCGAACTTTCAGACGACATTGATTGGTGGCCACAGCATGTTCCTAGTGACAGTTGTGACATACATCTCACAAGTAATCTTTTGTGTAGAATAAATGAAAAAAGCACTATCCAGTCTATCCACCCTTGATTAATCTTTGTTGCTGTAGGTAAATATTTTGTCTTCTACACACTGCAGGTATTTTTTACCTACTTCTTTCATCATGTAAATCTCAAATCTGTGCTTATCCGACTATCCACCTTTTGATGAGAATCTACCCGGGACAATAATTATAAAAAGACATTGCTTTACAAGTACGATCATGCCTTGTATTATTATCTGACCTGGTTGCAGGGTTTTTCAGTGAAACCTTGCAATTTACACTGCGACCTAATTAAATCTATTGTGACCAGTTGATTCTATTTGGTTTTAACGTCCTGATCAGGACGGGGGTGTTACCCTCCATTCGCTGGGAATCGTACCAGCTACCCACATTAACCTCACCCAGCCAGGGTAGGGTCGGAAATGCCAGCCTCACGTATTTGGAGGGAACAGAATTTTTCTTCCGTAAAGTCTGCACCAACCGGGAATCGAACTCGGATCTCTGGACCTACGGGCAGTAGTCTGACCGTTACGCACGGAGGCTGGCCGCCGTGCCTTAGTTGCACGATCATGCCTTAGTTGCATTAGATAGAATAGGCAAACGGCTAGTTGTTACTAAAAAATAATTTAAATTATAATAATAAATAAAACTAATGAAAACATTTCCATCAATATCAATATGAACAGTATAAGTAGTTCTTTTTTAGGCTTTCAGTGAATCATAGGCAGTCCCATTATGCCAGCAGTTTGCCTGCTTATTGCTTATGCTTGCCTCGTACAAGTCAGGGTAGGTATTACGAGATCTGAACTCACTCCTCGCTGTACCAATCAATCTCTACCATACACACCACTCCACATTACACACCACACCATCATATACCACTCTACCATACACCACTCCATCATACACACCACACCACCATACACACCACTCCACCATACACACCACTCCACCATACACCACTCCACCATACACCACTCTACCATACACCACTCCACCATACACACCACTCCACCATACACCACTCCACCATACACACCACTCCACCATACACCACTCCACCATACACCACTCCATCATACACACCACACCATCATACACCATACACCACTCCACCATACACCACTCCACCATACACCACACCACCATACACCACACCAGCATACACCATACACACCACACCAACACAGGTTTCTGGCTGTCCAAAGTGTCAAAGGAGAAACAAATTTACAACATATTAAATTCTTATCAATATTTATGCGGTGAGGCGTCGAATTAATTTTCAATTTTCCGCTTCCTTTTTTGTCTCTAAATAATACAGCTTGAAATCAAATTGAAAAAGGGGCGTGTCTCAGGGGCGGAGATAAGGAAGGGGTCGGGGAGAGCAGGGCAGAGCAATCTGAAGCCTGGGGTAGCAACTTGCTTCTGTATTCATGCTGTAACGAGTGTTTGCAAAGTTGTTGGATTATTGGTCATGAAAGTAACAATAAATATTGAGGGCCAAATTGTAACAAATAAGCTTACAAATATAAATGTAAATTCAAGTTCGTTCGAAAATAACCTTTTTTATTTTTACAACAGAAATAAAAATTGTTATTTCAGATCTTTTTCCACGCATCTATCCGATCTTCATAACCCAGTAATCCATCTTCTTCTCGTTCCTCTGATACACAGACAATTGTCATTTGTCATTTGCCAATATGACAAAATTACAACGAGCTCAAATCTTGAATATGGCAATGTGCTCAGATGGCGAATCAATATGGCACTAAAGTTACTACACCAGAGCGACTCACAAGGCACATGAGCCACTCAAAAAACACCTAAGTGTCTAAAAAAAGCCAATTTTAATCCCACCCTCAGACTCGAACTCTCTACCCTCGACTGCTGAGTCACGAGTATAATAAAGTGCTCATTAACTTTCGACATAAACAGTAGGGCCAGAGCTCCGCGCGGCACCCCTCTCCCCCTCTTAACGGCATTTTAATTCAATCTTAGTGTAATCCAAAATTCATGCCCGCCCGCCCTGGGCCCTATGATATATGGGCGCACCTTCCTATTACGAGTCATGAGGGAATACAGCGCTCCATTCCAAGTCCATCCGCTTACTACATATTTTCATCTGGGTTTAAACTTTTACGTTCATTTTGACTTTTTTATCTCGCTCTCTCGCCTCTCTGGATCTTTTTGTGAATCTTCTTGCTTGTTCTTTGGAATCTTCTTGCTTCTTCTATGGAATCTTCTTTCTTCTTCTTTGGAATCTTCTTGCTTCTTCTTTGGAATCTTCTTGCTTCTTCTTTGGAATCTTCTTGCTCCTTTCATGGTGCTTGAATAAAATTAAAAACAGTTGATGATCGAGTTGTTAAGGCGCAAGTCTAGAAATTCAGGTAGCGTAGGGATCTGTTAGTTTGAATCCCAGCCAAAAGAAAAGTAATTCTCCGGGAGATTGTTGATTGTAAATCACACGAGAAACACATAAAGAAATAAACAACATTCATAAACTGAGCATTTTCATAAAACATGCAAACTCCGAGTCCGTATCCTTCACCCTGTTTAGCTTTACACTGTGTGTTAGTATCAAATTTTCTCACTTTTTTGCTTCTGTTTCTAGACTTTCTTGATGGATTTGAAATTTATCTTGTTGACTTTTGTTTCATTTTAAAATTAAATATTAATTTGAATTAGTTATCAAAGTCAATAATTTCTATTGAAAGAATTTATTCAATAATAGCTAATTATAGAGAAACCTCAAAACTGAAAACATTAATAATATTAAGTAGGTACCTACATATCTCTGAAATGGTATTATAACCTTGTAGTCTAGATGTACAATAAGAAATGCTTTTTTGTTACTCCAAAAGTCCAAGCGGGACCCCACACGACATAAAATTAAGTTAACTTATGATGTTTGTGGTAATCACAACTTCTCAAACTCGCTTTTAAATATTATTTTGCTTAACTTGGGACATGAACCACCGAACTGCGATTCGCCAAGTCCGCCGTCCGCCGCTAGTTCGCCGCCCTATCGATGAAGGTTGGTCCTATCGATGAAGGTTGGTCCTATCGATGAAGGTTGGTCCCATCGATGAAGGTTGGTCCTACCGATGAAGGTTGGTCCTATCGATGAAGGTTGGTCCCCACACGAAATAAACTGTGGAATGTGCCACACAGCGACCAGTGTGAAACAATGCTGTTCTGAGAACTTTCTTGCAACAAAGTTCAATTTGTTTATTGTTAATTTGAATTTAATGTCGTATAACCTGGTATGATCTTGTACTTGAAAGCAAATACATGGTCATGTCAGGACGGGTGCTTTACGCACCATTCGATGAACAAACAACCCAGCAACTCAAATTAACATCAGCCAGCCTGAGCTAAAGGTTAGAAGGTCTTACTACCGCACAGAAAACAAGAGGAAACAGTAATAATTTTCGAACGACTTGTCCATGTATTTCATTGTTATTACGGTAGCGAAATGAAATATTAAAATAAGAAAGAGTCAAAGATTAATCGGCAATAAAAATCTAGTCCAAACTTGTGCTTTTGAAGAAAGCAGTTCTGCACTGAATAAATATTTAGGACCTTTGAGTTTAGAGTTGAAAAGTTCACGCTTTAAGGTTTTATTGCTATCAAGATTTTATCGAATGAGTGTCTTTTTTGTTGTTGTTAGGTTTGTTGCTTTCAACTGCACGGTCATATCACGATGGTAGTTATACCCTCCATTCGCTGGAAACTCACATACCAGCTATTCAAATTATCATCACCCACAGCCTGAGTGGGGTCCGGAATAGCCATGACTAGATAACACATCCAACATCCAAGTCCTAACCTTACTGGACGTTGCTTGACTTTAGTAACAAAACAACTGGAGTATCAAACTTGCCATCGACATCGAACTATGGGTAACTTTAAATTCATTTTAATAATTTTGAAACATTTTTACAAAGGTTGACAAGACACAAAATTGTGCTAAAACTATTGTGATTAGAATTTCATTCATATCATGAAAAAATACCTATAATTCCGTGTCCGTGAAATAGGGACAGTCACCTATATCACGGTACCTATTTCACGGTATTGAGAGGATTATATGGACGCCCAGATCCAATGTCTAGGCTCCTTTCATGTCCATTGATTCTATTTGGTTTTAACGTCCTGACTTCAGATAGTCAATACGGGGGTTTTACCCTCCTTTCGCTGGGAATCGTACCAGCTACCCACATTAACCTCACCCAGCCTGGATAGGGCCGGAAATGCCAGTCTCACGTGTTTGGATGGAACGGAATTTTCTTCGAAAAGTCTGCACCGACCGGGAGTCGAACCTAGGAACTCTGGACTACGGGCAGTAGTCACAACCATTACGCCACGGAGGCTGGTAAAAAAACACCTAAAAACATACAGTAATACATTGTGAGGAAAAACTTCACGTGGAATAAGTTCGTGGTACATACTTTCAAACTTTTATTACTTTAACTCACATCTGGGACTTGAGTCTCTATGTCTCAAGCTGAAAGGAAGCAACTTTTTCACTGACATCAATGAGATCACTCTGGTCATCTGGGGAGTGTTCAAACAGAGGATTGTCATCGTAGAGACCTTTGTTGAGTAAGATGAAGGCCGCCACAAACTGGATAGGGTCCGGGGGCCGGATCTCATCTATAAAACACATTTAATAATAAATAAATAAAAATCAAATATGTACTCATCTAATATTTGCAAAAGTTAAAATAAAAACTAAAAAGTCTACTAAGACATGTAATCGCTAATATGATAGTGAAAAACTACATATACTCCATGAAAATATAATGAGATTTTTTTTTAAATACTTTATTTATTTATTTTCTTTATAAAGAAACATTTTCTTTATTTATACAAAGGTACTTCTCCTAAGCTTTGAAGGGCTTCTAAGAGTTAGTTTTATACCTAACTGATAAAAGTTTTCCCAAAACGGCTTTCGTATTACTTCAAGGTACTTTATTACACCAAAGCCATTCTGGAAACGGAAAAAACTCAGTCAGAATTTTCCGCTTCAGCCGGGATTCGAACCCTCAACCTTCGGGTCAGTAACCAATGCTCTTAACCACCGAGCCACGGAGGTCGACAAATTACACAAACCTGCCTTTCTAATAAAACTCATTAGCAAAACTCTAGTACAACTTCTCACTTTTCTGTTTATACTGATTATACTGAGAGAGCATTTCATTAGTACAAATTTGTATATTAACCCATTCTCACCCAGGTGTCTCAAAGCATCCACCAGAATCGGCGTGACTCCTGTGTGTTCCAAATAGTAAATGTTCGGGCACAGTTGAGTCAGCAATCTCCTGAATTCTGCTGATTCGTCTATGTCGCTGACGCAAGATGAGATGAGACGCAGTCTGATTTGTTCATTCGTCAGATGCGCCATAATGCTGAATTTGGTGTGTTTGTGGTCAACTTAATAAGATTCTTTTTATTAAATCAACTTTTATTAAACATTCATACAATTTATGTACATCCGGTCAAAGTAGGCAAGGAGTTGCAATATTGATTTATTTCTTACTTGAAGAAAGTGAGGAAAAAGTTATTGGATCAAGTGAGAGAATTTAAATTCGAAGTTAATTAATTGAAAATAAAAGAAAACTCAAGGAAACATACATTTTTAAATGAAAAATTAAGACCTTCTTCTTGGTTTTTCTTTAATATAATACGACTTGAAAGGAGAAAAGGTATCAGATTATTTAAATATACCTAGGAGTAGGTAGGTAATAATTAGAGGACTGATTTATTTGATCAAGAAGAAAAATTGATACATTTACAAACTGAGAGGTCTATTTGGTTGATCATTCTGATTAGCCTGTAGACATCGGAGATAGCTTTTAATACACCAGTTCCTCATTGATCAATGAAGTTGAGCTCCGTCGAACTTTCAGACGACATTGATTGGTGGCCACAGCATGTTCCTAGTGACAGTTGTGACATACATCTCACAAGTAATCTTTTGTGTAGAATAAATGAAAAAAGTACTATCCAGTCTATCCACCCTTGATTAATCTTTGTTGCTGTAGGTAAATATTTTGTCTTCTACACACTGCAGGTATATTACCTACTTCTTTCATCTTGTAAATCTCAAATCTGTGCTTATCCGACTATCCACCTTTTGATGAGAATCTATCCGGGACAATAATTATAAAAAGACATTGCTTTACAAGTACGATCATGCTTTTTATTATTATCTGACCTGGTTGCAGGGTGTTCCGTGAAACCCTTGCAATTTACACTGCGACCTAATTAAATCTATTGTGACCAGTTGATTCTATTTGGTTTTAACGTCCTGATCAGGACGGGGGTGTTACCCTCCATTCGCTGGGAATCGTACCAGCTACCCACATTAACCTCACCCAGCCAGGGTAGGGTCGCAAATGCCAGCCTCACGTATTTGGAGGGAACAGAATTTTCTTCGAAAAGTCTGCCCCAACCGGGAATCGAACTCGGGATCTCTGGACTACGGGCAGCAGTCTGAACCGTTACGCCACGGAGGCTGACCGCCGTGCCTTAGTTGCACGATCATGCCTTAGTTGCATTAGATGGAATAGGCGAACGGCTAGTTGTTATATAATTTAAATTATATAAATAAAACTAATGAAAACATTTCCATCAATATCAATATGAACAGTATACGTAGTTCTTTATTTAGGCTTTCAGTGAATCATAGGCAGTCCCATTATGCCAGCAGTTTGCCTGCTTATGCTTGCCTCGTACAAGTCAGGATAGGTATTACGAGATCTGAACTCACTCCTCGCTGTACCAATCAATCTCTACCATACACCACTACACCATACACACCACATCACCATACACCACACCACCATACACCACTACACCATACACACCACATCACCATACACACCACACCACCATACACACCACTCCACCATACACACCACACCACCATACACACCACACCACCATACACCAAGAAACCATACACAACACTCCACCATACACCACACCACAATACAAACCACACCACCACACACCACTCCGCCACACACCACTCCACCATACACCACACCACCATACACCACACCACCATACACCACACCACCATACACCACTCCACCACTCCACCACACACCACACCACCATACACACCACACCAACACAGGTTTCTGGCTGTCCAAAGTGTCAAAGGAGAAACAAATTTACAACATATTAAATTCTTATCAATATTTATGCGGTGAGGCGTCGAATTAATTTTCAATTTTCCGCTTCCTTTTTTGTCTCTAAATAATACAGCTTGAAATCAAATTGAAAAAGGGGCGTGTCCCAGGGGCGGAGATAAGGAAGGGGTCGGGGAGAGCAGGGCAGAGCAATCTGAAGCCCGGGGTAGCAACTTGATTCTGTATTCGTGCTGTACCGAGTGTTTGCAAAGTTGTTGGATTATTGGTCATGAAAGTAACAATAAATATTGAGGGCCAAATTGTAAAAAATAAGCTTACAAAATAAGCTTAATTCAAGTTCGTTCGAAAATAACCTTTTTTATTTTTACGACAGAAAAAAAAAAAATGTTATTTCAGATCTTTTTCCACGCATCTATCCGATCTTCATAACCCAGTAATCCATCTTCTTCTCGTTCCTCTGATACACAGACTACCTGCACGCTTTTTTGTCATATGCCAATATGACAAAAATACAACGTGTTCAAATCTTGAATATGGCAATATGCTCGAAAATAAATATGACACTAAAGTTACTACACCAGAGCGACTCACAAGGCACAAGAGCCACTCAAAAAACACCGAAGACACCTAAGTGTCTAAAAAAGCCAATTTTAATCCCACCCTCAGCCTCGAACTCTCTACCCTCTACTGCTGAGTCACGAGTATAATAAAGTGCTCATTAACTTTCGACATAAACAGTAGGGCCAGAGCTCCGCGCGGCACCCCTCTCCCCCTCTTAACGGCATTTTAATTCAATCTTAGTGTAATCCAAAATTCATGCCCGCCCGCCCTGGGCCCTATGATATATGGGCGCACCTTCCTATTACGAGTCATGAGGGAATTCAGTGCTCCATTCCAAGTCCATCCGCTTACTACATATTTTCATCTGGGTTTAAACTTTTACGTTCATTTTGACTTTTTTATCTCGCTCTCTCGCCTCTCTGGATCTTTTTGTGAATCTTCTTGCTTCTTCTTTGGAATCTTCTTGCATCTTCTTTGAAATCTTCTTGCTTCTTCTTTGGAATCTTCTTGCTTCTTCTTTTGAATCTTCTTGCTTCTTCTTTGGAATCTTCTTGCTTCTTCTTTGGAATCTTCTTGCTTCTTCTTTGGAATCTTCTTGCTTCTTCTATGGAATCTTCTTGCTCCTTTCATGGTGCTTGAATAAAAACGTTTGATGATCGAGTTGTTAAGGCGCAAGTCTGGAAATTCAGGTAACGTAGGGATCCGTTGGTTTGAATCCGAGCCAATGCATGAATTTTTCGTTATTTGTTTGAGACGTAGATCACATTTGGTAACTTATAGTTGTTATTGTGCTCTCTTTCCCTCATTCTTCTATTTTCCTTTTGCCATCACTTTACACACTGTCTTCGATTCTTTTCTTCTTTCCATCTCTCTCTATACCCATACCGTACCCACTCTCTACATAATACGAGTATATATGTCTTTCCTCCTTCTCATCTCTTTCCATCCCTTCATTCCCTTTTCTCTATACCTATTTATATGTATCTCACTCTCTCGCTCTTTTCAGATACACATTCTTCTCCCTCTCTCTCTCTCTCTCTCTCTCTCTCTCTCTCTCTCTCTCTCTCTCTCTCTCTCTCTCTCTCTCTCTCTCTCTCTCTCTCTCTCTCTCCTCTATTTCTTGCCTTCCTTCTCTCCGTCATAGGCCGTTACCGTTATCTGTTACCGTTCGGACTGTGATATTGCTATTAGGAGGTGACAAGCAAGACATAAGAAGCAGAAAAATAGTCAGATAGCCACAATTCCATATACTCGAATAAAGATATAAAAAACATATATAATCCAAAAATTCAACTGAACCCTACATTCCCCTAATCCGCAGTAATTGAAATCAACATTATGAGATTAATAAAAAACAACTCTCACATCAGAGACACAAGATTATCCCCTGTTATATCTATCGTTGAGAAAGCTCGGTAATTGGATTCGATGGCACTATTTGTACAAAAAATTACGACTTTCAAAATGGATTTGAACATAAATCCAGCCGTTCTCCTGAGTGTGTTCCAAAAAAAAAAAAAGATAATTTAATTAGGGCCCACGAATGTCCATTGTCCATCTTTATGTTATACATCTTTCTTGTGTTTGAAAACAGTATAGAGGGCCGGAAATATTTTTTCTTTTTTAACAACATTTGCACTTTAACAAATCTATATTCTTTTTAGAATATAGATTTGTAGACTTATTAAAGGGTGTCTGATAATAATAAAAAAAAACCAACGGGCTAAGTCCCAATACCTATTCGAATCTGTAATTTAATAAGTAAAGAAATATGGCATTGCTGGCATTCCGGCCCAACCCATTCTGGGTGGATTGCTACCCCCCCCCCCCCCCCCCGCTTGCTACGCACCTGCATTAATTACCTTTTCAAGTTTATTGGGTCCAAGAATTTTACCTGTTGCTTTTGGGCGATATTAAGCCATTTAAGGAAGGCGAGGCCGTCTTGGTGGTAGTCAAGTGGTTAACGCGCTAGTCTGGTTACTCCGGTAGCGTAGGGATCCGTTGGTTCGAATCCCACCCAGTGCATGAAATTTTCCTCATTCATTTGAGTTTGTGAGCACATAATGAGAAGACTCTGAGGGTTCGGTGGTAGAAAATGCTTTGAGCAACCTCGCCTGGTGGTTACCTACGACTAAAGAGTGTTATTACTATATTTGTGAATTTTGAAATTGATAATAGTCATTTTATTTAATAATTATGCTGGACGATAATAGTTTTGTGATAATACCTATAAAAATAATTTCGGTTTGTATTTTTAGCGTTCAGATATGGCTACAGACTATAGCAAAAAATCATTCAAGAATAAATATACCATTGGCACACATTTTCTCATCAGTCTTATAGATCACATATAATATACCACCATCACTAACAACAACCCTGTAAGATTAGATCAAAGAAAACAGGGCGATAAAAAAGTCTACAAGATAGATTTGAAAAAATGCTGTAAAAATGTTTCCCTTAAAATTAAGTAGAAAACAACACAAAACCTAAATAAAATAAGTGAATGTAAAGATCAGTTTGAGGAGAAAAGAGAAGTGTGAGGGAAATGGCCTAGGTCCATTTACCAGGAAAGAAGGGGATCTCTTGTAATGAAATTATCGTGAGGACGAGACGAGAAAAGGCCGATACAAGAAATGCAAGGATTTTTCCTCTTTTTTATCTACAGGGTGGGTCATCTTATAGCCACGTTTCCGGCCTCAGTGAGACTCGTTCAGAGTTCACTGAGACACTTGTTCAGAATGGCAAGTCTTGTGCTAGGTTCAATAAGTAGTAGGTTTATTATTATTTTTTGTTGATCCTATCTCTTTCAAATCCTATCTCTGATTTTTTCCGCAATGAGCACGATTCCTGACCGGGATTAACATAATTTATTTAAAAAAAATTATAATAAGACTCTTTTTTTTCAATGAAAATTATTTAAAGAGATGGAAGATAGGTTAATGTTTAAAGCATTTTCTACCACCTAATCCTCAAAGTCATATTATTATGTGGTCACAAACTCAAATGAATGAGGAAAAATTCATGCACTGGGTAGGATTCGAACCAACGGATCGCTACGCTACCTGGATTGCCAGACTAGCGCGTTAACCACTTGACTACATTTTGTAGTCCTGCTTGGGACTCGTACCAACGACCTACAGGATACGAGTTCGCTACTTTATATATCAAGCTGTATATTCTTCTTCTTCTTATTGATGAAAATGTACCTATATGTCTATGTATGTCCCGGTAGCTCGGTGGCACAGGCGGCACTCGTGTGATTCCAAAGGATCCAGAGGTCGCGGGTTCGAAACCCAGCCGGGACATGACAAATTATCCTCCCATTTGGGATTTTTACCACATAATAATACGTCTTGGGTTTACTGCTGGAATAATGGGACTTAATAGTCCTAATCGGGCAGTATAAATAAGGCGATATTATTATTATTGTATACGAGTATGTATAGTCCCGTAGTCCAGAGTTCCCGAGTTCAACTCATGGTTGGGGCAAACTTTTCGAAGAAAATTCTGTCCCTTCCAAACACGTGAGGCTGGCATTTCCGGCCCTACCCAGGCTGGGTGAGGTCAATGTGGGTAGCTGGTACGATTCCCAGCGAATGGAGGGTAAAACCCCCGTCCTGACTATCTATCTCAATCAGGACGTTAAAACCAAATAGAATCAACTGGTCACAATAGATCTAATTAGGTCGCAGTGTTAATTGTAAGGGTTTCACTGAAAACCCTGCAACCAGGTCAGATAATAAAAAAAAAAAAAAAAAATGTATAGTCTATACCTATATGCTGGTACAGGTGGTATTTAGTAGAAATTGCCTACATATAAATGAGAGGTTATGCTCATTGCTCATGTCCCATCCTGTCTCCTGTGTGTCTGGCCCAAATCAGGGCCGGGGAATACTAAAAGTTCAGTGATAATTAGATTGAAACCGACACAACTTATTTGCAGTGTCAGGGCCTTTTAATTTTCAAATGATTTTTCACTCACAAGACTCTGAATTTGAAATGACACAAATTGGGTGGACGAATTAATGGTTAAGAAAATTTCGTTGTTCTATTTTCACAAAAATAATCTACTTTTGTTTGTGCTTTGAAAGCTTCGAGTCCAAAAAAATACACTGGCAATTGAGGGTCCCCACTATAAAGCCATACTATCGAATTATCCATAAATTTTCGTTAAACTTTCTTGAAAATCTTTTATGCATTTCTAGAGGTGAAATTTTCAGTAATTTTTTTTGAACAACATTTCACACTTTGAAAAAGTCAATTTCTTTAAGTTCCTAATTTGTGTGCTATATTTCATTCCATATTTTCACCAATTTTGGATAAAGAAAATCAAAATTAGTATAACATATCATACGTATTCTGCTTTATTTTACTTCAAATTTCAGCTGTTTAGAATAGACTGGGTGGCGGCGTTAGCTTAGGTTTGCTATCAGAGTGAAAATGAGTGCAGGGTTAAGGTAAGTCGCGCATTTTATAGATAAGATGTCGCTAAATTTTAGCAATGCCGTGCTAAGATAATAAACATGCTTTTCACACGGAGTCATCTCACATATCTGTATTATTATAACGAAAATAATACAGATTTGCTTTTAAAAACTTTTGCTTTTAACGACAAAAGGTACAATATTTTTGATTTTCCTTACAGAAAACTGCAGTAACAAATGTGAAAATTTTATTTGTGGCGGACATCAAATCAAGTTCTATAGAGACTGTGTAACTAAAAAGTGATATTTTATTGGTATTTGTTTATTGTAATATAATGTTTACAAGTGAATTGGCAAAGTTAGTAAAACTTAAATATAAATAAAATACAATATATCATAGAAATTACATTGGTATAGGAATCAGACACAACTACTTGGTTTTTTTCTTTTGTGTTTTCACGGAAAGGAATTGTTCTTGAATTGGTTCCAATAACTCGAAGTGGCCGCTTTCAATGTTTCCATACAAAAGCAAGTACATGTTTATTTGGTGTTCGTTCTTGGATATAACAGTAGGCTTTTTATTTGTGTAGAAATTTGCACCTTTGGGTTTAGTTTCTTCGGTAAATACATTGCTGTTAATTCTGTGTATTTCAGACATGGCTAATATTTCGACACTGGTTCCATATGTTTTATCCTGCTCCATTTGGTGACAATATGTTTGGACATCTTGGTTAGGGTTTGTAGTAACCACGTAATCTTTTAAGTCTATCCAGTGCCCTCTTACATAGGAAACGGCTTGTTCTCTTACTTTTTTGTGTTCTTTTTGGGTCTTGTAGAGAAATAAACTGACTGCTCTAAAAAGGCAGTTTCCATCGTCTTTGACTTTGTGCCGCAGGAAAGACATGTTTCGCTGATTGTCAATTTCAGACACATTATTATTATTAAAACTCACATACATGGTAGTAGTGTTTATGTAAGGTTTTTCTGTGGAATATGGTTTTATATAAAAATCAATTTTCATTTTTGTTTCATTGAAATTCACTTTTTGTTCACTGGATATGTACCCAGGAGCCTTTACTATCAGTTTATATATACCTGGTTGTGAATGCCAGGAGTACATTCCTGTTGAGTCCACGTAAACAACATTTAAAGGCACCAGCCATCGTGAATAAAAATCGACTGTAGCTCCTGGCACAGGACGGTTATCTTCGTCTTTCACCTGACCGTAAATTTTCGGTAAACTGTCATCTTCTGACGATTTGATAATATCTTTCTTATGACCGTCAATTTTCGGTATACTGTCATCTTCTGACGATTTGATAATATCTTTCTTATGACCGTCAATTTTCGGTAAACTGTCATCTTCTGACGATTTGATAATATCTTTCTTATGACCGTCAATTTTCGATAAACCGTCATCTTCTAACGATTTGATAATATCTTTCACCTGACCGTCAATTCTCGACAAACTGTCATCTTCTGGCGATTTGATATCTTTTACCTGACCGTCAATTTTCGATAAACTGTCATCTTCTGACGATTTGATATCTTTTACCTGACGGTCAACTTTCGGTAAACAGTGATCTTCTGGCGATTTGATATCTTTCTTATGACGGTCAATTTTCGATAAAGTGTCATCTTCTGACGATTTGATAATATCTTTCACCTGACCGTCAATTCTCGACAAACTGTCATCTTCTCTTGATTTGATAATATCTTTCTTATGACCGTCATATTTCGGTAAACTGTCATCTTCTGAAGATTTAAAATCTTTCACATGACCGTCAACTTTCGGTAAACTGTCATCTTCTGACGATTTGATATCTTTCACCTGGCCGTCAATTTTCGGTAAACTGTCATCTTCTGGCGATTTGATATCTTTCACCTGACCATCAATTTTCAGTAAACTGTCATTATCTCTCGATTTGATATCTTTCTTTTGACCGTAAATTTTCGGAAAACTTTCGGTAAATTTTCTTAAGAACGTAAATTTTCGGTTATCTTCTGACGATTTCATAATATCTTTCACCTGACCATCAATTTTCGGTAGACTGTCATCTTCTGACGATTTGATAATGTCTTTCACCTGACCTTCAATTTGCGATAAACTGTCATGTTCTCTCGATTTGATATCTTTCTCTTGACCGTAAATTTTCGGTAAACATTCGGTAATTTTTCTTATGAACGTAAACTTTCGGTCATCTTCTGACGATTTGATGATATCTTTCATCTGACCGTCAATTTTCGATAAACTGTCATCTTCTGACGATTTGATAATATCTTTCACCTGACCCTCAATTTTCGATAAACTGTCATCTTCTGACAATTTGAAATCACACCTCTCAGCAGTCTCTCGAGCTTCAATAATTATTTCACACGTGGACTTTTTAAATCCCTTGGCTCTTGCTGTCACATGATAATGGAATTTTGACCCCGCCACTAGATGGCTACAGAAAAGACCGTTTGAATTTAAATTAACTTGCTTATATCCGCGATACGTAGAATTGCTTATACTTCCTTCGAATTTTTTAATAGTGATAACAGCATGTGAAATAACCTTGTTCCTTTTGTCCTTTACCGTACCGTAAACATTGAATCGTTTCAGAACAAAATCATGTCTAACCAATTTCTCGTTGTTCAAAGACACTGATTTCTTCTCAGTTATGTATGGGAAGGCTCTGGCTGTCACATTATACTCACCCGGTGGCAGCAGCCTCCAGTACTCACCACTAGGGGTTACTTTAATGCCTTTCATATTTCCTTCCACAGTGATAATAGCTCCTTTTACGGGTTTGCTTCTTCTGTCATGCACATAACCGAAAACGCCTTGATGGGCGTTCTCTATGAACTTAAGCATAGAATCTAAGTTAGCATACCAGTATTCCGGTAGCTCAGAAGCTGGCAGGTATTTTATGCAGCTGAGGTACAGGCTGATTTCAAAACAGTTGGACATGAGGTAATTAGCGTCTTGCATACCTGAGGAATAACCAAAAACCCGAATGTTGCTGCATTAAACTCAATTTCAAGGTGAAAGTTTTGAAATTTCCGAAAGAAATATTTTATTTTTATGGTCATCTGAGATATCATCGTGATGTCACAATAATTACTCAAACTCGCCTTACTAAACAACTGCCATACTTTGGAAATAAAGGTGCATTAACCTCAATTTCAAGATGAAAGTTTTGAAATTTCCGAAAAAAATATTTTATTTGTATGATCATGACAAGTTATCCTCCCAAGTTATCTGAGATATCATCGTGATGTCACAATAATTACTCAAACTCGCCTTACTAAACAACTGCCATACTTTGAAAATAACCACCTATCTCAAGGTTACACGTCCAGTCTGGCTCGGGGACTTCAAAACGGGAGCAAACTATAGTGTAGCTGGGAGACAATAAAAAGGGAGAAGACTAGAGCAAAGCCCTAACCCACCTCGCTAGCTGGTAGTTCTTAAAGAGTTCAAAATGTTTTAAATAAAAAGCCTTAAAGGTCCGCACGATGGTTAGTCGGATCTAGTTCTGTGAGCTAGCATGCACAAGCCAAGAAAATCCTGGAGAGAGAGCACCATCTTCGGCTTTAGCTACGCCACTACTACAACAACAACAGGTTACAAGTATACCGCCTCGCCTTATCAAACGAGTTACTGAAGTCACTTTTCATGATTTTTTAATAAGAATATAATAAATGATAGATTTTGCCACTGCTTGAATAAAAATGTACTGAGTATTTTTCAACCTTTCACGATATTTTCTGTTCATTTTTGATGCAAGGTAAAAATTTAGCTTTCGGACCATCCTGTTTTAAAAATAAAACAGGACTTGGACTTGGAAAAAAGTCCAAGTCCTCATGATGGTTGATCGCACATAGAAATATGTGGTTCAGGACGAGCCAACTTTGAAATAAAGTTGGCTGGAGACCATCACTCACCCCTCCAGCTGTAGTCAAGCTGGCTACAACAATAACAAAAACATATTATCACCTTTGTACAAATCTTTATTTTGACATTTTGAGTTTGAATGCATCTTCAAAGAGATAGAAAAAACCGTCCTAACCTAGGGTAGGGATTATTGCCTGAGGCAATTTTTACTCCCAAAAGTCAGCACATAACCAGCTTACCACCATCATTGTGATAGGCATCTTCTTCCTTTATCCGTTCGATTCCATTTGTTATTCCATGCGGGAAAGATTCATTACAAGCAGTTCCGTTTTTCATCATTGCATTCCTTCGAGCATAGTCCTTGGCCAGCCTCATAAAGAACTTATTATCAGGAGTTAATTTTCCAATGTATCTGCCATTTTTGTGATGATAATGATCAAAAGGATAGTTGGCAACAATGGCCCCACCTTTTAGGCTTGCAGATAGAACGAAGTGGTTCTGCTTGATAAATTCAATCATATATCTGGTTTTCTTTGAGGTTTTCTTTCAGAACGATTGTCATAATTTTCAAAATACTCCGGCAGAAAGTCGCGGTCAAGATCTACATCAAACCCATTGTATCCGGGATGATCATCCGACTTAGGAGGATTAGGACATTCTCCCATTCCTTTTAAGCAATATAATCTATCCGGATTGATGGTGGGAATTATATAGATATCAGTTTTCTGCACCATTTCTTGGATGCGTTTGTTGACTTTATAACTATACAGCAAGTATTGTATGAGAGATACCTAAAATAATTAAAAAATAAATAAATATTGTTTCTGTGTGTATTTCATAGTGCCAGTGTTTGGTTTTGATGGCTATATTGGGGGTGCTATGCTTTTAGTTCTATTTAAATACCGTTAAATTGGGGCCGGGGTCCAAAAAGTTGAAGATATCAAAAAAATGATGGGAAAAGAACCCTGTCATTTTACTTCCGAGAAATTTCTAATATTAGAAATCGGAATAAAAATCACTTTTTTGGAATTAGGAGAGAATTTCGATAAAAACCGGGTGTGTGTGTTTTTGTCTGTATTTTTTTTTTTTTTTTTTTTTTATCTTGAACTATTTGGACCTAGGCCCCAATTTACCGGTATTTTGGGGGAACCCGCTTTGACTATTTTATTATTCATTGTAGATGGGGGTTGTGACATATCAAATCCAATGATTTTGAGGTGCTGATTACGAATTTAGCATTTTTTGCTATCTGTTACCGTTGAGTCATCAGTGGTGGAATATTAGGAGGACAAGAAAAGTCGTGTGGTTTCGCACCAGATTTTTATAGAAAGTAAAATAAAAAAATACTGTACCAGCAGTGCGTATCCAACTGTCTCATCGCCGTGTATGTTTGCCACTAGCTTCACCTTGGGTTTAAGGGGCACCCCCCCATCTTTACTGGTAATTCGCACGGCCCAGAGTGTTTTAAGGTCCTTTTGCGAAGCGACTCCTATCGGAATCAAGTCCATAATGTTTGTATACTCCTGGTTGAATTTTACCAGTAATGCTTCTAAATCCGATGAATGAAAATACTTGTCCAGCTTTATTTCTTTATTATCAATAAAAATAGACGGCTTGTAATCGAGCAGATTGTCGCTTCTCTCCGAATTTGTTGAAACTGCGTAGGAAACCGCTATCAGTAATAAAAGAAATGTTGACTTCATTTTCCTAGGACTTGTATCATTGAAGGCAAACGTTTTTTGTTGGTTTTCACTTTCTTGTTTTTGAAGTCAAATAAATGTATTAGATATTATTTAATGAGAAAGAAGTAAAGAGAACTAATCAAATTATTCAACAGACAGAGATCTACTGCTAGTATTGACTCTTGAATCGACAAGGACTGGTGGAAATGCTATTATTGAAACACTTTTTATGCCAGACACAGTTGTTTCAGGCGATAAATAAGCTGTCACACATAATTATAATTCCAATTAGATACTTTTTTTCTAATTACAAGTTTTAAAATTACAAGTTTTTTTCAGGATGAAATTGAACCCAGAGATCCCGGAGCGCAGCCAAAAAAGGGTCCACTAAAAATATCTAGAGGACGATTTTCGTTTTGTAAAAAGCTGAAACAGCTAATTTTAATTTTGAAAAAAGCTATAGATATCAAGAGGAAAATATTTTCTACTATTGTTTTTCTATCATTATCAGTTTCTATCATTATTTTCTAACATAATGATGGTAGCATGACCAGAACACACGGAAAATATTCTAAAATAGGGTGACTAGTCCTTAAGTCGACCAGGCACATATATTATACTCGTTTAGTGGGTAACATTTTCTTGTTTAGGTATTAGTGTTGCTACGCTTTATACTTAAATTCTAGGTAGTAACATTTTCGAAATATCATGAAAATTGTCGTAGCATTTTCGAAATATCATGAAAGTTGTCGTAACATTTTCGAAATATCATTAAAATTGTCGTGACATTTTAACAAACATTTTCGAATTTAAAAAACGCTTAAATGGTCGTCGATGTCTGTACATAAATTAAGCATGCAAGCGTGAAATGGGGCGACGAGAAAAAAAGGTTGAGAACCGCTGGGCTAAAGGACCAGTCACCCTATTTAAAAATGAGGCCTTATAATTCACCACAAAGAAATCATACTTAATGAAGATAATTATATAGACATAAAAAATTACATGTTCCGAGGAGGGGCCATATTTAGCGCGAACGACCTATTTTTTTACACAGTGTTGAAGCTCTTGTAATTATACAATCACGTGGGTTTCTAATTAATGATAGACAGAATAGACTAATTACCTATATACTGAGTAAAACAAGTGTGCTGAGCATAAGCACAAGGCGTGATTCATTTACAGAAGTTTTAGCAGGTATTGTCGCACAATGAGTCAATACTAGACAAGTATTCCCATCCCTATCTGTTGAAAAAGTTCGAGCAGTGTTTTTCAGATATAAAAAAAATATACCCCCCCCCCCCCCCCCACCCTCCCCTTCGTAAGCGTAGCTCACTAAAAATTATTGCAATTACCTTCTCTTAATAAGACATTTAAAAGAGGACATACCATTCTAATTAAGATTTTAAAGATGGTCCAGGCCCAGCCTGACTGGAACAGTGTAGGCAATTTTTTTTACTGAAACTTAATCCCCCAAAAATTAAGGAATACGGGTTTTTGTGTTTTTCTATATTTCCGTTCTTGAGATACGGGGGGTGGGGTGAGACTTTATACCCTTGTATATTCTACATGGACACCTTGTATATTCTACATAGAAGTACATAATCTATATCTATAAAAGAAAGCTGTCTGTATGTGTGTATGTATGTATGTGTTTACGGATTAATAATTAGCCGAACGCGTAAAAGAAAAATTAATACTTAGCCGAACTTTACACAAATATCCAATACTTAGCCGAACCATGAGAGGTTCGGCTAATTCCTTTTTCCATTTTCATTGAAAATATAACTTTTTAAGTTTTCTGAGTGGTATTGGCGCATAGAGAATGAGTTGAAGAAATTGTATTAATAATTTGAAAAATAAATATTGGGTAGTCTTTCTCATTTTACAAAAAAAACCCAATAAAATTGATGTTCGTCTAAATATTGATTTTTCTTTTACGTATATTCTTACGCAGCAATAATTAGACGAACCAAAAATCAGTATCGAAGATACGGTTTTTTTTTTTGTTGAAACTTCGTTAATTTTTTTTTTTGTTTCAACTGTTCGTCCCGACCTCTGGATGTCCAAGATACTCTTTAAGTGTAATTTTGTATCTGTTTAATCCTGTAATATAATTTATAATATACATTTATTATGTGTATTGGAAAATTTCCAGTAAATCTACTTTCTTTACCTCTGCAGCTGGAAAGTAATTCAAGTAGAATTCTCGTATAAGTATGAGGATTTGAGGAATAATAAGGCTTTACAATAACCTCTACAAGTTGAACATAATTATACACTCAGCGAGTGCTCACTAAATCTACAAGTGGAACGATCCGTGATCATAAATTTTGATTTTGTTTCTTTTTTTTTAAAAAAAAAAAGGTGATTGTTTCAAGGACTTTTTTTATTTCTTAGCCATGAAACAGGAGCTACTATAGACCTTTGTGGTTTGTATTAATGGGCGAGAAGTGACTCATTACTACCCATTTAGGTGCTGGGTCATCACGAGAGCACCGGATGGTATCCCTCACAATCAACTATAACCAAATTTAGAATACAATTTTTTGTCGGCTCCAGCGATCGAACCCGCGGACCTTTTGTACGAGTGCTTAGCCACCGAGCTAATCGTGAGCTTGAATTTTTGCATTGATTGTTCTTAATATAATTTAGCTACCTCTTTTACCTGAAAAGTGGAATGAATGGAAGAGAAATTTGTTTAGATGAAACACAGCCCAAGCGGAATACCTGGATATGTAGAATACAGGAGCGATTCCACATATCCACATTTATTTAGTTTGAATAATTTGAAACCTGCCAGACGAATGATAAATCTTTTTTCACGTGTATGATTCTTTTGCTGCAAGTTAAAAGTGACTACCATATTATAATATTATGCCCAAGAGCGGTACCAAGTACTCGTACATAGTTACTATTTTTACTTTTAACGGGTGTATTAACTACTGAATACTATTTTTATTTTTGACGGGTGTATTGTACAGTTAAATACTATTTTTGCTTATGACGGGTGTATTGTACTACTAAATACTATTTTTACTTTTGACGGGTGTATTGTACTACTAAATACTATTTTTACTTTTGACGGGTGTATTGTACAGCTAAATACTATTTTTACTTTTGACGGGTGTATTGTACTACTAAATACTAATTTTACTTTTGACGGGTGTATTGTACAGCTAAATACTATTTTTACTTTTGACGGGTGTATTGTACTACTAAATACTATTTTTACTTTTGACGTGTGTATTGTACAGCTAAATACTATTTTTACACTGAGAAAAATGAAATTTAAAAATGTACGTAGAAAAAATTTAAGTTTAAAATACCTAAAATTGCATACTTGATGAGCATTGAAGGCAAAATGTCAAATATAATAAAATACCCCTTCAACTTTCGCTGAGTATGCAAACAAGTGGTTCCAAATGCTTGGTAAGGCTTTATTCACCACTGCCTATCTTCAGTTCAAATTTGAAAGAAATCCTTAAAAAAGAGGTTATATGTCGACATGTTTTGCTTAGGATTTGACTCGATCTGAGATTTTGGATGTTTTCAGAAATCGAATGAACTTATCTTTCGAACCGTACGTCCGATTTGAATGAACTAAAGTGCTATCGATAGATCTAGTGGATTGTAAGATAGGCTGTTCTCGTTCATTTTCTGTCATTTTACATAAAGGGTTACTTTTTAACGGAAAACACTTTTGACGCACAACTGGGTTAAGAATGGCCTGGTTTATCAAAAAGTATGCATGCGATTTAAAAAAAATCAACGATATTAGGCAGATCTTGCGAAACTTTATCCAAAATTGGCCTAAAAACATCAACATGTTATTTCATTCTGTCCATTTCTTATCAAAAATATCTATTTGGGCCTACCTCGAACTTTCAAAGGTCTGAAAACCTGGCAAAAATGCAAGCATCAAAAATCTGTGTTAGTCCATGCTTAATCGTTAGTTGAGAGCTATTGAAATCAACGTTTGTTTTTCAAAAACGCCTTCATATTATCATGTTATGCAATCATTTTGAAGGAGCCTTTGTGGCTTTCCTGTTGGCGGTACGGAAATTTTTTGGGAACCAAAAACGTATATTTTTGACTACTTCTTTCTAAAATTTAGTTAAAAATACCTAAAATTGCATACTTGATGAGCATTGAAGGCAAAATGTCAAATATGGTAAAATACCCCTTCAACTTTCGCTGAGTATGCAAACAAATGGTTCCAAATGCTTGGTAAGGCTTTATTCACCACTGCATATCTTCAGTTCACATTTGAAAGAAATCCTTAAAAACAGGTTATATGTCGACATTTTTGTTTAGGATTTGACTCGATCTGAGATTTTGGATGTTTTCAGAAATCGAATGAACTTATCTTTCGAACCGTACGTCCGATTTGAATGAACTAAAGTGCTATCGATAGATCTAGTGGATTGTAAGATAGGCTGTTCTCGTTCATTTTCTGTCATTTTACATAAAGGGTTACTTTTTAACGGAAAACACTTTTGACGCACAACTGGGTTAAAAATGGTCTAAGTTATCAAAAAGTATGCATGCGATTTAAAAATTTTTAACGATATTAGGCAGATCTTGCGAAACTTTATCCAAAATTGGCATAAAAACATCAACATGTTATTTCATTCTGTCCATTTCTTATCAAAAATATCTATTTGGGCCTACCTCAAACTTTCAAAGGTCTGAAAACCTGGCAAAAATGCAAGCATCAAAAATCTGTGTTAGTCCATGCTTAATCGTTAGTTGAGAGCTATTGAAATCAACGTTTGTTTTTCAAAAAACCCTTTATATATCCAAATTATGCAATCATTTTGAAGGAGCCTTTGTGGCTTTCCTGTTGGCGGTACGGAAATTTTTTGGGAACAAAAAACGTATATTTTTGACTACTTCTTTCTAAAATTTAGTTTAAAATACCTAAAATTGCATACTTGATGAGCATTGAAGGCAAAATGTCAAATATGGTAAAATACCCCTTCAACTTTCGCTGAGTATGCAAACAAGTGGTTCCAAATGCTTGGTAAGGCTTTATTCACCACTGCCTATCTTCAGTTCAAATTTGAAAGAAATCCTTAAAAAAGAGGTTATATGTCGACATGTTTTGCTTAGGATTTGACTCGATCTGAGATTTTGGATGTTTTCAGAAATCGAATGAACTTATCTTTCGAACCGTACGTCCGATTTGAATGAACTAAAGTGCTATCGATAGATCTAGTGGATTGTAAGATAGGCTGTTCTCGTTCATTTTCTGTCATTTTACATAAAGGGTTACTTTTTAACGGAAAACACTTTTGACGCACAACTGGGTTAAGAATGGCCTGGGTTATCAAAAAGTATGCATGCGATTTCAAAAAAATCAACGATATTAGGCAGATCTTGCGAAACATAATCCCAAATTGGCATAAAAATATCAACATATTATTTCATTCTGTCCATTTCTTATCAAAAATGTCTATTTTGGCCTACCTCGAACTTTCAAAGGTCTGAAAACCTGGCAAAAATGCAAGCATCAAATCTGTGTTAGTCCATGCTTAATCGTTAGTTGAGAGCTATTGAAATCAACGTTTGTTTTTCAAAAACGCCTTCATATTATCATGTTATGCAATCATTTTGAAGGAGCCTTTGTGGCTTTCCTGTTGGCGGTACGAAAATTTTTTGGGAACCAAAAACGTATATTTTTGACTACTTCTTTCTAAAATTTAGTTTAAAATACCTTAAACTTGCATACTTGATGATAATTGAAGGCAAAATGCAAATATGATTTTGCATTTTACATAAAGGGTGACTTTTTAACGGAAAACACTTTTGACGCACAACTGGGTTAAGAATGGCCTGGGTTATCCAAAAATATGCATGCGATTTTAAAAAAAAAACGAAACTAGGCAGATTTTGCGAAACGTTATCCCAAATTGGCATAAAAACATCAACATTTATTTTTTTGAAATCGCATGCATAGTTTTTGATAACCCAGGTCATTCTTAACCCAGTTGTGCGTCAAAAGTGTTTTCCGTTAAAAAGTAAGCCTTTATGTAAAATGACAGAAAATGAACGAGAACAGCTTATCTTAAAATCCACTAGATCTATCGATAGCACTTTAGTTCATTCAAATCGGACGTACGGTTCGAAAGATAAGTTCATTCGATTTCTGAAAACATCCAAAATCTTAGATCGAGTCAAATCTTAAGCAAAACATGTCAACATATAACCTCTTCTTTAAAGATTTCTTTCAAATTTGAACTGAAGATAGGCAGTGGTGAATAAGCCTTACCAAGTATTTGGAACCACTTGTTTGCATACTCAGCGAAAGTTGAAGGGGTATTTTATCATATTTGACATTTTGCCTTCAATTTTCATCAAGTATGTAATTTTAGGTATTTTAAACTAAATTTAAGAGAGAAGTAGTCAAAAATATACGTTTTTGGTTCCCAAAAAAATTCCTTACCGCCAACAGGAAAGCCACAAAGGCTCCTTCAAAATGATTGCATAACTTGGATATTGAAGGGTTTTTTGAAAAACAAAAGTTGATTTCAATAGATCTCAACTAACTATTAAGCATGGGCTAACACAGATTTTTGATGCTTGCATTTTTGCCAGGTTTTCACACCTTTGAAAGTTCGAGGTAGGCCAAAATAGACATTTTTGATGAGAAATGGACAGAATGAAAAAATATGTTGATGTTTTTATGCCAATTTGGGATAATGTTTCGCAAGATCTGCCTAATATCGTTGATTTTTTTTGAAATCGCATGCATACTTTTTGATAACCCAGGCCATTCTTAACCCAGTTGTGCGTCAAAAGTGTTTTCCGTTAAAAAGTAACCCTTTATGTAAAATGACAGAAAATGAACGAGAACAGCCTATCTTACAATCCACTAGATCCATCGATAACACTTTAGTTCATTCAAATCGGACGTACGGTTCGAAAGATAAGTTCATTCGATTTCTGAAAACATCCAAAATCTCAGATCGAGTCAAATCTTAAGCAAAACATGTCGACATATAACCTCTTCTTTAAGGATTTTTTTTTAAATTTGAACTGAAGATAGCCAGTGGTGAATAAAGCCTTGCCAAGCATTTGGAACCATTTGTTTGCATACTCAGCCAAAGTTGAAGGGGTATTTTATCATATTTGCATTTTGCCTTCAATTATCATCAAGTATGCAATTTTAGGTATTTTAAACTAAATTTTAGAGAAAAGTAGTCAAAAATATACGTTTTTGGTTCCCAAAAAATTTCCGTACCGCCAACAGGAAAGCCACAAAGGCTCCTTCAAAATGATTGCATAACTTGGATATATGAAGAGGTTTTTGAAAAACAAAAGTTGATTTCAATAGCTCTCAACTAACGATTAAGCATGGACACAGATTTTTGATGCTTGCATTTTTGCCAGGATTTCAGACCTTTGAAAGTTCGAGGTAGCCCAAAATAGACATTTTTGATAAGCCTGGCCATTCTTGACCCATTTGTGCGTATACTACTATCGGGACTCCGTTGTGGCCGCTTGGCATATAAATAAATTTGAAGAGAATCGGTTGAGAACATTATAAATATTATAGTAAGTTTAATTAGATAGAACAAAAATATATACAGTAAAATACAATGAAATTATAAAGAAAAACAAAAAGATTGAGCAAAGATACAAGAACAAAAAAAAGAATGAAGTTAATGTCCTACTTAAGGGGCGGGGTCATATATTGCCTGTGGCAATCTCTTCCACCCAACCCTTGGGACATTTGTAAATACAAGTGATTCAGTAAAAAAATCTCTGATTCTAGCGATAATAAAAGTAGAAAAATTTGAATGCCATTCACGAGGAAGTATTGTGTCCATAATTGGCAGTGCATTTTATTCTCTTTCTATTAAACGGATCTGATCATACCAACATTGCCTATTGCTTTATGAATTATTATAGCATTCAACAATCTCGAACTCAGAACCAAATGACTAATATTCATGTATAGGTATATAGCAGTATTTTCCCTTCTTCTGTGGAGGGTCTGTGGGGAGGTCATAGTTGTTAACACCTAATAAAGGATCAAATTTTGTTTAGGTTTAAAAGTGCAGATCTCTTGTATTTAATGGCCTTCTTATAAAAGGGGATACCTACCACGCTCCAAAGGCAAAGTACAAATGCAACTCATATAAATAAAAAAAGGTTGTGTTTCACTAAATTCAGACCGTTAGAAATAAAAACAAAGGGAGAATGGAGGTAATTATTTATATTGTACAGTTTGCCGACTTTACAACTTCTTATTCCTTTCGAGATTTTGACGAAATTTTTTACACATATAGGTATAGGAGACGTATTGTAGGTGGTCCCATTTTAAATTCATTAACTTCGCACTATCACTTGTTGGTGCAGACCATGTGTCTGACCACTATATTTTTTCTTAAACGCTTATATCTCTTGAACAATACACCCAATTATCACGAAATTATGTATGTATATTGTATATGCTGGGAGTTAGCGTTCTCATTGTGCATTTATAGCTAAATCATAAGCTTTGATATTTAGGAAATCCAATTTTTTTTACAAAAAAGTGCAAAAATAACGTCTATGACTTGCCGATACACAATTTTTTGTAGAGTTGGGTTTGTAGGAAAAACGGTATTCTACCATAATATATAACATATAAAATTTGAAGAAAATCGGTTAAGCGGTTTTAGATATAATAACACTCTATATTGGAAGGTAAGATATCTATACTTACATAAGAGAGTTTCACTCACTGACTGACTCACTCACTCACTGATTCATCACTGTTTCTCCGAACTGGTAAGTCCTAGGAAGCTGAAATTTGGTAGGTAGCTTTGTCTTATAGTCTAGATGTGTAATAAGACGGAATTTTTCGAAATTCCCACTACAACACCTGCCATTGGCGAAAAAGGATTTTTTGCTTCTAGCGGGCCATGCTTCGGCCCGCAAAGCGGGCGACAGCCCGCTAGTAATAGATATAATAACCACCAGGCGAGGTTAATACTCAAAGCATTTTCTACCACCTTAACCCTCAGAGTCTTATTATTTTGTGGTTACAAACTCAAATAAATGAGGAAAAATTCATGCACTGGGTGGGATTCGAACCAACGGATCCCTACACTACCTAGATCACCAGACTAGCGCTTTAACCACTTGACTACCAGTGCACTGTACAAGAGATACAATGGAGTTTTATTTTATTTTTTAAAAATGAGTGTTTAACAGCCTTTTTTATTTCGTAGCTATAAACAGGGGCTACTGTAGAAGCTTGTGGTCTGTGTTGTAGCCTGCCCATCCCGTAGTATGCCTCCACTCTGATGGGCGAGAAGTGACACAATACTTACCGTTTAGGTGCTGAGTCAACACGAGCGCACCGAAAGGTATTCCCTACAAACAACTGTAACCAAATTTTGAATACAAATTTTTGTCGGCGCGGGGGTTCGGACCCGGGACCTTCCGCATAGGAAGCGAGTGCTTAACCACTGAGCTTAAGTATAAAATCTCAAAATTACCACGTGTATACAATGTAAACCAATCACGAGGAAGTATTGTGTTAATAATTTATTGACAGTGTATTACTTCCGAGAAATTTCTAATATTAGAAACTAATATTTCTAATATTAGAAATATTAGTATTGTGTTCGTTTCTGTAAAAAAAAAAACATTTTTTTGCTCTGAGCAATTGTGGTTTTGTGTCCGTCTGTCGGTCTATTAAAAATATTCCTTGTAACGCGCAAATCTCGGAAACTACTCAATGTATTTTGATTAAAATTTCCTACGTGTATATAATGTGAAATAATCACGAGGAAGTATTGTGTCCATAATTGGCAGTGTTTTTTATCTTCAAATTATTTCGATGATTATTATTTTGTTTTACCATAATAATTTCCTGAGAACTTATATGTTTCATTCCTATTATAATTATATTAGAAAATTTAGGAAGTAATAGTAGGACCTGACTCATCTGACCAAACTTATCACACGTAAAGTTTCGTTCCATTAAGTAGATAATGCCTTGATTTAATCATTTCATTTTCCTGCCCGAGCAAAGCTATGTTAAGACAATAATATACTTTTCATTTATTTATTTTTTTAAAAGCGACGTTAAACCCCACTTTTAACTGCATGGTCATATGACGATGGGGGTGTTACCCTCTTTTCACAGGAAACTAAAAAAAACCGGCTATCCACATAAACCTCACCCAGCCTTTGTTGGGCCGGAATACCAGCATCACGAAGATGTACGTTACTCAACTTCGGTGATCCTACAAGAACCGGTGCCTTCAACGCTGGCTCAAAAATCGTTAATGTTCGGTTAAGTACTATTTTTTCATTTGCGTGTTCTGCTAAGTATCAAACGCGAAAATGGTTCGGCTAAGTATTGCTGAATGAGGAAATTTTAGAGACCGGCACTGGTCGCTTCGCGCTCGGGAATTAGCAGAACGTTAGAATTTTTCAATTATTTTCGAAATGGTTGAGAATTGTAAAAAAAACCGAGAAGTGTGTATCTCTTAAATTAAAATTGCTAGCAATTGATACAAACCTTATTCAAATCGGACAAACTTTTCTTAAGTTCGGCTAAGTCGCAACGCGAAAATGGTTCGGCTAAGTATTACTGCGTGAGGATGTGTGTATGTGTGTATGTATGTATGTGTGTATGTATGTTCTTTATACAAATCCACACCGTTTGACCGAGAAACCTGAAATTTTGCACATAGGTCCGCTTGGATCAGGAAATTCTTCTAGGCTAGATTATATCTCCCTGAGGTTAAGCTACAATGAGTAAGGATAAAAATGGATGGGTGACGCAAAAAAAATGCACGTTTTTTGACATAAATGACATTTTTTCTCGAAATTTGTCGCGACGACCTATGAACTCAAAGCGAGAAAGTTTTAGGCAAGGGTTTGAGCTTTCAATTGACATATCGATCGCGAATTTCTGATGAGCCGTTCTTGAGCTACGCCGGGTAAGGTAAAAAAATGGATGGGTAACATGTAAAATATTCACGTTTTTTGACCTAAATGACATTTTTTCTCGAAATTTGAAGTGACGACCTATCAACTTAGAGCGAGAAAGTTTTAGGCAAGGGTTTAGGCTTTCATTTGACATATTGATCGCGAAATTCTGATGAGCCATTCTTGAGCTACGCCGGGTAAGGTAAAAAAATGGATGGGTAACATGTAAAATATTCACGTTTTTTGACCTAAATGACATTTTTTCTCTCGAAAATTGAAGTGACGACCTATCAACTCAGAGCGAGAAAGTTTTAGGCAAGGGTTTAGGCTTTAATTTGACATATTGATCGCGAAATTCTGATGAGCCATTCTTGAGCTACGCCGGGGAAGACCAGAAAATAGATGGGCGACAAAAAATATTCAGGTTTTTTTTCAAACCTAAATGACATTTTGTGTGTGTGTGTGTGTGGTGTGTGTGTGGTGAGTGTGTGTGTGTGAGTGTGTGTGTGGTGTGGTGTGGTGTGTGTGTGGTGTGTGTTGTGGGTGGTGTGTGTGGTGTGGTGTGTGTGTGTGGTGTGGTGTGTGTGTGTGTTTATGGTGTTGTGTGTTGTGTGTGTGTTTGGTGTTGTGTGTGTGTGTGTGTGTGTGTGTGGTGTGTGTGTGTGTGTGTGTGGTGTGTGGTGTGTGATGTGTGGTGTGTGTGTGTATGTGTGGTGGTTGTGTGGTTGTGTGTGTGTGTGTGTGTGTGTGGTGTGTGGTGTGTGTGTGTGTGTGTGTGTGGTGTGTGTGTGTGTGGTGTGGTGTGGTGTGTGTGTGTGGTGTGGTGTGTGTGGGTGGGTGTGTGTGTGCGTTGTGTATGTTTGATGGGCTGGCGAAGCGGCGGGTGTAACCCGCTAGTATAGATATAAATATGTATATTTTATATCTACTGAAATAAAACGTACAAAATACAAATGAATAACAATAATTATAAATGTTAAGCTTTATTCTTTTAAATAACCTACAATCTAAAAAATAAACAAAACACATTTAATTGAATTAACTGCAAAGTAGATTGCCATTTGTCAGTACTAATTTTGAGTAGCCTAGACCATATTTTGTAGAGTAGATCAAACAAATAGTTGTAACAGGCCGTGTCTACAATTTGATAAAATGCAATTTTTTCACAGTTAAATTAGAACTGAGCATCAAAATTCTGAGATCAGATGAAAATGTTGAGATCAGAATGACTATGAGTTTTTTTGAACAATTATTAGATACAAAAGGAAAATAAAATCCTAAAAAAAATTGAGATCACAATAAGATTAATATTTTAGTATGATTTGAAACACATAATACACCATACCTACAATTTATTTACCTAGGTAGGTACATATTAGATTACAAAGTAATCGATATCCTAGAAACATTATTTTAAATAAGAATTAATTTCTATTTCGATCAATGTATTCCAGCTCAGCTGTATGTAATCTTACGGGTACATCGTAAATGGTGATCAGAACATACCGGACAGCTGTCCTATCTGTTCTTATCAGCGGGCGTGATTCTGATTCCCACCCAGGCAAAAGTTGTCCGGGCAACTTTCAACAAAAACAGGTTCTAGTTCAGTCCAAGGGGGCGGGGTTTTGTCACCCCCCTACGTCCTCTCTTTCTCCCGAGACGCTATTTCAATGGCCTCGGCATGTTTCTTGGCCTTCAGCCGCAGATCTGCGATGCTGGAGTTCTTCGACAGCAGTCTATCCTGATGGAGGGCGGCCAAGGTTGCCAGACTGAAGCCTTGGTATTGGGCCGCCGCGTTGAATAAGCCGCCATTCGGACCGGAGCCTAGAGCCGCCACCGTGGCTGCTGCGGCGGCATACTGTGGAATAGAATAGGATAGCTGCTAGTATAATATAATAATTCCGTGTCCGTGAGATACCTAAATCACGGTGGTGAGAGGATTATATGGACGCCTAGATCCAATGTCTAGGCTCCTTTCATGATTCTATTTGGTTTTAACGTCCTGATTTGAGGTAGACAGGACGGGGGTTTTACCCTCCATTCGCTGGGAATCGTACCAGCTACCCACATTAACCTCACCCAGCCTAGGTAGAGCCGGAATCTGCTGCTGGTAAAAATAATAGAATGGAAATGATTACAAGACTATATGTGTAGAATAGAATAGAAATGAAATAGTTCTAATAATCTTAACCTTTTCTGTTTAGGGCATATTGTAGAATAGAAAATAAAATAGAACAGAATATTAGGTTAGTATAGAATAAGATAAATGCAGAAAAGAATAGAATGGATTAATAAGACATGCGTATGCGTAATGATATTAAAATAGGTTTAGGATTAGCTAAATTAGCTTAGGAGAACACGAGTAGGTACTACGAGAAGAATACGAGACATTTCTATCTTTCAATCCCTGGTTACATATCTTCAAATTGGGTAATCTTCTTATTACTAGAGGTATTGATGACCTTTTTTTGAAAAACTCTCAAAAACTAAAAAATCAATTGGAAGCCATTTTTCTAGATGTTGAATTGCCATAAGTACCCTAAAATATTATCTCGATGTATTTTTTATCTTTTCATTGCTCTAGTTGCAAATTGTATTTGAGTGAAATGCTTGTAATTTCTACCTGATAAAACAAATCAGCAAAGACGAATGTGTCTCGAGACTTAATGGAAGTAAAACTCAACATAATAATAATAATAATATCGCCTTATTTATACTACCCGATTAGGATTATTTAGGTTCCATTATTCCAGCAGTAAGCCCAAGACATGTGGTAAAAATCCCAAATGGGAGGATAACTTGTCATGTCCCGGCTGGATTTCGAACCCGCGACCTCTGGAATCTCTGGATTCACAGAGTGCCGCCTTTACCACTGAGCTAAAGGGACAGACTGAAATCATCATTACCTGATGTGCCGCAGACAGCAGGGTGGGGTCGAACGCGGAGAAAGCCGCGGCGGCCGAGGCAGAGAAAGGCATGGCCGGAAGTCTAGGCACGTTGACATAGGGAGCCACGCGGCACGGCTCCAGTGGCGTCGACACTGGCTGCTGGCTGAGGATCATCCCGGCGGCTGCGGACAAATGATGTGATGAAGCTCTTAGTTTACCTCAAAGAACCCGAGAATTTCTTTATTAAAAAAAAAAAAAAATGTACGAGGTACGTCCGGAAAGTAAGGGGACACTTGGTAGGAATGTCTTTTTTTCAAGGTTGGCATACCTGCTTGTAGGGGAACTTCTAACGGTCACAATGAGCCTTTGCCCATCTCAGTTCATTGGAAAATGTCGTCGCAGGAGCCCGTCGCGTCAACCTCTACAGGTGCCGTTTGCTCCACCTACCGCAGGTGCGAGATTCGGGCAGTTTATCACTTTGCGTAGGAATTCAGCTGCTGAAATCCATCCTCAGCTACTGAAAACCTATGGACCTGAGGTGATTTCACGTTCCAAGGTTTTCAAGTGGGCTAAGAAGTTTAAAGAAGGTCGCACAAACACACACGATGAAGAAAAATGAGGCCGTCTGTCGTTTCAGAAGAACTTGGGCAGCAAGTCAATAAAAAAGTCGCAGCGATCGTCGTGTGACCCTCAAAACCGTATTCCTCTGACCTGCCCCCCTCGGATTTTCATCTGTTCACGAAACTGAAGGTGTTATTGACTGGAAAAAGGTTTTTCAGCGACGAGGAGGTCAAGGAGACTGTGGAAAAGTGGCTGTTGGAGGTGGAGCGGAGCGTGTATGACGAAGGCTTAAAAAAGTTCGGACCCAGGATGCAGAAGTGAGTGGAGCTTGTCGGTGATTATGTGGAGAAATAAAGGACTATATTTGAAACTTACCCTGTAAATTTTATGAAAATATATGCATTTTTCGAGTTTTAACATCAATTGTCCCCTTACTTTCCGGACGTCCCTCGTATATAAAGTCAACAGTATTTATATTTATTGACATAATATATGTAATATATGTATAAAGTCTACTCCTGCACCATCCTCAATCATTGCTGACTTATACTTATATCTATTCTAGTTCCTCTAGTTGGCTTTCGACCAACTGAAAAATTGAGAATAACTTCCCTTCCATTTGTCAGTCAGTGCTTGAGATAATCTCTTTATAAACTGCTCAAACTCTACATGTAGTGCCCCATCACACGAGCAGACCAATGGTGTAAAAGATGCTCTTACATCTTCAGCGGCTTCTCGTTCTTTTCATTTGCATGTTTTTTAGATACTGACGACCAAGATTGTGAAGAATTTCTGTATGGTAAGTGAGCAGGTCAGCACCAAACCACGAGGTACTATACAAACCAACAGTCAGCCAACAATCTGTGGGACCAAATGCCAACGTTGCCCAACAATTTAGTGTTACTCGGGGCCGTTATGGAATCGGGTTTTAGAATAATAATTATGTAGATTAGACTAACTTAAAAAGGCTTCTAACAGAAGGCAGCCAAAATCTTTGTAAAGCGTCTATTATGCTTTATAGACGGGTGAAACCTTGAAAATGTTACTGGCTCAGGGCAGATTGAAGGGAGTGAAAGATTAATCATAATATCCAACAAGCACACTACTCAACCCTGCTCCAGGGGGAATCCAATGCCCAGAACCTTAAGAATCAGCCTGTCCTTCCGTTGCAAGGAGTGAAAGGTTAATCATAATATCCAACAAGCACACTACTCAGACCTGCTCCAGCGGGAATCCAATGCCCAGAACCTTAAGAATCAGCCTGTCCTTCCGTTGAGAAGAAAGCGCCTTGTCATACATAATCCCTGTATGCATAGGAGTCTGTCGTAGTTATTTTCTATTTGATTAGTTATATTTATTTGAGATCTTCTACGGTAAACACCTTCTAATGACGGATGAACTGACGTTGTGCTGTAGGGTTGCCAGACGTCCCGTATTTCCCGGGACGTCCCGTATTTTGGGCACTTTTCAAAATGACACGCGTGTCCCGTATTTTCCCCAGTTTCACCCAGTTTCAGAGAGAGAGGATGCAGACAGACATCAGGAACAGGTGTTCGGCTGACATGATTTCAACTGAACTAAAAATAATGTTCAACTACAATATCACTTGTACCCAATTTTACCAATATCTCAATGGTAAAAAAGATTTTGTCAAAAAAATACAGTCTAATCAAAAATATGAGAAGTAATAAATAAATCTGAATAGTAAAAAGTTGTTTTTAAAAATAAAGCTTTTTTCTTTCTTCCGAACATTGCAGGATGTGGGGGGGACATTTTAGGTCTCTTGTCCCGTTTTGGGCTGGAAATGATCTGGCAACCCTATTGTGCTGACAACACCGCAAATCAAGGTTGTGGTCATCCAAAGGGCGACGTGCGGTTACATGAATGATGGATGTCACGACAAACCATAGGTGTTTATTTTACATGACCATATACGTATGTATAATGGTAAATATGAATAGTTATTGTATATCTATGTACATTATGTCTCGTATAGAAATTATTACATCAGGGTCGTAACCAAAGTTTTTGTCAAGGAGGGAAAGGAAGCAATGCTGCAGGACTCTAATAGCAAATAATGACAACATTACTAGTTCTAAGCATATATTATCTAGCTTTATTAATTTAGGGAGCAGCTCCATAACTGGACAATCTAACCGGCATTTCTAATAGTTTTGTAAGGGATACCTTCCGGTGCGCTCGTGTTGACCTAGCAGGCCAGCACCTAAATGGGAAGTACTGTGTCATTTTCGCCCATCAGAGGGGAGGCATACTACGGAATGGGGAAGCTACAGCACAGACCACAAACGTCTATAGTAGCTCCTGTTTCAGGGCTACGAAATAAAAAGGCTGTGAAACACTCTTAAGAAAAGGCTATTGTGCTTAAAGTAGGTTATGTTATGATTGAGGAATAAATCATGCATCCGTTGATAGGCATACCAACTGATACTGATAAAATTGAAAATATTTTGGAAAATCCATACATATTACAGACCAAGAGTTGACTAACCACGACCCTGGAATGGTTGACAACGGCGCCGTAAATCAAGATTCAAATTTGAAAATCTGTGCGCTCTCTGCTTTCCTCTGTTGCCACACGGATCTCTGAATAATTAATGTGAAGGGAGGGGGTAGCAAGAGAGGAGGGGAAATGTTGTAATGTAATTAAACCAATGTACAAATGAAATTTACTATCCGAGTATCATAGGGAGGTCGAAAAGTAGGGGAACACATTCAGGGTGGATATTATACATATACAAAGTGAGATAAAAAGAGATTTAAATTTTTTTTTGTGATTAAACTCAGGCAGTTTATGCTCAACATCTTTCATTTTCATTTAAAACTCTAGATTTACTAATGATGAGAACTAAAAAAGAGTAAGTTTGAGGATAAAGGGTGTTTCACGATATTGTGGTGGTATGTCTGTTTATAAAGAACAGACATACCACCACAACACCTCAATGCAGTGCGAGGATGTCATATCATAATAAGATGTGCGTCCAAGGTTTAATTTTTCGAATTATTTCTCTTCCATCGTAATGAAATATAAAAAAAACTAGAATAAAAATATTACATTTAAAACAAAAGCCCTACTAAAGTCGATGGGTTGTACGGTTGTACCCTATATTTTTTTGTGTATATAAAAAGAAGAATTAGGTTCACCCGGTATAATTCGATGTCAGAGTAAACAGAGCGGGAGGGAAGGGTAATGAATCCCCCTTGTGGGCCATTATTCCAAATTTTTGATTCAATTATGCAATCCAGTTTTAATCAAGACCGTTTGACATGCCATGATTCAAACGCATTTTTTGTCGAGAGCGATCATTTCTGTTGTGTCTTTTATTTATGATTTGTTTTCATTTTGAAAATGAAATTACTGCAATTGAATTTCCAGTGGGAAAAAAGAAAACTGACTGTCTTTGGGAACTGTTGTCAGATTTGCTCTTGCTCCATTTTGGAAAAATAGCCAGGATTTTTTTTTAAGCGATTGCACTTTGCATTATTTTGTCAACGTTGCTGGTTAGGGTTTTTATAAGTCCTATTAATCGCCTCATAAGACAAGTTAACGTGGTGTTGGATACCAAAAAACGATAAAGTAATCAAAAAAACAAAGAAAATGTGTTCTCAGCTCAGGGTCAAATTATAAAATAACATTAGAACAAAGGTAAGTACCGTCCCTCAATTCTGAGTTTCAACCAATCACAGAGCAACATAGTTCGACTTGAGGGAAATGTTGTAGTCCTGTTTCGCAACATAGTTCGACTTGATGGAACTGTTGTAGTCCTGTTTCATAATTTGTGTTTGAGTGTCTAGACTCTAGGGCATAAGAAGCAATCCGTCCGAGAACCCTATGACCTACTCACAAAAAATAGAAAACACTAAGCGAGCTATTCTATAAAACACTTTATCCTATAAAATATATAGGTGAGACCTGTTACACTGCTGGAATAAAGGGACTGTTCAGTCTTACCTCGGCAATATTAACAAAGTATACATATTCTATTCTTTTCTATTGAAGGAGCTTGCTAAGTGTTTTCTTACAGTTGGGATCTCCTTCTAAAGTACTTCAGATATACATAATTATGAAAGAAAAAAAAAGTTGGGAAAATTATTATTCTTATTATTTTATACTATATAATTCCATAAAAAGGTTGATTTACCGCTTAAGACCTCCGGTGAGCTAACAATTGTTCACGATGTACGAGTTGGCAATCCCTAATCTAGTGAATATGACTATTCTACATAATATTATCACCAGTGGATGTGTCTATATTGCTAGTGGATATGTCTATTCTACATATTGCTAGTGGATGTGTGTATTCTACATATTGCTAATGGATGTGTCTATTCTACATATTGCTAGTGGATGTGTGTATTCTACATATTGCTAATGGATGTGTCTATTCTACATATTGCTAATGGATGTGTCTACTCTACATATTGCTAGTGGATGTGTCTACTCTACATATTGATAGTGGATGTGTCTATTCTACATATTGCTAGTGGATGTGTCTACTCTACATATTGCTAGTGGATGTGTTTATAATACATATTGCTAGTGGATGTGTCTACTCTACATATTGCTAATGGATGTGTCTACTCTACATATTGCTAGTGGATGTGTCTATTCTACATATTGCTAGTGGATGTGTCTACTCTACATAATTATTGCTAGTGAATGTATTGTATAGTGTATACTCTTGACTAGATTAGATAATAATAATTATAGCTGTTCATGTTCATCTAAGTAATCACCGCGAAAAAGTGAAATAATGCAACAGGCTTGCATGAACGGAGACCTGGGTTCGAATCCCCGGCTAAGAACTAAAATTTCTACCATTTACTTTGAATGTCTGGGGTGTACTCATACCTCGTGAGGAAAAATGGTTTTTTTACCATGTAGTCAATTAAATTATTAGGCTCTTAGTAATGCTGTGTTACAACTGTTACTTACAATAGTAATAGTTGTGAAAAGATTAAATTCAAAGAAGAGGACTGTATCTCCTTAGTGTGGGGTAGTAGCATTGTCTATTCTACGTTGTAGTAGCATTGTCTATTGTAAGGGTTGGGTGGAAGAGATTGCCAAAGGCAATAACCCCGCCCTTTAATTAGGACATATATTATATTTTTATATATATTTTTTCTTTATTTTTTTCTCTTTTTACTTCTCTTATAATTATATTAATTTGTAATTACCTATCTATGTTGTATATAATATATTCAATTAATAAAGTGTAAATAAATAAAATAAATATGTGTTACCTATTATGTACAATTATTGATGCAAATAAATTACAAAATTCTATTTTCAACTTGTATTCCTTGCATCTTCGCCACTAGTCCTGCGCTATCATTGTCACCACTGTTATTTTATTTCTTTGTAAATTTCATTTTAATCTCTGTTTCACTTCCCATCGCCTGGTTTATTGTTTTATAATGGGAAGTAATATTCCGCTTAATTGAAATTTATGTATCGAAAACACAACTTCCCCGCGAAGGAAGTATAATATTTTAGTGGGTGGAAATTTGAATGGGAGAATTTTATCTTGTTGTTGAAAACATACAAAATACAAAGTTGGTTAGTCTTTGATTCTATTGGCTTCATGGATCGTGAGTTCGAATCCTGACTCGGTAGAACTTAAACAACCTAGTCGTATTTATAAATATGAAAGACCAACTATGTAATATTTGGTAATGAGTGACTAATGAGTAATTGATAATTTTTCAAGACATACAATAGTTTTAGAGGCCGAGTTTTCGAGACCGATTTCTTAGTTTTAAATGAAGACGAAGAGAATTTTTTTGCCTTAAAAGTGTTTAAAGCAGGATTTACAATAACTTTGTTCCTTAAGAAATAATATTCTGTTTATAATAATAATATAAATAGAATATTATGTATGAGGTTAGTATCAAATCTTCAAAGAAAAATTTACCGACACTGCGCGAGTGACTTGTTAAAGCCCCGTGAATAGAACAAAATAAGGTAGATGTATATTTAAGCGAAAAAAAGAAAGTCAAAAGTGAAAAAAGGCAGCTCACCTAACTTACCCTTGTGCATCTGACTCTCATGCTTTCTACACTTGGCCCTCCTGTTCTGGAACCACACCTGAAAAAGAAATAGAGTAATCAGTTTTAGCAATGACTTTCTCTATTATTTTTAAACAAATTCTCGGGGTCAATACACATGGGTTGGCTGTTTGGTAAAATAATAATAGACATATTACATTATTAATTCAAATACGTACAAGTAATACGTAATTTTAAGTAGATACTACAAAAAAGTCAACCGACCTCAATAGCTTGATCGATAAGCCGGCAGAATTGTAACCTGGAGGTCGGTGGTTCAAGTACCGGTTGTGATTCAGCGTAGATTTAGTAAAGCAAGTTAGAGTAGTTGTGATATCACGAAAGTGGTTAACAAAAATATGATAACTTTTTTTTTTTTACAAAAAAGTCAATAAGAGTTTTTTTGGCTCAATCATCCCAGGGTTTTGGGGGGAATTACCTTCCATTAACTATAAATTCACAAAGCCAGATACGTACAATAATCTCACCAAGTGAGGGTTAGACTCGCAATATCATGAGGGTTCGAATTCTATTGTTCACCAACTCTAAAGATATTACAAGGAAGAATACGAGATATTACAAGATATTACAAGGAAGAATACGAGGAAAAAACCAATGCGACTGGGAAGAATTTGCGGGATGGGACTCGCTGTTTACCTGTACTCGTTTTAGAACGGGTGTTCTTAACATAATACTTATTATCAACACTGGCTCAGCTGACACTTGTCTGGAGAGTTTTCGACTGATTGGTTTCTATTAGCAGCTCCCTGTGTTATTCTAACCCCCCGACACCTCAAAGGTTTAATGGTCAGTAAGGGCAGTCATCAATAAGGGCTCAATGGACAGGGCCAGAGATCAATGCAATCAGGCCCTAGTGTATTATTCAAACCCATCCCTTCCTCCCCTCCCCCCTCACCCCCTTCTCTTGTGTTCCCTGATTTTACTGCCTTCGTCCTGAGTTTGAGTCTCTTCAGTGTCGGAGTGACGTTTTAGATTGTTATGAAAATCAACATTCTAGATAATACAAGAGAAAAACATTCTTTAAGGAGGTTTCAGATATCAATTTTTCAAAACGAAAAAACAAAAAATGTTGGAAAAATCAAAACCTTGATGTGACCATCAACTGGCTAGGTTAATGCTTAAATCATTTTCTACCACATAACCCTCAGAGTCTTATTATTGTGTGGTCACGAACACAAATTCATGAGGAAAAATTCATGCATTGGGTGGGGTTCGAACCAATGGATCCCTACTCTACCTGGATTACCAGACCAGCGCGTTAACCCTTATCTTGGCAATGTGTATATTTGGATACCATCAGTTTTTTTTACTCTATTGGCCAAAAATTAATCCTAAAGCATTTTTTCTTCCACAGAACATTTAAATTATTTCAATTTTTAAACGCTTTATTTAAAGTGGCAGGATAGAGCTCTTCCATCCAACCATCCAATAATCATCCTTCCATCCAATAATAAATTAAAAATTGAAATTCTCTGCCAAGATAAGGGTTAAACACAAAGTTGGGCAAAGACTTAATCAATGCCTCGTCTTAAGTCGGTCACTTATTGAATCGGACCAGAGCACGAAAGACTCTTCTTTCTCTTCCCTCCTTTTCCCTTTCCCATAAACCCCGCCCCCCTCAGCTAGGCAACCTACAGATGAAATGAGATTGAAACGAAAAAGTTTACTCGAAAGAAACGAATAGGGAGGGAAAAAAGGTTGTTTCGTCGGGAGAGGGTGAGGGAGAGAGGGAGGGAGGGAGAGAGAGAGAGAGAGAGAGAGAGAGAGAGGGAGAGAGAGAGAGAGAGAGAGAGAAAGAGAGAGAGAGAAAGACAGAGAGAAAGAGAGAGAGAGAGAGAGAGGGAGAGAAAGAGAGAGGGAAAAGAAAATCCTGTTAAAAAACCTGTACTGAGATGTTTTCTGTAAGTAAGGAGATTTGAAAGCACCGTTTCTTATTAGATAAAGGTTATAAAGGCCAGAGGTTTGTATATTATAGATTTTTATATATAGGGGCGGTGTAAAACAAAACATATAGATATTCGGTGTTATTTTATCAAAATTAATGGTTGAATAGCTATCATTATTATTCCACCTATTATTCAGTAATAATTGTTGCTGGTGTGAGAACTCTTTGCAATTAGCAAGTGCTTCAGTGGGACATTTTTGGATCGTTACCCCTCTTTTGTAGAGCGTTTGGACCTTATTATTTTTCATCCTAAATAGAAGTTGTGAGTGCCGCGACACTTTAAATAACTCTATTTTTAGACATCGAACAAGAATATGATGTAATTTTTTCATTTACTATTTCAGTTAAGTCACCAGTGGCGGGTTTCGACGGCTGTTTGACGGAATGTGTCGAGTTTGTCAAAAAAAAAAAGAAAGGAGGAAAAAAAATAGGTATAGATATTAAAAAATAATCTCTCAATTCCAATGAAAGCCCAAACACATGGAGACCTTCTGGCATGTGCTCAACTAGAAAACCACTGCACATTGGATGATCTATTCAGGGAAACAAAAAAGCCCTAATGTTTCAGAGTATTGGAAGTACAAAATTTGACCGAGGAACGAAAGAGGACACGGACAAAAACATTGGATGATCTATTCAGGTAAACAAAACAGCCCTAATGTTTCAGAGTATTAGGAGTACAAAATTTGACCGAGGAACGAAAGAGGACACGGAAAAAAGTTATCATATTTGTGTTAATCACTTTCGTGATGTCACAACTACTCTAACTAGCTTTACTAAATCTACGCTGAAACCCGGACTTGAACCACCGACCTCCAGGTTACAAGTCCACCGCCTTATCGATCAAGCTACTGAGGTCGGAAAAAGAAAATAAAATAAACAACTGACCTGGACTCTAGCCTCGCTCAGGCCCAGCCGCTGACTCAACTCCTCTCGCATGAAAGCGTCCGGGTAGTGCGTCTCGTCAAACAGACGCTCCAGCTCGTTCAACTGCTCCAGTGTGAAATTGGTGCGGCTCCGCCTCTGCTTGTTGTGGGAGGAGCTCTTGCAGGAAGAGACGGGAGAGAGGCTGGGGGGGCGGCTGTGGGCGGGGTGGCGGCGGGCGGTCTCGGCAGAGGACAGCCGGTTCGAATTGTCGCCGTTGTTCTCGTTCGATTCTTTGCCGTCCGACGTCGAGTCTGTAAATTTATAAAATTCAGGTAAGTAATATTATGCAATCAGCAAACATACCTACGGAGAAATTTTATGGTACGGTCAAAATTTGGTCAGAAACGAGCACAATACTTTCGATTTCTGATGATTAAGCCAAAAAACTCTTATTGGCTTTTTTGTAAAAAAAAAAGTTATCATATTTGTGTTAATCACTTTCGTGATGTCACAACTACTCAAACGCGCTTTACTAAATCTACGCTGAATCCGGGACTTGAACCACCGACCTCCAGGTTACAAGTCTGCCGCCTTATCAATTAAGCTACTGAGGTCGGTGCAAATTGCAGGTAAGTAATATTATGCAATCAGCAAACATAAAGAAATTTTATGGTACGGTCAAAATTTGTTCAAAAACGAGCACAATACTTCCGATTTCTAATTAGAAATTTCTCGGAAGTAATAAATTTAAATGATACATAATGATTATATTAAAAACAATCAACAAAAATTTAGAGTTCAAACAAAGATTCTAAAAATCAGATGCTCTTTTTAAAAGAAAAGAATCTGTTAAAAATAATAAAAGGTAAATTTGAACTGGGCTAGGGCGGGGCGATGTAAGTAATTTCTTTTGGACTTTTATTTCTCTTAATTCCTCCCTCAAGTGGCGTAATATAGTCCCCCCTAAATTATATCTCTGTCTCTCTTTCTCTACTTACCTAATTCCCTCTTTATTATCTCCCTCTCCGTTTCTCTTCCTACCTCTCTCCCTTGCTTACCTTCCTTCCTTATTTTCTCTCTTTCTTTCTCACTCACTCTCTCTTTCTCTCTCTGTCCCTCTCTCAGGATTAGCTTTCTTCTGCTCGTTCATTTTCTTTGTATAATTTTTCACCACTTTTCTCTCAGTTCATTAATTAATTGCTTTCTACGAGTTCATTAGCAACAGGGTCCGCTAGTGGCTCAATTTTTTGTTGCTTATTAAGGTCTCTTTAACCATCTCTAATAATCATTGTATGTAAGTCATTTCGAGGCTCAAATTTTAACGTCAACAGTTTTATAACTTGTATGATTTTTATGTATGATATTTATTTGTGGTTAAGCAAAAAACCTCTTCACAATTTTTGTGGGTAGCGCAGCAATTCTAAGAGCCTCCTTTAATTTTCGAATAAATTCTATTACATTAATTTCTTTTTACTCTGGTAATGTCGCCACTGGTCGTTACTCATACAAGAAGGTACTCATTTTTCCTCACGAGGTATGAGTGGACTCCGAACATTCAAGTACAGAGCAGAAAAATACCTGCCCCACTGGGAATCGAACCCAGGTCACCATGCGTGCAATGCCTAGCGCGAGGAAAAGGTTGAAGAATGCCAACCTCAAGTAGGTTTGGGTGAAGGCAAAATGTATGAAGGCTTTGATGGATTCATGTAACCGGATTTCGAAGCACACTGTAGGACAAGAAAGTACCTATATTTTTCATTAAATTAAAGTAGAAAACTGTGGAGCTTAAATTGTTGAAAAAAGTAACCTGAGTTTCAGCTAAATTCATTGTCTAATTAAAATGATTCACTTCACGGGACGCTACCAAAACCAACTGGTACTAATAAGTAACTTTTAATAATAATAATAATAAAGGTTCTATTATTATCATTATAACGACATGCGCGGATATAGCCCTCTTGTACTGGGGGGGCACAATCGCACAATATTCCTAACTAGCGGGTTTCACCGGCCACTTCGCAAGCCACACACACACAAACGCACCCCCCCCCCCCACAGACAAATAAATGTCAATATTTTTCGTGTCACCCATCCATTTCTTGTCCTTACTGGAGCTCAAGAATGGCTCATCAGAATTTCGCGATCAATTTGTCAAATGAAGACTCCAACCCCTGCAAAAACATTCTCGCTTTGAGTTAATAATTTGTCACGACATATTTCGAGAAAAAATGTCATTCAGGTCAAAAAACGTAAATACTTTTTGTTTACCCATCCATTTTATGTCCTTAGTAGCTCAAGAACGGCTCATCAGAATTTCGCGATTGATATCTCAAATGAAAACTTGAACCCTTGCTTAATTTTATCACAAATTAGAGAAATGATTTTTTATTAATGTTTAACACACTCATTCGTCTTTTTTTTTCTTTATCACAAATTAGAGAAATGATTTTTTGAGTTGATACGCCGCCGCCGTGGCGCAGTCACGACAAATTTTGAGAAAAAAATGTCATTTCGGTCGAAAAATGTGATTTTTTTGTGTCACCCATCCATTTTTTGTCCTTACCCCGTGTAGCTGAACCCTAGAGATATATTCCCTGATCCAAATGGACCTATAGGTAAAATTTCAGGTTTCTCGGACAATCTGTGTGGATTTGACAACTTTATTATTTAGTTATTTCTTATTGGTCTTAGAATTGGGAATTATTTTGGGGCCCGTGCCCCCCTAACTCATTGAGATTTTTTTTTAACGGGATTAGTCTTAGAATTGGGAATTATTTTGGGGCCCGTGCCCCCCTAACTCATTGAGATCTTTTTTTTTTTACCGGATTAGTCTTAGAATTGGGAATTATTTTGGGGCCCGTGCCCCCCTAACTCATTGAGATAATTTTTTACGGATTAGTCTTAGAATTGGGAATTATTTTGGGGCCCGTGCCCCCCTAACTCATTGCGATTTTTTTTAACGGGATTAGTCTTAGAATTGGGAATTATTTTGAGGCCCGTGCCCCCCTAACTCATTGAGATCTTTTTTTTTACCGGATTAGTCTTAGAATTGGGAATTATTTTGGGGCCCGTGCCTCCCTAACTCATTGAGATCTTTTTTTACGGGATTACTCTTAGAATTGGGAATTATTTTGGGGCCCGTGCCCCCCTAACTCATTGAGATTTTTTTTACGGGATTAGGTAGGTATAATGAGATTTGAGAAACACCGCTTATCAAAAAAATCTGGGGGGGCACGTGCCCCCCGTGCCCCCCCCTATATCCGCGCATGTATAACGAATTAAATGTCACAGTAATAAAAAAGTTATCATACTTGTATTAATCACTTGCGTGATATCACAACTACTCAAACATGCTTTAATAATAAATCTACGCTGAAACCGGTACTTAAACCACCGACCTTCAAGGTACAAGTCCGCCGCCTTATCGATGAAACTGTTAGGTATGTATGTAATGTAATAGTATGTTAAGTACTTAATAAATATGAAAAAAAGAATAAATACGAAAAAAACACAAAGAAAGAAAAAGAAAGAGAGAGAGAGAGAGAGAGAGAGAGAGAGAGAGATAGAGAGCGAGCGGAGAAAGCCAAGTACATGGAAGTTTATGAAAGACATTATCACAAGAATGGAAAAGAAAACACACCATCTTCACTTCTTTAATTTGAGCCAGCGTCAATGGCATCACGTTCATTATTATTATTCTCGTTCACTGAAGTTAAGAAACCTCCAGCGAGTTTGGGACTTGAATGGGTGACCATTCAAATTCGAACCCTTGAGATGCTGGCTTTTCCAGGCTCCAATCAGGCTGAGTGTGAGGTTAATTTGAGTAGCTGGTTTGTGCGTTTCCAACTAATGGAGGGTAAAACCTCCCACATGGTATAACCTTCTACATGCAGTTGAAAGCGACGTAAAAAAACTTCTATAATTTGTATGGTCCCAAACACCATCATCAAAGCTTTCAAGCAGGCAACATCAAAATTGAAAGCTCTTACTTTTTATTCAGTCTCAAATGTTAAGAAATAGGTTCCGATTATTTGCGGTTATAAATCAGGCTACCTAATTTATTGATCATGGACTGAAAATTATATCGTGTTCGTTTTTGTAAAAATATCTGATTGTGGACTCCGATTTTTTTCAAGAAACATTTTAGACTTGATCTTTATCAAATTTGTAGTAAAAGTAGTAATATATTCAATAGGCCACTCTCACTATTAAACCAATCTCATTTTCACAATCTAGGGAGATTGCCTCAGGCAATATCTTCCCATCAATCATCAAAATATATTTATTCCTCTCAAAAACCTATAGTCTCTTCCGGTAGCTCAGTGGTCAAGGCGTTTGTCTGGCAATCCAGAGGTTGCGGGTTCGAAATCCAGTCGGGACATAACAAGTTATCCTCCCATTTGCGATTGTGATCACATAATAATATGTCTTGGGCTTACTTCTGGAACGATATTATTATTATCTTACGATATTATTATTATTAATATTCCTCTTTAAACTCAAAATCCTGTAATACTTCATATTTCTTACCTCCTTCTTCGCCTCCTAATCTCCCAAGAAATAGAAAGAATATGAATCTGGAAATATATCCTCTCTCATTTTTTCTCTTTCCCATTTCCTCCCTCTCTCATTTTTTCCCTCTCTCAATTTTTCCCGTGTCTTGTTTAAAAGGGTCACTCTATTAGCGATATTTAGCGGGCGCCAAGACAAAATGAGGGGGTAGAAGATACTTTTCTTGACAGGAGCGGAGGGAAAACGAATATTACTGGCCAAAAAATATGACACCTCCATAAATCATACCCTTGTTCCTTAAACTTGTGTATTAATGTGTTTATTACAGCTCATATGATAAGGGGCTGTTGATAACGGTTTGCTCTGTGAGGGGCTGTTGTCTAACTTGATATCAGTGTGCTCTTCTACCACATTGACTGCCATGTCACACTATATGTGTGACACAATGTTAAACCTATACGCCACGTCACACATATTGTGTGGCGTACGGGTAAAGTGTCCAAAAATGACCTTGGCAGTCAACGTGCTACGCAAGGCCAGCCTTAAGACTTTCTTTATAGAAGATGCCCATGTCCAGTATTATTATGTTTATAAAAATGAGTGTCTGTTAATTTATTCATCTGAATTTTCTTTCTATTATCTACCTTAACTGATCTTATCCAAACTTTGCACACATGGGCCCCATGGCATAGTCAGACTCAAAGGTATCACAAATATTAATTGACCGATTAAGTTTCTACTTGATTGTCCAAATTTAAAATTTCAAAGCATGGTTAATTTTTTTTTTAAATTGGTCCTCTAATGTGGGTCGGATCAATATGAAAGTCAAATTATAGGAATCTCGTTCGCAGCCATCTTTTTTGTGACCATTTTTAAATCAACCAATCAGAGGGCTTTACTAATGTGAAACTACCACTTTGAAGACTTGACACCAGAAGATCTCTAGTTAACACTCCCATGAGCCTTTGGCTTTGCAACAGCCTGACAATATTATTGAAATCCAGTGAAATGTTTACGTTTCGTGAAGTTTATTTGTTTAATTTGGTTTACCGTCGCTTTTGATTGCATATTTATGATCATATCTCAATCACGACGCGACTGGGGTTTTAACCTCAATTTGCTCGAAACTCATAAACCAGCTACTCACAATAATTTAATTCAGCCTGAGAGTGGCCGACAATAGCCAGCATCACGAGTGTAACAAAAAAAAAAAAAAACGTACTTCCAATTTCTAATATTAGAAATTTTTCGGAAGTAAAACCCATCCAAGTTCTAACCTTGCTGGACGTTGCTTAACTTCAGTGATAGAACGATACTGGTTTAGCCAACGATTCTGGCTAGCGTGAGACTCCTGAGACACTGAATTGACCCTCGGTCTAACGTGGCCGCTTTACTTCCCGAACAAGTCATAAAGTAGGTACTGTGGTTAAGAGCATTGGTTGCTGATCCGGAGGTTGCGGGTTCGAATTCCGGCCGGAGCGGAAAATTCTGACCGAATTTTCCGTTTTCGGAAAGGCATGGGTGTATAGGTAAAGTGCCCTGAAGTAATGCGAAAGCGGTTTCCGAGGCACAATTACCTTTTTTTTTAAAAAAAAAAGTAATAAAGTAAACGTTATTTATGCACCGACCTCAGTTGCTCGGTCGTACAGGTACTGGACTTGTAACCTGGAGGTCGGTGGTGCGAGTAAAAGTATCAAGCATGCTGGCGAATTTTGAATAAGACAAATTCCTCATAGTTTTACATCTTTGATGAAACGTGACATTATTTTTTATCTTTTTATTTGTAGGTAGGTAATACCTGTCATATTTATTCGTAGATTACGTTAAGTACAGTACATGGGTTGCACTTACGAAAAAATTTCACAAAGGGAAATATAATCTAAAATCAAATAGGTAGGTACTACTAGGAGTACTAGGTACCTATTTCAATAATGACCTAAAACTTCATTTTCATTATTAAATAGCATTTTATTGAATTATATTCATTTATTTTTAATAAAGTTTGATTGAAAATGTAAAATAATGAGATGTTACTCTATCTAACTGTAGAAATACAAATTGTACTTATTAATTTATACAATATTTAAATAAAAAAAATCCACTTCGAACGCTGACGTCAATAACTAATTATAATCAGTGTATGTTAAATTGTCAACCCCATTTCATAATGAAGTCTGGCCAGTATAACCTGCCCCAACTCACCCCTGATTCTAATGATGGATAATATCTCGCTCATTTGCATTTTAAATTGTGTTTATTATTTGCAAAACTAATTTTCATTTCAAATGATTCTGTTCTCTTGGAAAATGCAGGCGTTTCTATTTAATCATATTAATTCCTGAGCTTTTCAATACTTGTGTGCTCAAAACTCAAAAACACTCTAGGGAACATTTGACGTACATCGATTCCCTTCGTGTAGTCAATCTTTGTAATTATTATTATTATAAAATGATTTTATGTAAGTATGTCTACATAATTATTATGTGTGTTTCAGTGGCGGCTCCTGACTTCAAGACTAGGTGAAGACAAATTATACCCAGAAGTATTGAAAAAATAAAATTATTAATTTATCAGATCTTAGTTCTTATGGTCTCATAAACACAGCCCATTGTAAGTTATGGCTGTTTCCCTGCAGAGCATGATTTTCTCTCATACCAGTTTTGCATCATATAAGTTTTTATAGGTACTTTTTTTGGAAAACACTTGGTACTTAATAAATAAACAAGGCCAGCAGAACAATTTGTCAACACTTGAGCTGGTACACAGCCATTCATTTTTCATAAGCCATTCAGGCTTGAACTGTATGGCTGTGGGGCAGGCATTTGCTTTACATTTTTAGTGGTGGTTATAGTAATTGGAGAAATTGGACATCCAGTAATCATAATATCTTTCTTATCCTCATTACTTCTTAATCTGAAGGGGGTTACTTTTAATGTTTGAACCCCATGATTTTGTGGGAATCTCATTGTTTCTTTGAAATATTCATCTTAATAAAAAAATTTATTCATCTTAATAAAAAATATTGACTAAAAGTTGGTAAAAAGGAATTAAAATAAAAAATTAGGATTATACCTCAGTAGATAGGTAGGTACAACATTTTAAAGAGGGGTTAGAACTGGGAAGGAAAGAAAGTTAGTTGAAGACTAAAAATTACAATCCAAAACTGAAGAAAATCCACCACCAGATTACAAAATAAATCTAAGAAAACATACTTACTACAAATTAATATAAAATCAGCTTAAATTTGTGTTACCATTGATGTTTAAATGACTATTTATGAAAAACACAGATATTGCCTTATAATTTTAAGTACTTCACTGGAAGCTGTGTGCTTAGCTACCTGCATAATTATAATGTTATTTCTGACACTGAAAGAAGTACATAGCTACTTCATATTCAACTTATTATGAAAAGCACAGGTCAGATCAGGTAGGAATAATGTTTCTATCCTGTATCAAATACTGGGAAATAACTTTATTAACTAGTTACACCGATTAAAAGTCACTTGATTACCGTTGAAAAGATTTCAAAATAATCTAATAAAATTTAAAAAGTTTTGTTTACATTCTAAAGATAAGAGATACAATGTTGCCAAGTTAATTTCATAGCTAAATTTCTACAAACTTCAAGAGCTATATTTTAAATTTAAAGAAATCCCTCAAATCATGTAAGACGTATTAAATTTATTTATTTTAAAAAATAATACTACACCGCCTGAACAGAATTTTCTCTTGAGAATTTCATTTCAACACGTCTAATTTCATGATTTTTTTAAAAGTGGTTCCATAGTCAGGATCTTAAACAGGACCACCATTGTCCCTATTTAAAAACTTCTTGGAACAACTAGATACCAGATTATCTTATTTGGCTCAATTTCGGTACCTACATTAAATAATTATTTCCGAGATTTGACTTCAATCGAGATGTCCTTTTTAATACTACATATAGTTGACAAGATACATAAATAGTTAAAATTTATTGGTATCGGCTATCGTTTAGGAACTATGTACAAAACTAGAACCCAAAAAATGAGAAATAATATTTTCCTGACACAAAATCCTGCTTTCCTAACGCCTACGTTATTATTATTTTTATTTTTTTTTTTAAATATTACGAGATTGTGCTAGATATGGGAGGCTAAATTATTGACTGGTTTCCTAGGTCTGGCATAATGCTACTGGCAACAATGTTAATATCAAAAACACATGACATCGCACATGGTATGTGTCTTCGTGACATTTCGTATGAGGTCGTGTAGATAATGTAAACTGAATACAACTGAAGACTGTCCTCAGTAGCATATTACATAGATATAGTTCTTGCCTAATATTTCATGATACCTACTTGGAAATACTCAACTCTGATTGGTTGATTCAAGGACAACTGAAGACAATTTCGAATTGTCTTCACATTTGGTGTTCTCCTTGGAAAGTAACATGAAATGTTAAGCAGCATTGATCTATTTTACACAAAGCTTACTCTTTTTTTTTTCTTTTTTTTTCTTTGAGTTTGATCAATTGTGCCATGTTCAATGGATTATGAGTAGTGTTTTCACTGTTCAAAATTAGGTGAAAATGTCTTCAGTGTCTTCACCCGACGAGCCGCCACTGGTGTGTTTGTATTTTAAACAACTAAGTTATAACTTGAGAACCACATTTCAATTTTACCTGGAATTTGGTATAAAATTACAATCCAGATTGCCAGCCTCCGTGGCGTAATGGTTGTCCCGTAGTCCAGAGATCCCGAGTTCGATCCCCGGTTGAAGCAGACTTTTCGAAGAAAATTCTGTTCACTCCAAACACACAATATGTATGATACTCGTAATTTTATAGTAATTTTTTTTAAGCCTTTGACGGCGTACTCCACCGTAGTATTCTGACATATCTCTTCCACCCAACCGTTGTTCTCATCCAACCAACAAGCAAACTTCACGGAAAGACAGGGGAAGAAAGGAATGTAGGCACACAATAAGTAGAGAAAGAGACAGGGACAGAAAGAAAATGAGGAAAATTAAATTAATAAAGGACAAGAGGACTGAACGGCTTGCTGAGTAAAATACATGTAAAAAAGATTCCTTGTTTATTTTTTAAATTTAACTAATTTGACAAAATATTTTTTTTTTTACGAAAATTTACGTTTAGTGATTTTTTTTTGTAGAGTACACATTCGTATAATAGGGTGAATTTTAAATTTGTATTTTGTACAAGTCTAATGTCTATGTATACTGATGTAAGTATTGCACCTTAATGCATATTTTTAGAACAAGCTATGTATAGTTGATTTATCTGATGTAAACTGCAAAGCTATACATTTTTCTTAGAACATTTTTTTTTTAATTTCGTTTACGTCTAATATCGGAGGTAAGTCGAAACTCGAAACGGCTCAGATCCTAACTTTCATGGAATTCAAAATATCATACGTATCTAGAACTTTCATTTGACTCACAACTTGAATAAATTTTATTCATTAAAGGTACCCACTAACTCTTGTCTTTAGGTAAAAGTCAATCCTTCAGGCTACATTTTTGACCAGAATGCAATGCGTGTGTTAATTTTTTTCCCTGTTTCTGCGAACATTTATAGATGATTTCAAATTAAATTTTGTTCAGTTTTTTATGGAGCGCCATTTCATAGATGGTAGTTTATGGTATAACTCGGCTCGCTACATAAACCATTAATAATAACATGCGGAGTAACATGGAATGCATTTGCTCTGGGAAACCTTCAGTGGACAGCGTTACTTCCCATGTTCATATTGGCATCGAACTGATTATTGTCATGAATTACCATATCAAAAATGACGGATCAACGCAAGAAACTGTAGATAATTTTGAGAAATTGACTTGAAATTACCAATTTCAATTACCATAATAATTATTATTTCACTAAGATGGCCGATTCATAAGAAATAGTAGAAACATTGTATTTAAATGTGTAGAAAGAACTCACCTTTGTCTGAATGGTGACTCTCACTGGGTGACGTGGTGAGTCGTAGCGGTGAGTCCTGTCGGGATGACCTTGAGTTATGGTGGGATGACCTTGAGTCATCAGGGTCGACGATGGGGGACATTGATGAAGCCCTCGATGACGTCACAGACGCTGTCGATTCCGGACAGTAAGATTCTTCTTTGCTCTTGGTGTTGTTGTTGTTATAATTGTTGTTGTTGGAAAAGGGTTCCTCCGTCACTTTATCCCGGTTGTTGTTGTTATTGGAAAATGGTTCTGTTGTTAGTTTATCTCGATCCGAAAACGACTTACTCACGAAATCAGTCAGTTGATCCATGATTTTTCCCGAAAACTAGCAGCTGTTTAGACGTATGTTCCGATACCAGGGTGTGTTCTGATAACTGTGTACAATTTTGTACATTCATCAAGTTCAACTTCTTTTTTTCTTTCAGTTTTTTAAAAAAATTAATAAATTCTTGGCTTGTCTGTTAGAGTTAGAACACATTTATATGTAAAACATAAAACCAAAATTTTATTATTGAATTTGAAGACATAATGCAATAAAGAGTGGAATTTCAGAGCAATTCGAACTATACAATTGGAAAATTATGGGTTTTAAAAATAATAATAACTCCGTGGCGAAACGGTTTTGACTACTGCCCGTAGTCCAGAGATCCTGAGTTCGATTCCCGATCGGAGCAGACTTTTCACATAGAAAATTCTATTCCCCCCGTACACGTGAGCTTGGCATTTCCTGGCTGGGTGAGGTTACTGTGGATAGCTGGTACGATTCCCAGAGAATGTAGGATGGTATTCAGCCATAAAATGTGCCACAACCAACCAACCTCAACCATGAGGTTGAAGAATGCCGACCATAAGTAAATTTGGGAAAAGGCAAAGTGAAAGAAGAAGAAGAAAAATAATAATGACTGTTTTCGCTCAATATCCTGCCAAACTTTGGTTTTGTGCCTGTCAGTCTGTCCTCTGTCTGTGTAAAAAATATTTCTTTTAAAGCGCAAATCTCGGAAACTACTGAACGGATTTCGATGAAATTTTGTACACATAATATATAGGAGACGTTCTGTAGATAGTCCTTTTTTAATATAGCGGTTCTGGGTGAAAGAGACCATGCGCCTGACCATTAACTTTTTACTTGAACGCTTATATCTCGTGAACGTAAATGCATACTATCGTTTTACATAGGCCATTTATATTTATTTTTAATTAATTATGATTCAGCTCTGATATTTAAGAAAATCCAAAAAATCTTAAAATTACCATTGTGGCCAAAATTGGCAGTGTTTTTGAGAATAGTTTGGAAAAATATAGTGAAAACCCGAAGAAAAAGTATTAAATTTCGCGGTTTTTTGGCTGCTACCTAGCTTGCACAAGGTTTCTCAAGTAGTCAATCTAGATGCTTATCATTGGTAGTGATCTTAACAACATATAGGTATTGCTTGAAAAAAATATACACATTGTCTGTCCGGGTAGCTCAGTGGTAAAGGCGGCACTCTGTGGATCCAGAGATTCCAGAAGTCGTGGGTTCGAAAGCCAGCCGGGACAAGACAAGTTATCCTCCCATTTGGGATTTTCACCACATTAGTCTTGGGCTTACTGCTGGAATAATGGGACTTAAGAGTACTAATCGGGCAGTATAGATAAGGCGATATTATTATAATTATTACATATAATATATGCACATTCCACTTTCTAGTTTTACCTTCAACTTGCTAGAAATTGCACTTTACTTGGGAGTGACTGAATAGAATGGAAAATATTTGTGTTGAGACGTAGAATTGAAAAATAAAAAATTAAAGAAGATCTTGATGTCCAATCTACGGATCATCTAGCCTATAATTGATTACCTGGTAGTCAAGTGGTTAAAGCGCTATTCTGGTAATCTATGTAGCGTAGGGATCCGTGGTTCGAATCTCACCCAGCGCATGAATTTTTCCTCGTTAATTTGAGTTTGTGATAACATACTAATAAGACTCTGAGGGTTAGGTGGTAGAAAATGCTTTGACCTCGCCTGGTGGTTACCTTCCACTAAAGACTATTATTAGTATTACCAAGCAAGCTTTGCTTGTATATTAATTTGTAGTTTAAGAATAGAATAGGTATTTTGTTCATAAATATACCTGATTAAAGTAAGAAAAATTCACGCATTATTTGAAGTGTTCGACTCAAATTGAGGTACCCGTTACTATTTTTTTTTTTTTTTTTTAAAGGAGAAGTTGGCCCGGAACCGCTTTCGCATTACTTCAGGGCACTTCCCCTTTAAGTCCATGCCATTCCGGAACAGGAAAACTCGATTAGAACATTCCGCTCCGGCCGGAATTCGAACCCGCAACCTCCGGGTCAGTAACCAATGCTCCTTACCACTGAACCACGGAGGTACTCGTTACTACATAGTGTTTTAGAACACTGGACCACCAATTTCCTAACGAATTAATTTCTACTCATATAAAGATTTCTATCATTTGTTAAGTGGATTGTGGAACCACCAATTTTCACCTAAACAAGAAATATTAATAAAATGGTATTTCAAATATTATATTTCTGCTGAGTTTATTCCAATCAACAAAAAAATTCTAAAACTGCAGCGAAGTCTTTTCGATAAAAAAATAAATTAATTTTCAACTAGAAATTTCAACACTATATCGAGAATTACACGTACATAAAATATTACCTGAAGGTGATTATTAGATATAGTTTAACAAAAAATTCTCACTGCCTAAAACACAAAAAGTTTAGCGAAAAAAAATGACACTTGTGGAGTTCTTGAAAATCGGAACACGACACAACTTTCCTACATATTTCTTAACAAAAAAAGCACGCTCTTTTTTATGATTCGACCGAAATAAATTGAATAAATTGACGGAAAAATAAGTTTTCCTTTACTTGAAGAAATTTGGTCACTTAGGAATTGCCAGAGATGGACACGGTCGGAAATGAAAATGTGAACAAAAAGTTTTCCCACCATTCAGAGTCATTTTATTATGATTTTCATTTGTCTTGAAGGGAGCGTGTTTCAAAAGAGGGATGCACAGTTTCTTGTGGAAGTTTTCCTCTCCTGTCGATGTTTCTCAATCTTGAGTTTTTGGTACATCTATATTCATGTACATCTAGTAGGTACAACTTCTCACTTTTCTGTTTATACTGATTATACTGGTAAAAGCATTCAATTTTGAATCAACACTTTATATTATCTGATCACCTTTGGGTGGGATAAAGAAAGTTATAATAACTCTTTGTTGAAAATAATATTGAAAATAATAATATTGATTATTACCTGAGGCAATCTCTGCCATCAAACTCATAGCAAAAGTTGTGTATTGCTCTTGTTTCAACCACAAGATTGATATTAAAAAAGCGATACTCAAACCAGCCTTAAAAAAAAATTCTATGGTTTGGACTCGAACCAGCGACCACTAGTTTACGAGTCCACCGCCAAATAATTGAGCTACTGAGGTCCGTTACTATACGAGTGGAATAGTGGATCTTCTAGGGCGATCTACTTGTCTATGTCAATACACAACTATTCTCACACTTACATGGTGTCGACATAAAGGTGTCTGTTAAATATGTATGATTATATTTGTGGTGAAGTACAAGGCCTCTTCAAGAAAAATTTGTGGGTAGCGCAGCATTACTAAGAGCTTCTTATTTTATTACATTAATTTCTTTTTACTGTGGTAATGCCACCACTGGTGGTTACTCATACAAGTAACTACTCATTTTTCCTCACGAGGTATGAGTGGACCCGAACATCCAAGTACAGAGCAGAAAAATTCCTGCCTCTCTGGGATTCGAAACCAGGTCACCATGCAAGCAATGCCTAGCGCGCTAACTCACTCTGCGACGGTGACTACTAGATGTCTGTTAAATATTTTAAACGTATAAGTTTGAATTTAAAGTATCGTCGGTTCTGTGTTTGAACAAGAATCTTTCGTATGGTAAGTACTATAGGTATTAGATACCTGCTACTGACCAACCAACCATAAGGTTGAACAACGTCGACCCTGCTCAAGCGGGATAAGACAGAGTAAAAGAAGAAGACTGATTTCTGAGCCATTTCTACACTAACTACGGAATTTCTGAATGATTTTCTTCTCTTCCCGGACTGGCTAATGGGATTCATCCATTTTTTATTTATTTATTTAGAAACTCTTTATTAGTAGAACATTAATAATTATTTATATATATAAACAAATAAAGGTAAAAATGAAAATACAAAGTGGACAATATTAATATAAACAAGAAAAAAAAATATATACATATGTCCTAACTAAAGGGCGGGGTTATTGCCTATGACAATCTCTTCCACCCAATCCTTTTGTACTCTTTTTTTGAAATGATACCTACATACAATACAAACATACCTATCAGTTGTAAGGTACTCGCTTGCCATGTGGAAGGTCCCGGGTTCGAATCCTAGAGCTGACAAAATATTTGTATTAAAAATTTGGTTACAGTTGTTTGTAAGGTTGACCCAGCACCTCGTCTACAGTGGCTGCTGTCTCATCACGGCTACGAAATCGAAAGGGCTGTGAAACACATCACATCTTCTGTCCCGGTAGCTCAGTGGTAAAGGCGGCACTGTGTGAATCCAGAGGTTCCAGAGGTCGCGGGTTCGAAACCCAGCCGGAACAAGACAAGTTATCCTCCCATTTGGGATTTTTACCACATTATAATATGTCTTGGGCTTACTGCTGGAATAATGGGACTTAAGAGTCCTATTTGGGCAGTATATTATCTTACTATTATTATTTAAAAAAAAAAAACAGGCTGATGCACCCCAAACTGTTGATGCATATTGCATACTTTGAATCTGAAGAAGACATGATATGTATATGCTTAAAAATAATAATATTAGTAGATATATTAGGATCATAACTATCTTAAGAGACGAGTACCTATACCTATGTACATTTTAATAATTATATCCTTCAAATTAAAATAACAAAATACTATAGTAATAAATAAGTAGAACCTAAATATTTTTAATGAATAAAAATATTTATAAAAAAACATCTAAGCTTCAGTCAGTGGACAACTGGACACATAGATACTCACACATCAGCACAAAAGTGCACTCATTTTTTGAAAATGAGCCAAAGAAAGTAATAAAACTACATATAAGTACAGATATTAATGATATTATATGATACTAATATCAGAAGAGTATGTTGTTTGTTCAATAAGAATTTTATTTTACTGTCGGTGCAATATTGGTTGGAAAAAAAACTAAAAATTATATGATTCCATCAGAGAAGAAATAAGAGTTGTCGCCACAATATTCTTGATAAAAAAATAAAAAAATGATTCAGGTAAACAATAGTAGGTATGTACATATATTATAATAATAAAAATACTCTTTAGTGGAAGGTAACCACCCGGCGAGGTTAATGCTCAAAGCATTTGCTACCACCTAACTCTTAGGACGAAATTAATAGACAAATTCTATATAACTGAAGTCATTGCTAAGCGTCAGTTTTCCCTATCTTACACAGTACGAAATCCGTGAGTTAGTGCCACAGAGGTATTACAAAAAAAAGTCTATTAATTTCGCCCTTGGAGTTTAACGTCCATTTCAAGGACTAAGGTCATAATTATATCGAGACAGGGGTTTTATCCTCTATTCACTAGGAACATACCAAAGAGCTACCCACATTGACTTGACCCAGCCTCAGTGGGGGCCGGGAATAGCTATTAGCTTCACAAGGGTTCTTTCGAATTTGAACGGTCAGATCCTAACCCCATCCTCGTTGCTTTGCTTGACTTTGGTGACAAAACGGGAATAGACTGAAGTGTAATATATGTTGTTCTATAAAAATAAATTGCTATATTACATTATGGTAAGATAGTAAAAACATTTTTACTTTCTATAACCTGAAAGGTATAGACTGTACCAGTGGCGTAGGAAGGGGGGGGTGGTTTGATGGACAATCCACCCCCCCAAATTTTCAAGAAACCCCTGCAAAATAAATACGATGGAATATACGTAGTCTCTTTTGTCCTCAAAACCCCACCCGAAATGTAGGTCTATAGCTACGCCACTGGACTGTACGTATATTACAATCGGATACTTTTTTATGGTATCAAGAGGAGTAAGAATTGTTGCTACAATATTGGTTAGTAAATAAAAATACATAAAAATTCCATCTCCGACACAATGTACATTGTACATAGGTAAGGAGAATAATAATAATAATGCACACAATGTACATAGGTGAGGAGAATAAAGGAAATTGTGATTCATTCTAAATGAAACCCATCCAGGAGGGGTAAATTAAAGACAGGGAAATCCCTCCGGGATTCTGCGCAGAGGTTTCGTATCGTAAACACGCCTAGCTCTCGACAGCCCATTGGCTTAACGAGTCGCCCCCTTTGCACCCTTGTGACGATTCACCCCGTCGCCCTGTGCTACCTTGTTGAAAACCTAATTCCATTATGTTTTCAAAGTGCCTATATTTTGAGTGTGGTGGGCGGTTGGTGGGGGGTTCACGGGGGGTATTGTGGGGTACGATAGAGGAGTGTGGGGGTATGATAGGACGGAGGATGGGGGTAATGAGGGGGGTATGACGAAGGTGTGATGGGTGTAAGAAGGTAGGTGGGGGTATCACGGGGATTTCAAAGTGTGATGATTATCCGTGTTATTATTGCTAGGTACTTGTAATAACTTAATCTGCATAATGAAATGTATAGGTGTTGTTTTGTTTTTACCTACTTTTGTGATGATAACTTTGATATGTTTGCTGTGAAATGGAAACTCTGGTGCATTGTTAATTAGGCAAGGGCTGGAATTTTTAGGATCACAAAAATTGGTTTTCAGTCTTGAGAAACTGAAATTTTTTACGTTAACGTGCTAAGTGATTTTCTTGACCAAGCGTATAACCTATCATCATTATATTTTTATAATGCCTTTGATTACTGTCTTGTAAATAGATATTATACAAAAGTTAGATACATTAACCTCAGGCAGCCTGGTTGACGTTAATGTAGGTAGCTGAAACTACTCCCATTTCCCAGCAAATGGAGGGTAAAACCTCTGTCCTGAATAATCAAACCCCCTTTTTTCTCACCCTAATTCTTTCTCACTCTGTAAGACTCATCTTAGCGATGGAAAAAGTGCAAATCTAGTGTAAACAAAACAATGATATGACGAAATCTAACTAACCGAAAATAAAATAGTTAGCAAGAAATCTGCATTAATTAGAAACTTGGGACTGGAAAAGTTTTAGTCGAGAAGAAGAGAAGGGAAAGTGAGAGGGAGGAAGGGTAAAAGAGAGAGAGAGAGAGAGAGAGAGAGAGAAAGTTTCAGTAGAACTTGTGCCTTATAAGAGTCATCTCAATTTGGTAATTTGAGAGGAACTTAGATTTGACACCAACTTTGAGTGAAGTTGACAGTAATAATGATTTTTCCGAAAGAGTTATTGTGATAGCATCACATCGTGATTAACACAAATATGTATGATAAGCTAGCCTCCGTGGCGTCTAGGTTGTGCCCGTATTCCAGAGATCCTTAGTTCGATCTCCGGTCGGAGCAGACTTTTCACACAGAAAATTCTGTTCCCTCCGTACATGTGAGGCTGGCATTTTCGGCCCTATCCAGGCTGGGTGAGGTTAATGTTGGGTAGCTGTTACGATTCCCAGCGAATGGAGAACCCCGTCCTATTCCAGGACGTTAAATCAAATATGTAGAATCGTTGGCGTAAAGAATTAAGGGCATCCAGCGGTAAAAAAAACCAACCTCAACCTTGAGGTTGAACAACGTCGAATAGTTTTATTACTTTCTTCGGCTCATTTGGCTGTCTTTTACGATCCAACTACTGAGGTCGGTGCAGTACATAATGAAAGCTCAGAAGGACTCACAAGAAAAGTTTTAACGAGGGACGCTAAGAAGTGACGTAGAAAATGTAGAAGGTATAAAATCTAATATTTACACTACAAGTTGTAAAGTTTCACTAATGAATTGACTGTACACTAGTGTGTGCTCAACTGCTCACTCAGATGCTCTGAGAATAGTTCGAAGCTTTTTGTTAAACAGAATTTATGTTATTTGTAAGTATTAGGTATAGTTTTGTAAGTATGGGTACATAGGTTCCTGTTCCTATACCTATTCTGTATAAGTGTCAACTGTATGTTGATTTTATCAAACTAGAATCCTTTTTGTACTTCCAGTGTCACACCTAAAAAGGCAACAGATTGACCCATTGCAATGGGGTTCGGTGGAAGAGAAAGCCTCAGGCTTTAACCTCGCCCCTTTTTATTTCATGTCCTATGTATGTATCATGTGGGTTTACCAATTAAGTGTTAAATAATAATAATGCAATTATTTTTGCTACTTATAGTATAGGTTATAGAAAATTTATATAAAATTGGCCAGATTATTTTTTGTGCTTCAACCAGCTACTCACATTAACCTCACCAAGCCTTAGTGGGGTCGGTAGAAGTCAGCATCACAAATATACGAATGATCTGACGAACACTGGTGTATTCGTCCATGAACTTTTGCTGACTAGAATCTTTAAATAGCTTTCAACACTTGCTTACTAAAATCATTAATCCCGCCAACGTACAACGGAGCACATCTATTATTATTATTATTATTATTATTATTAAATACTTTATTAGATATTAAAAGACATACTCGTTTGTACAGTGATTATTATAAAAATTAAAATCATCATCATGGGGTGGCGTCATCGTGAACGATGGTAGCCAGACAGTGGAGGAATGACTCAGCACTTCTACCACTGTCTTTACAACGAGGCTAATAATTGACAATGACCTCCAGAACCAAGTCAATGCTGGTCTACTCCCTGTTTATAGTCCCCCAGTCAGACCCTTTATTGTAATTTAAAAATAGAAACAGTATAAACTATTAAATGAAAAAAAAAATAGATAAATATAAGTACACAATTCCACATTGGTAATCTTATGTCCTAACCAAAGGGCGGGGTTATTGCCTATGGCAATCTCTTCCGCCCAACCCTTTTGTTTACTGACAATGGCAGTAGGAAAATCTAGTTGAATAAAAGACTCGGAAGACAAACAAGTCCGACAAGGATGGTACCACTGAGTGCAACATTTGATCTCACAACGTTGTGCCACATGTCTCGAATTTTTATCGGGAAGTGTTGCAATGGCTTTGCGAAGTCAACTAGTGGAATCCTGATGGCCACCTACAAAAAAATGATGTTGAAGCAGATCCACCCCGACATCGGTGTCTCCTCAAATGCCATGAGCATCATGAACAGTTTCGTCACCGTGGCCGAGTAGTGCAGTGACCTGGGTTCGAATCTAAGCTGGGTGGAAATCTCTCACACCATTACTGGATACGTTACAAAACCGAACCGTATTGATCCCGGGTTAACAATTGATCACGTTTCTGAAAAAATGGTAAAAAAAGTGCATAAAAGATTGGACATTTTCTAAAATGACGGTCAAAAATCTAAGAAGTATGAGAAAACGACTAGTTAAGTGTATCTCACTCATGTTTTTAGAGACGTCAAAAATCTGCTTCGTTAGGAAGGTGTTTAAAACAAAACGCTCTCCCAGGCCTGATGCCACCTCGCGCGGAGGGGGGAACTGAATTCGTCTCGTTAGCGAAATGGAATTAAGACTCTTTGCTCAAATAATAAAGGCGTTAGCTTTATTTTATTAATAAACTCCTGCAGCCAGACGAAACTTTGTTACGAGTTTCTTCCTGCTGTACTTCCAGGAACTTTCCTCCGAGATTCTTTGCAATCCTTCTCCATGTAAAGTTACGTCTCTACAGTATCCTATTTTAGATAGGTAGGTGTGTGATACCGCAATAAAAGGTAAATATAAATAATATAAGTATCTAGTTACCCACCTACTCGTATCTATTACTTCATGTTAGCCGATTTCTCTATTCTCGGAAGATCCACTTTACTGGCGTCCCATAAAAATGAACTAGACGGTCAACAACAAAAAAATTAACTACCTGAACAACTATCTGTTCGACATCTTCGATAAAGTTATCCAAAACTTATAAAGTCTTACAAAAAATACGTGCTATACCTTATAGGTAATAGAAAGTAAAAAAAACTTCGAAAATCTAAATAAATGGAGGAGAAAACGAAAGATTGAAGTACACAAAGCGCCTTCAAATTATTCTTGACTAGGCAATGTGCCATACACATTATTCGTATATTTATAAGAGTCGTATAGAACTTCTCACGTACACACTTCGTTATGAGAAATGATAGGACTGGAGCGCCCGCCTCTAATAAACTTACTTGATGTGGGGGTTTACCGTGATCAGGAAGGCGGTACCCCCAGGGTAAGGGCCGCCCATTGCACTTCGGGCGGTCTGAGCCCTGTGAGTGTGCAAGTGCACACGTCGGACATCTAATTTTTGGTAGCGGGGACTGCGTGCGCGCCTTGTCCCTTAATAATATATTAGTGTTATCGTAGTTGAACATCTTACTGTATATTCACTGTTTATTTTTTACTGTAACATATTTTTTTATATTTTTACTGTAACATTTGGACATAAGTATTTTTAACATTATTTTATTTTTGACATTTTCATGTCTTTGCTCTGGCACATAACCAAAATTATCTAACGAAATTATGTGACGAAATTATGTAACGAAATTATGTAACGAAATATTAAATTATAAAAAGAGAGAAGAGAAAAAGTATGTGTCATGCGCACAATAACGAAATATTAAATTATAAAAAGAGAGAAGAGAAAAAGTATGTGTCATGCGCACAATACGAAATTTGGTCAGTTAAGTTTTAGACCTTGAATAGTAAAGATGAAAATGTCCCAATGGTTGCAGACTCGTATGCAAGCGTTTTTTTTAAATTCATGTTGAACTTTTTGTATTATTTCTTGATTTTTGTAAATTGTAAACTACGACTTATTGTTGTGAATAAATATTAAATTGAAAATCCTACCCAAGCTCAATATTAATCCAAAAAAGTATTCTAGGTTGATATTTTCCGACTTCAAATAGTACAATAAAATTAATGTAGAAATTCGATGATACGTGTCATGAAATATAAATAGCCAGCGTCGATGGCATGTTGAATACACCGGTTCCCTTAAGAACACCGAAGTTAAGCGACATCCAGCGAGGTTAAGACTTGGATGGGTGACCATTCAAATTCTAATTCTCGTGACGCTGGCTTTTCCCGGCCCCACTCAGGCTGGGTGAGGTCAATGTGAGTAGCAGGTTTGTGAGTTTCCTGCGAATGGAGGGTAAAACCCCCGTCGTGATATGACCATGGCAGTTGAAAGCGACGTTAAACCTCACTTAAAAAAAAATAAAAATATAAATACCTACACCAGCTCACTGTGCAGCAAATGAGGTAATAATAATAATAATATCACCTTATTTATACTGCCAGATTAAGATTATTAAAGTCCCATTATTCCAGCAGTAAGCCCAAGACATATTATTATGTGGTAAAAATCCCATATGGGATGATAACTTGTCTAGTCGGTCCCACTTGGGGCTAGGTTGAGTTAATGTGAGTAGCTTGATCTCAAATTTCGTAATCTGGGCCTCATTCAAGAAAGTTCTTCAACGGTTGAGAAAATCGATCAACATCAATTCACCAAAACATATAGGTAATATTAGACCTACCTTCTTATTCAACAAATTTCTATGTTAATCACGACGGGGGTTTTACCCTCCATTCGCAGGAAACTCACAAACCTGCTACTCACATTGACCTCACCCAGCCTGAGTGGGGCCGGGAAAAGCCAGCGTCACGAGAATTAGAATTTGAATGGTCACCCATCCAAGTCTTAACCTCGCTGGATGTCGCTTAACTTCGGTGTTCTTAAGGGAACCGGTGTATTCAACATGCCATCGACGCTGGCTATTTATATTTCATGACACGTATCATCGAATTTCTACATTAATTTTATTGTACTATTTGAAGTCGGAAAATATCAACCTAGAATACTTTTTTGGATTAATATTGAGCTTGGGTAGGATTTTCAATTTAATATTTATTCACAACAATAAGTCGTAGTTTACAATTTACAAAAATCAAGAAATAATACAAAAAGTTCAACATGAATTTAAAAAAAAACGCTTGCATACGAGTCTGCAACCATTGGGACATTTTCATCTTTACTATTCAAGGTCTAAAACTTAACTGACCAAATTTCGTATTGTGCGCATGACACATACTTTTTCTCTTCTCTCTTTTTATAATTTAATATTTCGTTATTGTGCGCATGACACATACTTTTTCTCTTCTCTCTTTTTATAATTTAATATTTCGTTACATAATTTCGTCACATAATTTCGTTACATAATTTCGTCACATAATTTCGTTAGATAATTTTGGTTATGTGCCAGAGCAAAGACATGAAAATGTCAAGCATCGGTTAGCATCGGTTTTTTCCCATCTAAGACAGTACCTACGCAATCCGCGACTTAGCACCACAGAGTTGTTACAAACACGTCTGTTAATTTCGCCATTTTCCTTTGATGATAACTAATAAAATAAAAATATGTCTCTCGTGACACTCATAAATTGTTCTCATAATCCACTAATTGATAAGTAGGAGGTGGTCATAATTTTGTATATATTCGTGAATGTTCTCAATGAAGCTCTGCACAATCTTCAAACTTTAATAGGTTAGATTGTGTGATCTAACCAGTGCCGGATTACCCATATGGCGGATTTGGCAGATGCCAAGGGCCCCGCGCTTTAGGGGGCCCCGCGCTTGAGCAGCTTACACCAGATATTATGAGTTAAAAAAAAAAACTTACACTCGGTATTATGGGTTTTTTAAAAGCTTACACTAGGTACTTTTGGATAATGAGTAAGAAGAAGAAGAAGAAGAAATAAAAGTGAAAAAAACACACTCTCACAGCAAAGTACATAAATTGAAAGAAAAGCGCGGGGCTCCCTATTATTATCTATTCTTTGAATAAATAATGATCAACCACATAGACATTAGCGGATTACCTACCAATATGTTAGATTTGGTAGATGCCAAGTTCCGGGCAGCTTACATAAATTATAAATGTTTTTGAATGACCTTTAACTCGGTTTTTCTGGATTTTAATATTAAATAAAATCACAGCCAGTTAAGCAAAATATTAAAAGAAAAACCACAGGGACCCCCTTAAATTCGACCACATATATGAAAATATGTAGATCTCTATACCTTTTGCCTGGGGCTCTTTATACAGGGTGGGGCAAAAGTCTGGAAACCCCTGAATAACTTTCGAATGCCTTCTTCGGTAAACTTAAAATTTTGTACGATAAACCGGGCTAATAAGACCTTCTTTTAGAGTGGGATCGATTTTTGTTACCGGCCCCCATGTCGGGGCCAGGGGGCCAACTTCATTTTTTTAAATACGAACCCCCACCTTGCGATACATTTTTGGAAAGGCCTTCAAATAAGAAATACATTGGTGCAAATTTTATTTTTTTAGAATTAATTGTTTGCAAATGGCGTCCAACTTTGTGTATGCAGTAAAGTCTGGAAACCCCTGAATATCTTTCGAAAGGACTTTCTCAGTAAATTTAAAATTGTCTACGGTAATCCTTGGTAATTAGACCGTATATTAGAATTGGACCGATTTTTTTTTACTGGTCCCCATGTCGGGGCCAAGGAGGTCAACTTCATTCTTTTAAATACGAAACCCCACTTTGCGATACATTTTTGGAAAGGTCTAATTACCCCGACTTACCATGCAAAATTTTAATTTAACTGAGAAAGCCCTTCCAAAAGATATTCAGGGGTTTCCAGACTTTATTGCATACACAAAGTTGGACGCCATTTGCAAACAGTTTAATATTTAAAAAATAAAATTTGCACCAATGTATTTCTTATTTAAAGACCTTTCCAAAAATGTATTGCAAGATGGGGGTTTGTATTTAAAAAAATGAAGTTGGCCCCCCTGGCCCGGACATGGGGGCCGGTAACAAAAATCGACCCGACTCTAAAAGAAGGTCTTATTAGCCCGGTTTACCTTACAAAATTTTAATTTTACCGAAGAAGCCATTCGAAAGTTATTCAGGGGTTTCCAGACTTTTGCCCCACCCTGTATAATATAATATAATAAAATTACTCGTATTTGAAAAGAATAATATTGACAAAGGATGTGATTATCGCCTTAGTTAATCTCTGCCATAAAACACAGTGCCATCTGAGTGCTCAGTGATCGGCTTTATCGTCATCTTAACCAATGATCTTCATCATAGTCGTCTGCGGCGCTTTAATGAATTTTTCAAGATATCTTTTTGTATTTATTTTCCGAGTACTTTACCCCATAACTTTACAAAAATTTCGCCTGCGGCGCCGTCAAATTTACTCATCTTGGTGGTTTGGATTGTTTTTCAAGACATGCAAGAAAAAAAATCTTCGGGCATTTTCGAAGTGTCTTTTGATTTTTGGAATTAATTTGGAAAGTTACCTTTATAAAAAAGTAGCATACTAGCGATAAAATCTTCATAGTAATAGTTGATCTACTTTCTACACAACTTACCTAATGACATCTTTCTACACATGTTCTTTTCATAATACATAATTTAGATATTCCTACTATTATTCGGAAAAAATGTTGCCTTCGGTGTTATAAACGTCGTTTTGGACACTATTATGGATTGGTGCTCAGGACACTTGGCTTCGATTTCAAGGTTCTAAAAATAGTATTTTATCATAAACTCAGTACAATTTTGGGGCCTCGCGCCTTGAAATTGCCCAGGGCCCCGCGCAGCCTTAATCCGGCACTGGATCTAACCTATGAAACGTGGTCTTTAGAATTTGCATGTCAAAGATTATTTTATAATTGCAACATCAGGAATAATAATAATAATATCGCTCTATTTATACTGCCCGATTAAGACTATTAAAGTTCGATTATTCCAACCGGAAGCCCAAGACATAATTGAATGGGTGAGTAGAAGAACCAGGAATGTCAAAAATCGACTTTTCAGGAAAGCAAAAATAAGATTTGTCTTATTTTTGCTTTCCTGATGCTAATGAGTATAATAAAATTAAATTTTACATTCCTTGTTATTCGACACGATTCTCACAACTAGGTACTAATACCACTAGCAAAAGTGGTCAGTGATTTTGTTACATTCCTTCTCTTACATCAGATTTTTTTTTCCGCTTCCCCCACTTTAAAATCGAAAAAAATTATACTTTTAAGGGGTATTTCTCCTTCATATTCACAGAGATGATAGAAAAGAGTACATTTCTTCTTATTCTACGAGAAAAAAAAATCGATTTTCGACATTCCTGGTTCTTCTACTCACCCATTCAATTATTATTATGTGGTAAAAATCCCAAATGGGAGTATAACTTGTTTTGTCCCGGCTGGGTTTCGAACCCACGACATCTGGATTTACAGAGTGCCGCCTTTACCACTGAGCTACCGGGACACATAGGAATATCTTGGGGAAGATGAATTCTTTTTCTTCTACTTAAGTTTCTATGTCAAAGATTGTAGATATTGTCTTCTGGACATTTTGCTGTCAATTTAACCATATATAGTTTTATAAATATACTCAATGTTTAAGGGCGGAATTAATAGACGTTTTTGTAATTCCTCTGTGGCGCTAAGTCACGGATTGCGTACTGTGTAGGATAGGGAAAACCGACGCTTAGCAGTGACTTGTGAAGACTTTGTCTATTAATTTCGTCTTAACAGTCGATTCTTCACTTTTACCAAAAACACGAACCACCTAACCTCAAAATCAGCGTTTCGCTCGAAATACGCTTACTTTTTGCAAAATCAGGGATTGGCAAGAATATAAACAAAATTGTGGCGGTAATTTAAAAAAAAAACCTTCATTATGTGAAATTGAGGCGTATTTGGTGTTTGATCATTTGTCAAATAATTAAATATAATAATCTTTACTCTATAGAAATAAACAACGAATTTAATTATTCAACAGGGTTCAACAAACAACCATAAACATTATTTACGAAAAATTCTCTAGAATAATTCATTTTTAATTCTCATTAAACTATCCCTTTTTCTCTTTTACTTTACTACAGTCATTGCTTCCCAGCTTCATTTTTTTTATATTTCTTCATCTGTTAACTTGCCGATGAGGGCGATGAGGTAAAGTGAAGTCGCTGAGATTAATGTTTTGGAGATCGCGCATGGCACTTGGTCTATTTTTGTGCATAAATTTAAAATCATCGAAATCGAATTTTGTTTCAACGAAATTCGGATCGCCCTAAAAGATTATTGCTTTAAACCTGGCGGGACGCATTCATATATATATTATATACGAATGTCAAGGAACCAAGGTCTGTCGTAATCTAGCTTGTGATCAATTGTATACTATATGGACATGAAAGGAGCCTAGACATTGGATTTGGGCGTCCATATAATCCTCTCACCACCGTGATTTAGGTATCAATACCTATCTCACGGACACGGAATTATGATTTTATAATTGTATACTATTTGTAAAATATTTTTGTTGTTGTAATTATTACTAAGTTACGCGCGCCCTAAAACTTTTTATATTCTTGTTGCAAATAATATTGAATGTTATAGATGGCGGCATGCAGTCATATCCGACATTGAAGGAACTAAGATTACGACAGACGATTACAACAGACCTTTTGGTTCCTTCAATGTCGGATCTGACTGCGTGCCGTTAGATTATAATCGAGTTATTTTGCCTTAAATTACAGTCAATTGTATTTGCAACAATAATAAAAAAAGTTTTAGTGCGCGTGTAAGTTTATAAAAATTACAAAATTGATTTAAAAATTTATATCATAAAAATAGAACGCAAATGACTTCTGCTAGTAGTGGGATTATATTTACTCTGCGAGAAAAAAACATCTTAGTTAAAAAAATCTTGTGACTGAGGTATGTATTATTAGTACCTCTTTGGTAACTTCAGCAATAAGAGTTAAAATATTTTGCCGTACCCTGTAGAAATTTCGATAAAAATTTCAAGACGTTGGTAGCTTCGGGTACATTAGCTTTTCTTGTTTTTATGCTTTCTGTTTATGTTCTTGAATTTTTAAATTTTGGCGCTTTTACTTTTTTTCTACCTTTGGCGTATATCACAAAAAATACGCCAACTCCGTTTCGCGAGAGCAAAACTCTACTGGCGCTATCTTGAAGAATCCTTTGGAACTAGCATTTTTCGAAAAACACGGTGTTTTTTTGTAAGTGAAGAACCCATCATAAATCTTCATGGATATTCTTATTTCTGATGAACCAGCTTTTGTAATGACTCTTAATATTTTGTTTTGAAGAACATGAAGATAATAATGATTTTCTAACAAGCAGTTGATTTGATAAGTATTGGAAACAGAAACGCACCCTAACACCTCAGAAAGCCAACAATACCTATTTCGAAAATTAAAACTCGTCCTCAATGTTTATATTTGAAATCAGCTGTTTTCTGTTGTTTTTAAAAATTCAAGAATTTCATTGACTTCCAAATTTAAAATCTGAAAAGTTAATTTATTGAAGGTGATTTTCTAGCCTTCAATAAGCAGATTATTGATACAGTTTTAATTTGGAGAGTGTTAATAAAAGCTAGTCAATATGTTCCGTGCTGTGGCTTCAAGATTGGCTGGCGCCTCCAGTCAGGTACTGAGACAGAGTGCTGTGAGCAAGGTACGTCCCTTGACCTTCGCCCCAGTCAGGCTCATGTCTGATGCTGTGGTTGAGTCGGACGAAGAGTTCATCAGCCGCTATCAAGCTTTCTTCAACCAGCCCGACATCGACGGCTGGGACATCAGACGAGGCCTGACCAAACTCGCTCATGATGACTGTGTTCCAGACCCCGTCATCATCATTGCAGCACTGAAAGCCATCCGACGAGTCAACGACTACGCTTTGGCCATCCGATTCCTTGAGAACGTTGAGTACAAGACAGGAGCTGCTCATGATAAAATCTGGCCGTACATTATTCAAGAAATCACCCCTACCTTGAAGGAACTTGGAATTGAAACCCCCGCCCAGCTGGGATATGACAAGCCAGAGCTTGCTCTTGAGTCAGTACATGATATGTAAACATGTTATCTGATAAGATGGATTAGATTAGGCAATATTGGTGATAAGATCTATAGTCCATACACTACAAGTTGGGACAGCACTGTTGCCAAATTTGCTTTCTCTGTGTTGAGGAAGTAGCCAGAAATTTAATGCATTTGCTAATGTTTCACCACCTCTGGCTCACATGAGTTAACTGACCTATGTTTATATGGTGTCTCAAAACTTAAGTTACTATGATTTCCATTGGAACCAAGTTCCCATAGCCTTTCAAAAGTAGAGGTCATGTATTTAGGACATTTCATTACATGATACATCATCTATGGAGGTCAAGTATTTATAATAGAAAGTATGATTTCTGAATATTTTTTAATTTAACCTAGTCAACACACACAATAAGCTGACATAAATAAACAAGAAAGTTAGATAAACATTCTGTTTTACTTAAAAAAAATTGTTGTTGTTGATATTTTGAACACTCACCTTGAATAAAGACCATTTCATGCTAGGTAGGTAGGTACATGGGTAGGTCAAAATGCCCTAATTTGACACAAGTACCAACTAAGTTCTTTGCTGGATTATAAATTGTTTACACTGTTATTGAAATACATATGCTATTAAAAGAATATTATTGTGTATAATATAAATAATTGTTTTAAATTAATCTTCTTTCAATTCAATTTATTGTTGGGCTATGTTTAACATGATCAAAAGTTTCATAGAATGTGTCAAGTTGTATATTTACACACAGACTTAACTTGGTGTTTACCCATTTCTATTCCAAATATAGTCACAGAATTTTGTTTCTATGAAGCTCAACCAGCCCCAGTAGCTTATCAAAATTTTAAGACATCCCATTTTACACTTGACACTCTTTATAAAGGGGAGCCTTGAGTCAGACATGCATGCATTTGTGTGGCAACTCTCAGCAAGTGATGAAATTGAATAATGTTATTATACTTATTCATTTTTTTACTATCTCTAATAAATTGATCCCTGTAACATTAAACCTAAGCAAGTAATAGCCCTACATCCATAGTCACAAAGAGAATATTCTCTGAGTTATATGTCTTATCCGTAAAATTATTGAAAACCATTTATAACTCCCAACAAATCTGTTCTTAGTGTTTAAATGAAAAAATGTTCCTTCCATGCAGGATATTTTTTCTATCAATCCATGTGTGTGCAATTGTGCACCTACCTATTCTAAAGCCCAATCAAATAAGTAATTTTGTCACTCTTGCAGTGATAAAATTGTTTTTATTTTTTCATTTTCCTGCAATAAGATAGAAACAGACCTAGGTAATAGCTGAAACTGGATTTAGGCTCTGAGGACCATAAAACTGAAAACTAGATGGCAAAAATGAGATATTTTTTTAGCCCTTCAGGTACATTACTTCTTTACAATGTGATAACTATTTAAAAACATAAAAAAACCCTAAAATTAACTTGAAATGAAAAATCAATTTATTCTTTTGAATTTATAGATACAATTTTATTTTACAGATTGATAAAACAGACAAAAACAAGAAATTTTCACAGTATACAATTGAAAAATTAAATCTGTTTGGTTTGTACAAGTATTGAACAATTGATTACGGTAAAAAAAAAACGAACTGGTGTAAAGATCAGGCTACACCTATTGCAATTGCCAAAGGTTTTTTCTTCTTTTTGTAATACTATGGTTTTAAGTAGAAATTCCAAAAAAAAATATAACTCAAATACTTAAATCATTTGGTTGAATATTCATACTCAAGTTTTTTTTTCTTTGATATTGGTCACCATTCATGATTTACACTTATAATGTAATACTGAAGATATGGGAAAATTTCAAATGGCTTATGATACATCTTGCTCAAAAATGCTATCAGCTCAATTTAGCAAAAAAAAAAATTGAATTTCAAGTTAGTAATCCATGTTCATTAAAGGGAGGATTTCCTGAGCTAGGGCACAGCACACACCATGGATAGGACAATTTTCCTTTTACTCAAATAGTTGCAATCACAAACAAAAGATTTGCATGATTCTTGTACAAACCAAACCAGTAACTTAAAAAAAATTAAATTGTATTGTAAAACACCTAAAAGAAAGATGGGTGTTTGAAAACAGCTAAGGTGTTTTTCTTCCTATCAGATGTGTTTATTATTAAACAAATGCCTGAAAATACGAGTAACACATTTCTTCAATTACTGCTAGTGCTTTTTATGGTCAATCATGATTGGCTCTTGCGTATAAGAATTCTTATTGGCTGGTTTGTTATCTGTCTTTATTCAACTCAATTTTGTAAGAAAACACCAAAATGTGTTATTTAGGTGTTTTCAAACACCCACCTCTCTTTTAGATGTTTTACAACAATAGGATACCTAATCTAATTAAAGCAATAATAAGAGGTTAAAACAGACACTAAAAAAACTCGGAGAAATTGACACATAAAAACAGAGATACAAAAGAAAACACACAGCTAATGGCAAAAATGAAAACCGATTTTTTTTAAAAATGTATCTAAATTGCACTACATACCCCTAAACTACTTGAATGGGCTTTGTTTCAAGAGAAAATAATTTTGCAGTTGATCTGTGGAAATTTTTCTCTTAAGACATTGTTCTTGAATTATTGAATTCAAGATATTTAATGGCTCATTCATTACTATACTGAATAAATAACTTCTTGATTATATAATGAAGTAAGGTACATATCTGAATTTCATCCCAAGACATAGCCGTCACGTTTTCATGCTTCATAATGAGGACAGCAAAGAGAATCGACCCCTGTCCAAAACTGATGATCTGATCATTCTGGAAATAAATTTTTAGGATGTGATTTTTGTTTAAAAAGAGTTCAAAAATAACATCCTCCTTAAAAAATAATCAAAACAATCATAATGTCATCAAGAAACCCCTTCAATGACTAACAACTGCTCAACAATAACTATCCTAGTTTATAGCAAAACATTGTCTAGTTCACATAGAAATAAAAAATTATAAAACTTTTTCTATCAAAGCAAAGTTGAATCAGTTCTTGATAACTAATGATCTAATTGGCACATGTAAGATTACAAAAATTAAGAGAGAAGAAAAATGAAGGCTTGTCTCAAGAAAAAAATTTAAGGAGAATTTTTATCTCAATCTTCAAAATACTCACTCACTTTTTGCTGTACTTCTGAAACGGTATTTCATAAGAAGCTGAAAATCGTATGAAGTTTCCAATTATTGAGGTCAAGATATAATGCAATCAGAGAGGATTTTATAATCATACAAATGGGACCAGCTATAGGGAAAAGACCATACAATTTCAAAGGGATGGGGTTTCAGATATTTTGCATTTTAATGAAACCTATTAATCAGGATATGGTTGAGCATTCAAGTCCAATCCCTTGTGCTGCTGGCTATTCCCAGCCCAACCCGAACCAGGCTGGGTGAGGTCAATGTGAGTAGCTGGTTTGTGAGATTTCATTTCAATGAGAATATTTTTCATATATCGAGGAAATCAGTGAAAACTTGCAAAGCAACAGAGCCAATGGTTTAATTTGTTGTTCCTGAATAGTACAAAAATGTACGTACAGAGAGGAACATAAAAATGTTTTACACAAAGAAAAATAAAGAGAAATTATTAATATAGTTTTATACTATTTAATACCTAGAAGAAATGAATTATGGGTTAAAAGGTAATACTAACATTTTCTAAAAAGAATATAAATATTCACATATTATTACTTAAAATAATAAGTAAAAGTAATCATACAAAATAAATATAATTTTTGGTATAAAATTCTTAAAAATTAGATCGACATGTATTACACACAACTCACAAATGGTTATTTACATCAGTTTAAAAAATCATATTTATGTATATTAAGTTTAATACAAAAGGTGGCTAAATCCTAATGAAGTTTACAAGAGTACAAAGAAATTTGACTAAAATAGAGGTCTTCTCAATCCATGTTTATCAGCCAGTTAACTTATCCTAACGAGAGTTTCGTTATGATAGGTGATAATTGGGTACTGACCTCAGTATGATCGATAAGGCGGCTTAGTTATCGATAAGTAAGGTGAAATTGAGTTATTGTGACATCATGCTAGTGATGAACACAAATATGACGATTTAAGGTGTTAATAAGGTTATCATATTTGTGTCTATCACAAGAGTGATGTTACTTGACCCGCCTTACTAGAATTATCCATACTTGGTACTTGATTCACACAAATCTCCAAGATTGGTATTATCATTGGATCACACAAGTTCAAACGTTGCCAATATACTGATTAAGATAAACCTATGTCCAACTGAATAATTGCTAATGAATAGATTTAAACATGAACTTAACGTTATTCTTTATACACAATCAAATGGCTAACGGCCAATCAAGTTCAAGATTAGATCAGTTCGTTAGTAACAACGCAATTTATGACTAAACTAATTAACTATCGAAGGAAATAAAGGAAGCAAAAGAGAGTTTTATTTAAAATTTTGATCTGAATTTTTGATAAAAACTCTACACAAATATTTTATATTCTCACATTTTTACACATTTCTAGATGTGTTCTGGTAAGGTGTTTATGTTAAGTTCTCTGAGTTGTGAATAGCTCCTGGGGGCGAGGCTACTAGGCAGAAACCCTGGGATGTCTGGAGCTCAGACAACCGAAGTTGTCGTCTTTAACATAATATTTTTGACATTTTATTCAAGTTATATAAAAAAACGCAAATCACAATATGTGATGCTCATTTTGCTGCTGGATTAGGAATCAAAAACAAAATAAGTAGCTTCATTGTTTTATTAAAAAAAAAAAAACATAAAATACATTTCTTGTGCAAAATACATACTATTTGCAAGTCTGAGAATTATAAATACCTATAAAATAGGTAATTCTTTCCTTTCTATACGATAAGGAAAGTAAAAATGGTATGGGCAAAGTATGGGCCAAGGAATAACAGGAAATTTATTGAGGAAGTAAAAATACAGACTGAAAGATCATTGTAAATTACAATAGGAACTAATTCATTGGGAACAAATTTATTACTATATTTTTTTTTGTTTGGTTTATTTATTTGTGGTGAAGCACAAGACCTGTTCACAATGTTTGTGGGTAGCGCAACATTACTAAGAGCCTCCTTCACTTTTCCAATTCTATTAAATTAAATTCTTTTTACTCTGGTAATGGCCGTTACTCATACAATGAACTACTCATTATTCCTCACGAAGTATGAGTGGACCCCAAACATCCAAGTACAGAGCAGAAAAATTCCTGCCCAGCTGGGGATCGAACAGAGGTCACCATGCATGCAATGCCTAGCGCTCTAACTCACTCGGCAACGTTGACTACTTAAAACCATACCATGCCGACAGAAATGAACTTTTCAAGTTCAAGGCAATGCACTACCATGTATAATAATTTCCTTTAATCCAGCAGTTGTTCTTTAATCCAGCAGTGCACTGGTAGTAAAGTGGTTAACGCGCTAGTCTGGTAATGCAGGTAGCGTAGGGATCCGTTGGTTCGAATCCCACCCAGTGCACGAATTTTTCCTCATTAATTTGAGTTTGTGACCACATAATAATAAGACTCTGAGGGTTAGGTGGTAGAAAATGCTTTGAGCATTAACCTCGCCTGGTGGTTACCTTCTACTAAAGAGTATTATTATTATTGTTCTGGTGTGATTATCATGAGGTCAAATTCTCAAATAAACGAGGAAAAATTTATGCGTTGGGTGGGATCCAAACCAACGGATAATCACGCTAACTGGACTACAAGACTTGCACCTTAATTACTCAACCACTGCATGTTTAACCAGGCAAAGTATGTTTTACTTAAGATGAGAGTTTCACAGCCTTTTTTTTATTTTGCAGCCATGAAACAGCAGCTACTGTGGTCTTTGTTCTAGCTTGCCCGTCCCGTAGTATGTCTTCCCTCTGATGGGCGAAAAGTGCAACAATACTTCTTTTTTAGGTGCTAGGTCAACAGGAGTACACCGGAAGGTATCCCTTACAAATAACTGACCCAGTAAAGGTAGGTTAGTTTCTGGGTTCATATTGTATACACCATACAGAGGCGCTTGTCTATGTTCTAGCTTGTCCATCTCTTAGTATGCCTCCCCTGAGAAGGGCGAGAAGTGATACTTCCTATTTAGGTGCTGGGTCAACACGAGCGCATTGGAAGGCATCTCTTACTAGGTGCTGGGTCAACACGAGCGCACTGGAAGGTATCTCTTACTAGGTGCTGGGTCAACACGAGCGCACTGGAAGTCATCTCTTACTAGGTGCTGGGTCAACACGAGCTTACTGGAAGGTATCTCTTACTAGGTGCTGGGTCAACACGAGCGCACTGGAAGGTATCTCTTACTAGGTGCTGGGTTAACACGAGCGCACTGGAAGGTATCTCTTACTAGATGCTGGGTCAACACGAGCGCACTGGAAGTCATCTCTTACTAGGTGCTGGGTCAACACGAGCGCACTGGAAGGCATCTCTTACGAGGTGCTAGGTCAACACAAGCGCACTGGAAGTCATCTCTTACGAGGTGCTGGGTCAACACGAGCGCACTGGAAGTCATCTCTTACGAGGTGCTGGGTCAACACGAGCGCACTGGAAGGTATCTCTCAGAAACAAAGGTAAAGGTAGGTTGGGGTGAGGGGGGTCGCCTACGCGTCTGAGGCGGCCGGGGGAGGGGCATGCTTCATGAGGCACCACCCTAGCTCCGCCCACGCGGCCTGCCCCCCCTCCTGCTCCTATTCCAGCTGACCGCCCCCCCCTCCATCCTCCGTCTTGATCTCCTGCGCCATCTGCACCTGCAGCGCCTTGGTGAACGCCGTGCCGTCCTTGAGCGAGATCACCTGAGATGAGAGAAACAATTTTTTTTAACCCTACAGTGCATCGTGGGTCTCAGGTGGAACAAACCACTTGTGTCGCCCTCTGTCTTACAAAAGGAGTTTCTTTTAGATTTTTATTTTACCAAAGTGTTCTCAAAGATCCGACTCGTCGTATTATTTATCAAATTTACTCATAGAGTGCGACATCTGTATCATATTAAATGCAGAAGTAAACAAATCCAAGTGTGCAAGTAGTTGGTACAAATCGATTTTCAAACAATCGAAAAATTGAAATTTTTAATCGATTTTTGATTTAAAAAAATATTTTCATAACACAAAATATATTCATTAAACAGAAAATCGATAAAATATTCAAATATTTTTTTCGATGAATGCAACAGGTTCGAAAAAGTGTTTGTTCCTTGTGGTACCCACTGTGCATTGTGGTATCTCTCAGCAGTCTGATGTCCAATGTTTTGTTTACTTCTGTCAATCTGTGATTTTTACTCGTGGTTGTAGTTAGAATTTTCTAAAATATAGTTTATTAAATTTAATTTCAAGTGATGATTAGACATTTTATGAGTGATTACATATTATTAGGTGATGAATAGGCAATTTATCAGTGATAATGACCTGCAAACTACCAAACTGTGGTACCAAAACACACAGCAAGTGTTCTAAATGTAACATTCATCTTTGTTGTAACTACAATAAGAATTGTCACTTTGCTTTCCATAATAACTAAACAAAGCTAGTTGTGATCATTGGTATAGATATGTAGGTACTAAAAGCATAAAAAAACTACCAAACTGTGTACCAAAACATACAGCTGGTGTTCTAAATGTAACATTTGTCTTTGTTATAACAATCAAAAGAATTGTCACTTTGCTTTCCAATCTTTCCATTATAACTATAACCAAAACTGGTTGTAAAATACATACAAATTGGTATGGATGGGTTCTAAAAGCATAAAAATCTTGAAAAATTAAAATCTTTACATATTTTGAAAAGTGTAAATTGTATTTCTAAAACGAAAATAAAAGAAAGTTTTTTGGAACTCTGAAAAATACAAACATATTTTATTATTTTGATATTTTAGCTCTTGGACAGACCCTATAATGCATGGTGTTCCTTCTGGTACCCAAACCAGTTTTTGGCCAAAATGCCCCAATGGGTTGAAAAAAAAAAAAAAAAAAAAAAAATACTCTAGGTATTAGAAAGCCCTAATTAACAACATATTTTTTTTTTTCAAAAGAAAAAAAAAAATCATGCATTGTAGGGTTAACAAACAAAATAAACTTTTTTTTTTTTTACAAGAAACTAAACGGATAATCATACAACAAGGTAGGAAAGCTCATGTTTACCTAACGATGCCTCAAAATAGACATGCAAGTGTGGTTATCCACCCTTGCATACCCATTTCGGACCTCTCCAGGTTATGTTGGACTTACTGGTAATTTTCTTACCAGCACCTACCAACTAAAACAGGGTGTCTACTAAATGGTCAAAGTAAAATTCCCTGACTTTTCCAGGTTTTCCAGACCATTTTTCCAGTTTCTCCAGTCTACTTTTTTAAGGAGACATTATATGTATATTATATAAGACTGTAGAAGAACTGCTAGCATCAGCAGACCTCTAATGTTTTAAAATGTTGTCAAAACAAATAAATAAATTTTGACATAATATGACCTCAATCTGCCTATATTTTTTTGCAAGCCCACCGCCACACCCAACCAAACATTTTTTTCTAAATCAATTAAATGAGTTCTACGATATCAACATTTAGTACTGGGGAATAGACATCAGCAGGATGTCAAATAGGTGGATATTATGTACAAATTGCTTACTCATGTACTGATTGATTATTATTACACAAAATGCATATTGAAATAATCTTAATATATAAATGTCAAAGTCACTGACTGACCACTCACTGACTGATCATCCCTCTACAGCCCAAACCGTAAGTCCTAGGAAGCTGAAATTTGGTAGGTAGCTTTGTCTTATAGTCTAGATGTGCAATGAGACGGGATTTTTCGAAATTCCCACTACAACACCTGCCATTGGCGAAAAAGGATTTTTTGCTTTCACGGCCATGCCTCGGCCCGCAAAGCGGGCGACAGCCCGCTAGTAGTAAATATGCACATTAGACATGTCATATTTTTAGAAAACGTGTTTGGCTCCTTGCTTTTTTTTCAAATAAAAATCTAGTGTGATCACCACAAGACTTTCCTTACCCTATTGCTAATTAATCACCAATTCTTTTCTCGTAAATTTGATAAAAGTTCGCTAACGGTAGCTCTTACCAAGAATGTGTTAGGAATGTTAAAAAAAGAAATACACAAATTATATTCATACCTATACTTTTTTTCGCCGAATACAACACTTTCCTCATTATAGGATAAGGAAAGTTAAAACTAAAATGTAACACAAAAATAGGAACCCTCAAGATTTTGTTAATCTTATCAAAAAGTGGTTAAGAGTGTTTTGTGTTTCTTACTAAAGAAGCATTATCACACAGCCTGGAATACGAGGTTTGGCTATTAAGTTCGCAGACTCTTTCCATAAAACGATGTGTGTTTAACTTACCCAACTTTAGTAGTTATCCCCTTCAATGTAATCCCCTCTTCTATCCCTATAACGTTCCAGGCGATTTTTCCATTGATCGAAACAGTGGTGGAGGTCATTTTGTGTGAGGCCTTTTTTTTTTTTTTTTTAATGTCATTTAAGCTGTCAAATCTGGTACCTTTCAGGGTAGATTTCATTTTTGGGAATAAGTAAAAGTCGCACGGGGCCAGGTCGGGTGATTAAGGAGGGTGTTCCAACACTGGGATGTTGTACTTGGATAGGAACGTCTTCACGGAGAAGGCACTGTGGGCTGGCGCATGGCACCATTTTTGCGCAAACTTTTGTCATGTTGAAATTTTCGTGCAAAATTTGTCTCGCACATTATCTATTAATTTTAAGTGTATCAGCCATTAGTCCTAGAGTTAATCTACAGTCAGAACAAATCATAACACCAATTTTTTCAATGTTTTCGTCAGTTTTTGAGGTTTGGGGGCGACCTGGACGTGGATCGTCCTCAACAGCTTCCTGACCACCTTGAAACCGTTTAAACCACTTTAAAGCGTTGATCTTTTCAAACATGACTCCTGGTACAATGTCTTTAACAAAGAAAAAGTTTTACCAGCAAGTTTTACGTAAAATTCAATAATCACTTGTTGCTCAGCGTTTGTATCAATCATAATTCCGGCAAAATTAAAAAAGGTGTCTTGCGCGTCGGGCTATCACAACAGAACTAATTACAGTACAGGCATGTGACAGCTATCAATCAAAACACAAGACTTGAAGCTTTCTAAACATGTTTATCATATCTTCCTAGCATGGACAGCTTTTGCGTAGCGGTTCGCGTCTACGAACTTAGTAGCCACACCTCGTACAGTGGCGCCGCAGGCGAATTTTTTTTATTTATCATTTTCATGACAAAATTGGATCTTGAAAAAAATTCCCTGACTTTTGGTATTTCGTCACAAAATTCCCTGACTTATGGTATTTTTTCACAAAATTCCCTGACTTTTCCCTGACTTTTTCGGTCTCGAAAAATTCCCTGACAATTCCAGGTTTTCCAGGTTTTCCCTGACCAGTAGACACCCTGTAAAACCTCCCTGACGTATGACCACTCAGTATAGGAAAATCACCCTGGAAACGCGTGAGCATTTCATCAGAAAAACAAAATTAACTGCCAGCTTTTAACTGGTTGCTTGATACACAGCATACTCATCAAAAGATCTTGTCTTCATGTTCTTAATCACCTGAGATGAGAGAAACAATTTTTTATTTATTATTATTTTTTTTTCTTCAATATACTACATCTACACTTAGTTAGGTACATACTAGTATGCATCCTAATAAGCAATTAATGATGTGAAGGGTTAAAAATAAAAATATATAAATAAATGTATACATAATTAAAATAAAAATAATATTGTTCTAATGGTGTTGTAAGAATAAATCAGGTTTATCTTCTAGGTTGTTATAGATATTTAACAAACAAAATGAACTGCCAGCCTTTAACTGGTTGCTTGATACACAGCATACTCATCAAAAGATCTTGTCTTCATGTGCTTAATAGACAAAATAAATAGTATGTTTCATACTTTCTACTTCCGATTATATCTAATACTAGCAGTTAACCCGTGCTTCGCCACGATGGTTTTAGGCACTTTTAGGGCTCTACCTATGGAACGGTTTGGACTTTTGCAAAATCCTTTCTTATTGCACGTATTCAGTATGCAAGGAATGTTGTGTCAAAATTTCAGCTCGCTAGGTATTACGGTTTGGGCTGTAGAGCGATGATCAGTCAGTGGTCAGTCAGTCAGTGACTTTGACATTTATATATTAAGATTAGAAATCGAAAATACTGTGTTCATTAAAAAAAAAATATTTTTTTTTATTAGATTTTTCACATTTCGGGACGTTTCATAACATCCTGGTTGGTCTGTCTGTCTGGTATTTGTATTCCTTGCAACGGGCAAAATCTCAGAAACTACTGAACAGATTTCAAATCAGTAGCTCTTGGAAATAAAGGCCATGTGACCTCTAACTTTTTACTTGAAGGCCTTTCTTTATATCTCGCGAATAATTTATGTTTGAGCTCTGATATTTAAGAAAATTCTTGGACAAAAAAAAGTGCAAAAAAGGTTCAAATTGCTGATACAAATTTTTATAGAATTTATAAACAAAGATTTTCTACCATGTAAAACAAGTTTGAAGACAATCGGTTGAGAACTTTTGGAGAAATGTTATTTAGTAAAAAATAATCTCAAGTCGTTCGAACTTTTATTATTAACAAGTGCATACGATGATAACTATTCACAAGGGAACATTGAGTCCTGTCCATAATTGGCAGTGTATTTCTACCTATACCATCAATCGCAATGGTTAACTTCCAATAATACTGATCTATTACGGTTGATGAAACTATCAGTGATGAACACCCCAAAAAAACTCATCAGCGCTAATCAGATATTTATCTACCCGTTAATTGATTAATAAACGAAGCCTTACCGAATTATAAAATAGGATTAATATTAACATAAGCCAGACTGTCTTTCAAGTCGGGCTATAGTGCGCTGTGATTGTCGAAACTCCGACTTGAGGGAGGGTCTAGCTTATCTTATCTTCAATGCTGTTTTATAACTCGGCCCTTAGGCTTATAAAGGAACGTATAATAATAATAGTAACACTCTTTAGTGGAAGGTAACCACCAGGTGAGGTTAATGCTCAAAGAATTTTCTACCACCTAACCCTCAGAGTCTTATTATTATGTGGTTACAAACTCAAATTAATGAGCAAAAATTCATGCACTGGGTGGGATTCGAACCAACGGACCCCTACGCTACCTGGATTACCAGATACACTTTAACCACTTGACTACTAGTGTACTGTGTCGCATCAGATGCGAGGGAGAGAACTAGCCTTACCTGCAGGACCTGTGCTTCGCCTCCGTTCCCCATGGCCACTATCTGGTGGGGGGTCACAGTGATGGTCTCCACCTCCCCCCCCTCGCCTCCACCGCCCCCCTCCCCCTTCACGTGCATGGCAGGGACGATCTGCGGGCCGGACAAGGAAGAGAACGATTGTTATTTTTTCTATATTTTATTAGATTATAGTGGTATCCAGAGATCCAGAGTTCGATCCCCGGTCGGAGCAGATTTTTCACACAGAAAATTCTGTTTCCTCCGTACATGTGAGGCTGGAATTTCCGGCCCTACCCAGGCTGGGTGAGGTTAATGTGGGAAGCTGGTACGATTCCCAGCGAATGAAGGGTTAAACCCCCGTCCTAATTCAGGACGTTAAATCAAATAGAATCGTTGGCGTTAGGAAGGGCATCCAGCCGTAAAAAATGTGCCAAAACCAACCAACCTCAACCATGAGGTTAAACAATATCGACCCTGCTTAAGCGGGATAAGACAGAGTAAAAGAAGAAGAGGAACATTAGATTATATTGGTGCAGTTCAACATCTATGGTCATTTGGTCATACACACATTACACACCATCGATTGTTATTAAATTCTTCATTTGTGTGGAAGACATTATATGAAAAAAATGTAATAATGAAATATAAATTTGAATAAAATAAGGTTTTGTTGAAACACAAGATCTCTTCACAATTTTTTGGGTAGCAAGACAAAGATGTAAATATGCCCTAACCAAAGGGCTGGGTTATTGCTTACGGCAATCTCGTCCACTTTATCACAAGAAAAGAAGAAGAAAATCTATATATGGTCCCAGTAGCTCAGTGATCAAGGCATTTGTCTAGTAAACTAGATTTCGCGGGTTGGAAATATTATTTATAGTGCCTGATTAGGACTTATGTATCCTATTACTCCAACAGTAGACCCAAGACTTAATATTATGGGGTCAAAATCCCAAATGGGAGAATAACCTGTCATGTCAAGGCCAGGTTTCGAACTCGCCAATTCTGGATTACGCGACCGACACCAAGACTACTGAGTTACCGGGACCGAGCTGTGTAGACCGAGCAAAAATTATAAGGTAGTTCTACAATAGCAAAAGGAACTTTTTTGTATTAACTGCAATTTTTTTTGTATTAAAAAAATACAGTTATTTCTTCAGGTTCTTATTTATTTATATTATTGAAAATTTAGAGCCTTGTATAATCAATAATCATCCCTAGATTATCTTTAAACAAGGTTCACCATTGGAATTTAAAACAAAAAGATCTCCAGACTTACCTGCATCGTTCCGTCACTCTGTGTGTGTATCTGTTGTATGTTGGCTACAACTGTTTGGTACATGGAAGGTATCGTCACCATACCAGAGACACTTACTGGGTAACCTGGGAGGGAGATGGGAGAATAATACATAGAATTTACTTTTCATGTTACAAAAAGTTCAGGAGGCCAAAAAAAGAGGAATTTCTCGAAAGTAAAATCAAAATATCTAACATATGTATGTTTTAATATAGAGAGATGTTCAGGACATCGCAACCCTGAAGCCAGAAGCCGTTGATTGGCTACTTACTCTCAATCTTTAAAACCAGAAGTGTTTCAATCTTTTATTTATTTGTTGTTTTTTTTTAAACATTATTATCCTTATTTGTTTTTTTTTTTATATATTTCAAATGTTTCAAAATGTTCCATGTATCCACTAAACATAATAAAACAATCCATACGATAAATAAATAAAAATATAGAGAGGAATTCAGGGCAATATTTTGCCCTGAATTCCTCTTGTTAAGTACTTGTTCGGCAAGGATTTTTTTTATTTTCTTTATTTTTTTTTTACAAAAAAAAATATTGTACAACAACAAAATCAATAACAGTATTTTTTAAAAAAAACTTAGAAATATGTACAGAAAAATAAAGAACATTATTATTTTTTTATTTACAATTCTTTTGTAATCTGGGGCGAAGTTAATGCCTTAGGTATTGTCTGTCACGTAACCCCAGATCTCTTTCCTAATGTATGATGACCTTGCAAAGTGCTTTTCGAAAGTAAAAAAATGAATCGACTTTAAATAAAATCAATTTTATATCCCCGATTATAAAGCTGACAACAAGGATCGAACCCACGTCCCCGTTCTTACCTCGACCATCCTCGCCCGTCAGTATAATCTGTCCGTCTTGGTTTAGCGTAGCTTCCGTTACGCTGTTGAGATCCACTGAAACGCCGTCTCCTTGACCATCCAATGACTGAAACACAAGAAAGAGGAAACCAGATTGTACAAGTTGAACTTAAACTGTGGTGATGTACCAGAAGACAGCATCAATGGTTTACTGATTAGACCTGCAACGTCCAGCAAGGTTAGGACTTGGTTGGTAATGGAGGTTCAAACCTTCATGATGCTGGCCTAAACCTGGCTGGGAGGTTAATGTAAGTGTATTTGGTTGGTAAGTTTCCTTCAAATGGAGGGTAAATTACTAATGGACTCACGGGAAGGGATTTCATACCCTTGCATGAATAATAATAATAATATCGCCTTATTTATACTGCCCGATTAAGACTATTAAAGTCCCACTATTCCAGCAGTAAGCCCAAGACATTATTATGTGGTAAAAATCCCAAATGAGAGGATAACTTGTCATGTCCCGGATGGGTTTTCGAACCCACGACTTCTGGAGTCTTTGGATTCACAGAGTGCCGTCTTTACCACTGAGCTACCGGGACAGACCCGTTCTACTCAGTAGTCCCTTTCTACTCAGTACTTACTGTGGCGACACCCTATACATGGGCCGTGGTGCCATCAGGTAGGGTGATGATGAGACACCCTGTATGGGGAGTACTTACTGTGGCGACACCCTGTACATGGGCGGTGGTGCCATCAGGCAGGGTGATGATGGGGTTGTTGGGGTCCACCTGTATGATGGACACAGTGCCGTCGGGGTTCGTGATGGTGGAGAGAACTGTAGAGGCGTAGGAGGTCACCTGGAACAAGGATACAATGAATAGTAATATTAGTATGATAGCTAGTGACTTGACCCTAGTTTTCGGACGGAAAAAATTTAACTGGCCACTTGATTGGGGATATTTAAAAGCACAATCAATTGGTCATTAGACATATGATTGTGTATAAGTCTGTGCATGAACTTCTTGATAAATTTCACCATTCCCAACAATGCAATTGGCGGTTATCTTTTAAAATTAAAGGATTAATTTTTTTAAAATAAAGGATTCAATCTATGGCGAACAGAGGCGGTGATGATAGGCTTGATTTGTTTCACATTTCAAGCATTCATTTGCTAAATTCTAGGTAGGGTAATTTGCTAAAATATGAAAGAGTTTAAGGTATTTATAAGTTTTTTTTACATGTAAAATCGCGTTTTCTATGAAATGAACACGAAGACCGTAAAAAAAAAGGAAATAAAGAAAAAGATCAAAATAAATTTCTAGTATTTCTAGTAATTTCTAGTATGCTTACCTGCTGCTGTTGCTGACTATTGTCACTCTTGTGGTACTTGAGCACCCCCACGTGCTGACTCTGGGTTAGGTTGGGCTTGATGCTTACCTGCTGCTGTTGCTGACTATTGTCACTCTTGTGGTACTTGAGCACCCCCACGTGCTGACTCTGGCTCAGGTTGGGCTTGATGCTTACCTGCTGCTGTTGCTGACTATTGTCACTCTTGTGGTACTTGAGCACCCCCACGTGCTGACTCTGGCTTAGGTTGGGCTTGATGCTTACCTGCTGCTGTTGCTGACTATTGTCACTCTTGTGGTACTTGAGCACCCCCACGTGCTGACTCTGGCTTAGGTTGGGCTTGATGCTTACCTGCTGCTGTTGCTGACTATTGTCACTCTTGTGGTACTTGAGCACCCCCACGTGCTGACTCTGGCTCAGGTTGGGCTTGATGCTTACCTGCTGCTGTTGCTGACTATTGTCACTCTTGTGGTACTTGAGCACCCCCACGTGCTGACTCTGACTTGATGCTTACCTGCTGCTGTTGCTGACTATTGTCACTCTTGTGGTACTTGAGCACCCCCACGTGCTGACTCTGACTTGATGCTTACCTGCTGCTGTTGCTGACTATTGTCACTCTTGTGGTACTTGAGCACCCCCACGTGCTGACTCTGGCTCAGGTTGGGCTTGATGCTTACCTGCTGCTGTTGCTGACTATTGTCACTCTTGTGGTACTTGAGCACCCCCACGTGCTGACTCTGGCTCAGGTTGGGCTTGATGCTTACCTGCTGCTGTTGCTGACTATTGTCACTCTTGTGGTACTTGAGCACCCCCACGTGCTGACTCTGGCTCAGGTTGGGCTTGATGCTTACCTGCTGCTGTTGCTGACTATTGTCACTCTTGTGGTACTTGAGCACCCCCACGTGCTGACTCTGGCTCAGGTTGGGCTTGATGCTTACCTGCTGCTGTTGCTGACTATTGTCACTCTTGTGGTACTTGAGCACCCCCACGTGCTGACTCTGGCTCAGGTTGGGCTTGATGCTTACCTGCTGCTGTTGCTGACTATTGTCACTCTTGTGGTACTTGAGCACCCCCACGTGCTGACTCTGGCTTAGGGATGCTTACCTGCTGCTGTTGCTGACTATTGTCACTCTTGTGGTACTTGAGCACCCCCACGTGCTGACTCTGGCTCAGGTTGGGCTTGATGTCCACCAGACCCGAGTCATCATCATCAGTGAACGCGGGCAGCAGATCTTCTCGCCCGTGGAACTTGTAGCAGTTGATGACTATCTGTCGCAGCGCGTGCGTCCATGAGATCTGTTCCGATGAAATCAGGAGTGAGAATGTGAAAATAGCAACACAATGTGTGAGAATGTGAAAATAGCAACACAAGAAAAAAGCAACAAAATTCTGTTATCCATTTACTCTGCGTAGCAGGATTTTCGAATGTGATATTACCTTTCATGTAGATTATAATATAATAATATCGCCTTATTTATACTGTCCGATTAGGACTATTAAGCCTCATTATTCCAGCAGTAAGTCCAAGACATAATATTATGTGGTAAAAATCCCGAATGGGGGGGTACCTTATCATGTCCCGGCTGGGTTTCGAACCCACGAACTCTGGAATCTTTGGATTCGCAGAGTGCCGCCTTTACCACTGAGCTATCGGGAGAGACATAATCTTATAATCTACATGAAAGGTAATACATCTATATTATAGTTGTTTATATAGTTGTCACCGCGGCCGAGCGTTAATGCTTGCACGCAGATGACCGGTAGAAAATTTTCTACTCGGTATTTAAAATGTCCAATCACACCTCGCGCCGAAAACTGAATAGTTACTTATATGAGTAACGAACAGTGGTGGCATCGTCAAATTATAAATAAAATAATGTAAAGGCAAAATCCATAACGGGCCAAAAACAATAAGATAAGATAAGATAAGATAAGATTGTATTTTTATTGCTCTTTATAAATACATATAACAGTACATTAGAACAATTTGTCAATTGAATTAAAAAAAAAAAAAAAAAAAAAAAAAAATAGATATAGGTATATTATATAAAAAAAAACCTAATAATAACAGTACTATAACTATATATTATAAACAATGGTTTATTCTATGGGTTTTTCTAGGATTTTGGTTTATTAAATATATTCATATGTGTAGTAAAGTTCATTTAATTTCCACGTATGTGTCAGTATCTAGAAACTCTTTACTGGTATAAAAAACTTTTTCTAGACATAATTCTTTAAGTTTTTTTTTTAGAGTTTTAAAATCGAGACTTTTGAATTTTGTTGGTAATTTTTCGTAGTATTTAATGCACTGGTATACAACATTATTTTGAAGTTTTTTAAAGTTTAATTTTGGAGGGCAGAGAACTTTATTTTTGTTATTTCTAGTATTATAAATGTGCGTGTTTTCATGTTTTGAAAAAAATTGGTCGTAGTTTTGTTTCACAAACATAATACATTCTATAGTATATATTGATGGAAGTGTAAGTATTTTTTGATCTTTAAATAGTGGTCTGCACGATTCACGCTGTTTTAATTTAAAGATTGCTCTAATACACCTCTTTTGCGCTTTGAAGACTTTAGATATATTTGTACTATTACCCCAATAAATTATTGCATAAGCTAGTTTCGAATGGATATAAGCATAGTAGGCAGACATTGCTGCAGACGTATTAATGTATTCTGTGATTAATCGCTGGGCATATGCAAAAGAGTTTATTTTTTTGCAGATTTGTGTTGTATGTTCATCCCAGTTCAGATTTTGATCTATGTGAAGTCCTAGGAATTTGGTTGTGTGAACATATGTACAAGCATTATTATTTGATAAGGTTGTAGTTTCTTCTCTTTTTTTATTTGTTATTTTAAACTCCATTATATTAGTCTTATTTATATTTAAGGATAAATTATTGTTTTCAAACCATTTTGTTAAAGTTTCTAGGCAGTTTTTTATATCAACATTTTGATTTTCTTTATTTTTTGACCTTATGACTATTGAAGTGTCATCCGCAAAAAGTGTTGTAAGATGATGTAGTACTTCAGGCAGTTCATTAATATATATTATAAATAGAAGAGGTCCAAGTATAGAACCTTGTGGGACTCCTTTTAGGACTTCCATCCAGTCTGAGTAGGTATAATTATCATTATAACAGTTTTTTATAGTTTTTTTGATTATATGTTTGTTGATGTAATTATTTTTGTTGTTGTTATTAATGGCTTTGGTGCTGTTATTTTTGTTGTTGTTTCTGTTGTTGTTGCTGTTGTTGTTGTTGTTGCTGTTGTTGTTGATGTTGTTGTTGTTGTTGTTGCTGCTGTTGTTGTTGTTGCTGCTGCTGCTGCCGTTGTTGTTGCTGTTGTTGTTGCTGCTGCTGCCGTTGCTGTTGCTGTTGTTGTTGTTGTTGCTGCTGCTGCTGTTGTTGTTGTTGTTGTTGTTGTTGCTGTTGTTGCTGCTGCTGTTGTTGTTGTTGTTGTTGTTGTTGTTGTTGTTGTTGCTGTTGTTGTTGTTGTTGTTGTTGTTGTTGTTGTTGTTGTTGCTGTTGTTGCTGTTGTTTTTGTTGGTGTTGGTGTTGTTTTTGTTGGTGTTGGTGTTGTTGTTGTTTCTGTTGGTGTTGTTGTTGTTGTTGTTGTTGTTGTTGTTGTTGTTGCTGTTGTTGCTGTTGTTGCTGTTGTTGCTGTTGTTGTTGTTGTTGCTGTTGTTGTTGTTGTTGTTGTTGCTGTTGTTGCTGTTGTTGCTGTTGTTGCTGTTGTTGTTGTTGTTGCTGTTGTTGTTGTTGTTGTTGTTGTTGCTGTTGTTTTTGTTGTTGGTGTTGTTTTTGTTGTTGGTGTTGTTTTTGTTGGTGTTGGTGTTGTTGTTGTTTCTGTTGGTGTTGTTGTTGTTGTTGTTGTTGTTGTTGTTGTTGTTGTTATTGTTGTCATTTTTTATCAATACACGTTGTTTTCTTTTAGTGAGGTAAGATGTTATGAGTTGTAGTGCTTTGTCTCTAAATCCTAGTTTTTCTAATTTGATGGTTAAAGAGGGTATATCAACAGAGTCAAATGCTTTCGTCAGATCTAAAAATATACCTGATACAATTTCTTTTTCATTTAGGCCTTCTATTACTTCCTGTAGGAATTGAAAAATGGAGTGCGCTGTTGATTTAGACTTAAGATAGCCATTTTGAAAAAGTGTTAGGGCTTTATGTTCATTTAAGAAATCAACAATTCTGTTGTACATTAGTTTTTCTATTATCTTTGAGATATTTGAGATTAGCGCTATTGGGCGGTAGTTAGTCAAACTATTTTTTAAACCTTTCTTTTTATAAATAAGTGTTATGTTAGAGTGTTTCAATTTATTAGGAAAAGTACCTTCTTTAAAGATGAGGTTTGTGATTATTGATAGAGGTGAACACAGAGCAATAGAAGAAAATTTTAAAACTTTTGTTGGTATTCCATCTGGTCCTACCGAATTTGTCTTTTTTAGATTTTTTATAATATTTCTTATTTCATGTGGATTAGTTGGTTTCATAACTAGATTTTTATCTATGGTTTTTATTAGAGTTAAGTCTGTTTCATTTCTTTTTATGTCCTCACACATGGTTATTAAAGTATTATTAATGTTGTTAAGTATTTCTTTATTGGTTGTACCTTCAATATCTAATGAAGATACGAGGTTTGGCTATTAAGTTCGTAGACGCGAGCCGCTACGCAAAAGCTGTCCGTGCTAGGAAGATATGATAAACGTATTTAGACAGCTTCAAGTCTTGTGTTTTCATTGATAGCTGTCACATGTCTGTACTGTAATTAGTTCTGTTGTGACAGCCCGACGCGCAAGACACCTTTTTTAATTTTGCCGGAATTATGATTGATACAAACGTTGAGCAACGAGTGACTTTTGAATTTTACGTAAAACATGCTGGTGAAACATTTTCTTTGTTAAAGACAGTGTACCAGGAGTCATGTTTGAAAAGATCAACGCTTTATAAGTGGTTTAAACGGTTTCAAGATGGTCAGGAAGATGTTGAGGACGATCCACATCCTGGTCGCCCCCAAAGCTCAAAAACTGACGAAAACATTGAAAAAATTGATGTTATGATTCGTTCTGACCGTAGATTAACTCTTAGACTAATGGCTGATACACTTAAAATTAATAAAGAATGTGTGAGACAAATTTTGTACGAAAATTTCAACATGACAAAAGTTTGCGCAAAAATGGTGCCATGCGCCAGCCCACAGTGCCTTCTCCGTGAAGACTAGGGTGGCCCTTATTTTCGAAGGTCGGAAATCGAAGGTGCTCCCCCCCCAAAGTGGTTCCAATTCATGAGAAAAAAATTGCTAAAAAGTTTCAGCTCGATCAGTAAACGTTAACACGTGCCGCCAGGAGCTTAAAGTTTAGATATGCTAATTGAAGGGGCAATATACGTTTTTCCGCACTTTTTGTTAATTTTCTCTGTAATAGATCAACTTAGAATAAAAATTCAAAAAGTGATAGAATTGTAACAAAATTATCTAACACATTTATTCCTATCAAATTAACTCTCAAACAAACAGTTTCTGGGCAAATCAATAACAAAGTCAGATTTTTGCTCTACCCCTCTGTATCTCGCTAGCAAAACTGTAAAATGCGTCTGGATAATGAAACAAATCCAAGATAATTAAAAAAAGCAAGTAAGTTCAATTATTTTATACAAACAAAATACAGTTCTTTTATTTTTTTAATCGATAATAAGAACAAAATAATATTGAATATTGGATATATTTACCAATATCAAGCAAAACGCTAGTTTTGCAACGCCAAGATAAACAAAACGATACCAATATACCGAGGATACCTTGTTCTGTAGTCATTTACTACTTGCCAGCCTCTGTGGCGTAACGGTTATGACTACTTCCGGTAGTCCAGAGATCCCTAGTTTGATCCCTGGTTTGGGCAGAATTTTTGCATAGAAAATCCTGTTCCCTCCGAACACGAGAGGTTGGCATTTCCAGCCCTACCCAGTGTGAGTGAGGTTAATGTGGGTAGCTGGTACGATTCCCAGCGATAAAGGGTAAAACCCTCGTCCTGACTATCTCAAATCAGGACATTAAAAACAAGTAGAATCAATGGACATGAAAGGAGCCTTAAACATTGTATCTGGGCGTACATATATTCCTCTCACTAACGTGATATAGGTATCTTTGCCTGTCGCACGGGCACGGAATTATTATTACTTTAATAATGAACTGTTTTTGATCTTCATTTTTTTTTACTCCCCTTTCTGCTGTATCATTAACAACTTTGAGATGTTTCAAGAAGTTTTTTCCCTCAAGGTAATCTTCATTCGTTGACCAGGATGTTGGCAGGTACTTTAAGAATGATGTGTTTTAATCTAATCTTTTCAAGAAAGTTTTTGTTTCTCTTGAAACCAAAAATTCTAGATTTTTTTTCACAAAGTTGCAAGTTCGGTTACTTTGCATTCATATTTTTTATTTGTATCCTTCTCATAATCAATAACCATCTTTGTTTCGTATTAGATGGTACCTCTTCATCAAAGAATGCTGGACCTACAGCTTCTTGCCCTAACTACCACAGATGGTAAACAATCTTTTTAGTAGCAGCCATCCTTATCTATGTTTTGGAAGCTGATGATTTTTTTTTACAAGTTAAGTCTCCCTTTGGTGCTTTAATTACCTAGGGAGCTTTATACCAAGCTTCAACATTTACTGCCACGATAAAAAGACATTTATTTTTGTGTTAGAAATAACGTTAGCACATATTCTATTGTACAATTTTTTAAAAAGATGCTATTAAAGAATATAGAAATTAATATAAAGAATTAATTAAGTTTAAAAAATAACACTTTCATTAGCGGTTTAAAAACAAACTCAAGAAAGAATTATCAACTAGAACGGATACTGGATTGATGATAAGAAAAGAGAAGGTAATTTAAAGAAAGCCAAGTGTTTCAGTTTCACAGCCTTGTTATTTGGTAGCCATGAAACAGGAGCTACCGTAGTCGTTTTGTGATCTGTGTTAAAGCCTGTCCATCCCGTAGTATGCCTCCCTTCTGATGGGCGAGAAGTGACACAATACTTCCCATTTAGGTGTTGGGTCACACGAGTGCACCGAAAGGTATCCCTTACAAACAACTGTAACCAATTTTTTTTTTACAAATTTTAGTCGGCGTGGGAGTTCGAACCCAGGACCTTCCGCATAGCAAGCGAGTGCTGAATCACAAAAATTATAAAGGGGGTGAAATTATTGGATGAGTAATTGAGTTAAAACGTAATAACATATTACTAATAATGTAGATCAAAAACAGTTCATTATTTAAATAGTATCCTGACAGGAAGAAACGGATATTGGTATATTAGTAAATATAACATTATTTAATATTATTTTGTTTTTATTATTGATTAAAAATATGAAAGAACTGTATTTTGTTTGTATAAAATAATTGAACTTACTTGCTTTCTTTAACTATCTTGGATATTTTTTTTTATGTAGACGTATTTTACAGTTTTGCTAGCGAGCAACAGAGGGTTAGAGCAAAAATCTGCCTTTGTTATTGATTTGCCAAGGAACTGTTGGTTTAAGAGGAAATTTGATGAGAATAAATTTGTTAGATAGTTTTGTTACAATTCTATCGCTTTTTGAATTTTTATTCTAAGTTGATCTATTACAGAGAAAATTAACAAAAAGTTCGGAAAAACGTATATTGCCCCTTCAATTAGCATATCTAAACTTTAAGCTCCGGGCGGCACGTGTTAACAATTTTCGATCGAGCTAAAACTTTATAGGTATCATTTTTTTATGAATTGGAACCATTTGAGGGAGGGAGCTCAGAAAAATACTCGGATTTTTTTCTCACCTCTATAGCTAAGGGCCACCCTAGTGAAGACGTTCCTGGCCAAGTACAACACCCCAGTGTTGGAACACCCTCCTTACTTACCCGACCTGGCCTCTTGCGACTTTTACTTATTACCAAAAATCAAATCTGCCCTGAAAGGTACCAGATTTGACAGCGTAGATGCCGTTAAGAAAAAACCGGCAAAAGTCTTGGAAGGCCTCACACAAAATGACCTCCACCACTGTGTCGATCAATGGAAAATTTGCTTAGAACGTTGTAGGGATAGAGGAGGGAAGTACATTGAAGGGGATAACTACTAAAGTTGGGTAAGTTTAACACACATCGTTTTATGGGAAGAATCTACGAATTTAATAGCCAAACCTCGTAATTTCAAATTGTTATTATTTTTATTTTCTTTGCTTTTACCTGTTATGTCATTTGTTATTTTCCATATAGCTTTGTTTTTATTTTGCGAATTAATTATATAGCTTGAGTTTTCATTTCTTTTTGCGATTTTAATGTCTTTTCTAAGATCTAATTTGAATTTGTTGTAGTACTTTTTGCTTACATAACCTCTAACCATTTTCCTATATAATTCAACTTTTTGTTTACATTTTTCTTTTATTGGTTTGGTGAACCATTTACTTTTATTTGTTTTTATTTTCATTACTTTCATTGGACAAATTTTATCAAGGATGTTTTGAATTTTTTGTTCAAAAAAGTTATATTTTTTGTTTACGTCACCTTCTATATTGTGAAGTTCATTTTCCCAGTTTATTTCTAAAATTTCATTATTTATTTTTTCTAAATTTATAGTGTTTAATTTTCTACTAATGGTTGTTTTATGGTCTTCTTTGTTGTTTTTCCTTTCAGTCACTTTAAAGGTTAGAAATTGTCCTAGATGATCTGATAAAGCAGTGTAGACTACATTGCATGTTAGTAAGTTTTCTTCAATATCAGTGAAGAACCCATCTATTAGAGTTGCTGTGGTATCCGTTATTCTTGTTGGTTCTTTTACTATATCTGTTAGACGGTAAGCATTTATTAATCTTTGAAATTAATTACATGTTTATTTTTATGATCAAGGAGATTTAAATTTATGTCTCCCGCTATAATTATTTTATGTTGTATGAATTTGCTTAGTGTTAATTCAAGAATTTTTTCTAATTGTTTAAAAAAAATATTAATGTTTTCAGTGTAGGGTGGTCTATAAATACTAATAATTATAACATTGTAATTTTGTATGATTGCAGCACATACTTCAATAATGTGCTCTATACTCAGTTCTTTTATGTCTTGTATTTCTTTGTGTTTTAGACACTCTTTTATAAGGATGCATGAGCCACCATGTCTTTTGTTTTTTCTTGAGTAATTAGCTGCCATTTTATAGTTTTCTATATCAATATACTGTTCATCTCCTTCATTAAGCCAATGTTCAGTTAGGCTAATTATGTCTATTTCATTGTTTAAGAGTTTTATATAGGAACATAATTCATCTACTTTGTACTTTAGACTCATTATATTCTGATTGAAACATATAACTTGTTTTACACTTTCAGAAGTGACATTAGTTGTTTTTTTCTTAGATATATTTATAAGAATTTTATTGTTTTTATCTATGATATGGGGTATTTGTGATGGTACTGAATGTACTGAAAATTTGAAGCCATAGAATTGTTCATATTTTTTGTTCATATCAATAAAATTAACAACAATCTCTGGCACCCAGAGTTGGCGTGAAGGCACCCCGCCGTAAGAGTGCCAGAACCAAACAAACTCAGCAATGAGAACGAGGATGAACAGTGACAAAGTAGGAAAAAAAATAATGTAAAGGATTTAGATAAGTGATAGGAGCTCTTAGAGCTGAAATATAAAACAGAATTAAATTTAGAAGGTAAGAGACCTCTCCTCAAGTGAAAGTTTGAACCAATCACAGCCCAACTAAAGGGACAGTCTGGCTTATCTTAATTTTAATCCTGTGTAATATTTAGAACCGTGGTAATGCTGTGCTACCCTCACATATCAGTCTCGCTAGAGGACTATAAACAGAGAACTGACTAGCCAACCCTTACAAGCCAGGCTAGCTTGCAGTTTCTATGAGTTTAATGGCTTATAAAGAAAAGTCCAAGTCCTCATGATGGTTGATCGCACATAGAAATATGTGGTTCAGGACGAGCCAACTTTGAAATAAAGTTGGCTGGAGACCATCACTCACCCCTCCAGCTGTAGCCAAACTGGCTACAACAACAACAACAACAACAACAACCCTCACATATTGTGCTGCATCACAAATAAATCACACACACATTTAAAGTCTCACCTTTTGTTTTTCCTCTTCCGTCCTGGCGTCCATCCTGACGTTGGCCCAGGGCAGATCCTTCGGCCACCAGGGCGGCCGCGTGGACTCGCGGCCCCAGCCAGGCTTGCCTCGGCCTGTGGAGAAGTCAAACAGATTTTACTAACACAAAAAAAAAAAAAAAAAAATGAAACAAAAGTAGCTTCCACGGAATCAATTATTTTGCATCAATATTGCACTGATCAAAAAATTGAACGTTAAATCAAAATCTATGTACTCTCTCTAGTATGAAATGATTATCATTGAAACCATCTTATAATATCAAAATCAACATTGAATTCGGATTAATAATCGCTACAAAAAAAGTGATATGTATAGACAATGTGATTAACAATAACACAGTGACTCAATATAACTTCTTAATTAAGAGGAACATCTTTTAAATTTATCAACTTGTTAAAAATGCATGGATAAACACAAGCTATTTTAAGTAATGCTTGAGATTCGAACCATAAATCTCCAGATAACAAATCTGCTGTCTTAAGGACAGAACAAATGAGGTCGGCTTACCGGTAGAGTATTTCAGCATGAGAGGTATGAAGGCTCGGAGTTGAGCCTGCGTCATTTTCTCGACGGGGGTGGGTATGCCGTCGATAATGAGGGGCGGCAACTCGTAGAGGGAGGGGTCTTCTGGTATGGGGGGAGGAGCTTGTTGTGCTAGGGCCGCCTCCAGCTCGTCCATTATCATGGAGCGGAGGTTCTTTACCTGAGGGACGAGAGAAAAATTAATCAGTTTGGAAATGAAGGTGTTTTTCGTGTTCTTTACCAGAGTGTAATATTTAAAATATCTTCTGTACGAAATAAATACATAAATAAAACTCAAAGGCGTTTTAAGCAGAGGTTCCTTTCTATTTAAGGGAGAGGAAGTAATTCATCAAATTGGGTGCATTTTCCCCCAAAGGATCTTCACTTGGAGAATCCGAAGAAATGTATTTAAATGAAGGGGTTTTATGAACAGAATATTTCTTTGCCTACGAGAGACGGAATGAAATAAATAAATTGAAGGGGTTTTACACAAATGTTTATTTTTAAAGAAGAGAAGGCAAAGTAAATGACAAAGTTGAAGGGGTCGTAAATCAGTAAATAGGTGGAATGAAGTAAAAAGCCAGATTAACTGTGGTATAGCTTGTCTGGGGTATCATAAAAAAATATTAAAATTGAAGGGGTTTTATGCTTTTGGATTTTCTTAAGCTGGAAGTGAATAACAAAGAAAATGATAAAATCCAACGAAAATATAATTCAATGAAAAATATTCATTCAGCCTTAACTGAAAGGAAGTAAAAGATATAATATTTAGGATAGTCAATATTTAAAGAATTTTGTCCAGATCTATTTCACTAACAGTCAAATCAGCTAAAGCAATATTGTATCTTATCTGAAGGCAGGCAAGATACTCATTTTAATTGAAGGGGTTTTATGGAGACCTGATTAATGGGTTCAAATGAACCCAAGGAATATTTTTGCAAGGCAGGCAAAGAAAATGGTCGATTTGAAGGGTTTTCATCTAGATGTGAACAAGCTCAAGTGTCAAATTAGCCGAAATTTATACTTGTACTTACCTCACCACTGGAGGCAGCCAGCCAGGTAAACGCCTTCCTTGGGATAACATGCGGAAATCAAGCTTTTTTCAAAGTGTAATGTACATAACTACATAACTGTAATGTACATTTATCCTATAAAATATATAAGACCTGTTTGACTGCTGGAGTAAAGGGACTTTTCAGTCTTACCTCGGCAGTATAAACAAGGTATATTCTATTCTATTCTATTCTATTCTAACTACATAGTACATAATCATCAGTGATCAGGCCTACCCCAAGAACTTAATGCTTAAAATAAGAAATCAATACTCACAACGTCTTCGAGTGGTTTGGCTCCGAAGCACTTAAAACTAGTGGAGGAGGGTTTCCCTGGAGTGGTGACTAGGACAACTGCTTGCTGACCCACGCGGGTTGCGAACTCATCAATCGTCAGCTGAAAAGGAAAGAAGAAATGAAATTGGTTAAGCTCAGTGGTTAAGCACTCGCGTGCCATGCGGAAGGTCCCGGGTTCAATCCCCGTGCCGACAAAAATTTGTATTCATAATTTGGTTACAATTGTTTGTAAGGGATACCTTCCGGTGCGCTCGTGTTGACCCAGCACCTAATTGGGAAGTATTGTGTCACTTCTCGCCCATCAGAGGGGAGGCATACTACGGGATGGGCAGGCTACAACACAGACCACAAGCGTCTACAGTAGCTCCTGTTTCATGGCTACGAAATAAAAACGGCTGTGAAACACTCATCTTAAAAATAAAAAAAATTGAAACTTTCACTAAGACTATGTGGGGTGGTATATTACATTTAGCCAAGTTTCAATTTACACATGTTATGACAGTCTCAGCAGAAGGCTTGTAGTGTTCAGAGACTTCCAAGTTATTAAAAAAATCTGGGTCATTAGATTTGTTTTCTTTGGAAAACACAATCGCAGATTAAATTGCTTTGAGGCTATCTCAAATTTGAAGCTCTTTTTAATCAAGTTTCAAAAAACATTACTACGCTCCGTATATCACATAGTTAGGCAAACCCTAAATATTGGATTTAAAGGAATGGATAGCGTGAAAACGTAGCAATTCATTTTCTAATAACCTGGCCCCACTCAGGCTGAACAAGGTCAGTGTAAACAGCTCACAAGTGAATTAAGATTCGGTGTAGTTGTTGAAAGCAAAGCTAAAATTTGCCGGTGTATGCCGCTGATTGATCTTAGTATTAACATAACATTTTTTTTTACTGAAAGAAAAACGTGTCAGGGAGAGACAGAAAGACAAGCAAGTACTTGGGAAAAGCTTACCTTCAGCTTTCTCAGTAACCGGTTCTGCTGACGTTTCCGAATGGAAGGGTTGGTTTCGAACGAGTGGGGTCGCTTCCTTTTCTTGGCGGACACGATGGCAGCAGCTGCGGCCATGCCTACCGGACCTGATGGGAATTGGAACAACACACCAAGTGCGAAAATAAGCAAGAGAGTGACTCACAAGTTGCCTAATTATCTAGAGAGAGCAAATGCCTGAACGGTCAAAAAAATAAAAAAATATTTCAACAAGTATACCTTACAGGTAAAAGAAAGTACTAATTACTTTACTATAGTTTTAAACTATAGTTCGATTATAGAGAGCTAAGAATGTTTTTCCTTCTTAAAGTTTAATTTTAATCTTGTCTTAGTAGGTATAACATAAGCTGTTTAATTCTACAAAATAATGAATTTCAATATTCTTGAAGGTGGTAGTAAGTGAATTGACCAAATGAGAATTAAAATAAATTGCCTATGGTATTTTATTTTGCAGCTTGATGGCCGTTGCCACTCGAATCTTAAGAGAACTTTGATTTAAAATAGGCCTATTCTTATTCTAACTTGGGTATTTTTTATTTATTCAAAAGACAACGTAGGTGGATGGGTTGCATTTTTGGAGCATTGTGATGTCATGGTTAGAGTGGGATTTCAACTTTTAGGAAAGACACGGGGTTTCAAGCAAAATCTCATCAAACATGAAACCCATACACGCTCGAGAGCATTACTTCGACCTGTACTGTCCCGGTAGCTCAGTGGTAAAGGCGGCACTCTGTGAATCCAGAGATTCTAGAGGTCGTGGGTTCGAAACCCATTCGGGACATGACAAGCTTTCCTCCCATTTGGGATTTTTACCACATAATAATATGTCTTGGGCCCAGTGATGTACCCATTTTAGCACATTCCCTTGCCAATATACACATAAAACATCTTCTCCTATTCCTGATCCCTCCCTCTGTGATATAAACATTAAAATGTTGATCATGAAGGTTAGGATTTACAGAACTAATTATAAAAAACACTGCCAATTATGGACACAATACTTCCTCGTGATTGTTTCACATTGTGTACAGTGTACACGTGCGAATTTTGAGTTTTTATACTAAATTACTTGTATCTCCGAAACGGCTGAACCGATTTTCTTCAAATTTGTTTTATATGGTTTAAAACCGTTTTTTCTACATTCTAGATTCTACAAAAAATTCTGTATCGGCAAGTCGTGGTTCTTATTTTTTGACTTTATTGTCCAAAATTTCGGATTTTCTTAAATATCAGAGTCAAATTATAATTAATTAAAAAGAAAATATAAAAAGGCTGTGTAAAACAATAATATGCATATACATACAAAATTTCATCAAAATCGGGTGTACCGTTCACGAGATATAAGCATTTAAGTAAAAAGTTAGTGGTCAGGCGCATGGTCTCTTTCACCCAGAGCCGCTAGTACGAATTCGATGAATTTAAAATGGGACCATCTACAGAATGTCTCCTAGATGTGTACAAAATTTCATCAAAATCGGTCGAGTAGTTTCCGAGATTTGCGCGTTACAAGGAATCGTTTTAACAGACAGACAGACCGACAGACGGACACAAAACCAAATTTGCTCAGGAGGTTATGAAACGTCCAGAAATATGAAAAAAATTGAAATCGGAGCAAAAAAATATTTTTTTTTACAAAAACGAACACAATACTTCCGATTTCTAATATTAGAAATTTCTCGGAAGTAAAATGTATTTTTAGGTAATTAGTCATATATTACTCATACTTGTTCTGCCATGCCTTATTCTGCTCAAGTAGGGCTTTTAGATTGCAGCCTCCATTTGCCCTGGTTCTAATTACCTACGTAAAATTACTCAAACAAATAAACATATCACAGGAAATGTAAAGAACCACATTCAGAAACAGAAGACTTTTATTTTTTTAAATTGAAATTAAATCACAAATAATAAAAAGTAGGTGCTTGGTGGGTACCACTTGAAATTTTATAGAGCTCAAGTCAGAAAAACTTTATTTGGGCAGGAATATTCGAAAACAAAGTTTTAAAGACTTGGGGAATTTACCCGATTTTTATTTACCTTCCCGCGGGTATTTACCCCGCGGGAAGGGAAGGTACATCACTACTTGGGCCTACTGCTGGAATAATGGGACTTTAATAGTCTTAATCGGGCAGTATAAATAAGGCGATATTATTACTATTATTATTACTGCTGTCGATGTAAACGACAGTGCTGAGATAAGTAGTTATTGTGAATTTGTTGGCAAGTCGTCCATTAACAATAGAGCATCGGTGCTCGCGCGAGCAGATTTCAAACAGACACAAAGTTTTTGTGTACAAGGCAATCTCTTACTTGTACAATGTACAATTGTACATCAATGATTATGAAAACATATCACCCTTGCATGCTCCAGTTGCTCCACTTAAGGGGGGAATGAAAAAGAGGGACCCTTATTAAATATATTCTTAAAAAAAGATCTCTTGTTATCTGTACTTGCAAGCAAGTTTAAGCCATACCTTATTTCCGAATGATTCCTCATAATGTATTAGGATGATATATTTTATACAATACATGTACAAAGGAGATTTTTTTTCAGGCCATCTACAGTTTCATTTAAAAAAAGGTACTTAATATCTTGTGCACAGCTAGTCAAATATTTCACCTGAATTCTAAAATAAAACTACACGATAAAAAAAAATAAAAAAAAAAAAATAAATAAATACATAACATGAAATCTTTTTTCAATCCAAAATCAAAACTAAAAAAAAAAAACTCCCCTCCGACACAATCAACTGAGAACAAAATAATTATTAAGAAAAATGAAAATGGTAATAACCTCAGTTCAATTGGAGGATTATTTGAAAGAACACCTATTGAATTATCTAGAAATACAAGCAAAATAATAAAAGAAGCTACAAAATAAAAACAAAAGTAACAACTTTTGAAATCACTCAAATACATTCGAGTTGATGACTCAGTAAGAAGTGACTTGAAAAGTTACAAATTTTATGTACAAACCAAAAGCAACAAACAACAAAATACAATGCAATAAAAAGATCTTGAAAATATAAAAATACCTCTGCATGTCATATTTTTCCAAACATTAATATACCATGATCTTTCCCTTTAAGTAAAAATACCCTTTTAAAACATAATTAAATATACATAACCAAGACTCAGGCCGCAATTAATTAATGCTGTTGTGGTTCACACTGTTACTAATAGTATCTGATTCCAGTTATGTGATTGGCTGTTACCATGGTAAAAAAAAACAAACTGACAGTCTCCGCTGTAGTGTCATTAATTAATTTGGATATAAGGCCCAAATGATTTATTTATTTGAACACTGCTGTGATGGGCTGTTCCTACAGTGAGTGCATAAAATATGAGGCATCCCTTGTAATTTTTAAACAATAGAGAGGTGAAACGACAGTCCTAAACTAATGCATTTTCAGGGGTACCCAAAATGTGGCTTCGGTGCCCATGGGCGGCGGGAGGCGGACCAACCTCATTGTATCAAGTACTCAGTACTCACGGAGTAAGCTATTTCTTCAAGGAGTTTAGCAATGTCAAGTGAGGTTAGGACTTGGTCACTGAGCAGTTGCCTACTAAAATTCATAACTCATTATTATTATTATTTTTTTTTTTTTTCTTTTCTTATTAGGCACTTTAACTCTGTGTTGCAACAGTAACTCATTATTTTGACTATAGGTATTACAAGAAGTTCGTATTTTTTTTTTTTGAGAGATGAGTGATTCACAGCCTTGTTTATTTCGTAGCCATGAAACAGGAGCTACTGTAGACGGTTGTCGTCTGTGTTGTAGCCTGTCCATGCCATAGTATGCCTCCCCTCTGATGGGCGAGAAGTGACACAATACCCCATTTAGGTGCTGGGTCAACACAAGCGCACCGGAAGGTATCCCTTACAAACATTTGTAACCAAATTTTGAATACAAATTTTCTTCAGCGCGGGGGTTTGAACCCGGTACCTTCCACATGGCAAGCGAGTGCTTACCTAACCACTGAGCTATTTGTGTGCTCTTGAGCTATTTGTGATAAATATTGTTTCCAGCATTGTTTCTCAGTACCAGAAATTTTAAGTTGCTAATTTTTTTATGAAAGTTCGTTTTATGTTCTGGATGTGCAATAAGAAAGGATTTTTTAATATTCCAACTAACAGGGAAAATGTCACGTTTACAAACTTTTTGGTAATGACCTTAGTAAAGTGTGGGTTAAACATATCATGAATCATTTAATTTGAAGACTTGGTGAAGGTGTTCATAAGTAAAAACAAAATTAATTAAAAGAATCAACCAGACAAAATTTCAATCAAGTCTTATGAGAGGAAAAAAAAAAGAAAAAAAAAAAAAAATAATAATAATAAAAAATACCATGAAAATTAAAAAGGAAAAACATGACATGCAAATGTAAAACAAATAGAGTGCAAAAAAATATGCCAAATATTATGGTTATATGTAGGTCACAAAAACAAAACAAAAAGTGCACAGAACAGCACACAAATTTATACAAAAATGAATGTAAATACAAACACAACACACAAGATTAGGAAAGCAAAACTTTTTTCACAAAGAAAAGGTTGGTGTTTGTTGCAAGTGGGATGTTAATGAGAATAATGAGGGTAGGATCAAGCTTAGAGTATTATTATTGAAGGTTGATTTTCTGACCATTTTCCCCCCTTGTTATATCCTAGATGGTGATATAAAATGACCCAAGCATAAAACTATATATTCTATTCATGTTGTAAAATAGAAGCACAAGTAGAAGGTAACCACTAGACAAGGTTATGCTTAAAGCATTTTCTACCCCGGACTCTAGAGACTTCTTATTATGTGGTAACATACTCAAATAAATGAGGAAAAATCCATGCATTGGTTGGCATTCAAACCATGGATCCATGTACTGGTTTGTTTAACATCAAGTCTAGAGCTTTAGACCCACCTTGACGCAATGTATTAATTTTCAACTTTAGCTTTAAGGTAAACAATTAATTACAATGAATATTAAAATTAGCATTTTTTTCCCCCATCAGGTTGGTTTATAATATGATTATTCACTCACAATATCTTTTTTCAATGTGGTCAAACCATGCTTGAAGATTGGACATAAGCTAACATACTCTTGTGGATTTTCATTTCATACATTGGAAATTTTAAACCAACAATTGTTTCTTTTTTAATAACCTTTTTACATAGGTAATTTAAATAATATTTATTGTATTCAATGAAAATGTGATAATATTCTAGAATGTATATCCCCATACAGAGAAACTTGGTGCTTTGAGGTAGGCATGAAAAAATCAACCTTCAAATAATACAATGATTCAAACCTATACTTTTTAATAGTAATATTTCCTAGATTTTGTTTGAGTTGATAGATAACTATTATATGCAATTGTCTTTTTTATATATACTATTAGAAAACCTTCTGGTTGTTAGAGGAAATATTACATTGAAAAAGCAAGATTTGTTGGTTTTGTACCATAGGTGCTTACAAAGGAAAAGAACCTTGAATATTTTCAAGACATTTTGTAAATACATATTTTAAATCTATTTCTTTTTACTTTCATAAAATCTTGAAGTAACAAAGGATACTAGTACCTGCTTTCAATAGAAAAATCTTGGGCTGAAAGTTAGGAAAATTTTGTACTGAAAGAATGTTTGATTCATCATATTTTACTAACTTGGGGTTCAAATGGTTGTCATTTTAAAGACCAACTATTGCAACACTTTCTGCCTTCAAACCCTGACTGAGAGTGATAATTTTTATTTGTGTGTAATTATGATTATTTGTATAATTATGACATAATCATAAAACCTGCTTTACTTGTTGTACCTACTGTTAACTAGATTTTTCAATGACAATGCACTGTTTTTGATGATGGCTATTAAGTATTTATACCATGATCCTAATAATATTTGAATTGTGATCAACATCACAATTATTTTAATAAATTTTCATTATTACTTATAAGTTGTTGAAAAAGAATAAGTGAAGAATCCAAGATTGTGTTTCTACTCTTGAAACCATTATAGAATCATCCCAAATTTTTGGTGAAAAATATAAAATTAATTTTCATTGAAAAATGTTTGCACAAATACTCTCTTGTAAGCACCTATAGGATAATGTACTACAAACTAATATGAATTCAAGGGGACACCAACCATTTATGTGCATTTTTTGCCAACCTGCTGCTGCCAGCTGTGCAGTAACTTCATCACCCATTGCAGCAGCCATGAGTGCTGCCGAGTCTTGGAACTCTTCATTGTCCGAGTCCCCCAGTGATCCGGTGGACATGTCATCATCGTCCTCTTCATCTGAATTCTGCATGCCCGATAAGAGTCCATTTTCTACATTACTTGAGGTGTCCATCAATGTTTGGTTATTGGTGTTTGAAGTGTCCATGAGTGTCTGGCCCGTTTCCATGATGGTAACCATAGATATGCCGTTTTATAATTTAATGAGTTGTAGAATAATACTGACAGGTGTCAATTTGATCAACTAGATTGGATTAACTGAAACAATGGATAAAGTATAAAGATTAGGTGTGCAAGTGAAATAAATTATAGTACAAATTGTGATATGGGTTCCAATGTGAAAATATATCCATACAGTAAATTTTTTTGATATACTAATAACAAAGAGGAACAACATGTTCATTTTTTTTTTTATTTTTTATTAATGACAAGACAAGGAATGAGATAACTGATAGAGTCCCTCAGATTTGTTGGTACTAATAGAATTTAGTACCATTACTTATGGGTTTAATGCTTTGCCCTGATTAGATTTCATATTATAATTAGTTATTATTTTATTAAATATGTATTAATTATTTAAAAACAAAACATCAGGTAAGAAGGTAGGTAAAAAATGTAAAAAAACTGTTATTCAATTAAACTGTTTACAGCAGGGAATTAACCTTTTAGTTAGTTCAAGGCAAATAAAACAGGATTACTAGTGGGATGGTTTAGCATAGATTGAGGTAACCCAAAGCCTCAGACTTGGGTAATATCAAATTCATGTTCCTAATGTTGGATATACCAACATCTCAATACTGACAGTTTGTTCTTCTGTTTTGATTCAGCATAATTATTGCAAGGTAACATTTTTCTGTTCTGTAGGAACCTTCATACAAAGTTGGAGGTTGTTAAATTTTAGACCCAGATTTCCTTCAATAATATAATTAAATAGATTGAATTAATATGAACCCTACAAAAATGATACAGCCATGAGAAGCAAACATTGTATGTCTCAATAGGTACTAAAAATAGATTGGTCTATAAATAACTTATGATGGATGATATGAAAAAGGTACTTGTAGTTTTAATAAATTATTTTTGATTTGTAAACTAATCTGTTCTCTACAACATGCCTGTGAAGAACTAGTTACAAAATGCTCATTATTAAAAAAAAAACTTATCTCTAACCTTTAGTTGCATAGTTAAGTACAATGGAGATTATGATGAATGGGTAGTTAATCAAGAACTTAAGGACAAATTTAAACACAGTCAAAAGGCTGATTAAGTTTAAGATTAAAATTTTCCAATAGAAACTATGCAACTAGGGGTTATTCTTTCATATAAATAGTTTGATGAGTCAATAATTAGCCTTCAAGGGATTGATAAATCAGAGGTCAGGGGGTGTACTTGTGTATAAAAAGCCTTACTTAGGACTCTCAGGTCTCAGGGTAACCAAATGATAATTTGCTGATAATAGTGGGTGGGTGATGACTCTCCCACTTCTTCTTGAGCTTTATCTCAAAATCAATAATCTGATACATAAGAGTATTGGACAAATGTAGACACCAGGAGCTCTTGAGGCTCTTCCCGATGGACATGACTGTGTGTTGCTACAGCTAATGTAGGTGACAGACTAGTGCTAGTACACAGAGAAATGGAAAGTATTGAAACTGTACTGGTGTTGTATTGAAGCACTATTGGAAAATTCAAGTGATAAGGATTGAATTTGAAAGGTAAACAAAAGCAAAAATCTGGTTCTAGTTGTGTGTTACTGTATGACCTCTGTCTGTGTGCTACGTCCGAGCTACTAGAGTGAAGAGTTCTCAAGTGTTTTCGTGTCTATTCAAATTTGTCTAGTGCGGCTGAGCTGGGAATTAGATCGGGCATGCATTTTAACATTTTTTAATAATTGAGCAAAAAATGAATCGCGCTGGATGAACCATGACAGTGAGCAGGCTCGACGAAATTCAAAACTCTACGTCTGCGTACGCACCTGCGTGAGATGTAAGCCATTTTCCTTTCTAATCCAGAGAACTCAATATCCTGAACCATTTCCAGGTCCGTTGTGATTAGATAAACTTTGGAGAACTCCCGAAAACTGGAACTCGCACTCAAAGGTAGGCAGAAAGTTTGGAACTTAGAAAAGCAGGGATTCGTCCATGTTTATCGATCCATTTTGAACTTTTTGAGAAAAAGGATCGATGGTCAGTATGACGCCATTTTTTTCAAGCCTGCGCATTTGCGGTTTAGTATTTGTAAATGAAATTTTCTTGTGTTTAAAAGAACTGTATAAATTTTTAATGATAACTAGATGGATTAAATTTTAATGGAGAATATTAAAAATGTTTTTTTACCTGATTTTAATAAGGGATTATCCGTTTTCATTTCACTTAATTTAAAGCTTGGGAAGAGGCTGTTTTAAAACATGTTTTGATTGGTCGAAAATTTTCATTTGCGCCACTAGCGGTGATTTTCACAACTAATTTTATCAATGATAAGAAAGCGGGAACTTTTTAAAAAACAATTGTGAATATTGTGCAGAGTCAAGTAGACTTTCTGAAGTTTCAAATTAATGAAAAGTAGGAAGTTAGAAGAGAATAATATTAATTAAGGTAAGTAGGTACCCTATTAAATTCTACATTAAAGACTTTGTTGAAAAATTAAACCACCCCTTATGGTTATCAATGGCCATGGATATATTTCATGAACTTGTTCATAATATGAAATCTTAGCTATATTCTCTTGAAATGAGATAAATTAGAAACATTTTTCCTTTTATGAAAGGTAATTTTCATCATTTAAGTTAAAATTGGGCTAATCATTTTTGATGCTATAAAATAATATGAAAAAACAAAATTTCTTTTTTCCTACAAAAAATTGTTTATAAGACTATTGTTTGCAATGTGTGATGTAATTTCTGATTGTTCCCCTCTGAATATGACTTGTTCTTTGTTTTATTGTTTTACAATGGTTACTCCAATCATATTTGTGTGAATTGCTGTGCTATGTAGTTTTAATTTTTATAAGCAATCAAACCAATTTCTTTGTTTACTCTACCTTTTCTCCTACTTTATCTCTGCATCCAAGTTTGGGCCTTTCTCTCTCAAATCTTCTTCTACTTTATCTCTCAATCTAAGTTTAAGCCTTTTCTCTTCCTCCTTCACACACCACCTTTAGTTAATAAATTTTCTTGTTCACATAGTTTTATCTCAATTTGTTTAACCATCACAGTCTATGTTCTTGAATTTTCATCTTTAAAATTCTACCTTTAAACTTCAATGCATATCTACTCTCATATTTCCTAGCCTTGGAGGCATAGGAGCAAAAGACAACATGTGTTGTGACCAGTGCAAGTAACTTTATTGTGTTTTGTTGTTGTAGGGATTGTTATTGTTGTGGGCATCAAAATTTAGTGTTTGCACAAAGTTTTGACAGTCCCTAGCTGTTTTAAGAAGACAATAGCTTATCCATGATATTGTGTTATGTCTTCTTTGCTATCTTAGCTTTTTGTACTAAAACTGACAAAGGGATATTACTCAATGCAACTGCTCTTCTTTCATTTGAAATTATAACCTAAATAATTTTCTACTTTGTATTTTGTAAGAAAATTCTAATGTTGCACAATGCATTTAGCTCTGGATGTGAGGAGACATTCTGCACTTATTTAGTATACATAAAAATGCACAGTTTTGTATACATAAAAAATACACTTCCCCTCATGAAATTCAGACTGTAAAATCTTGATGATGGCTTGTAATGTGGAATGATTAGTTCTGTGGTCAAAATGTAATCTTCTCCATCAGTTACCTTGGTAAGGCACCATCAGAAGTTTAATCATGTCACTTCTACAAAAATCAAGATTTTCAGCATGAAATTAATAGAAAGATTCTTCGAAAGTCTTCTTCGAATTTAAGTATTTATTTTGAGTAATGATTTAAATGTGAAAATTAAACTAGTGTGAACATCAAACTTTTCTTAACCCCTAAAAAAGGACCTAAATTCTGCAACTGAGAGGTTTTGAAAAATTCATTTTGATTCTGAAGATTCAGTTGGTTAAAAAGGGTCCTCTCCCATTAAAAAAAAAAAAAAAAAAAAACATTATCAGTAACTGTTTAGCCAGAACAACCAAATTTGTAAAAAGAGGTCAAGTCAAATTACACCGCATAACTTAGATGCAAGAGTTAGTCTAAAATTAATTTTGTAATTTTATTTTATTTTTAATTTTATACAGAACGAAAAGTACTGGGGTTTGATCTATCCCAACAGATGTCACCAAGAAGCTGTTGAACTACTGCTACTGTCTGCATCAATTTCATCAAAATGCTCCATGTTGTATCCTATCTACAAATGATGTTTACATATCAAATTTCAGTAAAAAAAGTTGAAATTTAGTTGGGTTAAAAATTAGAAGTGTTGCTGTATCTATATAAAAAATAATAATATACACTTATGCAAATGGAAAAATTCATGACTCTTTTGAGGAAGTGAGTATTACAAGGATTTAATTAAAGTATGCTAATAGAAATTTGAATAAGCCGTTTATTTTACATATAAATATAATTTACCTATCCTAACTATATTAAAGAAACAAAACACAAGTACCTTTATCTTTTTATGTACAAAATCATTAAATATATTTTATTGAAAGATGTTTAGTAAAATATTTCAATAACTAATTTCGCTGATAACATTTCATTCTACACTTTTCATTGGGAGATCACAATTAATATATTAATCTACCTATAGGCATATAATTTTGCTTCATTAATAATTTTATTGCTACTAAATTTGTAAAATATAATTTTTATACTACAAATTCATAGAATATAATTTTATACAATTTGAAATTAATATTAATTACTAACACAAATTTTACAAAAAAAGAATTATCGAATGAAGTACACTACAATGATAAATTTCTGTACAAAAGAATTAAACAAATTGATTTCAAGCATGTAGGTAGTTTTGCCTACATGTCTACTAATGACATATTCACCACACTTATTTTTTATTTGTGAAGACTCATGCTCATTTAAGAACTCTAATAATTTCTCATCAACATTCTCATCAAAATTTCCATACCTGTTACCATTTGAGCTGTGGTATTATATTTACTATCAACATGATTTATTATCAAGCAGGAGTAGTTATATAATGATAAGCTTCTGAGGATAGTTTTCATACATGATTTTTAAAATAAATATTTTAAAGAAAACATATTATTTTTATTAAAAAAAACCTACCTCTGATCACAAAATTGAAGAAAAAAATATTTTTGCACAAAATAATTGCAGAATAACATTAAAAATGCCATGTATCATCTCTATATGGCAATTGAGATCCTTAGGTTTAGCAAAGCTCTGAATCGGAGATTGTCTGTAATTCATGTCAGGACAGTTCCAATATCCTTGATGAAATCCCTTGCTTCTTGGCACCAGGGGCCCATATAGTTCAACAGCAAAGGTTTTCATACATATATCTTTCTCCGTCTAGGTTTACTCGTACTTCTTGCTTCCTCATCATCATGGTAGAAGCTACTCCTGTCCTCTCCTGAATCCGACCCTGGAATGAGACAGGAGACATATTAAAATAATTAAAGTAAAATAAAAGATTACTCTATCTGCATGTCCTGCAAAACCATCCCAATAGAAGCAAGTTCTAAAATAATTAGACAGTAAATTCTACACTGTTGTTGAGAATCACTGCTCTAATAACGTCCTCCCGATCTCTAAAAGCAGGCGCATTCCTACAAAACTTGAGTTAGCACAAAGTTAAAGGCCAAACCTTGAAAATTCTTGGCGCCAATGCTGGCGTCAGCTAGCAGCATACGCTTCTACAACAAAATGCCCAAAAAAGAAACTATCAAATAATAAAAAAATTAATCCTCAACTGTGACTACACTGACACACGCCCTGCCAAACTTGTAGGACTTCTACACAAATAGTAGTCGTACAATACTTGAGCTTATGACAAAGGAAAAGGACAAACCTTAAAACTTCTTGACGCTCATAGCAGTGATAGCTTACGACGCCACAACAAAACTAAGGGCGGAATTAATAGACGTTTTTGTAATACCTCTGTGGCGCTAAGTCACGGATTGCGTACTGTGTAAGATAGGGAAAAACCGACGCTTAGCAATGACTTGAGTAATAGAATTTGACTATTAATTTCGCCCTAAAAGTTCAAAAAAAAACTCTTGCCACCAAAATAAAAAAAATCTTACTCTGACTGCACGTCCGGCCAAACCACCCCTCGTAGCAGGCACACGTGCGGGCTGCCGAGCACACCCCCTGCTTGCAAGGTTTCGGACACACGTAGGACCTCTGCCAGATCTCGCAGTAGTCGCCCAGGAAGCCAGAGGGGCAGCGACACTTGTTGACGCCCTTGCAGCGGCCCCCGTTCAGACAAGGCACGATGCATTTGGCTGTGGGAAAGATGAACATGAGAAGAGTAGTTTTCTCCAGAAAAGTTTTTTTTAAGGGCGGAATTAATAGACGTTTTTGTAATACCTCTGTGGCGCTAAGTCACGGATTGCGTACTGTGTAAGATAGGGAAAACCGACACTTACCAACGACTTAAAATATTGATGTTGTCATTAATTCCGCCCTAAGTTTATTTATGTAAATCAGGAATATCGCAATTGTTTGAAAATGAGATGATTAAATTAATTCTATTAAATTAAGGTATGCAGGAAAACGGTTTACAATATTTTGTAATGTTATTCAATAAGTATATTGTTATTTCTTGACTGCCCCGTGGACGCTGTTCTGCCCAGTGAGTGACCCCCCTTATAAATTTAGACTGTCAAAGTGGTTTAATGGGCCAAAAAAACCGCGTTAAACTAAATCTAAATTGCTTCTGTTGAATTCTACGTAGGACCTATCTTAATAAGTAATTTAAATATCTATGTATTAGTATACAGTAAATGCGTATTCTGCTAAAGTGAGCTGGAACATAGGCATAACGAAAATGATAAAAAATTCTATTTTAATAAATATATGTAGAATTTTACTATATTTTAAGCAAATAATCTACCGAGAACCACAAGGTTTAAACTTTAAAGAATTACTTACAAAATTCACATCGGAGACCGTAAAATCCTTTCTGGCACTCACAAGTATCTTTCTGTACACATTTGCCTCCGTTCAAACATTTCTCGGCACAGATACCTGGAAAAATGAAGATACAATTTTAGTCAAGCTCGCCGGAAGGTTAGCGCTCGTCAAGAGTAACGCGCCAGCCTATATTAACACGAAACAGAGTTTGTATGTATTTTGATTCATCAATATTTTTTCTCCTAAATTTTCGAAGTTGTTGAGAATTATTATAGTTCATACATAGTACATAATAAAATAAAGACACCGAAACAACTTCTGAAATAAAGGGACGTATAAGTCCTAATCGGCCAGTATAAATAAAACATAGGTCTAAGCCACAAGCTCGGGTAGTTTTAGTTAGGCAGGTCAGAGTATATGTGGCATTACTTATAAACACAAATATGAATTTATAAATAATATCTATTCAATTCCTATTACATCTCCACGAAGTATAACAGTACTTCATGGAGATGTAATAGGAATTGTAATGTATATGAAAATAAATAAAGATACTTATTATTATTATAACATTTTTAGCTTCTGTATTTTTTTTTTAATGAGTTTGTTTTAATTTATTTTCTTAATAATATTTATTTTTTCTTCTTCAGAGCAATGTTAACCTCCTCCCTGTGCCGTCTTAACCCTCCGCTGCACAGACTGCGTCATCTCCGGTCTGTTCACCAGAGAACGTCTCGTCAGGTAGATGAGATGATCAGGGTGGACCATGCGGGGGAGTTGGGGGCGAACAGGATCTATGCTGGCCAGATGGCAGTGCTAGGTAAGGGTTAATTTTTTTTGATAATTTCTTTAATGTCCATTTCGTTTGAGACAGGGGATTTACCCTCTCCATTTCCTGGATTATCACAAACCAGCTATTCTCAAACCTCACCCAGCTTTACTTGGGTGGGAAATTGTCAGAATCACAAGGGTTCGAATGTGAGTGGTCACCTACAACGCTGGATGTTGCGTAACTTAAATGTATTATATCTATTCCTCTTTCATGTATTATATCTATGGGTTTGATGGCAGAAATTGCCTCAGGCAATAATCACGCCCTTTGTCAATATTATTCTTGTCAATAAAGAGTTATTATTATTATTTCATTCCGCAGGCAACTCAGCCGTGGCGCCCCAGATCCAGCACATGTGGGACCAGGAGAAGGCCCACAAGGCAAAGTTCGAGGAGCTGATTCAGAAGTACCGGGTTCGACCCACAGCTCTGCTCCCTCTGTGGAATGTGGCCGGGTTCATGCTCGGAGCTGGTGGGTTTCTCATTATTCAATTCTTTCATTTGGTCTTTTTTTTCATAGTCGTCTACACCTCATCACGGATAACAGAAACCTTAGGTTTCTGTGTGTCGTGTGAGGCAATAACTGACGCGTTATTATTATTATTATAAAACCTGGTTGCAGGGTTTCAGCTGAAACACCATACAATTAACACTGCGACCTAGTAAGATCTATTGTGACCAGGGAGAAAATCTCTCATCCTGACGCGTTACATTGGGTATTTATATTATAAAATAATAATATTCGGTCTGTCATTGTCATTGGTGTTGTTATATGTTATATACATCAAGCGCCTGTATGATTGGGACTTAAAAGTATAGTTGTCTTAAAAGTATAGTTGTCTGTGCCCTGTTATCATTCATTCTTAGTCGGGGTTCATTTGTTTTTCGGCCCTTGAGTCTTGAAAGTTTGCCTAACTTGAACAGCAATCTAACAATGGTTAATGTTGTCGTTGTAACCAGCTTGCCTACAGCTGGAGGAGTGATGGTCTCCAGGAAAAGATGGCTAAGTAGAAAAGACGGCTCGTCCTGTATCATCGCCATCGTGAGAACTTGGACTTTTTCTAATAAACTATTAAACCGTTGGGAAACTGCAAGCTATATTTGGTCCGCTAGCGAGACACAGGTCTTCTCCCTGTTTAACGTCCAACAGGCAGACAGCATGGTTGATGTGGATGAGGTTAATGTGGTCTGCTGGTGCGATTTCAGCGATTGTGCGTAAAACTCTTTATTAGTGATTTTTACTTTCCTTATCTTATAATTATTATAAGATAAGGAAAGTATTGTATTCGTCGAAAATTTGACCTACCCAGTTTTTCACATTTCTGGACGAATCATGGCCTCAGGATACCAAAAAAGTTGTTTTCAGCCATTGGTCCGTGCGTCTGTCTGTCTGTCTGTGTGTGTGTGTGTGAACAGGATATCTCAAGAACGGTAAAAGCTAGAGACTTGAAATTTGGTACACAAATTAATTTTATACACCAAACGAACCACGAAACTTTTGATTGAAATCGGCCGCATTTTACGGCCGCAGGGCCGCAAATATTAGCCGCAAGCGCCAATTCTTTGAATTGGTTAAAGATACAAAAAAAGTTAGAGAACAACATTTTCTTAGATTAAAAAAATAATAGGGGTCTATTCTTATCATTTTTTTGTTATCTTGAACTTTTTTGACCTGGGCTCTAATTTACCGGTATTTTAGGGGGACCCGCTTTGACTCACTTTTTTATTATTCATCCTAAATGGGGGTTGTGACATATCAAATTCAATGACTCTGAAGTGCTGATTACGAATTTGGCATTGATTTTTAATTATCTGTTACCGTTGAGTCACCAGTGGCGGAATGTGACTCCTTTTTGGGGGATAAGGAAAGTCGTGTGATGTTTACACCATATTTTTATTTCTGTTATGTAATCTATTTCAGAGATTACATAACAGAAGAGAATGCCGTTGGCATTAGCACCGCCCTTAATCAATTTCTGTTCTATTAATCTCATTTTCTATGTATTGTATATATTCTATGTAAATAAAACTTTATCCAATATGTTTAATATTTCAGGATCCGCCTTGCTGGGGCCCAAAGCTGCCATGGCTTGCACTGTGGCGGTGGAGTCAGTGATTGTGGATCACTACAATGAACAACTGCGCGCTCTGATGGCAGATCCTGAAGCTAACAAGTGAGTCTTCCACACACAGTGCGTAACCAGGACAACGCGTTTTGTTTACATAGAACGGAAAAGGCAACGTCGACAGATGTACAATGTACATGTACAATTGTACACGCTACGAGTAAAAAAAAAACAAAATTGGCAACAGTGTAATCCCGTATTTTTTTTTTTTTTTTTAAAGACGAGTGCTTCACAGCCTTTTTTTTATTTCGCAGCCATGAAACAGGAGCCTCCCATCTGATTGGCGAGAAGTGACACAATACTTCCCATTTACGTGCTGGGTCAATACTTCCCACACTTTTCGGTATGAGCTTTCCCCTCCAAAAAAAAGAACCAAATCTAATTTCTAGTTGAAGTAATGAAAATATTTCGGTTCCAGGTGCAGTATGCTATCAGGAAAGGTGTTTTTTTAGTGGTTGGAAATCCCACACCCCAGACTAAGACCTGGGTCTCTTTAAAAGGTTGTCCCCGCCCTTCCTTAACACATTCAGCGCCACGTGTACAGTATAGTGTACACGAGTGTTTTCTACAGTGGACCGCGTGTACACTATGCTGTACACCTCACTCTCTCACTTTCAGAAACTGATGCTCTTTATAGTGTACTCGCTACTGTGGATTTCTTATGGGGATTCGATTGTCGTGGTCCGTGGAAGTTTTTTGTTTTTTTTTGGACCAGAAAAATATCTATCTGGTGACTTTTTATGGCTGTTTGAGTCTTAAATAAAAAAAGTACAAATCTTAAACAAAAAAAAGTACAAATCTTAAACAAAAAAAGTCGGTCCTCTGAACCATATTACCAAGAAAACCCTTGGTGCTGAATTTTTTTAAAACAAGAATTGTGCTTTATTTGTACATAATTTCATGTTTAGGATAACAATAACATAATAAATAACAAAGTACTTGAAATTAATAAAATAAAATAATATGAGTATGCACTTATACTATCACACGAAGGTACCTGGAGAACCAGGCACCTTGTTTTGTGATAGTAGAGTTGCTTGGGATGTTATTTTACCTATTCTGTTTGGAATGTAAATGAATGTGTTAAAAAAATCCAATTTCTGTGTTACTACTACTGCTAAACTAGGGACCGATTTGCAACGAAAATTTAAAACTAAACGATCAAGTAGAAACATAATTTCTGTGTCCCCCCCCCCCCCCCCCCCCCCCCCCCAGGGAGCTGATGGACGTGATCCACCAGTTCCGCAATGAGGAGCAGGAGCATCACGACACGGGCCTGGAGCACGGAGCTGCGCAGGCGCCCTTCTACAAGCTCATGAGTGACGTCATCAGGGTCGGCTGCAAGGCGGCCATCCGCGTGGCCAAGGTCATTTGAGCTCGGGTGAGATCGTGTGATTTCGTGAGAGATCGATTTATTCCGGGCAACGTCGCGCGTCGTTTGAATTCGAGTAACACCGAATTTGAATTTGAGTTGAATTGAATTAAAAAAGACCGATTGAATATGGGTAGGGTTGATTTATATTCGGGTAAGATCGATTGAATTCATGTGTGATCTATTTTTGCATTCGAGTAAGATCGATTGAATTCGATTTATTCCGGACAACGTCGTTTGAATTCGAGTAAGACCAAATTTGAATTTGAATTGAATTGAATTAAAAAAGACCGATTGAATAATGGGTAGGGTTGAATATGGGTTTCAAATTGTCGATCGTGATGTTTGATGTTTCGCTCCACTTTCTCCAACATTTCTGTTCGTACTACTTACTACTACTGCTAAACTAGGGACCGATTTGCAACGAAAATTTAAAACTAAACGATCATTTAGAAACATAATAGGGTAGGGTTGAGATATATTCGGGTAAGATCGATTGAATTCATGTGTGATCTATTTTTGCATTCAGGTAAGATCGATTGAATTCGGGTGAAATCGCCTTATAACATTTTTCAAATTGTCGATAGGGATGTTTGATTTTTCGCTCCACTTTCTCCAACATTTCTGTTCGTATATGGGCGTTTCACTCCTCGAGAGATCTTTGTAAACCTCAGAGCTCTGAGGAAACCACACAGGAAATTATAAAAACGCCCCAAATCTAAGTGGTGCAAGATCATGGGTTGGATGGTAAAGATTGCCTTAGGCAATAATCCCGCCCTTTGTGAATTATGTAAACAAATTTCAATAAAGAGTTTACTACTACTGCTAAACTAGGGACCGATTTGCAACGATAATTTAAAACTAAACGATCAAGTAGAAACATAATAGAGACCATTAAGTCTGATTTAAACGAAAATCAATATTTAAGAGACCATTAAGTCTGATTAAGCAATTCGCCCCAAGTTTACATTAAAAGAAACACATTCAACATAGGACACTGAGAACGGGTAGAATGCAGGCCATTTATTTAGACTATTTTTCTCTTTCATTTTCTGTAGTGATTTATTATTTTTTCCCAACATTCTTTTGTTTATTAGCATTTAATTTTCTTAATTCAATACGTGTCACTTTTGTAAATAATGAAATAAATGTCTACAAAATTAGAATTTGAAAAAGTTTGTAATATACAAAACGAAAATCAGTTTTACATCGACCTATTTATTTTATGTTTTTGCCTTTAACGTTCCTTTGAACTGCTAAGGTCATTTCTAGACGGGGTTTATTCTCACTGGAAACTTACTAATTAGCTCACCTAGCCTCGATAGGGCCGGGAATAGCCTCGGTAGAGCCAGCATCACAAGGTTTCAAATCTAAATGGTCACCTATCCAAGTGCTAAAGTCGCTGGACGTTTATGAGAAAATATATAATAATAACACTCTTTAGTGGAAGGCATCTACCAGGCGAGGTTAATACTCAAAGCATTTTTTACCACCTAACCCTCAGAGTCTTATTATTATGTGGTCACAAACCTAAAATAATGAGGAAAAATTCATGCACTGGGTGGGATTCGAACCAACGGATCCCTACGCTACCTGAGTCGTATTTTTCTATCTAACCAAAAAATTTCCTGGTTAGGTTTCTTCCAAATATTTCCATTTTATTCCAAGGTCATTCGGAATTGAAAAATGCGTTTGGTTACTTTTAAAGATAAACAATGGACTTAACCTATAAAAGAACTGGAAGCAAGAATTTTCTACTTCCACTTTGGTTAACTTTGGAAGTGGAAATTTTTCCTCTTCCAAAAGAAAAATGACTTGCTTCCAGTTTGGTTCATTTTATTCCCGTTTGGTTAACTTTGGTTAGAAAGAAAAATACAGATCTGGATTACCAGACTAGCGCGTTAACCACTTGACTACCAAAATTAAAGCAGACACTCACCTCCCTCGCAGTGCAATCCCTGGAACCCCGGCGGACAGCTGCAGACACCGGGGGCGGTGCACGTGCCGTTGTTGAGGCACTGGGGGAAGCACATGGCGGTGCCGCAGTAGGTGCCCTGGTAGCCCTTGGGGCACTGGCACATCTGGTGCGAGTCACACCAGCCGCCATTGGAACACTTCTGGTCGCAGCCCGGCCCGGGGCCTGAGGACAGCGAGAACAACACTTGGGCTTCATTATTATTGTATTGTATTATTTTATTTGTGGTGAAGCACAAGGCCTCTTCACAATTCTTGTGGGTAGCGCAGCATTACTAAGAGCCTCCTTCACATTTCGAATTATTCTATTACATTAATTTCTTTATACTGTAATAATGCCGCCACTGGTCGTTACTCATACAAGTAACTACTCATTTTTCCTCACGAGGTATGAGTGGACCCCGAACATCCAAGTACAGAGCAGAAAAATTCCTGCCCCGCTGGGGATCGAACCCAGGTCACCGTGTGTGCAATGCCTGGCGCGCTAACTCACTCTGCCACGGTGACAACATTATTGTTATTATTGTTAATCCTGAGACCACCCCTGAGGGGGTTAGAAATCTTGAGGGCACCTTTAAAGGGGATAGAGTAATGATGAGGTCAGACTTGAATGGATTAGACTAATATTGAGACCACCCTTGAGGGGATTAGAAATCTTGAGGGCACCCTTCAAGGGGATAGATTAATTATGTGGTCAGACTTGAAGGGGTTAGACTAATCTTGAGACCACCCTTGAGGGGGTTAGAAATCTTGAGAGCACCCTTAGAGGGGATAGAGTAATCATGAGGTCAGACTTGAAGGGGTTAGACTAATCTTGAGGGCACCCTTGAGGATTTTTCTTTTTTAAGTTTCCATAATATTTACATTTCTCACATTCCAACAAGTCTGTCATCACTTTTTTGGTGATTTCAAGTGCATGTAAATTTCATCATTTCCTATAAATTTCATCATACTAAAACGACCGTTATATCATAAAATAAGGTTTGAGGAAAAATAAATATAATACATAATTAGATATATACCTATGTACGAGTCTACGACCAAGTCTAAATAAGCAAAACAATCAATAATTACATCAGTTAACAGACTAGGTATACTATTACAATAAGTGCACAATCACGAGACGGTTTCGGATTAACAAGTTGGACTTGTTACTTTCGTTATCATATAAAAAGAGAAGTAGGTAATGTAATGAACCAAACAAATTGATAGCCAATTCTCCGTGCTAAAACATGTTATTGAATTTTAGTGTCTAAATCCAAAGTTTCAGCCATTGGTCTGTGTGTCGGTCATGTTGTCTTTAGCATGGTATCTTGAAACCGAGTTTTATCTTGTCGTAAATATCTTGTCTTTTAGTGTGATTTTACATGAATTTTTCACATCAAGTTCCGACAGGAGTATTTGAAATGTATTATTATTATTATAGTATGCTTTATTAGGTAAGACAAAAATATATACAGTAAAATACAATGAAATTATAAAGAAAAAATAAATATAGAAAAGAAAAAAAATCTTTTTTGTATGATAGAGAATGAAGCTAATGTCCTACCTAAAATTTGGGGTTATTGCCTGTGACAATCTCTTCCACCCAACCCTTTGAACTTTAAGTACCTATAGTAAACATGAACGGTAATCGATAATCATGTGCCGTTCATACTAGTTTATGTCCACACGCAAAGTATAGAAGTTTAATGCTTAAAATAAATTAATGAAAAACACAAGCACAAGGTCGCTATCGAATTGAAAGGCTATTTATTATCATTTAGTATAATTATAAAAAGTGATAATGTATTATTTTATGCAACCTTATCACGTTTATTGAAATCAATTAGACAGACACCAATTATCAGTAATCCCTATAGCAACACCGCTATTATTTTTTCTTTCAATACAGCCATATTGTTTTCTTCTATTCAAACAAAAATTATCGCTAAAATGTTAGATTTTGCAGTCTCCTGAATTGAGAAAAAGCTGGTGTATCTAATTCATTGCGTGTATCATTGCGTCTTTTAGTAGTCTTAAGAGTATCATTGCGTCTTTTAGTAGTCTTAAGAGTAAATAAGTCTATTGAAAATGATGAAATTTAGATGTGCGTGAAATCACCAAAAAAGTGATGACATAGGTAACTGGTAAGAAAGTTTACCCTCGCCCAAAACCGACCAAACAGTTATCTCAATAACAACTATTTTTCGGCCATTGGCGTCCCTCTTTTCTTCTTTTTCACTTTTACCAAACCTATTTCGGGTCTTCGCTATGGTTGAGGTTGTTAGGTTCTGGGACTCCTACTTCCATAGTTTACGGCCCTTCCTAACGCCAACCTTGTTAATTTATTTATTTATTTATTTAATGTTTCTACGGGAACTACCCATTTTTACAAAGTCCCTACATAAAAAAAAAACAATTGAACAATAAAATCAATTGAGGAAGAGAGAAAAAAAAAAAAAAAACACAAATGAATATAAAATTGATATAAAAAACGACTGGTTGATGATTAGTGTAGGCCAAATATTTCCGAAAGTTGAATTTTTATGATGGACATTCTGTCGTTGAAAATATCAACATTGTAAGGTGAATTTGATATGGTGTTACGTACTTCCATACATCTATTCATAGGAGCTCTTTTAAAAATATTTGTTTTACCAAATTTGGGTATAAAGATGTTTTTATTTCTTGTACTTTTATAGTTACATCTGAAAGTTAAATATTCAACAAGTTCAGGACAGTTTAAGTTATCACGCATTAATTTCAAAATGAAGAAAATATCAAAAATATCGCGTCTATGTTGAAGAGTATTTAGATTTATATTTTTTCATGATACTTTCATAATCATGATTATCATTTATTTCTGGATCGATAAAACCTAACGTTCTTAAGAATTTTTTTTGGATTTTTTCAATATTCTCAATATGGGTAGTATAACTTGGTGACCATAAAGAGGTACAGTATTCTAAAGAAGATCTGACAACTGAGCAATAAAGAGTTTTAAAAGTTTTAGGATCTTTGAAATTCTTTGTATTTCTTTTAATAAATCCAAGGTTACGATATGCTTTTTTTGTTATATAATCTAAATGCGAGTTAAATTTTAAGTCATTTTGTATGTAAACTCCTAAGTCTTTGGTTTCATCTTTTCTACTAAGTTGAATACCATCAATTGTGTAGTTGTATAAAACAGGTGATTTTTTCCTATGAAAAGTAACTACAAAACACTTATCAACATTCAAATACATTCTATTTAGCCCACACCAATCCTCAAGATCAGCTAAAGCTGATTGCAGTACTAAACAATCTTCAACATTTGAAATTTTGTGTGCTACTTTGTAATCATCCGCGAAGAACCACCTCCGTGTACCCGCAGCGCCGCCACTATTCATGGAACAAAGATCATTGATAAAAAGATTAAACAGAAATCCAGATATGTGGCCACCCTGCGGGCACCCAGAAGCAACAGGAACCTCATCCGATTGGTAGTCCTGTACTTTTACAATCTGCTTACGTGACGTGAGATAAGATTGGAGCCAAAATAATAATGGTCCAGATATTCCAAAGGCCTCTAATTTGGATATTAAAATATTGATATTAACTTTATCAAATGCTTTGCTAAAGTCTGTATATATCACGTCAACTTGGCAACCCTGGTCTAAAGATGTTGTCAAAAACTCATAAAATGATATTAGGTTTGTTAATGTGGACTTGGACTTTACAAAACCATGTTGAAGATCTGACATATATGGAGACAAAACATCTTTAATTTTCTCATAAATTATGGCTTCAAATATTTTTGGTGCAGTTGATATTTTTGATATTGGCCTGTAATTTTTGACATTTGTATTGTCACCATCTTTATGTAGTGGCAGAATATAAGATATTTTCCAAGAATTGGGAAAATTTCCTTCAGCTATAGACCTATTAAATATATGCGTCAACGGATCAACAAGCAAAGCAGCACACTCTTTAAGAATTAAAGGAGGAATACCATCCGGCCCATGGGATCGAAGAGGTTTGAGTTGATTTAACTTCTGAAGCACATTATCCCTTGTGATTGAGATATTAGACAGGGGAGGAGTCACTGATTGATCATAATTAAATATTGGGGCACATAGGCTTTCATTTGAATAAACACTCGCAAAATGTGAAGCAAAAAGATTAGCTGCATTGGTCCCATTTTTAGAAATAATATTATTATGATGTACATTCTTAGGAAGACCATTATCTTGTTTCTTTGCTCTAACATAGTCGAAAAATTTGCGGGGATTATTTTGAAGTAATTTTTCTGTCTTTGCTAAGTATTGGATGTAATCATTATGTGCAAGTGTTTTACATTCTCTTCTGACATTAGAAAATAATTCATAAATTATTTGACTCTCTGTCTCTTTGAATTGTCTATGCAAAGTTTTTTTTTCGATAATTTTATTTTTCAAGTCTAAACTAAACCAGACTGGGAATTTATGTCTACAGTTCGGTATTTTTGGGACACATCTTTCAATGCCATTCTGTATAATATTATTATAGGATTCAACAATAGAATTTATTGATGAATTTTCATCAACAACACTGTTCCAAACAATGCCTCCTAAATATTCTTTCAGTTGATCGAAATTTGTTTGTTTAAAATTGAATTTATTGGTTTTATTTGGCTCAAGATATTTTGTGCTTTTAAAATCAAAATTCAATACAATGGCCGGATGATATTCATCAATAGGTATCAGAGGATCATCTGAAACCTCCAATGTAACATTTTCAAAACTTAGAAAAACCAGATCAAGGATCCTATTCAATCTGTTCCTAACATTATTAAATTGAGATAGACCCAGATATGAGATAGTATTTATCAGAATGTCAGAGGTTTCATTTCCTCCAGTAGCACTCAACCTGCGAGAATCTTGTTCGGTGAACCATTCAAGATAAGGTAAATTAAAATCCCCAAAGACGGATAAAAATGCGTCAGGATATTGTAAAAACACATCTTCTAATTTCTGAACATATAAATTTAAAATCGCGGGAGTTGGTTTAGGGTGATAAAAGGCGTTTATAATTAAATCCTTAGAACCTACTTTGATACGAACAAATACTGTTTCCAGACCATCTGAGCAACAGTTTATAACCTGGGACGATATTGCGCGTCTCACCCCTATGAGCACGCCACCACCCCTCACTTTGGCATTGGTGTCAGAAACGCGATCACATCGAAATATTTCAAAGTCGTCAAGCCCGATTTCACTATTATAAAAATGAGATGTCAACCAAGTTTCTGTGAAAATGATCAAATAATGACGTCAACGATTTGTGTTATAGTCTTTTGGCCTGTCAGATCTGACACCTGACAGACAGAAAGAAGTTCACTGTATGCATGGTTTTTATTTGTGGTGAAGCACAAGGCCTCTTCACAATTTTTGTGGGTAGCGCAGCATTACTAAGAGCCTCCTGTACTTTTCGAATTATTCTATTACATCAATTTCTTTTTACTCTGGTAAAAAGAAATTGACCGCCACTGGTCGTTACTCATACAAGTAACTACTCATTTTTCCTCACGAGGTATGAGTGGACCCCGAACACCCAAGAACAGAGCAGAAAAAATCCTGCCCCGCTGGGGATCGAACCCAGGTCACCGTGCGTGCAATGCCTAGCGCGCTAACTCACTCTGCCACGGTGACTTCAAAAAAGTTCACTGTATAGACTTACTTCTCTCAGCGCACTCCTTCCGCAGCTTGAGCCGTAGTGGCGTACCAGGCAGGGGTTTGCCCTTTCTACTCTCTATCAGGAGACCTATGGTGAAAGACGCTATGCCCGACCGGTTGCCGGAACACTTCAGCCCGATACTGAACACTGAAACAAGAGACGAGAACACGCTACACTTACACTGCACACGGGAAGCGCCTAAAACACTGGTTTTGGGCGTCCGCGCGAAAGGGTTTTAATACCCTTTCGCGCCCGGCGTCAAGTCCCACTTTCAGCGTAGATTAGGTGAATCGAGTTTGAGTAGCTGTGATATCACGTAAGTGATTAACACAAATATGATAACTTTAACTTTTTTTTTAATACCCATATCAATCCTTCCATTTAAGACATGAATACGGAAAGTAAGTATTAGTTGTTTAGTACGAGTGAGTTGCGTTCGGGGTCAAAATTTTTTGGCTCTTACTTGGATGGACTCTACTCATAACTCAAAACTATTTGTTGAGAAGCTATTTGTTGAGAAGCTATTGGTTGAGAAACTATTTGTTGAGAAGCTATTTTTTTGGGTAGCGACACTAGCCACCAGTGACGTCATTACGACCAAGCAGATGAGCTACTAGGGCAAATAATTTTATAAGGAGTCTCGTAATGTTGTGCTACCTAGGCACCTAAACAGTGATTACCGGGTCTAGATGCTCATGCTGGATCCCAGCTCAAAGCAAAGACACTTTGTACTAATTATTAATAATTCCGTGCCCGTGAGATAGGTATTGATACCTAAATCACGGTGGTGAGAGGATGAGATTATATGGACGCCCAGATCCAATGTCTAGGCTCCTTTCATGTCCATTGATTCTATTTGGTTTTAAAGTCCTGACTTGAGGTAGACAGGACAGGGGTTGTACCCTCCATTCGCTGGGAATCGTACCAGCTACCCACATTAACCAACCTCTCGTATTCGGAGGGAACAGAATTTTCTATGTGAAAATTCTGCCCAAACCGGGGATCTAACTCGGGATCTCTGGAGACTCTGGACTACGGGAAGTAGTCATAACTGTTAGGCCACGGAGACTGGCACTTTGTACTAATCACATGGCCGTATGTGGGACTATGATTGTGGAAAGTACAAGCCCGCTAGGGAAAGTTCTTGCCGACGTACAGCTACTAGCCTGCATGAGTTTCTCGTCCTTGATATACTAAAGTGTAAAAGTGAGTAACAAAATCTAACACCTTTAGGCCGGCGCGGTATCCGTCCTTGCGTTTTGATGGAGACACTGGGGGGTTCGAGGATGTTCTCGTTGAAGGATTGGAGGCGGTCGAAGTTGTAGAAGTACTTCTTCATGCCGGACATCCAGGTGAAGTTGACGGAGCCCATCTGAAAAGAAAATGCGGGGTTCGTTAAGCGCTTGAAAACTAAGTTAGTACCTAATATTAATAATATATTTGCCCGGTAAACGGGTGTTTATTAACGGAGCAAGTCCTATGTACAAAATGTCAATAAAATATGTATGCTATAACAATAAAATAAAAATTAAAACAAATCACAATAATCACAGCAATATGGTGTCAAAAATAAATAAAATATTAAGTAATCTTGTATATTCGATTCAACCGCACCTTCCAAATCTCAAATTGCAGTGATTTTTACAATACTAGAATTAAATTGTTCATATTCTATTTATTTATTTTTTTTAATTTTACTTAACGCCCTGCAACCGAGAGCAATTACTAATTAAAATGTCTAAAACTATCCTATCCATTATGTATTATAAATTATAAACTATGATTTGATTTCACAGAGTACAAGTTTTGTGTTCTCTTTAAAAACACTAGGTGGGTCTGCAAAGTCCAGATTTTAATAACAAGGATTCACTATTGAGAAATGATGATTCAACCCTGGCTGCCTGGCTCACGAGTTAAAATTGAAATGCCCCCACATGACGAAGGTTTCAATAGTTTATCAATATTCCTTACTATATTACTCCAAATCTAAAGTTTGTAAACATTTTGTGCACATTTGTGTCCATTTAGGAGGATTCAGTCCCTCAGATTAGGTCCTGAACTATTCGTCAACGTCCTGAACTATTCGTCAGATTTCAGGACAGGGTTTTGCCTTCCACCGGCTGCCTACAGCTCACCCAGCCTGGGTTGGGCCGGAAATAACAACCTAATTTTTGGCCTTTACTTGACAGATGACAGAAATTTCTAATGGATTTTTTATTAGAAAATTCTGGGGTTTGAACTCATGACCTCTGGACCATGAGCCGTAGGTTCAACTCACCTCCGACGGGATAATAGGAAGCTGATGTTCAAACTCGGGACTTAAGATATAGGGGAGAACTGTCCCGTTTGCGATGGCGTAGATCTCCATTGAGAATCCTGGTGATGATAAATGAGACAAGTTTCGGAATCAATACAATAATAATAATATTATCGCCTTATTTATACTGCCCGATATGGCCTATTAAAGTCCCATTATTCCAGCAGTAAGCCCAAGACATATTATTATGTGGTAAAAATCCCAAATGGGAGGATAACTTGTCATGTCCCGGCTGGGTTTCGCACCCACAACCTCTGGAACCTCTGGATTCACAGAGTGCCGCTTTTACCACTGAGCTACCGGGACAGACAATAGTACCTAGTCACTTTGTGCGGGTGGGAGAAGTATTCGTCCTTGGGTTTTGATGTAGACGGTGACCCGTGTTTGAATCCCGACAGATTTGAATTTTTTTCGGCACTCTACTCTTGATGTTGCAGAGTCCACTCATGCCATTTCAAGACATGACGTTAGGACTGATAGAAGGAGAGGAATTTAGCTGTATTTGCTAGGGGTTATCATTAATGTGCTAGGGGTTATCAATAATCCACCATCCACCCGGTATTAACATCTTTAAAATATCGTACTGTGTTTTTGGTCTTTGGCAAACATCGAAAGGATGTCAGTTAGTAAATATATTTTACTTTATTATTATTATGTTCGCAATATATCTTGACCTGCAAAAATCAGATTCACTCCTTCCACCACCACGACACCGTCACTCACACACCACCACAACCACCACACTGCTCACTCACAACCACCACCACTATCACCAAAACCACACCACCACCACTATCACCAAAACCACACCATTCACTCTCAACCACACCACACCGCTCACTCACCACCACCACCACCACCACCACTATCACCACAACCACACCATTCTCTCTCCACCACACCACTCACTCACCACTGTACATCTTGACCTGCTGCTCGTCAATCCACAGCGACAGGTCATCTCTGTCCTGCTGGGCGTTGGCCTGCTTTCGGTTCCACTCCCGCTCGCTCTTCAGACAGCACACGTAGACAGCGCAGGCCACCAGGAGGCACTGCTGTCGCCACAGGCTGTCCATGAGGCCCAACACGACGTTCCTGGGAGACCGCCGGGCCGGAAACCTCATTGAGGCCCCGCGCTCTGGCCTCTGAAGGCCGGGAGTGTAGGCCGCTGAGGTGAGAAGGTCTTCGCACTTGCCGCCGATGGGAATGAAAAGTTTTGTCTCGTGAACACCAGTGGAGAGAAGAGTTTCTTAGATTGACCACGCAGAGTAGAGTGTTGTTCTGAAACAAAGAAATTTGAATTAAGTCTTGTAGATTTCGTTGCTAAACGCTGCAGAAATTTTCACCTGAAAAACAGACGTCACATCTGGATTTTAGTTATTTAGATAGAAATAAATTTCTTGCTCGTATTTTTGCTAAACTTAAGTTTTTACTTATGGATTAGTTCATTTTGTTATTGATCGGCAGTAGATACATCGATAAAAATATTAGTTTTCACCTGAAAAACAGACGTCACATCTGCATTTTAGTTATTTAGATAGAAATAAATATTTTGCTAAACCTACGGTTTTTACCTATGGGTTAGTTCATTTTATTATTTTTGGTAGTAGATACATCGATAAAATTATTAGGTACGTTTATAAATGTTATCAGTTCAAGAGACCGAAAACAAAACTTTTCAAGTAATAGAAAGTAAATGGTTAACTAAAACAATTAGTCTACTTACCTATCTCCTATTCTTCTTGGATTATGTAAGGAGATGGGTATGTAGATTGTAGTCATAATGGGACTCCCTGTCTCGAGCCGACAGTCTAAATAAAGCACTACTATACCTACTATACGGACGACACCTGATTCCGTCCCGCGAGTTTTTTCTCTCAGGTAGTCGATACTGGATTCCGTCCCGAACCTCTCAGATCAATCACTGAATTCCGTCCCGTCACTTATCTTATGCACCTATGTACTATGTACATAAGTACATAGAAGGCATGGCCTTCTATGTATTTTACCTAACCCTACTATAAACCTGAGGCATTGCCTTCTATGTATCTTACCTAACCCTACTCTATTCTTGAGGCATGGCCTTCTATGTATCTTACCTAACCCTACTCTATTCTTGAGGCATGGCCTTCAGTTTATTTTACGTGATTGAAAATAAACTGATGAAAAATATTGAATTTATAATTTATAATTTATGTATTTATTTATGTATATAGGACGGAACAAATGGGACGGAATCGGGTATTGAACCCTTACGATGACCGGACGGAATCAGGTGGTAAAATATTGACGGGACGGAATCGACGGGACGGAATAAGGTGAGAAAAAGGTAAATGGGACGGAAAACGGTGCCTCCCCTACTATACTATACTATATACTCAAAATACAAGGAATACTCCTAGAAGTCCTATCAACACCCAAGTAACCCAATGTAGGTTATATTTATCTATTTCTTGATAATTAGAGTGCTTCTTTAAGGTCCATGTACTTTTCTAATTTGAACGATAGTTTGTCGGACAGTATTTGTTTGTTTTAAATCAATTCTCTCCTCGAGCCGCCTCAATTATAATTTATTAATGTCTGAAAATCAACAAGGACAACCAGATCCTCTGTCATCAAGAAGACATGGGTTCAGGAGAAGAAAAGAAAAGGACCTGATGATTATGCCCGGGACAAGACACAGGTGTTAAGAGGTGTCCAGGCAGTGATCCTGGGGCTATCATCTTGTAGATTCTAACAAAGCAAAAAAAAAGAAGAGTCCTCTTCACCCGACAAGAGCATTAACCCTTCCACATCCCGTCAATTCTTGTTAAAAAAAAAAAATGATGCAAACTCGAGTTTTGCTTTAGTGGGATTCCGCCATTAGAGAGGTGGTGATTATTGATTGGTAATATGACCAAAAATTTGCTAGATAAAGAGTGGTGTTAAAATAGAGGCTTCTCTTGTGGGACTCCAAACTACAACCAGTTTTTAATAACAAATTCGTTTTTGTAATAACACTTTGTTGTTGATACAAATAAATCAAATAATTATATCGCACCCTCAGAATTAGATAGTGATATGTCAAAAATCATGAATTTTTTTTTATTACTCTATTGAAATAAGCGAAACGAGACCTTTCGTTTGGTATAAGAATTATAATTCTAGCTCTTACCGTTCCCGAGATAGCGCTAGTGTTGGTTATTGATTATGTCGAAAAAGTGGAGGGAAGTTGGAACAAGATGGTATTACGATGAGTTGTTACCAAGAGCTCCTTGGATCGAGACGTACCGTTCTTGGAATATAGTGATATTTGCGGAAGTTTTGATTTATCACTCTTTTTATCAAATTTTATTTTTAGTAATTGACATAAAAACTGAATTGTGCATGATTTTTTTGAAATATCACTCTCTTTGTCGAACATTTTTTTGTGTTTTGTCAAGGTAGAAATTACTAATACAAAAGATTATGTTATATTACTTTCTTTTATAAATTATTATTTTTTTTTTGGACTTAAAATAATCTGGCCCGGTATTTTCGATATACACTTGAGAGCAATAAATTAGGGACAGGACATTTCACTGTTTCAGTTGGTCCTGGTCAATTTGTGTGGCATGAAGTTGCTAAAGTATGCATATATTTGAAAAGCTTGTACTCATACCTTTCAGAAAATACACAATGTGTCTGGGTTATGTGATAATGGCCACTTTCCAGAAACACCTCATTTTGTTGATGAAAAAACGTGCACCGAGGGTATTTTAAATTTGATTTTTTGTTGTGATAACGCTTTTTTGGCCAGTAAATTATTGAATTTCCTTAAATGCAACACTATGAGGAAGGAAATTTAGTTGAATTTTTCTTTTCATCATGGAGACATCGCACTCCATAGCTGTGAAAGTGGTTTTACTTGTGAGTCAAGGTGTTAAGCAAAGAAATGTTGCTAAGGAGCTAAATTTGTCGAAGTCTAAGGTGAACAGAATTCACCAAAGGTATCGGCAGACAGGTAGCTATGATCAGAGACCAGGATCTGCCAGACCAAAGAAGACAATTGCCCAGGAGGACCGATTTGCTGTCATGACAAGCTTAAGAAATCGAGACATGTCTGGTGTTGAGGTTCAACAGCAGCTTGTTATGGCCACTGGTGTTGATGTCAGCCCTTGGACAGTAAGGAGACGCTTGAAAGAGAAAGTTCTCATACCAAGAAGAAAAGCTACGGGACCCAAACTCAACAGACAACACCGACAACGTCACTTACAATTTGCCCTTGAACACGCTGATTGAGGAAATGGGGAATGGGGGCACGTTCTGTCCACGAATGAGAGCCGACCCTGCTTGTTCTTCAATGACAGACGTAAAAGGGTGTATAGAAGACCAGGTGAACGGTATAATCAATGTTATATTCAAGAAATTGTGAGTTTTGGTTTAGGATCTTGTATCTTCTGGGGTGGAATCTCTATGGAAACTAAAACAGAGCTCGTTATCATCAATTGTGGAGGACAAGGAGGTAACCTAACTGCAGAGAGGTATGTCACTGACATCATTGAAGATCATATTGTCCCTTATGAAGGTTTTGTGGGTGATGGATTCGTGTTAATGCAAGACAATGCCCGACCTCGTACAGCACGTATTGTAAGTGACTTTCTTTAAGAGGCCGGTATTCGAACCCTCAACTGGCCAGATAACAGTCCTGATCTTAATCTTATTGAACACCTCTGGGACGAGCTAAGACGTGTCCATGCTCGAAACCCGCCCCCAATGAATCACAGGGACCTGAAACAGGCGCTTTATGAGGAGTGGGAGACTATCCCTCAAGAAACGGCTGCCAACCTAATCAAGTCCATGAGAAATCGATTGCAGGCTGTCATACAAGCTCGAGGGGGTAATACCAGATACTAAGAGGTAAGTAACAGCCAAATTTCCATGAAGACTTCGAAGAAATAACACAAAAAACACCGATATCATTTGCAGTGTTTTCATGCTCTTTAGACCTCTTTTTGTTAATTGACTTATTATATTAAAAAACATGCTCACAATGAAAAAAAATATACACCGTCTTAAAACCAACAAAATTTCCTTTCTTGAGATACTTCACACTTGAAAATCCAATGTAAAATAAAAATTATAAAAATCAAAAACTTTGAGAAAGTTACTGTCCCGAATTTATTGCTCTCAAGCAATTTTTTGAAATTCATAATTATTTGTTTTTAGTTATTTCTTTTTAGAAACTTTGAGATTAAGTCTCAAGAAACAATAAAGTTTATACCGTCGCTTAAGAAGAGGTACCTCGTAAGTCCGAATTTTTCGATATTGCGTTTTTGGTATCGTTGGAATCGGAAAAAAATATCGAATTTCTTAAAATCGGTTTTATATAACCATTCAAATACAAAGAATGACACAATAATCGATTAAAGTTTACCTCGTAAATCGATATTTTTGTTTTGAAGAAAATTTCTGGTGAGACCTCGTATCTCCAATCAGTCATCTATGTGTATTGTGTAAAATAAATCAGAGATACGAGGTACCTCTATAAAAAATGCACACATGCTTTTCTGAAAATTTTACAAGAATCACTTGAGAGGTACCTCGTATGTCCGATATCTCCTAAAAATACAAGTTTTATCAAAAAAATAGTAATTTCAATCGATAAAACAGGTATATGTTTATGGTTAAACTGATTTTTTTATTTTTTTTAAACCTGCCCACAATTTTATAATCAGTTTTTACTGTCTCCTGAAAAGTTCAAAATTCGGACTTACGAGGTACCTCTTCTTAAGCGACGATACTCACATTGTCTTGTTTTCTACCTTTTACTGCTTAGCAATAAAACAATTGGGTATTTTACATTTCACTTTTTTAAACTGAATGAGTTTTCTTTTTTTTCTGACTTAATACCAAAAGCATAGATTTTAATGTACCTCCAGTTTCAAATTGTCTTTTATTCTTCGATTCATATGGTAATATAGTGCTATAAAACTAAATTATCAAGGTACTATCATTTCAAAATTGTAAATAGATGGTGCTATCTCGAATTTTTTTCGAGATAATACCCACTTTTGTTCACTTCTCATGGAAGAAAAGGTAATATAATACGATATCACCTTATTAAAAATTGATTTTTTCTCGAAAAAAGGCAAAATCATAGAATGAAGTTTTAAGTCAAAATGCCTTTTTTTCGAACGGTTACAAAGGTAAGTTCTTTTGAAGAAAAATACATTTTTTTTACATAGAACTATAGAAAAGAACATGCTCAACTTAAGAACATATAAATCAAAACAGTAGCTTTTATTGTATTAATACAGCGATAAGTCAAACTTTCTTTTGCGATTTCCCAAAAGTTGGTGTTTTTGACATATCACCATCTAATTCTGAGGGTGCGATATATGATAACAAATTCGTCGTACAATCTTGGCTTAGTTATGTGACTGTTGGTTGTTGAAGTTCTACAAGATTAACTGTCCAAATTGGTTCAGGGGGAGTCCGAATTTCATCAAAAAATTTGTTATGTGTCATTAATTGGGCTATGGTATTGCTAACAGACTCTAATTGGTAGATAGATAATAGATATGTACAGATTTAAGATGTTATAATGTACTTTATGTATTTCTACCTTGGAGAAAGCACCGCACCGCAGGCATGGCCGCAACGCGGCTAGTTAACTTATACGATAAGTAGGCAGGTATGTAAAATCCCCCAAAAAATATCACTTCGTGACATAAAAAAAGTCCCGCCAAGTCGTTCCCCAAAAATAATTCAGTTCCCAAAATTCATCCCTCCCTTCCCAAAAAATATATTAGGTATGTATAATTACCACGACACCGTGTGCTGCTCTGGGTTAAAAAATTACGACGATGTTATATTCTTTTAATTGAATCAAATTTGGTTGCTCAAGCACAATGAGGTTAAATGGGTATTATTATTTTGACAAGTGTCAAAAAGTGTAAAGGACCATGTCTTGTTGTTTGTTATGGTGCTACTAATTTTAACGAAATTATGTTGTTAGGTACATTTATGTTTAACCGGTCTATAGATACTTCTTCTTCTTCCCTTTTCTATTCTTCTTCTTCTTGATATTATAAGTCTTCAACTGCTACCTATAATTATACGGATAACCTGTGTGAAGGAATCAGGTACAACAAATTTTATCGTGAGATCTTAGTTTAGTGACGATAATACGGATTTTTTTTTTATACCTACTACTTATATTTATTATTTTGATGTATCAATGCTTTGCTAAAGCCAAAACTGATGGTGTTTTGCCAAAAAAAAAACCATCAGTTTCGACGAAGCATTTTCTATCACCTAACCCGAGACTTATTAATACGTGGTCACAAACTCAAATTATCGAGGAAAAATTCATGCATTGGGTGGGATTCGAACTAACGGACCCCTACGCTACCTAGATTACCAGACTAGCGCGTTAACTACTTGACTACCAGTGCACTTTGTAAGGTGGGGACTTCAACCCAGAAAATAATTCTCATCATTTTCCTTGTTTAATCCTCAGAAAGAAGTTCGCACGTCAGTTGAGACATAATTTATGATCGGTGGCTCAGTCTTCACGGCTAGGACACCAATTGACCCCCGCCTTTGACAAGAGAACAATAGCGCCTTTCAGAAAGTAAAATAAATGTGTTTGTTATCGAGGCGTTTGAGTTCACACAATACCTTTTTTTCACCATCTCTTCATATTTTATACCAATTTGTGTTTATTTTTCTAATTTTCTCAGCACCGAAATGATGTGTTAATTTTCGTGATAATTTATCATTTAATTTTTTTCAAGTTTTGTTTTAATCTAATTAGGTAGATACATATTTTACTTTCTGTCTTCTATAAGGTGTAGAAAGTAAAACATCCATCACTTTTTTCAAAATTAGCTTTTTATATTTCTGGACGAATAAAATCTGATTCCAAAAAAGTGATTTCTATAGAATGGTCTGTTTTTTGTATATAAAAAGGTCTGTTAGTAGATATGTAGGTACCTATACGTATTATACATTGTGTGCGTATTACCCAGAGCAAATATGTATTTAAAAACGGTAAGTTCTGTGGCGATGAAATTTGACATTTTCATGGAAATCTCTGTCTCCCTACTTTTCTTTTCCATTATATTTTTCTTCTCGATTTCAGTAGGTAATAGAAAGTCGTCTTATGTTCACACCAGTTTATTCACAGTAAGGTGTTTGGTCGTTGATAGGTTTAGAGATTGTGGTGATAATTATGAGTTTATCTCCTATTATATTATTTTTTCTTAGGATAAGGGGATTATAATTTTGGATTATCTTGTTGCAACTCATACTCATGGAAGTCTTGGCTTCGTTTCAAAGAGGAGATAGTGGTCTCCTTAGGGTACCCTTTTAGTATGCTACTCACCGACCCTTGGATATATTTTTCCCTACCCTTACATGTATGTATTTCGATAACCCTACTTTACCTATACCCGAGGCATGGCCCAATTACATCTCTCCTAACTCTACTCTACACCCGAGGCATGGCCTAGTTACATTTCTCCTAACCCTACTTTATACCGAGCCACATCACGAGGGTTCGAATTTGAATGGTCACCCATCCAAGTCTAAACCTCGCTGGACGTCCCTTAACTTCAGTGATCTGACGAGACTGAACGTGCCATTAACGCTGGCTTGTTCTTTGATTTCTCTATATGGCGGTCATGAGGACTTATTTATTACAACTTTGTGTATTCCACAAAGTGTACAACTCGGGACTTTGTGTATTCCACCTGTAAATCTAACTCTTTACTAAGTAAGCAAAGCCAGTCTTCTCTCTTTCTACCTCGAACATGGGGCAACGGTAAATATACATATAATCCGTCTCAGACATATCGTGTATAACTCTGGTGAAGTACCTTAATAAAACTTCCAAGAACCGAGAACAAGGACTCTGATTGTTTAATCTCATCTGTAAATAAATATCATTGAAAAAAAAACTTCCTAAATCGGCCTTACACAGAAAAAAAAAAATAATAATTTTGTGTCCATAAGATAGATACCTATCTCACAGTGGTGGAAGGATGATATGGACGCTCAGATCCATTGTCTATTTTTGTCATAATGAAAATACCTAGGTATTTATGTATATTTATTCAATTGCCCTGGATCAGCTGACTAGGTATCTTCTCATCACCTGTCTTTCTTCATATTTCCCCACATATTTGGTAATTTCCTAAAGTAAATGGAAAATTAATAGGTACCTAATTTTAAAAAAATGCCATAAGATTGATCCCTAATTGTTCAAGAGTGTCACTAAAAGGATGGATATTGATAAGGATTTCGCTACCGATGCTTATCACACTGGATATAAAATAATTAGGAGATTAGGTTAAGGTAATGTAGTTTTATCTCTATATCAAATTTATAATGAACTTTATAATTTATAATAATCAAATTTATAATTATCTCTATATCAAAAAATAATGAAATTTATTATGAACCGCATAATGAACAAGTACCGACGGACCTATTGGATTTTTAAGTATGAAAATAACATAATTAAAGTACATGTACCTAACTGTTACATATACCCTATACCTATATGTATGTAACTGTTACCTGCAAAGGTATACCTAGATTAGGTATATTTATTCCGTTGTCAAACTGGTGTTTTTAATAGCTATCAGCAGATGATGAAAATAAGCAAAAAAAAAATATAACCTTTTTGGAGAAAAATATAAATACATGTATATAATTTTAATATTATATTGCAATAGTTTATTATTTACCTACTCACCTTATTTATCAAGTGTTAGAATACCAAGGTATAGCTACAATATACCACTTATCAACTCAAAGAAGATTAAAGAAATATCTCACATAAAAAAACAATAAAAGTTCACGTAAAAAGCCTGTTTTTTGAATACTTTCTCAGGTGTAATAAAAAGTTATTTTTTTCGCAAAATAATGAACATCAAAAACTTGAATTTGAAGAAAAATATAAAATTTACATTAAATAAATAACTGCAGAAAAAAACTTCGCAAATTTTTTTTCAGAATTTTCAGAATTAAATTAATATTAGAGATAAAAAAATGTGAAACACTCGCGGTCGATTGCACCAATCGGAAATTTAACAGGTTCAATTCAAACACTCAAAACAGATTGAACTTTCTCACTCGCCGGAGTCGGGGTCAAATGCACACGGAGTGTTCGATTAGACTGATTCTCAGGCGATGAAAAATTGCACCGTGTTTTTTTTTTTTTTGCACAGCGAGAGAGCAACCGAACACCTGAGGATCACGCTTGCATTTGATTGAGCATTGAGCAAGGTTAATGTTGGGACCCGCGTATAGTGACCATTGCCCCATTGTGCTTCAGAGTACGGCCAGTTGATCCTAAACAAAACGGCTCTTTTTTTATATATAAGTAGGTAGGTACTTATGTATTATAAGGTACTTATGTATTTATGTATTATAAGGTACTTATACATAAGGTACTTATGTATTTTTTTTTTTATAGCTATACGTACGGCTTGTATGAATTTTATATACCTTCTGTTTATCATTATGTTACTGGGCACTATTAATAGTTTTGCGTGCAGTTTATTGTGTATTAAGTACGTGTATTAGGTTAACAAGAAGACGACGTATTCGATTCGTTCGATTAAAAAAAAAGGCTAATTTTTTTACAAGTAGGTAACTATTTTATATGGATGGTTGTACCTATGTATTTTTATCATTATTACTATTATTAGTTTTGTCTGCAGCTCACTGGCGGCTCGTTGAGATTTTGATGAGGGAGGAAATGTTAGCATTAGGAGGAAGTAGTGATGCTTTACTGTCAGCGCTAGTTCCATTTTACCACCAGTTTTACAAAGCACCTTTTTTTTCCACATAAAATTATAAATTGGTTAACTAGGCAATATTTAGGTAATGAAATTCATAATCATCATTGAGTAGCATCATCTTGTTCAATGGTCGCCAAACATGAAATTAAAAAATAATAATAAGTAGTAAAAATCGAAGGTTGGCTATACCTAATATAAAAAAAAAACTCCTCATTGGCTTATTAGGCTAAACAACTTGAACTAAGCCCGAACACGAATCCCATAAATTATTCAAATTTATTTAACCACACGTCGATATAAGTAAACAAATAGAAATTGGCAGATAATTGTGTTTTCCAATTAAATCTTTATCTCTTTAAGGATTACTCATGTTTAAAAGTGACTAATAATAATGAAAAAAGAAAAATATGTAAAAGAAATAGATTTCCTCACTTGATTCATTTTAGTGAGTAAATGATTCAGTGAATTGATAAGACACATATAGATGTATAGGTATTGTATGTCCCCTGGGCCTGGTTTAAGTAAAAAAAAGAAGTTAAAAGTTATCATATTTATTTTGTGTTAATCACTTTCGTGATATCACAACTACTCAAACTCGCTTTACTAAATCTACTCTGAAACTGGGACTTGAACCACCGACTTCCAGGTTATAAGTCCGTCGCCTTATCGATCAAGGTTGGTATGTTTAAGTATATTCAAACAAGTGCCTTTGAGCACAATTACCATTACCATTACCAAAAATAAAATGCATTGTAGATATTTTATTTTTTAACTTTTGTTATTTTTTACATGTTTATAATATGAACTCTTTCCGTAAATACAAGTGCCTTTGAGCACCATTACCATTACCAAAAGAACGGATTGAAGCAAAATAGTCGCACCCCAAAACTCCCCATGTCATTTGCCGCCCCAGACAAAACCTCTCAACAGTGAGAAACTGGTTATAAGGATCTATTTTACTCTATGTGAAACTATAGGGTGATAAATTGCACTGCGCTTGTTGCTCTGTGTAGATTTTTCTGATTTTTTTTTACCAGGACCGGACGAGGAGTCCTCTGAGCTATCAGGTACACCTGGCAAAGTGCAAGGTCTTAAGGTCTTTGAAGTTACTAAAAAAATGGGTTGATAGTACTAATTACAGTGATTTTTTTGTAGAGACAGGACGATTGTGCACATGACGAAGAAATCTAAAAATAAACTTACCCATCACTGTTGCACAATAAGACACCTGTGGACAGAATTGTGTGCATAGTGTTAGTAGGTATAATCCAGGTAGCCGACCTCCGTGGCTCAGTGGTTAAGAGCATTGGTTGCTGACCCGGAGGTTGCGGGTTCGAATCCCGGCCGGAGCGGAAAGTTCTAACCGAGTTTTCCGTTTCCGGAATGGCATGGATGTAAAGGTAAAGTGCCCTGAAGTAATACGAAAGCGATTCTGGGGCACAATTACCTTTTCAAAAAAGAAAGAAAAAAAAAAAAAGGTATAATCCAGGTAGCGTGATCACTTGCTTCGATTCCCACCCATTAATATTTATCCTCATGCACTTTAGAATTTCACCCTGTATAACATCTACCGTACAAAGTCGAAAATTTGCGACCTCATCGGGATTCGAACCCGGGTTTCACACATTGACTTCTGTTGACTTACTAACAGTAATATTTGTACGTTTTATTGTCCAGGTTCATTTGTTCTTGTGGCTTTTACCTATGTACTTAAATATTTACTATCGATGCTAAGTAGATATATGTAATTGGTATCCAGGTATAAATAAATAGCAATAATATGCTGATCCTGCAAATTCCTTGAACATAAATAGCTATTAGGTTCCGGTCACTAAATGAAGGTACAGTAACTACAAACATACCTACATAATAGACAGCAGGTATATTAGGAGATGATTATTATATCAACTAATCAAGTTATAAATAGGTACAAAATATCGCAGTATACAAGTGCATATTGTGCATAAAATTAATACATCGAGCTTGCATATTACGTATAAAATGAATCGGTCATTTTAGAAACACCATAAGTCATTTTTTTCGATTTTGAGATTTTCATATTTTTGGAAAGAGGAGACAAAAACGCTTCGTTCCGTATAGAAACAACATGACTTAGATAATTTGTATTGAATTTATAGGAGATAGTAATATGCATTCATTTCAGAAACACCTTAACTCACTGAGTTAATGTGTTTCTGTTGTGAACATGCGCAGTAATTATGAAATTTTTGAAATCAGTGCTTTGTTATTGTTTTGTTTTCAGAAACCTGTAGATTGTACTCAGTGTAGTGGTAATTTTTTACAAATAAATTTTTATACGTACAAATAAATTTTTATACGTATAAGAAAATAAGTGATTTTTTTCACCATTAGTCATGTACAGTCATTTCAGAAACAACATTACTCAAGTTATACTTCTGAAACACCATAACTCAAAAATTTCAATTTCAAATTTCTTCTTAACCAAGTATAATATTACGGGTTTGTTTAATACTATCCATAAATGAGTATTTCAGGTATCTAAAATATATTTTTGCTTTTTTGTTGGTACAAAACTAACAAAATATAAAGGTTTTTTTCGCCTCCTGAAAAGTTGATATTTTTGACTTATGGTGTTTCTGAAATGACCGATTCAAATATAATGCAAAATACTTACAACGAAACAATCAAATGCGAAAATTCTTATTGTTGGCAATCTAATGCAAAAAGGCAGGCTGCAATAACACAAACCACAAGCGTCTACAGTAGCTCCTGTTTCATGGCTACGAAATAAAAAAGGCTGTGAAACACTCAAAAAAAATTAAATATAAAAAAGTTCATATAGATAAGACATAAAATATGAACTTTACCTACTTTGTAATACGAATTTTCTTTGTATTTTACTTCCGATATTGTGTTCGTTTTTGTAAATAAAATCATATTTTTTTGCTCCGATTTCAAAAAATTTCATATTTCTGGACATTTCATAACATCCTGAGCAACTTTGGCTTTGTATCTGTCTGTCGGTTAAAACCATACCTTGTTAAGCGCAAATCTTGGAAACTACTCAACGGATTATGACGAAATTCTGTAAATATATAGGAGACATTCTGTAGATGGTCCCATTTTAAATTCATCAACTTGGCACTAACGGTTTTTGGTGATAGAGACCATGCGCCCGAGGTGGTACAAAGGTTGGACAACCCTGGCCTATAGCAATTAATAATAATAATAATGATTTTTCTTTATGTTATTATGTCACAATTTTAGTGGGTAGCGCAGAATCATAGGACTTTACCACTTTAATTTACAACAATATCTTGTATTATTTTTGTGCCTATGATTCTGCCACTGGTCGCTGCTTCACATCAAAGCAGCTACTCATTTTTCCTCACGAGGTATGAGTGGACCCCGAATATCCAAGTGAAGAGCAGAAAAAATCCTACTCCGCTGTGGGGATCGAACCCTGGTCACCATGTGTGCAATGCCTAGTACGCTAACTCACTCTGCCACAGTGACTACAGCAATGAATAATATAATTCAACAAGGCGACTTCACGTCTCGTAACTGAAGAAAGGGGGAGGACGGGTCAATATTCCAGCAGTTCCAGATACCCCACTAATTGTCTTCCAGACAGATGCCCGGAGTTCAAGCAAGCCTCCCACACGCAACGAGTTAAATAGGAACTCGTAAGCCTTTAATTTAGATGATTAACAAGTGCGGCGCTGCATGCGTTCATGATTGACCCGTCAGTGAGGTCAGGCAGGATCGCGCTCTTGTCCAACAATAACCTCTGGGTCGAGGGTTCGATGCCTGCTAGATGCAAAAGGTTCCTTACAAAATATTGTTTTACTATAGTTAAATTTTACTTTAACTCACAATATCTACATACCTATAAGGTATTAGCTTATACCTACTGGTAAGTAGGTACCTATGTAACTAGTATCCATGTATACATATAGCTATCTATAGTATGCTAAGTGCTGATCCTGCAAATTCCTTGAACATAAATAGCTATTAGGTTCCGGTCACTACATGAAGGTAGGTACAATAACATAAATTCAAACGTACCTACATAGACAGGAGGTATAGGAGATGATTATTACATCAACTAATCAAATTATTAATAGGTACAACAATTACAACGTATCACAGTATACAAGTGAATAAATATTGTTGGGACCGGATCGGATTTATTTTCTCTCTGAAAATGGAATGTCTTTCTCTGTTTTTTGGTGTCGTACAAAAAAGGCTATGACAACTTTATCTTAAATTTAATCTTGTTTCCAATGAATAATAATAACGTACTCTTTAGTGGAAAGTAACCACCAAGCGAAGTTAATGCTCAAAGCATTTTGTACCACCTAACCCTCAGAGTCTTATTATTATTATATGGACACAAAATCAATTTAATGAGGAAAAGTTCATGCACTCTGGATGGATGGTACTCTCATAGTCAAGTGGTTAACGCGCTAATAGTCTGATAATCCGTTGTTTCGAATCCCACCCAGAGCATGAATTCTTCCTCATTAATTTGAGTTTGTGATCACATTATAATAAGACTCTGAGGGTTAGGTGGTAGAAAATGCTTTGAGCATTAACCTCGCCTGGTGGGTTACCTTCCACTAAAGAGTATTACTATTATATTTTCTATTTAAGAA